>NW_026847993.1:15720831-16083331 GCF_025583915.1 Anolis sagrei ordinatus | reverse complement strand
ACCATTGTTGTGGTGTGGGTGTACATTTATCTATCTTTTGATAGTTTCGAATAGGCAAGGCTTATCTCACTGCTAGCATCAGCAGCTCATCTCATTTGGAAAGAGTCAAGAGTTGAGGCCTTCTTCCTCCCCGTTAGAACAAGACCTCAATCTCCATTCTGTTTCTCTTTAATCAGGTTCCTATTTGAGCTGCCAAAAAAGCTGTCAACAAAAGAAAATAAGCTCTTCCCACTCTAGGGGTTAAATGGGATTTCTCCATGTGCAAATATTCCTTGGTGTAAAATAAAATTTTTAAAAATCCCACCTGTACTCTCCATCAGGCAAATTACTTCTGACTTTTAATTTATTTCTCCGGGAAATGGAAAGGTATGGCATACCCAAAGTCAATAGGGAATAAAGAATGAGGTGTAATCAGACTCTTTGCCAATTCAAAGCCCCTTCCCTGTCAGCTTTAATAGGTTTTCCAGCCACACAATTTACAGGATGCTTGGCACGTCGTTTCTGCTCAGCTTTTTATTTTAGACTTCGCTATTAATGATTCCAACAAGTGATGACTTAGGCTTACTTCAGGTTGTTTTTTCCTCCACTTTATCTCCGATGGTATGTGGTTAAGATGTAAGCGCATGGACACAGTCTTATCTGCATCCAAAAATGTACACTTTAAAAAGTTACCAAGAATACAAGATTTCTGTTGTTCTTGTGAGATGCATCATTTCACTCCAGAGAACTAGCAAATATCACCTGTTCACATTACATCCCAAGCCCTCGTTGGAATTTGAATAAATGTAATGAAACTCCTCCAGAGAACAGAAAAAATAAGAATGGGAAGCCATGTGCAGTTTTTCTGACTATGAATTGGATTAATAAATAATGCACTTTAGTCACAACAATATGTCTCAACACACACATATCAACTCAAAATTGTGGGTTGATAGTGCTGATTTCCATTTAACTGCTATGTCAACACTATGTAGAATCTGAAGCCAATAAAGTAAGCTGGGGAGACAATTACAGTAATGGCAATAGAGTCACAATTGTTACCTTGATTTGTTGTTGTTCATTCGTTCCATCGTTTCTGGGTCCTCATGGACCAGCCCACGCCAGATCTCCCTGTCAGCCGTCACCACCCCCAGCTCCTTCAAGGTCAATCCAGTTACTTCAAGGATCCCATCCATCCATCTTGCCCTTGGTTGGCCCCTATTCCTTTTTCCTTCCCCTTTCCCCAGCATAATTGTCTTCTTTCCTTTCTTCTCATGATATTGCCAAGGTACGTCATCTTTGTCTCAACTATCCTTCCCTCCAATGAGCAGTCGGGATTTATTTCCTGAAGTATGGACTGGTTGGATCTTCTCTGGTCCAAGGCACTCTCAGAACTTTCCTCCAGCACCCCAGTTCAAGAGCATCTATCTTCCTTCGCTCAGCCTTCCCTATGGTCCAGCTCTCACATCCGTAGGTGACTACGGGGAATACCATTGCTTTAACTATGTGGATCTTCGTTGCCAGTGTGATGTCTCTACTCTTCACTATTTTATCAAGATTGGACATTGCTCTCCTCCCAAGAAGTAAGCGTCTCCTAATTTCCTGGCTGCAGTCTGCTTCTACAGTAATCTTTGCGCCTAGAAATACAAAGTTTGTCACTGCCTCCCATTTTCTCCCTCTATTTCCCAGTTGTCAATCATTCTTCTTGCCATAATTTTGGCAGGTTTTTTATGTTTAACTGCTTTTGCGCTTTCTTCTTTCACCTTAATTAGAAGGCTCCTCGGCTCCTCCTCGCTTTCAGCCATCAAAGTGGTATCATCTGCATTTCTAAGGTTGTTAATGTTTCTTCCAGCAATTTTCACCCCAGCCTTGCATTCATCAAGCCACAAACATCGCATGATGTGTTCTGCATACAAGTTGAGAGGCAAATTGAAACAAAAAAAAAAAGAATTAAAAAATCACTGCAAGAGCGCAAAAGCAAAAAATCATAAAAGCAAAACCAACCACAGAAAAACTAAATATAAACAAATTGGAAAATGTTAGGACCATGAGATTTGGTTTTGGAGTAACCTACATAGATAACCACACTTCCTATTTTTTTTTTCCATATCAAGAGCAACTTGAGAAACTGCAAGTTGCTTCTGTTGTGAGAGAATTGGACATCTGCAAGGATGTTGCCCATGAGATGGCCGGATGATTGATGTTTTACCATCCTTGTAGGAGGCTTCTCTTATGTCCCCACATGGGGAGCTGGAGCTGACAGATGGAGCTCAACCTGCTCTCCCCAGATCGTCCTGCCACTTCACCTCTGAGGGCTCCTATTCTTCTTCCTATCAATTTGGAATTAAATGCAAAAACAAATGCTGCTTTGTTCTTTTAGGTATCTTTGTCATTCAAGAAACCTCTTTTATACAAATTCTTCAGTCTGTATTCCATCTATCTACAACTGCAAATGTCTATTGTCTCATAGAATCATAGAATCAAAGAGTTGGAAGAGACCTCATGGGCCATCCAGTCCAACCCCATTCTGCCAAGAAGCAGGAATATTGCATTCAAATCACCCCTGACAGATGGCCATCCAGCCTCTGTTTAAATGCTTTTAAAGAAGGAGCCTCCACCACACTTCGGGGCAGAGAGTTCCACTGCTGAATGGCTCTCACAGTCAGGAAGTTCTTCCTAATGTTCAGATGTAATTTGAAGCCATTGTTCCGCGTCCTAGTCTCCAAGGAAGCAGAAAACAAGCTTGCTCCCTCCTCCCTGTGGCTTCCTCTCACATATTTATACATGGCTATCATATCTCCTCTCAGCCTTCTCTTCTTCAGGCTAAAAATGCCCAGCTCCTTAAGCCGCTCCTCATAGGGCTTGTTCCCCAGACCCTTGATCATTTTAGTCGCCCTCCTCTGGACACATTCCAGCTTGTCAATATCTCTCTTGAATTCTGGTGCCTCCCTACCTCACAGCTTTGCCTGCATGGGGATTTTACTTTAACATGTGTACTACTTTCCCTCTTGAACCTCTTGTTTTAACTGAATTACTTCTTTTTCAAATACCGGTAGGTGGCACCCGTTTGCATGCCTAAGAGCTTTAAAAGCTTTGCATTCCACTTGCCACTCTATGCATCTCCCTTTTGAATGTTAAGTTCGTAAAAAGAACACATCTGACTAACTCAGTATGCCTCCCACCCACCAGCATATGCCCCACACTGACACAATGGCTTTTCTTGTGACTGTTCGGTGCACCAAACGCTATGAGCCTGACAGGGTTCGACTTTAATCCTAGCACCACCAGGAAAGCTAAATTTCAATTATACATGGTAGTAATTTGTTTGAAATTCTGAAAGGGCAAAGAAAAGGGAAGCAATTTCCCTTGGTAATAACGTAAGAATAACAGAGAAGAGGGACAGAAAGAAAACAAAGTCCCGTTACATTAAAATTAAATTAAAAAGAAACAAAGGCAGGTTATCTTGCAGCATCTAAAGATACTTTTTTTCTCCATCTAATTGCACTTTCCACCATCATATTGATTTGCAGAAATGTGCCAACGTCTCCAGAAAATCTTCGTGGAGATTGTCAGGAAAATGCTAATTGTAATTGGCAGACTGTGCAAAAAGAATCTGCGAACCCCACCTTCTCCAAGATGAACTGAACCACCTCAACTGGGCTCTCCAGGCCAATGGAGACTCCACCTCAGACATCAGAAGAGCTGCAAAACCGAGAACAAGCCACGAGAGTAAAGATGAAGATCCACCCAGAGGAAAAGTGTTCTTGCCATACATCAAGGGAACCACTGACCGCATAGGGAAGCTGACAAGGAAACACAACATACAAACCACTTACAGACCCACCAAGAAAATCCAACAAATGCTACATTCAGCAAAGGACAAGAGGGATCCACTCACCTCTGCAGGAGTCTACCGTATACCATGCAGCTGTGGACAAGTTTACATAGGGACCACCAAACGCAGGATTACTCAGACACGCATCAAGGAACATGAAAGGCACTGCAAACTACTCCAACCAGAGAAATCAGCCATAGCAGAGCACCTGATGAACCAACCTGGACACAGCATATTATTTGAGAACACAGAAGTGCTGGACCACTCTCACAACCACCATGTCAGACTACACAGAGAAGCCATTGAAATCCACAAGCATGTGGACAATTTCAACAGAAAGGAAGAAACCATGAAAATGAACAAAATCTGGCTACCAGTATTAAAAAACTCAAAAATTACAACAGCAAAACAACAGAGGTGAAACAAACAGGCACATAAAATCACTCTCAACAAAAGATTCCCCCCAGGCACTTCCAAGCCATTGTATGCTAATCAAGGTGATCAGCTGAAACATTCACAGCTAGCCCCAGCAGACAAAAGTCCTTTGTCTCACCCTGGTCTTTCCAGATATATAAACCCATTTTTCCTACTTCCAACAATCCTCACTACTAGGCCTGTTTGATCAAGAAAAATTTTGTTTCTAAAATCGATTTGTAATTGGGGTGTTTTTTTGTTTCGATATTTAAAATAATTACAAAACTTTCCCCCAAAAAAGTTTTGGTATTTACGAAATTTTGTAAATATTAACGAATTTTTAGAATATTTTTGGTATTTTTTAAGAATAATATTAAAATAATATTAAAAAATATTTTAAAATGGAAAATTAACCAAAAAATGGCCCAAATGTGGACCAAACACAGGCAGGAGACAGCAAATGAGAGCACACACCAACAGAAGAGTCTTTTCTTTTTTAGAATATTTTTTAAGAATAATATTAAAATAATATTAAAAAATAATATTAAAATAATATTAAAAAATATTTTAAAATGGAAAATTAACCAAAAAATGGCCCAAATGTGGACCAAACACAGGCAGGAGACAGCAAATGAGAGCACACACCAACAGAAGAGTCTTTTCTTTTTTAGAATATTTTTTAAGAATAATATTAAAATAATATTAAAAAATAATATTAAAAATAATATTAAAAAATATTTTAAAATGGAAAATTAACCAAAAAAATGGCCCAAATGTGGACCAAACACAGGCAGGAGACAGCAAATGAAGCAAGCAGCACTCACAGCAGCAAGGAATGAATCCATTAATCCAGTTGCTAGCAGCCAAGCCAACCCAATGCAAACTCCCTCGCCCTCTGCAGCAAGCTACGGCCGCGCGGAGCCGCTTTGAAAGGGCTCGCCGGCCAATCAAAAACAAACAGCCACGGACCCACGGTGCACTGCTTGGGAGCGCCGGGATTGGCTCCCAGGCACCAGCACTCCAGCAGCCTCCACCCCATTAACGAAACGAGCGGAAGCTCGTTAAATCTATGGGGGTTGCTGGTTCGATATTTTAAAACCCTTCCGGGTTTGGAAATGTGTTTTGATATCGCTTCGGAAATGCCAAAAATAACGAATTAATAACGAATTAACGAATTAACGAACGAAGGTACTCACTACCTCTGAGGATGCTTGCCATAGATGCAGGCGAAACGTCAGGAGAAAATGCCTCTAGAACATGGCCATATAGCCCAGAAAAACCTACAACAACCCACTAATTGTAATTCTTTGGAAGTATGCCTTGAGATATTGCTTCTCATTCTGGCCTCATAGAAGACCATGTCCCCTATATAAAATTGCATAGTATGTATTGTGTTTGTATAAACAAAACACACACACATCTACATAAATAAAAATGTAAGGTTCATTTGTGGGATTAACAGAACTCAAAAATCACTGGATGAGTTGACACCAAATTTGGCAGCAAAATA
Organism: Anolis sagrei ordinatus; assembly: GCF_025583915.1. Lineage (NCBI taxonomy): Eukaryota > Metazoa > Chordata > Lepidosauria > Squamata > Anolidae > Anolis > Anolis sagrei. The sequence continues at coordinate 16,077,593 of NW_026847993.1, read as the reverse complement.
CATTCTGGACAAGCTGGAATGTGTCCAGAGGAGGGCGACTAAAATGATCAAGGGTCTGGAGAACAAGCCCTATGAGGAGCGGCTTAAGGAGCTGGACATGTTTAGCCTGAAGAAGAGAATGCTGAGAGGAGATATGATAGCCATGTATAAATACGTGAGAGGAAGCCACAGGGAGGAGGGAGCAAGCTTGTTTTCTGCTTCCTTGGAGACTAGGACGCGGAACAATGGCTTCAAATTACATCTGAACATTAGGAAGAACTTCCTGACTGTGAGAGCCATTCAGCAGTGGAACTCACTGCCCCGAAGTGTGGTGGAGGCTCCTTCTTTAAAAGCATTTAAACAGAGGCTGGATGGCCATCTGTCAGGGGTGATTTGAATGCAATATTCCTGCTTCTTGGCAGGGGGTTGGACTGGATGGCCCATGAGGTCTCTTCCAACTCTTTGATTCTATGATTCTATGATTCTAATCCGATCTATGTTTTTCAAACAAAACAAAACCCATAAAAAATGAAGGGGAAATAACTTAAAACTCCCCAAAAAGAAAAATGCCTTACAGAGCATGTGCAAGAGCCCCTCTACCCATTGCATGAGAAGAATGAAGCGCCAACCATTGTGAGGGAAGAGAAGTCCCTTTCCATGCAGGAAGGCAGAGTCCTTTTTCTTTTGGGGAGGAGAGGGATTGAGGAAAGGAAAGAGGGAAGGAAGGAGAAGGTCTGGCCCAACGGAGGGGTGGGGGCTTGGTGAGGCAAGCCCCAGCAGCAGCTGGAGCCACCGCAGTAGCTCCATGTGGCCCACGTGGCTACCAGGCAACTCTTTCCCCAAGGTTGGGTGAAGGAAGGATGTGAACCATGAGAAGGCCAGCAACTCTCCCACTTGGACTCCACATCCCCCCTTTCACCCCCCCCCCCCCCCCCCCCCCCCGCCTTACAAACTGGAGGGGAAAGAAAGGGAAAGGAGAGAAGAAAGGAAAAAAAAGGATTGGTGAAGAGAAGAGAAGAGTATGAATGGAAAGAAAGGTAGAAGGAGAGAAAGAGGAAGGACGGGAAAGGAGGCAGGGATGGGAGAGGAAAGGAAGGAAAGTGGCAGGGAAGGAACAAAGAAAGAAAGAAAGGTGAAACTGGTGAAGGGAAGAGAAGAATATAGAATCAGAGAGTCCTAGAATATGGAGACATGTGCTGGGCCATCCAGGCCAACCCCATTCTGTGAAGAAGCAGGAAAATCACATTCAAACACCCGCAACAGATGGCCACCTAGTCTCTGTTTCAAAGAAGCTTTTTTGAGTGTTTTGGCCAGCATGAATATAACTGAAAAAACTTGCAGCTTCAATGGCTGCTTCTCATTACTTTATTTTCCATTCCACCTTGCACCTTAACAGCCTGGCTTCTGCTAGCCAGCAGGAAACCTTTGGTTGGAGAAGTATCCTAACCCAGATTGCTTCATGTCGGCAAATCTTCTGTTTTCTGAGGGCCACATCAACGTGTGGCCGGGTACAGTTAGTCTCTTTAATTCAACCAGCATTGAATTAAAATTTCAGGTTTTTTTACTGGCTGTGTCATGGTTATAGAATATATTCCCCAGATATTTTAAGTATGGACACTACTGAGTTTTCACTAAAGACAATGGAGTTCCAACAAACTTTTAACAAATAATCTTATTTTTGGCTTGTAGACTCAGTTCCTTCTTTGGATTCATTTTCAGTCGTATCAATTCTTGGTGTCTTATAGCTGAATTTGGTGTGTGTGTGCATGTGTTGCTTTTTAAAATAGTATTATGCTGCTTTGTGCAGTGCCTTTGAAGATCTGTCTAAAAGGCAGTCTTGATTTTTTTTAAAAATCCTGTCGTTTTCCAAAACAACTCCTTCTTTCCGCCCCTTTTCCCCCTAATACGGCAGCCATGACATAAATGAACTTCTGGCTCAGCTTTGCGACAGGTGCAGTGGATGGTTGAAAGGACTGAGGTGCAAAAGTTTTATTATTAAAAGTTTATAATAAAACAATAAAAAGTTTTATTATTAAAAGGAATGTTCTACATTCTCACTTCTTTTTCAGACAATTAGTTTGTTTTTGCTGAAAATCCATGGGGAAGATTCTTCAGTGTTGTATATACCTACCTGAAAATAAGCTTCGCAAACGCAAGACTAATAGTAGAGATGGGCAAATTAAGAATATTAATCTTTTTAAAAAATCTACATACAAATGCACATCCAAATGTGCACTTCAGGCTTTTTCCATTGTCCCGGTAGCAGACACCATGGCACTCATCAACCAAAGGTTCCCAGAAGACATCACGGCTCTGTTTCACCATTGCCCCACCACCAGTTACTTTCAGTGGGACAATGAATTCTATGAACAGAAAGATGGAGTAGCTATGGGGAGCCCTCTCAGCCCGGTCATAGCTAACTTCTACATGGAACACTTTGAAAAACAAGCCCTGGAGACAGCAACCAAAAGCCCACGATATGGTTCAGATATGTGGATGACACCTTCACCATTTGGAGCCATGGAGAAGAAGAACTCAACAGGTTCCTGGACCATCTTAACTGCATCCACCCAAAAATCCAATTCACAATGGAAAAAGAAAATGAAGGAAGACTGCCTTTTCTAGATGTCCTAGTCATCCGCAAACCAGATCAACAATTGGGTCACACCGTCTACAGAAAACACACACACAGATAGATATCTACATAAAAACTCCAACCATCACCGAAGTCAAAAAAAGAAGCACCATTAAAGCCTTGGCAGACCGTGCAAAAAGAATCTGCAAACCCCACCTCCTCCAAGATGAACTGAACCACCTCAACTGGGCTCTACAGGCCAATGGAGACTCCACCTCAGACATCAGAAGACCTGCAAGACCAAGAACAAGCCACGAGAGTAAAGATGAAGATCCACCCAGAGGAAAAGTGTTCCTGCCATACATCAAGGGAACCACTGACCGCATAGGGAAGCTGATGAGGAAACACAACATACAAATAGTCTACAAACCCACCAAGAAAATCCAACAAATGCTACGTTCAGCAAAGGACAAGAGGGATCCTCTCACCTCTGCAGGAGTCTACCGTATACCATGCAGCTGTGGACAAGTCTACATAGGGACCACCAAACGCAGTGCTCAAACATGAATCAAGGAACATGAAAGGCACTGCAGACTACTTCAACCAGAGAAGTCAGCCATAGCAGAGCACCTGATGAATCAAGCCTGGACACAGCATATTATTTGAGAACACAGAAATGCTGGACCACTCTAACAACCACCATGTCAGGCTACACAGAGAAGCCATTGAAATCCACAAGCATGTAGACAATTTCAACAGAAAGGAGGAGACCATGAAAATGAACAAAATCTGGCTACCAGTATTAAAAAACTCTAAAATTACAACAGCAAAAGAGCAGAGAGGAAACAACCAGGCACATCTTAACACCTCTCAACAGAACATTTTCCCAGGCTCAGCCAGGCCTTCAAATGCTAATGAAGGTGGTCAGCTGAAACATTCACACCTAGCTTCAGCAGACAGCTCTTTGCCCCACCCCAGTCATTCCACAGATATATAAACCCATTTTCCTATTTCCAACAGACCTCAATACCTCTGAGGATGCTTGCCATAGATGCAGACGAAACGTCAGGAGAAATGCCTCTAGAACATGGCCCTACAGCCCGAAAAAACCTACAAACCTAGTGATTCCAGCCATGAAAGCCTTCGACAATACAAACTTAATAGTATTTCAATGGGAAGTGTGGGCCTGCTTTTCCCTGGTGAGATAGGATTGTTGTTATTGTGTCCTTTCAAGTAGTTTCAGACTTAGGTTGACCCTGAGAGAGGGCCGGGTAAATGACCTTGGAGGGCCGTATTCGGCCCTGGGGCCTTAGTTTGAGGACCCATGCTCTAAAGGATGTGGCAAGAGATTTTGTGACAGTTCCGACCAATAATAGACATGCTGCTCTGGAGATTGATGAGTCCATGTGTGCAGGCTGAAAACCTGCCTCCATTAAAGGAAACATCTTTGTTTAACCAGGAATCCTTGAAAGAAAAACAAGAAGCTATTGAAAAAAAGAGGCGAGGAAGAAGACAAACAGAAGCAGTGTCTTCCCTTTTGCGTTTTACTGCATTGGCAGTGTTTAATGACAGAAGAAACAGTAATAGGAATTTATCAACAAATCACCTTGGTAAAGAGGAAAAATTGATCGGTTGCTAACATCCTTTGAAACTTTTACCCAGTGACATCTAGGAAAGGCTGTCTTTGCAGCCAAATCCTTGAGGTCTCATCTCAAGTTGCAGAAAAAGTTGACCATATTTTTGAATCTCAGGGAGCATCTGCACTATAGAATTAATGTTTCCTGATACCATGTTACCTGCCTTGGATGAATGCTGTGAAATAATGGGATTAGTAGTTTTACAAAATCTTTAACCTTCTCTTTCAAAGACTGCTGGTGTCTCACCAAACTACAACATTCAGGTTTATTATTTATTTATTTATTTATTTATTTATTTACCTTACTTATATACCGCTGTTCTCAGCCCGAAGGCGACTCACAGCGGTTCACAACAAATACGAACAGCAAAAATTCAGTGCTACAGTATAGAAACAGTTAACAACCTAACACATTACACAATTAATGAACAGTTACTACAATACCCATTCACTGTTGTCTCGTCATCTAAAACATGTTCCAGATTCGTCATCCATTGTTCCATTCCAGTGTTCATTAACCAATCATTGCACTAATTATTCAAACGCCTGCTCAAACAGCCAGGTCTTCACTTTTTTGCGGAATACCATTAGAGATGGTGCTAGTCTAATGTCCGTAGGAAGGGCGTTTCACAGCCAAGGAGCCACCACCGAGAAGGCCCTATCCCTCGTCCCCGCCAGCCGAGCTTGAGAAGCAGGTGGGATTGAGAGCAGGGCCTCCCCGGAACATCTCAAAGTCCTGGTGGGTTCATAGGCAGAGATGCGGTCGGGTAGGTAGCTTGGGCCGGAACCATTTAAGGCTTTAAAGGCCAACGCCAGCACTTTGAATTGAGCCTGGTAGCAGATTGGTAGCCAGTGGAGTTGGCGCAACAGGGGGGTTGTATGCTCCCTGCACTCCGCTCCTGTTAAAATCATGGCTGCCGAGCGTTGGACTAGTTGGGGCTTCCGAGCTGTCTTCAAAGGCAATCCCATGTAGAGAGCGTTGCAGTAGTCTAAACGGGATGTAACAAGAGCGTGGACTACCGTGGCCAAGTCAGACTTCCCAAATGCTGTGCAAATGCTCCCCTGGTCACCGCCGAAACCTGGGGTTCCAGGCTCAGCGATGAGTACAGGGTCACACCCAAGCTGCTAACCTGCGTCTCCAGGGGGAGTGCGACCCCATCCAACACAGGCTGTAACCCTATGCCCTGTTCGGCCTTGCGACTATTAATTAATTCTATAGAATTAATCCCTGGCTGTTAAAGTGGTATCGCCTTTCATATTCTGCAACCAAAATTGAAGGAGGGTTACATGGATGTTCTCTCTCTTCTATATCATGTTTGGAAAAGCTTCCTAAAATTTAGGTGTAATCTCTTTTTTGAAATATGAGTCTTGCTTCATCTTCTACATTATTGGTCTCCAGGTTTATTCTTTCATACGTTTTAGACTTCAAATGACAGAATTGTTGACTGTTGGTCAAGCTGGCTGAGACCCTGGAGGTACAATACTTGTGAACCACTGTTCTACATGTTAATAATAATAATAATAATAATAATAATAATATTTTTTTTTATTTATTTCTCGTGTCAGGGCACCCAGTCAATTATATTACATTTCTAACAGAACAAAGCAAACAAACAAAGAAAATACAAAATGTGTGAGTTTGGTAGTTGATTAAATGTCCTTTGACCAGTATCTGGCCACTTGGAGCGCTTCTGGTGTTGCTGCAAGAAGGTCCTCCATTGTGCATGTGGCTGGGCTCAGGTTGCATTGCCTCAGGTGGTCAGTGGTTTGCTCCTCTCCGCACTCGCATGTCGAGGATTCCACTTTGTAGCCCCATTTCTTGAGGTTGGCTCTGCATCTTGTGGTGCCAGAGCACAGTCTGTTCAGCGTCTTCCAAGTTGCCTAGTCCTCTGTGTGCCCAGGGGGGAGTTTCTCATTTGGTATTAGCCATTGGTTGAGGTTCTGGGTTTGAGCCTGCCACTTTTGGACTCTTGCTTGCTGAGGTGTTCCAGTGAGTGTCTCTGTAGATCTTAGAAAACTATGTCTGGATTTAAGTCGTTGACATGCTGGCTGATACCCAAACAGGGGATGAGCTGGAGATGTATCTGCCTTGGTCCTTTCACTATTGGCTGCCACTTCCCGGCAGATGTCAGGTGGTGCGATACCGGCTAGACAGTGCAATTTCTCCAGTGGTGTAGGGCTCAGACACCCTGTGATAATGCGGCATGTCTAATTAAGAGCCACATCCACTGTTTTAGTGTGGTGGGATGTGTTCCACACTGGGCATGCATGCTCAGCAGCAGAGTAGCACAATGGAAGGGCAGATGTCTTCACTGTATCTGATTGTAATAATAATAATAATAATAATAATAATAATAATAATAATAATGTGAAAAATGTGGTCAGCAAAGAATATATTCAAAGAGTCAGAAAGGATTTGAAGAGCAAATTAAATGGCGGAATACGATCCAGGCTATCAACACCTGGGCCATTCCCATCATTAGATACACTGCTGCGATTGTGAACTGGACACAAGCAGAGCTGGATGATCTGGACAGAAAAACAAGAAAACTGATGACAATCCACTATGCATTACACCCGCGTAGTGATGTCGACAGACTTGACCTGCCCAGAAAATCAGGAGGCAGAGGGCTTCTGCAAGTAAAACAAATGGTAGAAGAAGAGAAACATGCACTTGCAGATTATGTGAAAGGCAGTCAGGAACCAACTGAGGCAAGTCAATAGTAGTAAACTGCTTCAAGTGCAAAAGACAAAGAGCAAATGCCGTAAAAACACAATCCAGAGCAGAAGATAAAACTGGCAAAAGAGGTTCTCCATGGACAGTTCCTGGGAAAAATTGAGAGACAAATTGACAAAGAAAAGACATGGTTGTGGCTCACAAATGGAACTTTGAAAAAGGAGATAGAGGGCCTGATTCTGGCAGCCCAAGAACAAGCCATTAGAACCAATGCCATCGAAGCCAGAATTGAAAAGTCGATGACAGATCCCAAGTGTAGACTCTGCAAGGAAGCAGATGAAACAATAGATCACATCCTCAGCTGCTGCAAGAAGATCGTGCAGACAAACTATAAGCAGAGGCATAACACCGTTGCTCAGATGATTCATTGGAACTTGTGCCACAAATACCATCTGCCTGCAATAAAGAACTGGTGGGATCACAAGCCAGAAAAAGTTACAGAGAATGAACACGTCAAGATACTCTGAGACTTCCGAATTCAGACAGACAGAGTTTTGGAGCACAATACTCCTGACCTCACGACTGTGTTAAAAAACAAAGTATGGATTGTTGATGTTGCAGTCCCAGGTGACAGCAGGATTAATGAGAAACAACTGGAAAAGCTGACACAATATGAGGATTTAAAGATCGAACTGCAAAGACTCTGGCACAAACCAGTAAAGGTGGTCCCAGTGGTGATCGGCACACTGGGTGCGGTGCCTAAAGACCTTGGCCTGCACTTAAACACAATTGGCGCTGACAAGATTACCATTTGCCAGCTGCAAAAGACCATCTTACTGCGATCTGCTCGCATTATCCGCCGATACATCACACAGTCCTAGACACTTGGGAAGTGTCTAACGTGTGATCCAATACAATAGCCAGCAGAATGTCTGCTGTGGACTCATCTTGTTGTGTTTCTAATAATAATAATAATAATAATAATAATAATAATAATAATAATATTCCAACGCATGATCCAATATAACAGCCAGCAGAGTGATCTTGCCTGCTGTGGACTCATCTTGCTGTGTTTCAAATAATAATAATAATAATAATAATAATAATAATAATAATAATAATAACTATTTTTGTCCCCCACCTTCATCTCCCTGAGGGACTCAGGAGGGCTTACATGGGCCAAGCCCGATCAACAGTTAAAAAGTAACACATTAAAATGCAAGGAACGGTATAAAACAGAGGGGAAAAAACAATAACATTAGAACAATATATAAAACAAGCATCAGAACCAAGAACCAATAACAAATTCAATTTATCATCACAGGTGGGTAGACTGGTGCAACAATAATTTAAAGGATAGGCTAGTAGTAAAGTGTATGGATCAGGGGTCCTCGAACTAAGGCCCGATGGCCAAATACATCCCTCCAAGGTCATTTACCCGGCCCTCGCTCAGGGTCAACCTAAGTCTGAAACGACTTGAAAGCACACAACAACAACAACAACAACAATCCTATCTCATCAACCAAAAGCAAGCCCACACTTCCCATTGAAATACTAAGTTTATATTTGTTAAGATTGTTCTTCATTTTAGTTATTTTATTGTTTTTAAGTGATTTTTTTGCACTACAAATAAGTGTCCATAGGAATTCATTAATGCTTTTCTCAATCTGTTGGAGAAGTTTGAGGACCCCGGTATAGATTATATGACAGCAACAAGGACAACCTTTGTGTGTTTAAAGATAGCTATTACATCACCCCTCACCTTCTCTTTTCCAAGCTAAAGATTATCTTCAGAGATTTATGAAGAATAACTCTAGGAGATTTTGGACAATTGAATTTCTAAAAATACAGAGTGTCCCAAAAGTTGTCATAAATAGGGAAAATGATAAAGAGAGATGGCATTATGTTATCCTCAGCAAGCGAGAGTCCAAAAGTGGCAGGCTCAAACCCAGAACCTCAACCAATGGCTGATACCAAATGAGAGACTCCCCCCTGGGCACACAGAGGACTGGGCGACTTGGAAGGCGCTGAACAGACTGCGCTCTGGCACCACGAGATGCAGAGCCAACCTTAGGAAATGGGGCTACAAAGTGGAATCCTCGACATGCGAGTGCGGAGAGGAGCAAACCACCAACCACCTGCTGCAATGCAACCTGAGCCCTGCCACATGCACAATGGAGGACCTTCTTGCAGCAACACCAAAAGCACTCCAAGTGGCCAGATACTGGTTAAAGGACATTTAATCAACTACCAAACTCACAAATTTTGTATTCTGTATTTTTGTATTTTGTCTGTTTGTTTGCTTTGTTCTGTTAGAAATGTAATATAACTGACTGGTTGCTGATGACTCGATAAATAAATAAATAAATAAATCCTATAGCATGTCAATTTATCCTATGTATGGTGACTTTTGGGACACACTGTAGTTTTTCCACGCTCTGGATGGAATGTGATTCCCCCCATGTACTTTGCACTAATCTCTTTTCTTGCTCACAGACCTAAGCAGCCTCTCTTCCCTGGTTTCTTCTCTGGCAGATGCTAATCTGCTTCATTCCCACTTTGCCAGAAGGACTCACTCCCCTCTGTGAGAAGAGCCACTTGCTGTTCTCTCCAGAGACACTACTTCTGAAAGTGCAGATTTGACTCAGCAGGATCAAGTTGAACTAATAGCAGAAGGGGGAAAGATTTTCAGCTAGCAACTTGCCATCACAGCAGCCCATATATACCCATGTAGGTTCACATAAGCTCAGAGATCACATTTTATGTTGGAAATTGGAAGTAAAGTTAGAAGATGTACATCTAAAAAAAATCCACATAGTACAAGGCATCTGCTTCATTGACTATTCTAAAGCCTTTGACTGTGTGGATCATAATAAATTGTGGCAAGTTCTTGGTGGGATGGGCATACCAAGGCACCTTGTCTCTCTCCTGAGGAATCTGTACAAGGAACAAGTAGCAACAGTCAGAACTGACCACGGAACTACAGACTGGTTCAAGATTGGGAAAGGCGTACGGCAAGGCTGCATACTCTCACCCAACCTTTTTAACTTGTATGCAGAACACATCATGCAATGCGCGGGGCTTGATGAATGCAAGGCTGGGGTTAAGATTGCTGGAAGAAACATTAACAACCTCAGATATGCAGATGACACCACTCTGATGGCCGAAAGCGAGGAGGAGCTGAGGAGCCTTCTAATCAAGGTGAAAGAAGAAAGCGCAAAAGCTGGGTTGCAGCTAAACATCAAAAAAACCAAGATTGTGGCAACAAGAATGATTGACAACTGGAAAATAGAGGGAGAAAATGTGGAGGCCGTGACAGACTTTGTATTTCTAGGCACAAAGATTACTGCAGATGCAGACTGTGGCCAGGAAATCAGAAGACGCTTACTTCTTGGAGGAGAGCAATGTCCAGTCTCGATAAAATTGTAAAGAGTAGAGACATCAGACTGGCAACAAAGATCCGCCTAGTCAAAGCCATGGTATTCCCTGTAGTCACCTACGGATGTGAGAGCTGGACCTTAGGGAAGGCTGAGAGATGCTTTTGAGCTGTGGTGTTGGAGGAAAGTTCTGAGAGTGCCTTGGACTGCGAGAAGATCCAACCAGTCCATCCTCCAGGAAATAAAGCCCGGCTGCTCATTGGAGGGAAGGATACTAGAGACAAAGTTGAAGTACTTTGGCCACATCATGAGGAGACAGCAAAGCCTAGAGAAGACAATGATGCTGGGGAAAGTGGAAGGCAAAAGGAAGAGGGGCCGACCAAGGGCAAGTTGGGTGGATGGCATCCTTGAAGTGACTGGACTGACCTTGAAGGAGCTGGGGGTGGTGACGGCCGACAGGGAGCTCTGGCGTGGGCTGGTCCATGAGGTCACGAAGAGTCGGAGACGACTGAACGAATGAACAACAACAACAACAAGGCATCAGGGAATGTATAATTATTTGCTCTTTCTCTCTGTTAAGCCCAAGGGGAAAGGTATTCCAGCTTCAGCATCCAGACTTTCAGTGTCACATCAAAGGAAGATGCAACATAGGATCATGCTATTTGTCTAACTCAGCAGCAGCTATCCATAACTGTATAAAATATAAGAAGAACATGAGGAGAGCTCTACAAGATCAGAACAAATGCCAATCTAGCCCATCATTCTGTCCCAAGCGTCACAAGAAATTCAATGTGCAGATTTGACAAATACGAATTTAATATGATGTGTGGGAATGAATGGAACAATGGAAGGATGTATGAATGGAGTTAATAATTTTGGAAACATCAGTATAATATTAAGGCCTGCAATGACTAACTACCTGCTCGCTGCTTTGTGAGTTAAACCTGTTAATGAGATCTGAAAAGTAAACTCTGATAAGAATTGGGACAGTGATAATGGAAATGTTTGCAATATTCCTTATGTTCAGAAGGAAGTAAACATAAGATCAACACTAATCAAGAAGATCAACATCTGGCCATGAAACTGAGATGGAGCCAGGATGGAAGATGTCTATCATTAATTTACAACTTTGGGACGACATCAACAGAATATTCCTATAAAAGACTCAGTCTAATAATGCTCAAATTGTGACCAACCTGAGGAGCCTGGTTCACCCGCTATGCTCTGCTCCATGGGAAGGAGAGAGATAGTGTACCTATGGATAGTGGTAGATTTGCATGGGAGCAGTCCGGTCACTTTGGGGCTTCTTTCTCAAGGGAAGAGGAAGAAGTGCGCTTTTGGAGTCTTAGATTTTGTGCAGGGAGTCAGATTCTGCTGTATGGAAAACAGAGATCTGTTCCTTGGCATTGTTCTTAGGAAAAGAAATTTTGGCATTTCGGCATTTTGAAGTTTTGGCATTACGGAAGTTTTGGAACTGTACATTGACAGGCTGCAGGAAATCAGGGTCTGGCCTAACAGGTGCTTCTCCAAGGAGGGAGAGAAGGATATGGTAATATTTTGGATGCATGTGGATGAATGCGTGTACATGTTGAGTAAAAATGTAATTCCCCATTGTTTGTTTGTTAACCAATCTAATTGTAAATCCAGTGTAGTTTATTTACTTACTTTTATTTATTTACTTTACTTATATACTGCTATTCTCAGCCCTAAGGCGACTCACAGCGGTTCACAACAAATAAGAACAGCAAAAATTCAATGCTACAGTGTAAAAACAGTTAACAACCTAACACATTACATAATTAATAAACAATTACTACAATAACCATTCATTATTCACTATCGTCTCATCATCAAAAACATGATCCAGATTCGTCATCCATTATTCCGTTCCAATGTTCATTAACCAATCATTGCACTAATTATTCGAACGCCTGCTCAAACAGCCAGGTCTTCACTTTCCTGCGGAATACCATTAGAGATGGTGCTAGTCTAATGTCCGTAGGAAGGGCGTTCCACAGCTGAGGAGCCACCACCGAGAAGGCCCTATCTCTCGTCCCCGCCAGCCGTGCTTGAGAAGCAGGCAGGATCGAGAGCAGGGCCTCCCCGGAAAATCTCAAAGTCCTGGTGGGTTCATAGGCAGAGATGCTGTCGGATAGGTAGCTCGGGCCGGAACCGTTGCATAGAATCTGTCTGTCTGTCTGTCTGTCCAATGTCATTCTTTGTCTAAAAGTTTTCTGTAATCTGATATACCTTCTCACACTGGAAATTGCAATAAAAGAACCTATGCTTCAAAGTTATTGAAAAGTCATTCATGACACAAGGAATAGGTTTTGCCATTGGTAAGTTTCTTTTGTTCCTAACCAAGAGTGTGACTTAGCTCTTTTCATAATTAGACAAAACTAGTCTGCACAAAACTGCACAAAACATGTATTATTTGCATTGAATATCAGTTTAGGAATCCAGAATTACTGAAACAATTCTGTATGCTGTGAGCAAACATGACAAAAACTCAGCATAATTCTGTTACCACACAAACAATATTACTTATTAAAGAAATTAGTAAGGCATGCTTGATCATAAATTCTCAGGGCGTCTTGGAATAAAATAATAAATAAAATAAAATAATAATAAGATCACTCAGCATCCAAGCAGAATTCAACTTGCCTGCTTGACAACACAGGATTTTAAGATGATTCTACAGGAGTGAAAACATGACTGGCAGCAGCATCTTGCCTCTTTGGGCTATGATTTTAATTTTCCATGAGACTAAAGAATAATGAGAAATCTGAATGGAATCTTCAAGTCATTCTATTGTGATGTAGAAGTTGTTTCTGCTGTTGAAGCTTTCCACCAGACAGGGATCAGGGGTCCATTCACATTACACCATTTTAGTGCTATTATTCCACTTTAAGTGTGATGGTCTTGCCCATGGGAATCTGGTGTGATAAAATAGGTGCCTGGTTGAGGAATCTAAATGCTCCTACCTAGAATGCAAATCTGAGGATTGGATGAAAAGATAGCTGCTATAGAGTAACAATAGTGTTAATAATTCTGTAGTATGTTGGCACTAGAGGTTGTGTCCTTCCTTGGCAAGCTCCTGTGTGCAGTTGTGCAAGTATTCAAAGTAATACTTGCAACAGACTGTTGCCATGATGCAAAATGTAACCCATGTATGGATTCTCCTCAATCAATAGGATTTCAAGCAACAATCAGTTCTCCACACATGCATGCACATGTTGTAGAATGCCTCAAAAGCATGATGCTCTGTTGCAATGTTTGGGTAGAGTGAAACCGATTGTGGGAGATGGAAGACTGGGCTATCCAGATGAAGCACCATATCTTACTTACTTACTAAGTCAATCCCTCATTGGCCAAGTAGGATAGTCTTCCAGGATCAGTGTTCTGGTGGGTCCATAGGTGACTGTCTAGCCCTATTCTTGATCAGCATCTTCTCCCACAGTGAGGGCATTGGTTTCCAGGTGGAAGGTGAACTCGGTCGGGGTTGGATTGGCGTGCCTTCCTCTTGGCACGTTTCTCTCTTTTGCTCTCCATTCATGCCTCTTCAAATTCTGCAGCACTGCTGGTCACAGCTGACCTCCAGCTGGAGCGCTCAAGGGCTAGGGTTTCCCAGTTTTCAGTGTTTGTGCCAGAGTTTTTAAGGTTGGCTTTGAGCCCATCTTGCAATTTCTTTTCCTGTCCACCAACATTCCATTTTCCATTCTTGAGTTTGGAGTAGAGCAACTGCTTTGGGAGATGGTGGTCGGGCATCCAGGCAATGTGGCTGGTCCAGCGGAGCTGATGGTGGAGGACCATCGCTTCAATGCTAGTGGTCTTTGCTTCTTCCAGCATGCTGACATTTGTCCGCCTGTCTTCCCAAGAGATTTGCAGGATTTTCCGGAGGCAGCGCTGATGGAATCGTTCCAGGAGTTGCATGTGATGTCTGTAGACAGTCCACATCTTGCAGGCGTATAGCAGGGTTGGGAGGACAATAGCTTTATAAACAAGCACCTTGGTATTCCTCAGACACTCTCTGCTTCATTCGGAAAAAAATGCTGCACTTGCAGAGCTCAGGCGGTGTTGTATTTCGATGTCGATGTCGACTTTGGTGGAGAGGTGGCTGCCAAAGTAGCGGAAATGGTCAACATTTTCTAATGTTATACCATTAAACTGTATATATGGCATTGGAAAGGGATTGGCTGGAAGCACCATATCACCATATCACCGAATCATAGAATCATAGAGTTGGAAGAAACCTCATGGGCCATCCAGTCCATATTTATTATTATTTCAGACATTTGTATCCCATCCTATCTCGACCTCCGCAGAGAGACTCAGGGTGGTTAGCAACCTGCACACCATGATGCCTGCAACAAAAAGCATGTAGGAGCTGCTGCATCAATTGTGCTACAAGCACTTATAGATCAGTTAAAGCTTGGTGGAAGGTTAATATTACCTGTTGGCCCTGCTAGATGAAATCAGATGCTGGAACAGTATTAGCTAGAAGATGGCAGTGTCAAAATAAAGCCTCTGATGGGAGTGATATATGTGACTTTAATATATAAGGAAAAGCAGTGGTCCAGGTGGAAGTGATTTGCTATTTGACTTTTTTTCTTCCATGCACTTCATTTTTAAGAGACTTAGCTTGCAAGGCTGCTTTGTGCACTGCTTCCTGCTTGACTATACTACTGAAAGCAATCTTTTGCATTGTTACATCGTGATGTGCATGGTTTTGATCGTGTCCCATTAAATGCTGAGTAAAGAAAAAATAATTCTGTAGTATTAAAGGGTTCTGGCTAAATTTGCATGCATCCACAATGACTTACCAAATGCTGCTTTTTACAAGGACTTCTCCAGAATCTATGAAAGATGTGTTTTGCTGGAATGTGTTTTGCAGCAATGTCAATACAAATTGTTGGAAATGCAGAAAGAAGGAAGGTATGCTTTTCCACATGTGGTGGACATGCGAAAAAGCAAAATCTTATTGGAACAAAATACATGAGATAATTCAGAAGATGTTAGGTATAAATATCTATTCAAAACCGGAATTATTCCTGCTGGGTATGACAACATCAAAAATGGGGAAAAATACGGACAAACTATTATTTCTGCTGACAACAGCAGCGAGGATGTGTTATGCAAAACTATGGAAGAAGGAAGAAATACCAGACATGGAAGATTGGCTACAAAAAGTGCTTGACATCAGAAATATGGATCGGCTTACATTTTTATTATCAAGAAGTAAGAATAATCCGATACAAGAGACAAATTGGGAAAAAACCAATGGCTATCTAAAAGAGACAAAACATAAGACAATAATTTAAACAAAGGAAAATAACCCTAGGAAGAAGGAAGGAGAGAAGATATTTTATCCTTATTTTTTTCTTTTTTTCTTTTTTTTCCTTCTTTGGAATAAAAGAAGGAAGACCAGAAGACAAAGAAAAGGAGAACACCTCCGTCAAGATACTCAGGAAGCCACGAAGATCTTCAATCCATTTTTTTTCTTTCTCTCCTTTTTCTTTTTTCTCTTTCTTTTTTCTTTCCTCTTTTTTCTTTTTTCCTTTTCCCACACACTTTTTTCTCGTTATTTGATTTTAACTTTGTCACAGAAAACTCAATAAAATATATTTTATAAAAAAAGAAAACTGTGTTTTGGACTGCAGATCCTAAAATCCTCTTGCCATCATGGTCCGTCACCATGCTATTGTGGGATTCAAGGAGTTCGTCCAAAAATGTAACTCATTCAGGCTCCGGCCCCCTCAAATCTGGAGTCTGCCCTCAGTGAAATTTCTTTGGGCACTTCTGTACAATCTTGCAATGACTTAATTAAGAAGAGAAACTTTCATCTTCCAATGAATTCCCTTGCCTACACTGTAGAAGCATTCCCGGGCTTTGAAACAATGCTAATTAAATGCATTTGCAAGTCTTTATCCTTTAAAAAAAACCAGGGTATCTGATTCACAGACAAATCTTCAGATGTCTTAAATGCAGCAGGGAAGGAATATAAGGAGACATTTTAACAGATGTGCACTTTTGGCGGAGAGGGAAGGAAAATGCACTCTGTGCCACATTAAAGTAAGACAAAACAACACTTGGCAACATAAAAGTGTTACAGCATCTGTCCAAGACATTCATGCACAACAAAGTCTTGATGAAACCAATCATGCTGATGTACTATGTATTGATTTGCTGTATTGATATTTCTAAACCAAATGAATGGGAATGATCTATGACCTGCAGGGGAAACCATTACATGAACAATTAGAAATAAAAAGATGATAGAAACAACATGTGGAAGAACTAAACAAACAAATAAAGATGAAAGGGTGACAGAGCCATTTGTTGAAGAACCATATGAAGACAAAGTTTCAGTTTCTGAAAGTGGAGTGGAAGCTATAGTTAGATCGCTTGGGAGAGAAAAAAATCACTACAAACAGATGGCAAACCAATATAGCTCCTTCAATCTACAAAGACACCTCCTACTCCAGTTATAACTAAATTTTGTCAACAAATATGGAAAACAAAAGAATGTATCACATGTATTGTCGAAGGCTTTCATGGCCAGAATCACTGGGTTGTTGTAGGTTTTTGACCTCACTACCGCCTAGTCAAAGCCATGGTATTCCCTGTAGTAACCTACGGATGTGAGAGCTGGACCTTAGGGAAGGCTGAGCGAAGGAAGAGAGATGCTTTTGAGCTGTGGTGTTGGAGGAAAGTTCTGAGAGTGCCTTGGACTGCGAGAAGATCCAACCAGTCCATCCTCCAGGAAAGAAAGCCCGGCTGCTCATTGGAGGGAAGGATACTAGAGACAAAGTTGAAGTACTTTGGCCACATCATGAGGAGACAGCAAAGCCTGGAGAAGAAAATTATGCTGGGGAAAGTGGAAGGTAAAAGGAAGAGGGGCCGACCAAGGGCAAGATGGATGGATGGCATCCTTGAAGTGACTGGACTGACCTTGAAGGAGCTGGGGGTGCTGATAGGGAGCTCTGGCGTGGGCTGGTCCATGAGGTCACGAAGAGTTGGAGATGACTGAACGAATGAACAACAACAACAACCTCTGAGGATGCTTGCCATAGATGCAGGTGAAACGTCAGGAGAGAATGCCTCTAGAACATGGCCATATAGCCCGAAAAAACCTACAACAACCCAATATATCACATATTAGAAACTCTCAGTATACATTGCAATCCCCCAAACTAAAAAGAATTCATAGAGTTGGAAAAGACCATGCAAATAAAGGCTGCCATTCCTCTTTAAATTAAGAAGAGATAGGGTGACTCTCGCCATGAGGAGAGGAAAGCAGCAGGATGGGATGACATGAGTGAGCTGGGAAAGAGCACAGAAGCACAGAATTTTGGGAAATGTAGTTTGGGAAGGTGAGGCGGTCTATGGCAGAGAATTCAAAAGCATGCCATATAAATTTCCCAGAATTCTGCTCAGCATCAGAAAACCCCATAGGGCAGCGTTTCTCAACTTGGAGATCACGACCGGTGGGGGGGGGGGGGGTTCACAAGGGAGGTTGCCAAACACCATCAGAAACACACAGTGTTTTCTGTTGGTCATGAAGGTTCTGTATGGGAAGTTTGCCCCAATTCTGTCATTGGTGGGATTCAGAATGTTCTTTGATTGTAGGTGGACAATAAATCCCATTAACTATAACTCTAAAATTTCAGGGTCTATTTCCCCCAAACTCCATCTGTGTTCATATTTGGGCATATGAAATATTTGTGCCAAGTTTGGTCCAGATCCATCATTGTAGGCTTGTGGGTAAACAGTTCATCCTTGAAGTGACTGGACTGACCTTGAAGGAGCTGGAGGTGGTGACGGCCGACAGGGAGCTCTGGCGTGGGCTGGTCTGTGAGGTCACGAAGAGTCGGAGATGACTAAACGAATGAACAACAACAAAACAGTTCATGAGTTTCAGAATGCTCTCTGTTTGTAGGTGAACTGTAAATCCCAGTAACTACAACTCCCAAAGGTCAAGGTTTATTTCCCCTAAACTCTATCTGTGTTCATATTTGAGCCTATTGAGTATTCGTGCCAAGTTTGGTCCAAATCCATCATTGTTTGAGTCCACAGTGCTCTCTGGATGTAGGTGAACTACAATTCCCAAACTCAAGGTCAATGCCCACCAAACCCTTCTAGTGTTTTTTGTTGGTCATGGGAGTTCTGTGTGCCACGTTTGGTTCAATCCCATCATTGGTGGAGTTCAGGATGCACTTTGATTCTAAGTGAACTATAAATCCTAGGCCTGGGTAACAACGGAAAAATTTTCTAAAATCGATTTGTTTGGGGTTTTTTTTTGTTTCGATATTAAAATAATTACAAAATTTTCCTTTTAAAAAGTTTGATATTTACGAAATTTCGTAAATGGTAAAAATTAACGAATCGATTTCCGAAACAATAACGAATCGATTCGTTAATGGCGGACGCGACCCCGAAATACGCTAAAAAACTTCCAAAACCTTCTGAAGCTTCCCTCTCCCTCTGTTGTTGACTGTTGGTGTGATATTATAATTTTTTTTCACTAATTAAACCATAAAACTGGCCCAGACATGCGGAAATAATAACGAAACGACCTCAAAACAATAACGAAACAAATACAATATCGGAATACGAAGCATTTACAAAACGTTTTTGAAAATTCGTTTTTTTAATAATTGCTCCAGAATAGTTCGTTATCGTTTTGTAATTGAAAAAATTAACGAATTATTAACGAATTACGAATTAACGAAACGAAACCGCCCAGCCCTAATAAATCCCAGCAACTACAACTCCCAAATGACAAAATCAATCCCCCGCAACCCCACCAGTATTCAAATTTGGGCATATCAGGTATCTGTGCCAAATTTGGTCCAGTGAATGAAAATACATCCTGTATATCAGAAACCTAAGGCCATCCAGTCCAACTCCCTTCACCAGGGCAAGAAAATGTAATCAAAGCCCTTCTGACAAAGAGCCATCCAGCCATAGATATGGATAGTCATATATGATTCACACAGAGGGAGAGATAGTATCATAGATTTGAAAGGGACTTATGTGTTGCATGTTCCAGAGTAGGCAAACCAGACACTCTCCACATCAACACTGACAAAGAAACAACAAGAAATACTGTTTCCCCACAAGCATAAAGAAATTACATATATTAGAAACCAACACTTTCTCATTACTTTATTTTCCAGATCACCAGACTGGGCCGCAGCAACGCGTGGCAGGGAATGGCTAGTAATAAGCAAATAAGTTTCAGTGAGTCACTTTATTCTTTCAGCATAAGCAAACTCTACTCGGCAGCACAGGCAAACATGCAGAGGCGGCCCTAGGTAATTTTCAATGGTAAGCAAACAGTATTTTGGCACACCCCCCCAACCAATCACTGATATCTATTTTCTGTTCGTCGTGGGAGTTCTGTGTGCCATATTTGGTTCAATTCCATCATTGGTGGAGTTCAGAATGCTCTTTGGTTGTAGGTAAACTATACATCCCAGTAACTACATCTCGCATATGTCAAGGTCTATTTTCCCCCAAGAGCGCCTCAAGAGTGCCCCTGGGCAAAATCAACTCTACTGCAAATGCTTACTTCGCGTAATGAGTTGAGCCGCCCCTGCAAACATGTTAGGTCACATGCTATCCTTGTAGAGAATTTGTCTAAGGTAGTCTTTCAAACAAAGCCCATTTTGGTAAATTGGATAATGTGGCTCCAAATAATAAATTTATTTATTATTAATATTTATTAACTTTATTTGTACCATCTCCCCAAGGGATTCGGTGCGGCTTACATGAGGCCAAGCCCAAACACAACAACAAAAGCAATAAAACATCAATACAAGCAATTAAAAACATAATAAAAAACAACATTATCAAAAAAGCAACACATAGTTAAAACAGTGGGAAGGCCAAATGTAGAGTTAAAATTGGAAATAATGCTGAGCCATGAATGAGAGGTGATACTAGTGTTTGTGGACGGCATACAAGCAGACTCAGGGAAATGTAAAGTGCTTTGGAGGACAAAGTGCTATGGGATTCAATTATTTCGGGAAGGCACACTGGAACAGCCATGTCTTCAAGCTCCTCCTGAAGGGTTGGGGCCTGTGTGATGTCTTTAGGGAGTGAGTTCCAGAGTTGAGGGGCCACCACTGAAAAGGCCCTCTCCCTCATCCCCACCAAACGCGCCTGTGATGCTGGTGGGATCGAGAGCAGGGCCCCTCCGGAAGATCGAAGAGATCGTGTGGGTTCATATACAGAGATGTGATCACATAGGTAGGCAGGTCCCAAACCATTCAGGGCTTTATAGGTAAGAACCTGAATCTTGAATTGGGTCTGGTAGATGAATGGCAGCCAGTGGAGCTCCTTGAACAGGAGGGATGACCGGTCTCTGTAAGGAGCCCTAGTTAACAACCTGGCTGCCGCCCGTTGGATAGCAGTGATATTCAGCTCTCATATTAATCATGTTCCCTTGCATTATTTTTGGAACTGAATGGGAACAATGTAGTATTGCCCCATTTGTACTCACAGCTGCATTCCACTTCATCTTGGAAAGAAGTGACAAGTGGAGTGCCGCAGGGTTCCGTCCTGGGCCCGGTCCTGTTCAACATCTTTATTAATGACTTAGATGAAGGGCTAGAAGGCATGATCATCAAGTTTGCAGATGACACTAAATTGGGAGGGAGAGCCAATACCCAGAGGACAGGAGCAGGATTCAAAACGATATTGACAGATTAGAGAGATGGGCCAAAACTAACAAAATGAAGTTCAACAGGGACAAATGCAAGATACTCCACTTAGGCAGAAAAAACGAAATGCAAAGATACAGAATGGGGGACAATGCCTGGCTCGAGAGCAGTACGTGTGAAAAAGATCTTGGAGTCCTCGTGGACAACAAGTTAAACATGAGCCAACAATGTGATGTGGCGGCAAAAAAAGCCAATGGGATTTTGGACTGCATCAATAGGAGCATAGTGTCTAGATCTAAGGAAGTAATGCTACCCCTCTATTCTGCTTTGGTTAGACCACATCTGGAATATTGTGTCCAATTCTGGGCACCACAATTCAAGAGAGATATTGACAAGCTGGAATGTGTCCAGAGGAGGGCGACTAAAATGATCAAGGGTCTGGAGAACAAGCCATATGAAGGAGCGGCTTAAGGAGCTGGCATGTTTAGCCTGAAGAAGAGAAGGCTGAGAGGAGACATGATAGCCATGTATAAATATGTGAGAGGAAGTCACAAGGAGGAGTGAGAAAGCTTGTTTTCTGCTTCCCTGGAGACTAGGACAGGAACAATGGCTTCAAACTACAAGAAAGGAGATTCCATCTGAACATGAGGAAGAACTTCCTGACTGTGAGAGCCGTTCAGCAGTGGAACTCTCAGACCCGGAGTGTGGTGGAGGCTCCTTCTTTGGAAGCTTTTAAACAGAGGCTGGATGGCCATCTGTCAGGGGTGTATTTGAATGCAATATTCCTGCTTCTTGGCAGGGGGTTGGACTGGATGGCCCATGAGGTCTCTTCCAACTCTTTGATTCTATGATTCTAAGACTCAAAATAATTCTGATGCTGTGGGACATCTTATTTAAAACAAAATACTGTATGTTTGTAATACAATTGGGATATATATATATCCTATAACGTTATCACATTTCCTCAATTGGTAAGATGCTGTTTTAAAAAACAAACAAACCACAAGCATTAGGTATTTTGAAGCTTGACTCTCAAGTTCTTAAGTAATGGCTGGGAAAATGATGAAAGCAGAGAAAAATAACACCTCATTGCAAGAATCATCTTGTTCTTGTGTTACAGCTGGGACTTTGGAGATTGCTTGGGTACAATTTCAGAAGAAAGAACAAACTAGGTTGGTTGGTTTGCTTCCCTTGAGCAGTTTGCGTCTTTATCATTTGGAAAGCTACAGAATGAGAGAGCAATGTGCAGTCATCAATGGTATGCTACCGTTAAACAGTCACTTGGCCCTCAGCCAGACATTGCCTCCTAAAGAGGATTCTATTCCCTATAGACTTAAGAAAAAGCCCAACAGTCAGCAAATGTTTACAAATAGCACTCACCATGGAGAGCTTTTGAAAAATTGGAACTCAAAGATCAGTTGTGACACACAATGCAGGTTGGGTGGGGAGATGCATAGAAAAGAATGCTGATAGCAATGTTTTAAATCAAGGTATTGCAGAAATACCTTGGGACTTTGGAGATTGCTTGGGTACTCCAGCAAAGGATCACCGCCTTGTCGGGGCGCTGGAGCTTGAGCACCTCAATGATGTCATGAGCGAAACCGTGAAGGGACACCCAAGACGGGACGGTTGTGGCAGAGAGGTCAGACCAAGCGTGATCCCTGGGGAAGGCAATGGCAAACCACTCCAGTATCCTTGCCAGGAAAACTAAATGGACCAGTACAACCAGAGATATGTCGGTATGCCATTGGAAGATGGGACTCCCAGGTCGGAAGATGGCCAAAATGCTACTGGGGAGGAGCAGAGGATAAGTTCAACTAGCCCCAGGTGTGATGACGCAGCTAGCTCAAAGCCGAAAGGAAGGCTAGCGGCCGACGGTACTGGAGGTGAACGACGAATCCGATGCTCTAAAGATCAACACACCATAGGAACCTGGAATGTAAGATCTATGAGCCAGGGCAAATTGGATGTTGTTATTGGTGAGATGTCAAGACTAAAGATAGACATTCTGGGGGTCAGCGAACTGAAATGGACTGGAATGGGCCACTTCACATCAGATGACCACCAGATCTACTACTGCGGACAAGAGGAACACCGAAGAAATGGAGTAGCCTTCATAATTAATAAGAAATTCGCTAAAGCGGTGCTTGGATACAACCCAAAAAATGACAGAATGATCTCAATTCGAGTGCAAGGAAAGCCTTTCAACATTACAGTGATCCAAATATATGCCCCAACCACAGCTGCTGAAGAAGCAGAAGTAGATCAGTTCTATGAAGATCTGCAGGACCTACTGGATAATACACCAAAAAGAGACATTATTTTCATTACAGGAGACTGGAATGCCAAGGTGGGAAGTCAAATGACAACAGGGATCACAGGCAAGCATGGTCTGGGAGAACAAAATGAAGCGGGACGCAGGCTGATAGAATTTTGCCAGGAAAACTCGCTGTGTATAACTAATACTCTCTTCCAACAACCTAAAAGACGGCTTTATACATGGACCTCACCAGACGGTCAACACCGAAATCAGATTGACTACATCCTTTGCAGCCAAAGGTGGTGGACATCCATCCAGTTGGTGAAAACAAGACCTGGGGCTGACTGTAGCTCAGATCACGAACTTCTTATTGCCCAATTTAGAATAAAACTAAAGAGATCAGGGAAAATACACAGACCAGTTAGATATGATCTCACTAACATTCCTAGCGAATATACAGTGGAAGTGAAGAACAGATTTGAAGGACTAGATTTAGTAAACAGAGTCCCAGAAGAACTATGGACAGAAGTCCGAGACATTGTTCAGGAGGCGGCAACAAAGTACGTTCCAAAGAAAAAAGAAAACCAAGAAGGCAAAATGGTTGTCTGCTGAGACACTGGAAGTAGCCCAAGAAAGGAGGAAAGCAAAAGGAAACAGTGAAAAGGGGAGATATGCCCAGTTAAATGCGCAATTCCAGAGGTTAGCCAGAAGAGATAAGGAACTATTTTTAAATAAGCAATGCATGGAAGTGGAGGAAGACAACAGAATAGGAAGGACAGAGACCTCTTCCAGAAAATTAGAAACATTGGAGGTAAATTTCAGGCAAAAATTGGTATGATAAGAAACAAAGATGGCAGGGACCTAACAGAAGCTGAAGAGATCAAGAGAAGGTGGCGAGACTATACAGAAGATCTGTATAGGAAGGATAATAATATTGAGGATAGTTATGACGGTGTGGTGAATGAATTAGAACCAGACATCCTGAGGAGTGAAGTTGAATGGGCCTTAAGAAGCATTGCTAACAACAAGGCAGCAGGAGACGACGGGATCCCAGCTGAACTGTTTAAAATCTTAAAAGATGATGCTGTCAAGGTGATGCATGCCAGATGCCAGCAAATATGGAAAACACAAGAATGGCCATCAGACTGGAAAAAATCAACTTATATCCCCATACCAAAAAAGGGAAATGCGAAAGACTGCTCAAACTTCCGTACAGTGGCCCTTATTTCTCATGCCAGTAAGGTAATGCTCAAGATCCTGCAAGGAAGACTCCAGCAATACATGGAGCGAGAGTTGCCAGATGTTCAAGCTGGGTTTAGGAAAGGCAGAGGAACGAGAGACCAGATTGCCAATATCCGCTGGATAATGGAGAAAGGCAGGGAGTTTCAGAAAAACATCTACTTCTGCTTCATTGACTATTCTAAAGCCTTTGACTGTGTGGATCAGAATAAATTGTGGCAAGTTCTTGGTGGGATGGGCATCCCAAGCCACCTTGTCTCTCTCCTGAGGAATCTGTACAAGGACCAAGTAGCAACAGTCAGAACTGACCACGGAACAACAGACTGGTTCAAGATTGGGAAAGGCGTACGGCAAGGCTGCATACTCTCACCCAACCTTTTTAACTTGTATGCAGAACACATCATGCGATGTGCGGGGCTGGATGCATGCAAAGCTGGGGTGAAAATTGCTGGAAGAAACATTAACAACCTCAGATATGCAGATGACACCACTCTGATGGCCGAAAGCGAGGAGGAGCTGAGGAGCCTTCTAATCAAGGTGAAAGAGAAAGCGCAAAAGCCGGGTTGCAGCTAAACGTCAAAAAACCAAGATTATGGCAACAAGAATGATTGACAACTGGAAAATAGAGGGAGAAACCGTGGAGGCCGTGACAGACTTTGTATTTCTAGGTGCAAAGATTAGCTGCAGATGCAGACTGTAGCCAGGAAATCAGAAGACGCTTACTTCTTGGGAGGAGAGCAATGTCCAATCTCGATAAAATAGTAAAGAGTAGAGACATCAGACTGGCAACAAAGATCCGCCTAGTCAAAGCCATGGTATTCCCTGTAGTAACCTACGGCTGTGAGAGCTGGACCTTAGGGAAGGCTGAGCGAAGGAAGATCGATGCTTTTGAGCTGTGGTGTTGGAGGAAAGTGCTGAGAGTGCCTTGGACTGCGAGAAGATCCAACCAGTCCATCCTCCAGGAAATAAAGCCCGACTGCTCACTGGAGGGAAGATATAGAGACAAAGTGAAGTACTTTGGCCACATCATGAGGAGACAGGAAAGCCTAGAGAAGACAATTATGCTGGGTAAAGTGGAAGAAAAGGAAGAGGGGCCGACCAAGGGCAAGATGGATGGATGGCATCCTTGAAGTGACTGGAATTGACCTTGAAGGAGCTGGGGGTGGTGACGGCCGACAGGGAGCTCTGGCATGGGCTGGTCCATGAGGTCACGAAGAGTCGGAACGACTGAACGAATGAACAACAACAATTGCAGAAATGGAAGAAGATGGCACAAGAAACCAAAGAATCTTTGTAAGTTGGGATTTCTTCTGCAAAATGATTGTTTTGAAACAGAATTGTTCCCCTCCCCTCCCAAGTATGAGGGCAGGAAAGAACTTTGCTCCCTTTCAGTGAAGGGGGAGATATTAAATAGTCCTGGCTGGGACTTGTTTTGAGTGGGCCCAGCATGGTCACACTCCCCTACCGTCCGGTCAGCCTCACCTCGATACCAGGCAAGATTCTGGAAAAGATTGTTAAGGAAGTGGTCTGCAAACACTTAGAAACAAATGCGTCATCGCTAATAGTCAACATGGATTTATCAAAAACAAGTCATGCCAGACTAATCTGATCTCTTTTTTCGATAGAGTTACAAGCTGGGTAGATGCGGGGAATGCCGTGGATGTAGCGTACCTGGATTTCAGTAAGGCCTTCGACAAGGGCCCCCATGACCTTCTGGCAAGGAAACTAGTCCAATGTGGGCTAGGCAAAACTACGGTGAGGTGGATCTGTAATTGGTTAAAGGCGAACCCAGAGGGTGCTCACCAATGCTTCCTCTTCATCCTGGAAAGAAGTGACTAGTGGAGTGCCGCAGGGTTCGATCCTGGGCCCAGTACTGTTCAACATTTTTATTAATGACTTAGATGAAGGGCTAGAAGGCAGGATCATCAAGTTTGCAGACGACACCAAATGGGGAGGGAGAGCCAATACTCCAGAGGACAGGAGCAGGACTCAAAACAATCTTGACAGATTAGAGAGATGAATGGCCAAAACTAACAAAATGAAGTTCAACAGTGACAAATGCAAGATACTCCACTTTGGCAGAAAAAGCGAAATGCAAAGATACAGAATGGGGGACGCCTGGCTCGAGAGCAGTACGTGTGAAAAAGATCTTGGAGTCCTCATGGACAACAAGTTAAACATGAGCCAACAATGTGATGTGGCGGCAAAAAAAGCCAATGGGATTTTGGCCTGCATCAAGAGGAGCATAGTGTGTAGATCTAGGAAGTAATGCTACCCCTCTATTCTGCTTTGGTTAGACCACACCTGGAATATTGTGTCCAATTCTGGGCACCACAATTCAAGAGAGACATTGACAAGCTGGAATGTGTCCAGAGGAGGGCGACTAAAATGATCAAAGGTCTAGAGAACAAGCCCTATGAGGAGCGGCTTAAGGAGCTGGGCATGTTTAGCCTGAAGAAGAGAAGGCTGAGAGGAGATATGATAGCCATGTATAAACATGTGAGAGGAAGCCACAGGGAGGAGGGAGCAAGCTTGTTTTCTGCTTCCCTGGAGACTAGGACGCGAAACAATGGCTTCAAACTACAAGAAAGGAGATTCCATCTGAACATGAGGAAGAACTTCCTGACTGTGAGAGCCGTTCAGCAGTGGAACTCTCTGCCCCGGAGTGTGGTGGAGGCTCCTTCTTTGGAAGCTTTTAAACAGAGGCTGGATGGCCATCTGTCAGGGGTGATTTGAATGCAATATTCCTGCTTCTGGCAGGGGGTTGGACTGGATGGCCCATGAGGTCTCTTCCAACTCTTTGATTCTATGATTCTATGCTGACCCGCCTGCCTGCTTGTCGCACCTCAGCATAGATTCACCTTGTTAAAATCACCAAACTGCACCCAAACTGAAGTCTTTCTTTGGACATTTAACTCAGGACGTACCTGCACTTTAGAATTAATGTAGTTTGACACCACCTTAACACAATGTGATGGAAACCTATGAGTTGTAGTTTTATAATACCCATGGAGTGCTGGTGCTTCACCAAACTGCAAACCTCATTGAGCCATGGCAGTTAAAGTGGTGCCAAACTGTATTTATTTCTAAGATGAACTGAACCACCTCAACTGGGCTCTCCAGGCCAATGGATACTCCACCTCAGACATCAGAAGAGCTGCAAGACCAAAAACAAGCCACGAGAGTCAAGATGAAGATCCACCCAGAGGAAAAGTGTTCCTGCCATACATCAAGGGAACCACTGATCGCATAGGGAAGCTGATGAGGAAACACAACATACAAACAATCTACAAACCCACCAAGAAAATCCAACAAATGCTACGTTCAGCAAAGGACAAGAGGGATCCTCTCACCTCTGCAGGAGTCTACCGTATACCATGCAGCTGTGGACAAGTCTACATAGGGACCACCATGCAGCATTGCCCAAACACGAATCAAGGAACATGAAAGGCACTGCAGACTACTTCAACAGAGAAGTCAGCCATAGCAGAGCACCTGATGAACCAACCTGGACACAGCATAATATTTGAGAACACAGAAATGCTGGACCACTCCAACAACCACCATGTCAGACTACACAGAGAAGCCATTGAAATCCACAAGCATGTGGACAATTTCAACAGAAAGGAAGAGACCATGAAAATGAACAAAATCTGGCTACCAGTATTAAAAAACTCTAAAATTATAACAGCAAAACAGCAGAGAGGAAACAACCAGGCACATCTTAACACCTCTCAACAAAAGATTTTTCCAGGCTCAGGCAGGCCTTCAAATGCTAATGAAGGTGGTCAGTTGAAACATTCACACCTAGCTCCAGCAGAGAAGAGCTCTTTGCCCCACCCCAGCCATTCCACAGATATATAAACCCATTGTCTTAATTCCAACAGACCTCACTACCTCTGAGGATGCTTGCCATAGATGCAGGCGAAACGTCAGGAGAAATGCCTCTAGAACATGGCTCTATAGCCCGAAAAAACCCACAAGAACCTAGTGTATTTATTCTACTGATTAGATTCAGCTTTAGAATGCAGCATCATGAAACTCACCCTCTTAATTTCAAAATAAACACACATGCAATTGGCCTGTAGCTGTGTTCAGGTTATTTTTATGATGTGTTATTTTTAAACTGTGACCATGATGCTTGGCACTCGAGCTGCTGCTATTCACATTGCTGTTTGCATCCTGTCAGTTATAGAAAATTTATAGGAACAGGCTTTTACTCTGTTGAGATCACTTTTTTCCTTCTTTGAGGTCCAGTTCCTTTTCCTCTGTAATTTTGTGTTTTGCTTTCATTGATCCTATCCATTTTAGAGTATGTAGTCCCTGTGATATTTTCTCCTTTTCTTCTGGCTGTGAAGAGTTCTGTGCCACAATTTAGACCTTTGGACTATCTGCTCAGCTTCCAGATCAATAGAATAATGCATCTCAGTGTACTTCCCATACAACTCTCACAGGAACCAAGCGCCCAGCAATGTTGCTCTCCATTCACTCTAACTAAAAATATACCTCCTTCAATAAGCAAAAAAGTTCTTTGAGCGATGAAGGCTCACAAAGGGAATTTGTGAACAGGAGCAAACGGTTTGCCCAGGAAGAGCAAAAGGGCACTAACAGTCTTCCAATTGTCACAGTATTCACAAAACATATAAATGCCATGAACAACAACAAAAAAATACAGATTGCCTCTCAAGCACATTGATTTACTACGGCTTGTAAGGCAACAAATATAGGCACATGTAATGAAACAGAAAAGTGTACAAAACATTGTGTAAAATTTAGTTAGGCATATCTAAAAGGAAATATGAATGTCTCATTAAAACCAGGGGATTAGAATCTATATGAATAAAAATGTAATGTTAGTTTGTGGGATTAACATAACTCAAAAACCACTGGACAAATTCACACCAAATTTGGACACAACACACCTAACAACCCAATGTATGTCTTTCACTCAAAAATTATGATTTTGTCATTTGGGAATTGTAGTTGCTGGGATTTATAGTTCACCTACAATCAAAGAGCATTCTGAACTCCACCAATGATGGAATTGAACCAAACGTGGCATACAGGACTCCCATGACCAACAGAAAACACTAGAAGGATTTGGTGGGCTTGAGTTTGAGAGTTTGAGAGTTGTAGTTCACCTACATCCAGAGAGCACTGTGGACTCAAACAATAATGGATTTGGACCAAACTTGGCACAAATATTCCATATGCCCAAATATGAATATGGAGTTTGGGGATAAACCTATAAACCTGCCTGATCTTTAAGATTTTCTGGGTAGGCTCTCCTCTCTCTCCCACCCCCATCACAAGCCTGGTTGGTGGGTATGAGAGAGAAGGCCTTCTCTGTGGTGGCCCACCGGCTCTGGAACTCTGGATTAGGCTGGCACCCACCGTGTTCACCTTTCATAAAGATCTAAAAACATGGATGTTCCTCTGTGCTTTGGATTAGACAGCTCCCCAGATAATTTTAGCTCCCAGTTATGACCCAAGATCTAGTCCTTGCACTTTACTACCGGTCCCCTAACCATATAATGCTCTACTTCATTTTGCCCTCTATCCCTAATATTGTCATCTGGCTTTTGCCCTTTATCCATCATCCCTGTCCTTACAACTGATTTGCACCAGCCTGCCTTCCTGAGCCCAGAAATTGTTTATTATATCATGCTATTGGTTGTTTGCTCGATTGTTGTTTTTATACTGTGTTATGATGTTGTCTTTACATATTGTTTTATGATTTTTTAATGAATTTTATTGTGCATATGTTAACTATGTTGATCGGACTTGTCCCCATGTAAGGCACCCTGAGTCCCTTTGGGAAATGGAGGCAGGATACAAAAATAAAGTAGTAGTAGTAGCAGTTGTTGTTGTTATTTAGTCTTCCCTGCCAAAGAGTACTGGTGCTTCAACAAGCTACATCTCCCAGGAGTTCTTCCATAATCTCCTCATCATGGCCAACATTAACAACAGCATTTATTATTATTATTATTATTATTATTATGATATTATTATTATAATTATTATTATTATTATTCCATTATTATTATTATTATTATTATTATTCCATTATTATTATTATTATTATTATTATTATTATTCCATTATTATTATTATTATTATTATTATTATTATTATTACTATTACTACTACTACTATTATTATGCAATCACAATGCCTCCTCTTTTTTTTAAGTCTGTGTCTGTCAAGGTCAGATGCCAGCCAATTAAACGAGTATAGTTTATTGTTCAAACAAACACAGAATTAGCCCAAAACAAAATCACAGGGCAAAAAACACTTAGTTTACAGTGTGAAAAAGCCCAAACAGGCAAAAGGACCCAAAAAACCCCAACAGAATATAATCTGGATTCACCAGAGATATAACTTGAATAAAACTCAAAAAATGCTTAACTGCAGCCTTTCAAGGGTTGTAAAAAGAAACTCAATCTTCAAACACAGCAGGAACTGAAATGCAGGAATGCAGGAATGCAGTTAACGCCAGCTCCAGACGCTCAGCCGTAGATGTGGAGGAGAGAGAGTAATGATAAGGAATGAAGTCCAGTCCGGTCCGATCCAAAGAGAGACGAACAGCTGCCAGGTCAGGTCTTGATCTGATGAGTAAACACAAGGAGCCAAAGCAGCGGGGCAATACGGCAGGTCCCAAAGTCTTCTTTCAAACCCGTCTTCTGTAGCAAAGATCCCGAAAGCACCCAACAAGACTCCTTGCCGATTGCCAGGTTACAATAGCAAACACTCCCTTTTTACCTAAAAGTCCTCATCAGAACTTGATTCAGCCAACACCCGTGTTCCAGCTGTATCTTGTTGCAGCTCCTCATCCGAACTAGAGTCACCCCTAGTTCAGCCCAACCCATTCCCAGCTGTGCTTCTTCCACCACTCCTCCAAGTAGTCCATCTCTGGTCTAATCCTGAAGGTCCCCAAGTCCCATCCAAGTCTTCACTATTCCACCCTCAAATGTGTCACTGCTTGTGGGTTCAGCACAAATCTCTTGAATCTCTCAAACCCTTGTCCAATCCATCCCATCAGACCCAGAATCTGATATCCCATCATCCAGTTCATTTGCCTCAAAACCCTCAAAAGAATCCTCATCTGTTGGCTCACTAAGTATCTCCTGGATTCTTTTCCTTTGTTGCTCTTCATCATAGTCTTGCGCGTGAGTAGTTTTCCTGCCTCTCCTACTACAACTAGTGTTACTATCACTGCCATCAGACTCTATCACAACAGTGTCCAGGTCAAAAAGAGTGTGGGCCATGATGTACTATTTCACTAGAAGTTGTTGAACCAAACAGCCAATTGGATTCTTCCTTTGGAGTGGACTGAGTTGCCGACAGACTGTCTTGTCAGTAAAGGGATTATATCTTCACTTAGGTCAGCAAATTTGACAGTCCTAGTTTCTCAAATTATGAAGCAATTTCTTTTTTTCTGCAGAGTCTGAAGGATTTTGTGAAGGAGGAACAACAATGCTTGTGTACTACTTTGCCCTTGATGACACCATTTCTTTAATTTTTGTATTATTATGATTTTATTTGGTTCGGAAATGCAATCGTACCCCCTCTTCTCCCACACCAGGCAATTAAGTGGAAAATATATTTCATCGTGAAAAACAAGCAGCCCATAAACTGCTTTTAAGCTGATGCTGCACTCACAGTTTGGTGCTTATGGTCTAAGCGGGAAAATAAAAAAAGCTTCCACCCCCCAAAAAGGTGCTGTTAAGAATTTAAAATGCATGATCGCCAGCTATAGCCTTAGATAAAATGCATTATCTTCTTTAAAAAAAACTCAGATTTCCTCTTGTGTGTATTACATCCCCCACTTCGGCAATTCAGCTAAATAGTTTAATAGTGCAAAACATGTAAACACCCATAAAAACATTTAAAGAGACAACAGCAGAAGGAACAGGAAAGCAAGAAGTATAGAAGTATAGATTCATTCATATGTATTCATAACCCAAAGGATATCACAAAAGCAGTTAGGCATGCATTAATTTTTGTGCCACTCTCTTCTAGTTTTAAGGCAGTGAGCTAAGCTTAATTGACAATCACAACGAAACAGCTTTTAAAAGTCTGCAATATTTTTTCCTAATCTTTTGTGAGAGTTTTTATTTTTTATTAACACTATAATGAAAGATTGTTGTTGTTCATTCATTCAGTCATCTCCGACTCTTCGTGACCTCATGGACCAGCCCACGCCAGAGCTCCCTGTCGGCCGTCACCATCCCCAGCTCCTTCAAGGTCAGTCCAGTCACCTCAAGGATGCCATCCATCCATCTTGCCCTTGGTCGATCCCTCTTCCTTTTACCTTCTACTTTCCCCAGCATAATTGTCTTCTCCAGGCTTTGCTGTCTCCTCATGATGTGGCCAAAGTACTTCAACTTTGTCTCTAGTATCCTTCCCTCCAATGAGCAGTCGGGCTTTATTTCTTGGAGGATGGACTGGTTGGATCTTCTCGCAGTCCAAGGCACTCTCAGAACTTTCGTCCAACACCACAGCTCAAAAGCGTCGATCTTCCTTTGCTCAGCCTTCCCTAAGGTCCACCTCTCACATCCGTAGGTTACTACAGGGAATACCATGGCTTTGACTAGGTGTATCTTTGTTGCCAGTGTGATGTCTCTACTCTTTACTATTTTATCGAGATTGGACATTGCTCTCCTCCCAAGAAGTAAGCGTCTTCTGATTTCCTGGCCACAGTCTGCATCTGAAAGATCATAATGAAAGATTAGACCCCTCATACATCAGACTTCCATATTTATTTTTATTCATTTCAAATTATGAAGAAATTTGTGACTTTTTCCTTTGCAAATCATTTTTTTTAATATTTGCACCTACCAAATCCAGATAAGTTTTCAGCTATCCGCTGAGACTACAATTGGGGCTTGGTGCTTAACGTACTTTTCTACTGTTCGAACAAGCATTTGATTAAACAGTGTAATTGAACATAGGAATACGGAATAACGGGTGATGAGACTGGATTCTGATTTTACTGTTGAGGCGCTAATGATTGTTATACAGATGTTTAATTATTTATGTTACAATTGTTTTTAATTGCCCTATACTTGTCTCGTGATGTTTTGTATCAATGTTGTTCACCGCTTTGAGTCACCTGAGGGCTGATAAAAGTGGTATATAAATAAAGTAAATAAATAAATAAAACAAATACTCCAAAGACTATATTAAAAACTACAAATTGAGTTTGAAGGCAACAAGAATAAAGGTTTATTATTTTGGGCCCAAAAAGAAGTCAAGAATAGTCTGTGCGCTCAAAGATCTGACCTGCCTACACTGGTCCAGATGTCACTCCCTTTGACCACCTCCAAGGACCATCCTTCGGCAAGTTCCATAGTTCCCAAGGGCCCCCCACAAATCTGTGGCTGTACACCTTGACCAATTTTTACTGAAAGGCCATCCTGAGGGTGCTCCCTCCCAAATATCATAGTTTTGTAGGAGCCCCTAACCCAATCCACAACAACTTATAGCACAGGACTGTGGCACAGCTGGCTGGGAGTCAGCTGCATTAAGATCACTACTGACCAAAAGGTCATGAGTTTGAAGCCAGCCCAGGTCAGAGTGAGCTTCTGACCAATTTGTGTAGCTTGCTGTTGACCTTTGTAGCCTGAAAGATAGTTGCATCAGTCAAGTAGGAAATTTAGGAACCGCTTATGTGGGGAGGCTAATTTTCGATGCCATAAAAATCTCCAGCAAGCATGCAAAGAATACAGAAGTACTTCATCAGTGTCACAGATGGACGGTGAAGCAACAGCTCCCCTGGTGGCCAGAATACCCTCATGAAAAAGCTGGAATATTAAATAGCCTCTGTGTGTCTGTCTATATATGTTGTGTCTATGGCATTGAATGTTTGCCATGTATATGTACATTGTTAGTCCCTTGCGGAGTGAGAAGGGTGGGATATAAATACTGTAAATAAATAAATAAATAAATAAATAAAGACTGTTATTGAAGTCTTATCTTTCACCTGCTAAAGGTGGATGCTATGGTGCTTGCTGGGACTATTTAAACCTTTACCATGCCATGACAGCCTTTTTAAATTACTCCACCCTGAGTCAGTTATCACAACCAGTTCAAGCCATGTAGGGTAGGGTAGGGAAAAAAACACTAAGTATCACTTGGGGAGGAAATTCCTACCTGGCGCTTATGCGACCAGTTTACACACAAGGACAAAGGAGGAATGTGGAGGGGTGACTTGGCCTTAAATACACTCCATCTCCAGCCCAAACCAACTCTGATCTTCTCCATGGAGAACTTTGGGTGGAACTTTTTGAACTCCCACCATGAAATACAGAGTCAGACACAAGAAAATGGATCTAAAGGGCCATTTTCTGACCTATTTATTGAAAGAACTTGTAATAACCTGTAAAGGGAAAAATCTATAAAAATGCAAAATATAACTCATGGCTTAATGGCCACCTAGTGAGCCTAGTCCCTGGGTCAGGTGTCACTCCCTCTGACCACCTCCAAGGACAAGCGTGCACCAAGAATCCCGAGGGCCAAGCAAAATTCTTGCCTTGGAAACTTATTAATACTCCGGGAAACCTATTTAAATGACACCAACCCAAAGCAAATTACCACACCCTTCTGAAACAGTATGGGGTAGGCGACAAAAACCCCAATGCAAACATCCTACCCGGCCCATGTGCGACCAGTCTATACTCAAACTGTCCATAGGGAGGGAGGGTTGGTCACACCTGCTTGGGAAACTTAAATTGAAGAACTTCCTGACCGTGAGAGCTGTTCAGCAGTGGAACTCTCTTCCCCAGAGTGTGGTAGAGGCACCTTCTTTGCAAGCTTTTAAACAGAGGCTAGATGGCCATCTGTCGGGGGTACTTTGAATGCAATTTTCCTGCTTCTTGGCAGAGGGTTGGACCGGATGACTCATGAGGGTTGATCCCAGATGGTGAAGCTGGGTGACACCTGCTCAGACCCCTGGCCTTTGACCTGTGGGTTCCCACAAGGTTCCATTCTGTCTCCCATGCTTTTTAACATCTACATGAAACCGTTGGGAGAGGTCATCCAGCGTTTTGGAGTTCGGTGCCATCTCTACGCAGATGACACACAACTCTACTACTCTTTTCCACCTAACTCCAAGGAAGCCCCTCAGGTGCTGGACGAGTGCCTGACCGCTGTGGCTGTCTGGATGAGGACAAACAAGCTGAAGATTAATCCCGACAAGACAGAGCTCCTCCTGGTAGATAGTAAACCAGATCGGGGTATAGGGTGGCAACCTGTGTTGGACGGGGTTGCACTTCCCCTGAAGTCACAGGCCCACAGTTTGGGTGTCCTCCTGGATTCATCACTTACGCTTGAGGCTCAGGTGTCGGCGGTGGCCGGGAGGGTCTTTGCACAATTAAGACTCGTTTGCCAACTGCGACCGTACTTCGTGTAGGCAGATCTGGCCAGGGTAGTCCATGCCTTAGTCACCTCTAGACTGGATTACTGTAATGTGGGGCTACCCTTGAAAACAGCTCAGAAATTCCAGATGGTCTAATGGGCAGCAGCCAGGTTGTTAACCGGGGCTCCTTACAGGGAGCGGTCAACCCTTCTGTTCAAGGAGCTCCACTGGCTGCCATTCATTTTCCGAACCCAATTCAAGGTGCAGGTTCTTACCTACAAAGGCCTGAACGGTTTGGGACCCGCCTACCATCTCTGTATACGAACCCACACAATCTCTTCGATCAACTGGAGAGGCCCTGCTCACGCTCCTACTTGCATCACAAGCGCGATTGTTGGGGACGAGATAGAGGGCCTTTTCGGTGGTGGCCCCTCGACTCTGGAACTCGTTTCCTAAGGACATCAGGCATGCCCCAACTTTGGCAGTCTTTAAGAGGATCTTGAAGATATGGTTGTTCCAGTGTGCCTTCCCAATATAATGATCCCATAGCACTTTGTCCTCTAAAGCACTTTATATATTTAGGTCTGGTCGTATGTTCCCACAAACTGCACTATCACTTTTTCGTCCATGTCCAGCATTATTTTTAATCTTCTAATTTAATTACATTTGGCCTACCCATAGTTTTTAAAGTGTGTTGTCCTATTGATATTGTATGTGTTATTGGTTTACTGTTTTGTTATTTTAAATTGCTTGTATTGTTATTGTTATTGCTTGTATTGTATTTTGGGTTCGGCCTCATATAAGCCGCACTGAGTCCCTTGGGGAGATGGTAGCGGGGTATAGATAAAGTGTTATTATTTTATTATTATTATGAGGTCTCATAATGGCCCTTATTTCTCATGCCAGTAAGGTAATGCTCAAGATCCTGCAAGGAAGACTCCAGCAATACATGGAGCGAGAGTTGCCAGATGTTCAAGCTGGGTTTAGAAAAGGCAGAGGAACGAGAGACCAGATTGCCAATATCCGCTGGATAATGGAGAAAGGCAGGGAGTTTCAGAAAAACATCTATTTCTGCTTCATTGACTATTCTAAAGCCTTTGACTGTGTGGATCATAATAAATTGTGGCAAGTTCTTGGTGGGATGGGCATACCAAGCCACCTTGTCTCTCTCCTGAGGAATCTGTACAAGGACCAAGTAGCAACAGTCAGAATTGACCACGAAATGACAGACTGGTTCAAGATTGGGAAAGGCGTACGGCAAGGCTGCATACTCTCACCCAACCTTTTTAACTTGTATGCAGAACACATCATGCGATGTGCGGGCTTGATGAATGCAAAGCTGGGGTGAAAATTGCTGGAAGAAACATTAACAACCTTAGATATGCAGATGACACCACTTTGATGGCCGAAAGCGAGGAGGAGCTGAGGAGCCTTTTAATCAAGGTGAAAGAAGAAAGCGCAAAAGCTGGGTTGCAGCTAAACATCAAAAAAACCAAGATTATGGCAACAAGAATGATTGACAACTGGAAAATAGAGGGAGAAAATGTGGAGGCCGTGACAGACTTTGTATTTCTAGGCGTAAAGATTACTGCAGATGCAGACTGTGGCCAGGAAATCAGAAGACGCTTACTTCTTGGGAGGAGAGCAATGTCCAATCTCGATAAAATAGTAAAGAGTAGAGACATCACACTGGCAACAAAGATCCGCATAGTCAAAGCCATGGTATTCCCTGTAGTACCTACGGATGTGAGAGCTGGACCTTAGGGAAGGCTGAGCGAAGGAAGAGAGATGCTTTTGAACTGTGGTGTTGGAGGAAAGTTCTGAGAGTGCCTTGGACTCCGAGAAGATCCAACCAGTCCATCCTCCAGGAAATAAAGCCCGACTGCTCACTGGAGGGAAGGATACTAGAGACAAAGTTGAAGTACTTTGGCCACATCATGAGGAGACAGCAAAGCCTGAGAAGACAATTATGCTGGGGAAAGTGGAAGGTAAAAGGAAGAGGGGCCGACCAAGGGCAAGATGGATGGATGGCATCCTTGAAGTGACTGGACTGACCTTGAAGGAGCTGGGGGTGGTGACGGCCGACAGGGAGCTCTGGCGTGGGCTGGTCCATGAGGTCACGAAGAGTCGGAGACGACGGAACGAATGAACAACAACAACTGCTTCCAAGCCAGGTGTCCTATTTCCAACCCATCCGCAGTGGGTCTTTTATTAACCCAACACCTCTTAATTACCCTTTAGAAACCAAACCACCAATTAAGTTTTTATACTCATTTGCTCCTGTCTATCTCTCTCTATCTTATATATATATATATTAGGCCTGGTTGATCAAGAAAAAATTTGTTTCTAAAATCGATTTGTAATTGGGGTGT
Source organism: Anolis sagrei ordinatus (assembly GCF_025583915.1). Lineage (NCBI taxonomy): Eukaryota > Metazoa > Chordata > Lepidosauria > Squamata > Anolidae > Anolis > Anolis sagrei. The sequence goes on along the minus strand of NW_026847993.1, from coordinate 16,039,452 downwards.
TTTTTTGTTTCGATATTTAAAATAATTACAAAACTTTCCAAAAAAAGTTTCGGTATTTACGAAATTTCGTAAATATTAACAAAACATTTTGTAAAGATGGGGCCTTTTTTTTCAATATTTTTTAAATATTTTTTAAATTTAATTATTAAATAATTTAGTAGAATAGGGAGGAGAAATTAAGGGAAGGCAGGCACTCACTCTGGCGGGCCCTCTCGCTCGCCGCTCGCCCTCTCGCTCGCCCTCTCGCTCGCCGCTCGCCCTCTCGCTCGCCGCTCACCCTCTCACTCGCCCTCTCGCTCGCCGCTCGCCCTCTCGCTCGCCCCTCGCCCTCTCGCTCGCCGCTCGCCCTCTCACTCGCCGCTCGCCCTCGCCCTCTCGCTCGCCGCTCGCCCTCTCACTCGCCCTCTCGCTCGCCGCTCGCCCTCTCACTCGCCCTCTCGCTCGCCGCTCGCCTCTCACTCGCCCTCTCGCTCGCCGCTCGCCCTCGCCCTCTCGCTCGCCCTCTCGCTCGCTTGCTCAGCCGGCGCGGAGAGGGGAGAGCTCCCAGCAAGCCACGCGCTCGCTTGCTCAGCCGGCGCGGAGAGAGGAGAGCTCCCAGCAAGCCAGGCGGCCATCTTACGTATTTCCGAAATGGACGGAAATACAAAATTTTTTGGCGCCTGCCGTTTCGATATTTAAAAACCCTTCTGGGTTTGAAAATATGTTTTGTTATCGTTTCGTATATGCAAAAATTAACGAATGTTTAACGAATTAACGAATTAACGAACGAAACCGCACAGGCCTAATATATATATATATATATATATATATATATATATATAGCACACACACAATGTTATTGTGGGATGTCACACTACAGTCGGTCGTTGCTTTCATCTTCCCCTTGAGATGTTCTGATTTGCATAATTCTTTAACCACCCTCTTTTATTATATTCTTTCAGGGGGAAACATTATATCTTCAAGTGCTAAGCACGTTACAGTACAGAAGACAAAATAAGAGAATGCTGGCTGTGAAGATCTAAAGGAGAGGCAAACATTAACCACCTAGAAATGAGGGGGGGGGGTTGTATACAGTGAAACTCATCCCTGTTGGCAAAACACAGAATTCATCAAGGATCCACTATGTCCAAGTGTCTCTGGATGCTTTCATTAAAAGGATGAACAAAGGACACGTTTTTTCCCTTTGGAACCTACTTGTGCTTCTTTCTTATTACTTCACATTTAACTCCCTGGTGACAAAAGCAAATAAACTCTGAGTCATAGCAACAGCAGTTATTGTTCTTACAGAAGTTGTTTTTTTGATAGGATATTAATGCTGTGATTGATGTTTGACTCTTTGGGCATCCCAGAGATGACTGCGAGCAGATGGCTATCTAGAAATACTGTAAATACTGTAAATAAATAAATAAATAAATAATATCTATATTGTGAGATCTTCAGAAGGATTTCTAGGGTTAAGCTGTTAAGTTTCAATTTTTTAATTATGAGATCATGAAACATTCATAAAATTCCTCTTGGTACACATGACTATTGTGTTTTCCTACTTCTGCAAGCACTACTAATGTAGTCTTAACAAGAAGTATTGCTTTCTATGGGGATGTTGTTGTTCATTCGTTCAGTCATCTCCGACTCTTCGTGACCTCATGGACCAGCCCACGCCAGAGCTCCCTGTCGGCCGTCACCACCCCCAGCTCCTTCAAGGTCAGTCCAGTCACTTCAAGGATGCTATCCATCCATCTTGCCCTTGGTCGGCCCCTCTTCCTTTTGCCTTCCACTTTCCCCAGCATAATTGTCTTCTCTAGGCTTTGCTGTCTCCTCATGATGTGGCCAAAGTACTTCAACTTTGTCTCTAGTATCTTTCCCTCCAGTGAGCAGTCGGGCTTTATTTCCTGGAGGATGGACTGGTTGGATCTTCTCGCAGTCCAAGGCACTCTCAGAACTTTCCTGCAACACCACAGTTCCCTACGGTCCAGCTCTCACATCCGTAGGTTACTACAGGGAATACCATGGCTTTGACTAGGCGGATCTTTGTTGCCAGTGTGATGTCTCTACTCTTTACTATTTTATCGAGACTGGACATTGCTCTCCTCCCAAGAAGTAAGCGTCTTCTGATTTCCTGGCCACAGTTTGCATCTGCAGTAATCTTTGCACCTAGAAATACAAAGTCTGTCACGGCCTCCACATTTTCTCCACATTTCTCATCATCATCATCATCATCATCACTTTATTTCTTAATTAGTCGCTCTCCACCAAGGTGCTCCGAATGACTTACAATTTAAAACAGTTTATACACAATATAAAACATTCAATATAAAAACATTCAATATAAAAACATTCAACATAAAACATTCAACATAAAACATTCAACATAAAAACATTCAGCAGTGACTATGGCAAAATTTGGTCCGGTTACTTAAATGCACAGCCAAACAGCCAAGTCTTGAGCGCCTTGCAAAAGGTCGCAACTCTGACATTGCTCTAATATATGGAGGCAATGAGTTCCACAGAATTGGAGCATTGATCAAAAAAGCTCTACGCCTATGGCGATATTATTTATTATTTATTAGGGCTGTCCAAACATGGAAAAATTTGTTTCTAAACTCGATTCGTTTTTAGGGGTTTTTTGCATTTCGTTATTTAAAAGAATTCCAAAATTTTCCTTAAAAAAAGTTCGATATTTACGAAATTTCAGAAATCATAAAACAATTACGAAACAATTACGAATCGATTACAAATCGATTCATTAATGGCGGCCGCGATTGCGCAATACGCTAAAAAAACTTCTGAAGCTTCCCTCTCCCTCTGTTGTTGCCTGTTGGTGTGATAATTATTTTTTTTTCACTGAGAAAACAAACAGCAACCCTAAAACTTGCACCAGACATGCGGAAATAATAACGAAACATTTACGAATCAATAACGAAACAATTCCGAAACAATTACGAAACGAATTGGAAAAATTCGTTTCGTTTTTTAGTTGCTCCTGAATGGTTCAATATCGCTTTGTTATAAAAAAAATAACGAATTTTTAACGAATTACGAAATTACGAAATGAAACCGCTCAGCCCTATTATTTATTATTTACTTCACTTGTAAAATAGTGAAGAGTAGAGACTGGCAACGAAAATCCGCATACTTAAAGCAATGGTATTCCTCATAGTAACCTACAGATGTGAGAGCTGGACCATAAGGTAGACTGAGTCGCCGAAAGGCTGAGAAAGGCGGTATACAAATACAGTAAATAAATAAATAAATAAAATAAGACTGAGTGAAGGAAGATAGATGCTTTTGAACTATGGTGTTGGAGGAAAATTCTGAGAGTACCTTGGACCGCGAGAAGATCCAATCAGTCTATACTTCAGGGAATAAAGCCTGCCTGCTCATTGGAGGCAAAGATGAAGTACCTTTGTCATGAATGACTTCTCAATAACTTTGAAGCATTGGTTCTTTTTATTGCAATTTCCAGTGTGAGAAGTTATATCAGATTACAGAAAAACATTTAGACAAAGAATGACGTTACATACAGACATACATATTCTATGCAACTACATTGGATTCACAATTACATTGGTTAACAAACAAGCAAAGGGGAATTACATTTTCACTCAACATTCACACCACATGTACATGCATTCATCCACATGCATCCACAATATTACCATATCCTTTTCTCCCTCCTTGGAGAAGCACCTCTTAGGCCAGACCCTGCTTTCCTGCAGCCTGCCAATGCATAGTTCCATAACGCCAAAACTTCAAAACGCCAAAATGCCAACACTTCTTTCCCTAAGAACAATGCCAAGCACCAGATCTCTGTTTTCTATACAGCAGAACCTGATTCGTGCACAAAATCTAAGACTCCAAAAGCACACTTCTTCCTCTTCCCTTGAGAAAGAAGCCCCAAAGTAACCAGACTGCTCCTGTGCAGATCTGCCACTCCATAGTACACTATCTCTCTCCTTCCCATTGAGCAGAGCATAGCGGGTGAACCAGACTCCTCAGGTCAGTCACAATTTGAGCATTATTAGACTAAGTCTTTTATAGGAATGTTCTGTTGATGTAGTCCCAAAGTTGTAAATCAATGACAGACGTCTTCCATCCTGGTTTCATCTCAGTTTCCTGGCCAGATGTTGATCTTCTTGATTGGTGTTGACAAACACAAGGCTTGTGTTGACTTCCTTCTTAACATAAGGAAGATTGCAAAGATTTCCTTTATCTCTGTTCCATTCTTATCAGGGTTTCTCATTAGCAAGTCCAGCAAGCAGGTAGTTAGTCATTGTAGGCCTTAATATTATACTGGTGTTTCCAAAATTATTAACTCCAACCACACATCCTTCCATTCTTCCATTCATCCCCACACATCATATTAAATTCACATTTATCAAATCTAGACAGTGACTTTCTTATTGCACTTTGGCCACATAACAAGAAGACAGGAAAGCTTAGAGAAGACAATGATGCTGGGGAAAATGGAAGGCAAAAGGAAGCAGGGCCAACCAAGGGCAAGATGGATGGATGGTATCCTTGAAGTGACTGGCTTGACTCTGAAGGAGCTGGGGGTGGTGACGGCCAACAGAGAGCTCTGGCGTGGGCTGGTCCATGAGGTTTATTCATTCAGAAGCTACTGAAGCAACAACAACAGAAGGAACAACAACAAACTTCACTTGTATACTGCTTTTCTCGGATCTGCGGGGGACTCAAATCAGTTTCCAACATAATTATGGCAAAATTTAATGCCTCACATACAAAACCCTAACATAACGATAATAACATACAATTATCAATTAAATCATAAAGCATGACATCATTTAACATTAAAACATGGAATTAAAACATATCAATATAAACATTAAAATCATACAATCCAACAATCGTAGTTCAGGCCATTCCAATTATCTTCTTCTTCTTCTTCTTCTTAGGCGATCCCTCGTAGTCCGAGAATGATGTTCCTCCAAGTGCAGTATCCTGGTGGTGGGTCCGTAGGTGACTGTGGAGCCCAATTCTTGATCTGCATCTTCTTCTGCAGTGAGGGCATCGGTTTCCAGGTGGAAGGCGGTCCCGGTCGGGGTTGGCTTGATGTGCCTTCCTCTTGGTACGTTTCTCTCTTTTGCCCTCCATTCATGCCTCTTCAAAATCTACAGCACTGCTGGTCACAGTTGACCTCCAACTGGAGTGCTCAAGGGCCAGGGCTTCCCAATTCTCACTGTCTATGCCAGAGTTTTTAAGGTTGGCTTTGAGCCCATCTTTAAATCTCTTTTCCTGCCCACCAACATTTCGTTTTCCGTTCCTGAGTTCAGAGTAGAGCAACTGCTTTGGGAGATGGTGGTCGGGCATCTGGACAATGTGGCCGGTCCAGCGGAGTTGATGGCAGAGGACCATCGCTTCAATGCTGGTGGTCTTTGCTGACATTTGTCCGCTTGTCTTTCCAAGAGATTTGCAGGATTTTCCGGAGGCAGCGCTGATGGAATCGTTCCAGGAGTTGCATGTAACGTCTGTAGAAAGTCCACGTTTCACAGAAGTATAGCAGGGTTGGGAGGACAATAGCTTTATAAACAAGCATCTTGGTATCCCTACAGATGTCCTGGTCCTCAAACACTCTCTGCTTCATTTGGAAAAATGCTGCACTCACAGAGCTCAGGCGGTGTTTGTATTTCAGTGTCAATCTTGACTTTTGTGGAGTGGTGGCTGCCAAGGGAGTGAAATGATCAACATTTTCTAATGTTACACCATTAAGCTGTATTTCTGGCATTGCAGATGGATTGGCTGGTGATTGCTGGAAGAGCACTTTGGTTTTCTCAATGTTCAATGACAGGTCAAATTTCTCGTATGCTTCTGCGAAGGTGTTTAGAGTGGCTTACATAAGCATACTGGAGTTCTATAACATATGTAACCAGAAGCAATTGGAGCCGGGAGTAGGGCCCACACCAGCAGAGCCTAGAAAACAATTTGCCCGGGAGGGGTCAAAAAGGGTTTTCCTTGTTAAAGAAAGAAATAGTTCTCCAAGCAAGGTGCCCACCAGTTGATTCAAAGCCTTGAAGCATTTGTTTAATTTGTTGAAGATCTAAGAAGTATTTGATTATTTGTTGAAGACTTAAGCAATAATAAAGGACTTTGTTAAACCTTTCAAGCTTCTAAATACTCTGTATAGGAAAATCCTTAGGGCCTCTCATTCGAGGCACCCCAGCTTCCCGCTGGACACATTTATTTATTTATTTTGGTTTCTTCTACCCCGCCCTTCTCACCCCGAAGGGGACTCAGGGCGGCTTACAAAGGCACAATCCGATGCCAGCATCACATAACAGTAGTAAAACAAAATAACATCAATTAAACAGTTAAACTGTTGAACAGTTAAACAACAATTCCTACATTACAACCCTAAAACCAATAAAACCAATAAAACAATACAATCCCAATTACTCCTCATAGACGGTCAGCGTTCGCTATCTCATAGTCCAATTCCAATTCCACATTGTCAGTCCTGTCAGTCCTAATCGTCTGATTGTCCTTATCTAGTTGTCAGATTGCCCAAAGGCCTGGTCCCACAACCACGTTTTTAATTTCCTCCTGAAGGAGAGGAGGGATGTTGATGCCTTAATTTCTCCCGGGAGTGAGTTCCACAGGTGAGGGGCCACCAATGAGAAGGCCCTGTTCCTCGTCCCCACCAACCTCACTTGTGATAGTGGTGGGGTCGAGAGCAGGGCCTCCCCAGATGATCTCAAACTCCGGGGTGGGACGTAGAGGGAGATACGTTTGGACAGATACACTGGACTGGAACCATACAGGGTTTTGTAGGTCAAACCCAGCACCTTGAATTGTGCTCAGAACTGAACAGGCAGCCAGTGGAGCTGACACAGCAGGGGGGTGGTGTGCTCCCTGTATGACGCTCCGGTGAGTAGTCTGGCTGCCGCTCGCTGGACCAGTGGAAGTTTCTGAGCAGTCTTCAAGGGCAACCCTACGTAGAGTGCATTGCAGTAGTCTATTCGGGATGTAACAAGAGCGTGGGCCACTGTGGCCAGATCAGACTTCCCAAGGTATGGGCGCAACTGGTGCACAAGTTTTAATTGTGCATAAGCTCTCCCGGCCACTGCCGAGACCTGGGGTTCCAAAGAGCATGTCCTGCTCAAAAGCCAACTGCTATAGGCCCAGCGCGTGACAGCACACTAAACCATCTTTCTTTCTAAAAATGGGTCACATATCCACCAACAGGCTCCAACTTCCGTACAGTGGCCCTTATTTCTCATGCCAGTAAGGTAATGCTCAAGATCCTGCAAGGAAGACTCCAGCAATACATGGAGCGAGAGTTGCCAGATGTTCAAACTGGGTTTAGAAAAGGCAGAGGAACCAGAGACCAAATTGCCAATATCCGCTGGATAATGGAGAAAGGCAGGGAGTTCCAGAAAAACATCTACTTCTGCTTCATTGACTATTCTAAAGCCTTTGACTGTGTGGATCATAATAAATTGTGGCAAATTCTTGGTGGGATGGGCATCCCAAGCTGGATGAATGCAAAGCTAGGGTGAAAATTGCTGGAAGAAACATTAACAACCTCAGATATGCAGATGACACCACTCTGATGGCCGAAAGCGAGGAGGAGCTGAGGAGCCTTCTCATCAAGGTGAAAGAAGAAAGTGCAAAAGCTGGGTTGCAGCTAAACATAAAAAAACAAGATTATGGCAACAAGAATGATTGACAACTGGGAAATAGAGGGAGAAAACGTGGAGGCAATGACAGACTTTGTATTTCTAGGTGCAAAGATTACTGCAGATGCAGACTGCAGCCAGGAAATCAGGAGACTTACTTCTTGGGAGGAGAGCAATGTCCAATCTCGATAAAATAGTAAAGAGTAGAGACATCAGACTGGCAACAAAGATCCGCCTAGTCAAAGCCATGGTATTCCCTGTAGTAACCTACGGATGTGAGAGCTGGACTTTAGGGAAGGCTGAGCGAAGGAAGATCGATGCTTTTGAGCTGTGGTGTTGGAGGAAAGTGCTGAGAGTGCCTTGGACTGCGAGAAGATCCAACCAGTCCATCCTCCAGGAAATAAAGCCCGACTGCTCATTGGAGGGAAGGATACTAGAGACAAAGTTGAAGTACTTTGGCCACATCATGAGGAGAAAGGAAAGCCTAGAGAAGACAATTATGCTGGGGAAAGTGGAAGGCAAAAGGAAGAGGGGGCGACCAAGGGCAAGATGGATGGATGGCATCCTTGAAGTGACTGGACTGACCTTGAAGGAGCTGGGGGTGGTGACGGCTGACAGGGAGCTCTGGCGTGGGCTGGTCCATGAGGTCACGAAGAGTCGGAGACGACTGAACGAATGAACAACAACATCCACCAACAGATCTTGCCATGATGTCTTTTTGTACCATTTGTAACATACTCACATACAGGTTAATAACTTGTTCAGAACCAATAATGAATCCATGAAATGATGAGCCTCTCAGGTCTATGACTGGAAATATTATTAGTGAATCAATTTTCTTTTTTTCCCCCCACCAAGTCCAAAGAAACGATCCTTTCTTTTGCCACCGCAACACTTTCATCATAACTAACCCAAGCTAATATTCTGTGTGAAATTACTACCATGAATTAAGTTTATGTCAGTAGACAATAGGATTGTGTGTAATTACTGATTCCCATTCATAATAAACTAAGCAAATTATCTCCCATAACGTAAAATGTGCCATATATTGGTTGGGAACTATAATGAAGAAATAAATTTGTGAAAGAAATATGGACCAAATCTGCCAAATTATTGTAAATGATTACTTCTTTAAAATGAAGGCATGTAATTGCAATTGGAAAACACTATCCTCTTAATGGTTGCATTATTACTTTGGGAGACCAATAATCCTCTTTGCTGGTGCTTCATTTCAACAGTATTGGCAGATTTTATGTATGTTAATAACAAAACGTCTCATAATCAATACACAAAATGATTTACCATTGGTAAGATTAAGCTCATCGTAACAGACATTTGAGGGGTTCAACAATTGCAAAAGAGACAAATGGAAGTTTCACAGGGCGAAAAGCTACTTTGAATGCCATGTTGTGAGAAACACGGGATCAGACCAAAAATAAATGATAAAGTAAAATCTGGGTAGTAAATAAATAAACTCTTTAAGTAAAGGGTTGTTAGCACAGGGGGTTGCAAATAAAAACAGAGAGGAAAAGTCATGGTAAATTTACATGCAACCAGCTGCTTGTGAAGATGTATCAGTCGAGAAATGCTAGACTGCACCTTGTGTAGGTAAAGGTTTTTCCCTGATATTAAGTCAAGCCATGTCCAAATCTGGGGGTTGATGCTCATCCCCATTTCTAAGCCGAAGAACCAGCATTATCCATAGACAGACACTAGGGCTGGCGGGTTTCATTCGTTAATTTCGTAATTCGTTATTAATTCGTTATTTTTTATAACGAAGCGATATTGAACCATTCAGGAGCAACTAAAAATCGAAACGAATTTTTAAAATTTATTTCGTAATTGTTTCGTAATTGTTTCGAAATTGTTTCGTTATTATTTCGTTATTATTTCTGTATGTCTGGTGCAAGTTTTATAGTTGTTGTTTGTTTTATCAGTGATAAAAAATAAATTATCACACCAACAGTCAACAACAGAGGGAGAGGGAAGCTTCAGAAGTTCCCCCTGTCCCATTTGGAGGGTTTTTTAGCATATTGCGCAATTGCGTCCGCCATTAACGAATCGATTCGTAATTGTTTCGTAATTGTTTCGTAATTTCGAAATTTCGTATATTTCGAACTTTTTTAAAGAAAAATTTGGAATTCTTTTAAAAAACGAAACGCAAAAACCCCCTAAAAACGAATCGAGTTTAGAAACAAAATTTTCCGTGGTTGCCCAGCCCTAATAGACACCTCCAAGGTCATGTGGCCAGCATGACTGCATGTAGCACCGTTACCTTTCCGCTGGAGTTGTACCTATTGATCTACTCACATTTGCATGTTTTCATACTGCTTTCTCCTTACGCTCTCACCCCCATAACAAGTACGGTTGGTGGAGACAAGAGAGAGGCCCTTCTCGGTGGTGGCCCCCTGCCTCTGGAATGCCCTTTCAAAGGAACTAAGACAGGCCCCATCCCTCCCCACCTTGTGTAAGAGCCTGTAGACCTGGTGGTTTCAACAAGCCTTTGAGAATGACAAGTTCTAACTCAGCCCCAAACAATATTGAATACAGCTTTCCTATCTATTACAGCAGTCAGCCCTCTAATAGGCCATGGAAATGAGCAGCCACAGACCCGTATCTGCTAATGTTGTTAGCCTGTTATAGCACTGTACTTAATTCCCAGTCCCCTCATATTTTGAGTTTCCACTAGCCTCAGTCCGGCCTTTTAATTGCTCTGAACAGGCAGGATTATATATATATTTGTGATAATGTTATGTTTATGTTGTTTTGTTAATTTTGGTGGTGTTACTTGGAAACCGCCCTGAGTCCCCCTCGGGAAGATAGAGCGGTATATAAATAAAGTTTTATTATTTATTTACAGTATTTATATTCCGCCCTTCTCACCCTGCAGGGGACTCAGGGCGGATTACAATGTACACATATATGGCAAACATTCAATGCCAAAGACACACAACACATATAGACAGACAGTCAGAGGCTATTTAACTTTTCTGGCCACCAGGGGAGCTGTCGCTTTCATCTTCCATCTGCGACACTGATGAAGTACTTCCTCATTCCCCGCATGCTTTTGCTGGAGTGCTTTTCTGGAGTCTTTTTTATGCCCTCGTAAATTAGTTAAATTAGCCTCCCTACACATAGGTGGTACCTAATTTTCCTACTTGACAGATGCAACTATCTTTCGGGTTGCAAAGGTCGACAACAAGCTACACAATTGGTCGGAAGCTCACTCCGACCCAGGCTGGCTTCGAACTCATAACCTTTTGGTCAGAAGTGATCTTAATGCAGCTGACACTCAGACATATTATTATTGTTGTTGTTGTTGTTGTTGTTGTTATTATTATTATTATTATTATTATTATTATTATTATTATTATGTAATAGTTCAGAATATAGGACAAACAAAATGATGTCTTTTAAAATGGAAAAGGATGCTGTGCTTTGCTAAGAAGATGACCACCCCAAACCCCACTTTTTGCAAAACGTCTGATGAAGTCCTGAAACGTTATTAACCGAGGTACTCTTATTTTGAGGTGAAAATTAGGATACATCGACATTGTAGGATGAATGCAGTTTCACACCACTTTATCTGCTATGGCTTCATTCTATGGAATCCGGCAGTCTTTAGCTTTTTCTTCCAAAGCATGCTGGTGTCTCATCAAGCTACAGCTCCCAGGATTGCACAGTGTTGAACCATGGCAGTTAAAGTAGAATCAAACTGCATTCATTTTACAATTTAGATGCACCCTAGACAGTGCTATGGAATCATGGGAATTTACAAGGTCTTTCACATTCTTTGTCAAAAAGTGCAGGTTACAGTTTGCAGGATTCCATTGCATTGAGCCATGGCAGATTTATTTATTTATTTATAACATTTATATACCGCCCTTCTCAAACTGAAGGGGACTCAGAGCAGCTTACAAGGTATATATTACATGCAATATATTATATAATTAGCATAGTACAGTATCAGCATTAAACATTGCTATATTGGACCATACCACTATATCGTAATATTATTAGTAATTGTGCTGACATGCACTGGGCCTATAGCAATTGTCTTTTAAAACAGGATGTGCTCTTTGTCCCCAGCGGGACGCCGGGGTGCCTCGGCTGAGAGGCCCTATGGATTTTCCTAAACAAAGTCTTTAGAAACTTTGAAAGTTTAACAATGTTCTTTATTATTGCTTAGATCTTCAACAAAACACACACATTCTTCTTAACTTGCCCACAAAGGACAGGCAGCTTGCTTCGTGAACTATTTCTTTCTTTTACAAGGAAAACCTTCCGACCCCTCCCTGGGCAATCTGTCTTTAGGCTGGCTGGCATGGGGCCTTACTCCCGGTTCCAATTTGCTTTTTGGGTACCAGAGTAAACCTTACCGGCCAAAACTTTAGAGATTTTCCAGCTGGAGACCCTTGGATCTGTAAAACTGTTTTCTTCAGAAGCTTTAGGGCTGTCTTCCCCAGAGGCTTGTAGAGTTCTGAGGCTGTAAATTCCCCAGCCAGAGCTTTGAGAACTATCTTTCCCAGAAGCTTTGGGACTATTTTCCCCCGAAGCTTTGTAAGAAACGGAGCTTCTCTACAGGTGGGAAAAGCTCTCACGTCCTGTAACTGAGCTTCCAAACTGTAAGACTGAACTAAAAACTTTCTTTTCCCTCCCAGAACCCTGGGGAAAGGGGCAGAACTAAAGAACTTAACGATGATAGGCAGGTGGCTGGCCCTATGGCTGCAGCCTGGAAGGAACCACCCAACTGCAAAATGCATGGCCAAAACAAACACATGCATAGAAAGGAAATTTAGGCTTCTGGTACAGCTGTACCAGCACAGTAATATTACATGTAATATAAATATATAATTATAATATCATATTATTATTATTGTTGTTATTGTTATTATTATTTTGCATTACATTATAATATTATAAATATTATATGTATATACAATATATTATTTATTTTGAATTAAAGTAGACTTAAATTAAATTAAAGTAGAATTAAACTGTTTTCATTATACAATGTAGGTGCACCCTATATGACAGACCAAGTTAATTTTATTACTTCTTGTCCCTACATGCATGTTTGAAATGGACATTCACTAACAGTATGGAGAAGAAGTGGTGTAATACATCCACACTTATGCTATGGGCCACAGCAGATCACCAGCAATGCTGATCTATTGCACTGTTCAGAACTACCTATAGTATTGTTTCAGAGGTATTTACGGGAGCTGCATATTGCAATGAAGTTATTTATTGGAAGGTGAATATGTGCAATTCACACACAGAAAACAGATTTAAAATATGGCAGAACTGATTTTCATGGTAATAAAAGAAAAGTAACTGATTAGAGGGGGCACGTTAAATCAAATAAAGTGGTCCTCCCCATGATATGATCAAATATGTGTAATGACCATGAATAAAAAGAGGGAACATAAAAGCTTTTAAAAGCTAGACTTATGGAAACTGATCACCACTAGGAAAAAGTCAATGGGCTATTTTGATATTTGTGTGCCAGTGATTGCATTATGCATTCTGTGCTATGAAATAGTAGGCGGAGAGATCCAAGACTACTTCTTGATTTATAAAAGGCTGATATTTGACACACAGAAGTGACAACTAGAGGCAAGGAGAAATTAATTTTGTCTGTACAGTAGTGTAAATTTAACTTGTTTTGCATTTTCAAACCACTAGAACTTATACTTCTCCAATGTTCAAAATAAGCAAAATAGAAAAATAGAAAAAAGGTGTGTACAAGAGCTAGATAGCAGGGCTGGGTGGTTTCGTTCGTTAATTTCGTAATTCATTATTGATTCGTATTTAAATTAGCTTACTATCCGATATTGAACCATTCAGGAGCAACTAAAAATCGAAATGAATTTTTCAATTCATTTCGTAGTTGTTTCATAATTGTTTCAAAATCGTTTCGAAATCGTTTCGAAATTGTTTCATTATTATTTCCATATGTCTGGTGCAAGTTTTATAGTTGTTTGTTTTATCAGTGATAAAAAAATAAATTATCACACCAACAGTCAACAACAGAGGGAGAGGGAAGCTTCAGAAGTTCCCTCTGTCCCATTTGGAGGGTTTTTTAGCATATTGCGCTATCGCGTCCGCCATTAACGAAACAATCCGTAATTGTTTCATAATTTCCGAAATTTCGTATATTTCGAACTTTTTTAAAGAAAAATTTCGGAATTCTTTTTAAAAAACAAAATGCAAAAAACCCCTAAAAACGAATCGAGTTTAGAAACAAATTTTTCCGTGGTTGCCCAGCCCTACTAGATAGTGTTATGTTACTTATTATTCAGATTATTAATTAATTAGATTTTCCTTCAATGTGGTTATTCTTTGTTTTGGTCAATTAAAGTGGGAGTTAATTACACCACATCAGTTGTTTCATCTATTAAATTGCATTAGTGTGTAGAGTTGCTCTCTCTGCTAGATCTGGTAAGATATGAGGCCTCGTGAGAAGAAAGATTAGAACTGGACGGAAGTACTATATGCTCTATTTTGGTTTTTTTATTATTATTTTCTGCATCCCCTTGTAGGTAGGTAAAGGTAGTCCCTTGACATGAAGTCCAGTCATGTCCGACTCTGGGGTGTGGTGCTCATCTCCATTTCTAAGCCGAAGAGCCAGCGTTGTCTGTAAACACCTCCAAGGTCATGTGGCTGGCATGACTGCATGGAGCGCCGTTACTGCATCCCCTTGTAACCATCCATAAATCACAGAAAAACTGTGCTTATATGATCTCTGTCTTGTTTACTTCCTGATCCCTGCCAAGTACCAAGCAAGGCAGCTTGGGAGAACCTATGGCTGTTTTTGGAGAGAGGTGGGGGGATCGATGTGTGAGATGTGAAAACCGGCCTCATTCCCAGCCATGCAAAACAGCACTTCTTTCTTGCCATCATACTGCCCCAAATTCTCATGTTTTGTGCCAGTTTTGTAGAGTGATTTCAGCTAACCGCTAAACGTAGGTCCAAAGCCCTGCACACTTCACATCATCAATAGCTGAAACAAGAAGCGATCTGGGTTTGAAGGCAAATGAACAGAGCTTTTCCTCTTTCTGACTAGAAAGTATGTTAATATAGAATCTGTCCTCTCAAAAGAACTAACATAAAACACATAGGAAATACCGAGCATTTTACCCACTTTGACAGTTATTAAAAATACCTGATGGGTTGAAAAGCTGGTTGGGCTGGGATCGGTTGTTTAAGGATTCTTCTTAAAGATCTTCCCCCATGAGGGGCGTGAAACCAGGAATATGTTGGTGTCAAATGTAAATGAGGCCATGATTGACTTGGGAACTTATCATATTGGGATATAATTCATTTATATCAGTATGCATCCCATATTTTTCTAGGACTGGATGCATACTATCATGGCATGCCTGTGGGGGGGGGGGGGATGAAACTATATTTCTGGCTAGCCCCGGTGGCTATCAGTATACCCTCTGATGTACTTCAGTTCTTTAAAATAAAGACTCTTGAGACAGGATTAAAATTAACCAAATAAGCTTATTGGAAACAAAAGGCAAAGTTAACTTCAGTCAGTGGTGTAGTGTTGGAGGAAAGTGCTGAGAGTGCCCTGGACAGTGAGAAGATCCAACAAGTCCATACTTCAAGAAATAAAGCCTGACTGCTTATTGGAGGGAAAAATAGTAAAGGCCAAGATGAAGTACTTTGGTCACATCATGAGAAGAAAGGAAAGCTTAGAGAAGACAATTATGCGGGGGGAAAGGAAGGAAAAAGGAAGAGGGGCCGACCAAGGGCAAGAACGAGGGAAGTGATCCTTGAAGTCCTGACCCCCAGGTTGAGAAACACTGGGCTAGTCTAACCTGCAGCAGGTATGTTGATCGATATCAGCTAACATTCCTGGTCATCAACAATGGAAGCCAGAAAGTTTCCAACATACCTAAGAGGGTTTATCAATGGGGAAGAGATTTGCCAATGGGAAGAAGTTTTGGTTCAGAGAAATAAAATAGATCCCATCAATGAAATTCAGGTGCCTTCAGGCTTGCATATATTCACCAGCTTTAGCCTGTTTCCTGTCCCAAGGCATCCGCTGACTTTGAATGTTGCGTCAGATGCACACCTAAAGTAAATTAATTTATTAAAAATGGTGCATTAGAAAAGAAGCTGTCAAAACAAGTAATTTGACGTGGTTAAGTCCATGACTGTTGTGTGCCTTTAAGTTGACATGGCAATCGAGGTTGAAGTAATTATGGGACTTTCTTTGTACCATTTGATCAGAAATGGGTTTTTTTGTCTTTCTCTAAGCCTAAAAGGGTATTTGTTAGGGCTGGGCGGTTTCGTTCATTAATTTCGTAATTCGTTATTAATTCGTTATTTTTTTTTATAACGAAGCGATATTGAACCATTCAGGAGCAACTAAAAATCGAAACGAATTTTTAAAATTTATTTCGTAATTGTTTCGAAATTGTTTCGTTATTATTTCGTTATTATTTCTGTATGTCTGGTGCAAGTTTTATGGTTGTTGTTTGTTTTATCAGTGATAAAAAATAAATTATCACACCAACAGTCAACAACAGAGGGAGAGGGAAGCTTCAGAAGTTCCCCCTGTCCCATTTGGAGGTTTTTTTTAGCGTATTGCGCAATCGCGTCCGCCATTAACGAATCGATTTGTTATTGTTTCGAAATTTCGTAAATATCGAACTTTTTTAAAGAAAAATTTCGGAATTCTTTTAAAAAACGAAACGCAAAAACCCCCTAAAAACGAATCGAGTTTAGAAACAAAATTTTCCATGGTTGCCCAGCCCGAGTGTTTGTGTGTGTGACTTGGCCAGTGCTTCAATGGATTTCCAAGATTAAATGGGAGAGTCAAACCCTAGCCTCCAGAATCATAATTGATGTATTATCTCAAACCTGGAGATGCCCAAGGAATCATGACCAGTAAGTGAACTCAAGGTAAGGTGTAGTAAAGTTGTCTGCGACCGTACCTCAAGAAGTCTAATTTGACCATGGTGGTCTATGCCTTAGTTACCTCAAGATTAGACTACTGTAATGCACTCTACATAGGGCTGCCCTTGAAGATGGTTCGGAAACTACAGCTGGTGCAAAGGTCAACGTCCAGATTGTTAACTGGACCAAGTTACAGAGAGCGGTCAACCCTCCTGTTTAAACAGCTCCACGGCTGCCGATAAGTTTCCAGTCCCAATACAAGGTGCAGGTTATCACCTATAAAACTCTAAACGGTTCACGACCTGCCTATCTGCGCGAGCGCCTCCTCCCTTACGAGCCCACGTGGTCCTTAAGATCTTCTGGGGATGCTCTTCTCTGCCCCCATCTCAGGCATAGCAGGTGGGGACGAAAGAGAGGGCATTCTCCGTGGTGCCCCCCATCTCTGGAACTCCCTTCCCAGGGAGACTGGGTTGGCACCCTCCCTAGCCACATTCCGTAAGGAATTAAAGACATGGATGTTTCATCGTGCTTTTGATGGGTGCCCCCCGTCTCTGGAAGTCCCTACCCAGGGAGATTAGGCTGGCACCCTCCCTAGCCACATTCCATAAGGAATTAAAGACGTGGATGTTTCGTCATGCTTTCGATTGATGACCCCTATGACAAATGGCCTGTATTATGACTTGAATTGTCATTCAATCTGATGTTCTGATGTTATATTTAATATTTATTGATCCTGTTAATCTGCTCTGTTTCCATGATATTTCCTATGCTGTTATACATTGTTATCACCTTACTAAACCACCTTATCCTTTAATCAGTTCACGTAGTGGTTTTCCTCCCCCCACCCACTCCAAAATTAGTCTGCTATTATTGTTGTTGCTAGCTATTATTGTTATGTTGTCTTACGCTGTTTTATGCTGTCTTAATTGTTATTGCTTTGTTTTTAATTGTATTCTGCCTTGGGCTTGGGCCCCATGTAAGCCACCCTGAGTCCCTTTGGGGAGATGGAGGTGGGGTAGAAAAATAAAGTTCTTCTTCTTCTTCTTCTTCTTCTCCTCCTCCTCCTCCTTCTTCTTCTCCTTCTTCTTAGGGTAAATGAATATATTACTGTGCCAGTTGTGAGAGGAATTAAAAATTCTGCCGTAATTCTTCCCACTTTGTTTCTCTCTTTGTAAATAAATCATTTTTTTCAAGTAGGACTTCTCATTCATTTCTGTGCTGAGAAGTAGTAAAGCTATTATTTTTAAAACCTCTGTATTGTGGCTATTTTAAGTATTGATTAGGGTTGGGCGGTTTCGTTCGTTAATTTCGTAATTCGTTATTAATTCGTATTTAAATTAGCTTACGATCCGATATTGAGCCATGCAGGAGTAATTAAAAATCGAAACGAATTTTTTTCAATTTATTTCGTAATTGTTTTGTAATTGTTTCGAAATCGTTTCGTAATTGTTTTGTAATTATTTCCGTATGTCTGGTGCAAGTTTTAGGGTTGTTGTTAGGCCTGTTTGATCAAGAAAAAATTTGTTTCTAAAATCGATTTGTAATTGGGGTGTTTTTTTGTTTCGATATTTAAAATAATTACAAAACTTTCCCCCCAAAAAGTTTTGGTATTTACGAAATTTTGTAAATATTAACGAATTTTTAGAATATTTTTTGTATTTTTTAAGAATAATATTAAAATAATATTAAAAAATATTTTAAAATGGAAAATTAACCAAAAAATGGCCCAAATGTGGACCAAACACAGACAGGAGACAGCAAATGAGAGCACACACCAACAGAAGAGTCTTTTCTTTTTTAGAATATTTTTTAAGAATAATATTAAAATAATATTAAAAAATAATATTAAAATAATATTAAAAAATATTTTAAAATGGAAAATTAACCAAAAATGGCCCAAATGTGGACCAAACACAGGCAGGAGACAGCAAATGAGAGCACACACCAACAGAAGAGTCTTTTCTTTTTTAGAATATTTTTTAAGAATAATATTAAAATAATATTAAAAAATAATATTAAAAAATAATATTAAAAAATATTTTAAAATGGAAAATTAACCAAAAAATGGCCCAAATGTGGACCAAACACAGGCAAGAGACAGCAAATGAAGCAAGCAGCACTCACAGCAGCAAGGAATGAATCCAATCCAGTTGCTAGCAGCCAAGCCAACCCAATGCAAACTCCCTCGCCCTCTGCAGCAAGCTAAGGCCGCGCGGAGCCGCTTTGAAAGGGCTCTCCGGCCAATCAAAAACAAACAGCCACGGACCCACGGTGCACTGCTTGGGAGCGCCGGATTGGCTCCCGGCACCAGCACTCCAGCAGCCTCCACCCCATTAACGAAACGAGCGGAAGCTCGTTAAATCTATGGGGGTTGCTGGTTCGATATTTTAAAACCCTTCCGGGTTTGGAAATGTGTTTTGATATCGCTTCGGAAATGCCAAAAATAACGAATTAATAACGAATTAACGAATTAACGAACGAAACCGCAAAGGCCTAGTTGTTGTTTGTTTTATCAGTGATAAAAAATAAATTATCACACCAACAGTCAACAACAGAGGGAGAGGGAAGCTTCAGAAGTTCCCCCTGTCCCATTTGGAGGGTTTTTTAGCATATTGCGCAATCGCGTCCGCCATTAACGAATTGATTCGTAATTGTTTCGAAATCGTTTCATAATTGTTTCATAATTTTACGAAATTGCGTATATTTCTAACTTTGTTAAAGGAAAATTTCGGAATTCTTTTAAAAAACGAAACACAAAAACCCCCTAAAAACGAATCGAGTTTAGAAACAAATTTTTCCGTGGTTACCCAGCCTTAGTATTGATAACATTATTTTTAAGTTACCGAAGAGAGGGAAAGCTGACACGCACACACACACATTTGCTTTTCACTGGTCAATCAAAAACCCTCTATTTAGTAATGAAAGAATGAGCTATTGATGCTCCTGTACATTCAATGAATGATTACTCATAACTGCCATCAATCACATGGCATGATAGAAATATAAAGTCATTGTAAAGGGAAGATATAATATATGATGAACAATTTATGCTTTGAGTTATTTTTTTTCTAGCTCAGTGCTCAGATTTGATACATGACTGGTTTATACTTTGACATTTAAAAAACAGAATCAGCCACTGCCTTGTGACATCCTTCATTCATGGAAGATGCTTGTTCAAGTAAGAGAGACAGGATGGCATAATCATTAAGTTGTGATTTTGGAAAAAAGACATAATCCACAGGAGAATCACTTCTGTCTCCAAGGAGGACTATGCAAATACCTTTTCTAAAAACCCTGAAAGGGCTCCTAAATAATGCTGGATAATTTTTCTTCCTAGATCATCTCTGATCACACCTGCACAGTTTGGCAGCCTTACTTTGATGTAAACAAGTTATCTTATATGATATGTTGCTGTGGCCCACATGGGGATTTTGTGTGGGAAGTTTGGCCCAATTCTATCGTTGGTGGGGTTCAAAATGCTCTGTGATTGTAGGTGAACTATAAATCCCAACAACTACAACTCCCAAATGTCAAGATACTATTTTCCCCAAACTCCACCAGTGTTCACATTTGGGCATATTGAGTATTCGTGTAGAGTTTGGTCCAGATCCATCATTGTTTGAGTCCGCAGTGATCTCTGGATGTAGGTGAACTACAACTCCAAAACCAAAGGACACTGCCCATCAAACCCTTCCAGTATTTCCTGTTGGTCATGGAAGAACTGTGTGCCAAATTTGGTCCAATTCCATCGTTGGTGGGGTTCAGAATGCTCTTTGTTTGTAGGTGAACTATAAATCCCAGCAACTACAACTCTCAAATGACAAAATCAATTTTATTGAGTGAAGGACATACATTGGGTTGTTAGGTGTATTGTATCCAAATTTGGTGTCAATTCGACCAGTGCTTTTTGAGTTCTGTAAATATCACAAACGAACATTACATTTTTATTTATATAGAAGGGAGATTGGTGGTGCAGAGGTTTAAAGGGCTGAGCTGCTGAACTTGTTGACCAAAAAATTGGTGGTTAGAATCCCGGGAGTGGCGTGAGCTTCCAGCTTCTGCCAACTTAGCAATTCAAAAACATGGAAATGTGGGTAGACCAATAGGTACTGTTTTGGCGGGAAGGTAACAGTGCTCCAAGCAGTCATGCTTGCCACATGACCTTGGAGCCAGAATTTCTGGGTAATCGTCTAGTCAAAAGCACAGTGGAACATCCACATTTTAACTCTTTGCAAAAGATGGACAGGGAGGGTGCCAGCCTAATCTTCCTGGGGAGAGAATTCCAGAGCTGAGGGGCCACCACCGAGAAGGCCCTCTCCCTTGTCCCCACCAGCCACGCTCGTGATGGAGATGGGAATGAGAGGAGAGCCCAGAAGAACTCAGAGATCGTATGGGTTCATAGAGGAAGATGTGGTTGTGAAGATAGGCAGGTCCCAAACCTTGAGTCCGCCCTCTGCTTAAAAATTTGAGGACCCCTGGTCTAGAGAGCAGGATTTTAGGCTTAATTGTAGGATTCCCTATCAGCACAATCCATCAGGGATTGGGGGCATTGGGATAAACTCTACATATCTCAGGAAAGGCACTTTCATATAACCATGAAATTAGAAGAACCATTTGATCCAATCCTTTGCATCTGCAGGCAACTGAAACACTCTTGTGAGATGACCAGGCATCTTCAGCCCCCCCCCCCCAAATTCTCATGGTGGTTCACAAAAAGGCCTTACTGGTGCATTATTTAAACTGTTATGTTTATTCATATCATGATCTGATCACCATACTCAATATATCCCATATGCATGGGGGTATTGGGGTAATGATACAAAAGGTTTGCTAGGGTAGACCCTCTTTCACTCAGACTCACCCTCCCCCCTGAAACTCAGCCCCCCCGAACCCCCCCCTGAAAAAAACCCACACACCCCCTGAATCGAAATCCTGGCTACGGGCCAGGAGATGACCATCTAATATTTGTAGTTTTACACGGTCTTTAGCCTTCTCTGCCAAAGAGTGCCAATGTCACCCTGAACTATCAATCCAAGGATTCCATAGTATTAAGCCATGGCAATTGAAGTGGAGCCAAGTCGCATTAATTCTGCAGTATCGATGCATCCTTGGTCTTTGCATTAGTATGAACCAGGCATATTTGCTTAATCTCAGGAACAAACAAAAGCATCCTGCATTTCTACCAGGTATTGTGCCAATTTGGAGAGGGATGGATTTTTTCCCATTCATTTTGATTCAATGTATTTTTGAAGGCTTTGATGGTCGGAATCACTGGGTTGTTGTAGGTTTTTCCGGGCTACATGGCCATGTTCTGGAGGCAATTTTTCTCCTGACGTTTCGCCTGCATCTATGGCAAGCATCCTCAGAGGTAGTGAGGTCTGTTGGAAGTAGGAAAAATGGGTTTATATATCTGTGGAATGACCAGGGTGAGACAAAGGACTTTTTATTCACTTTTGAAAATGGTGTGTTTGGAAGCTATGCAGATCTATGGAGTAGGATAGTATAGACGAAATGAAGGGTGATGAATAAAAGTGAGATTTGGCATAAAAACTTTATTAGAGAAAATTGAAGCTGATTAGCTGCCACACGTGCAGTGAAGCTAAAATTTATTTATTTAAGTAATGCTATGTGAAGACCAGTAAAGTTGTTGTACCACACCATGAGCTTTTGAAAATTTATTGGTACTTGCTTTACAGAGAAAACTTTGAAATAAAATGCCATTTGTTTCAAATTTTCTCATGTCCATTTCACAGCCTATAAACACCAACAGGGTTTGATACATTGCTGGCACTTTGAAGCCATTGTTTCGCATCCTAGTCTCCAAGGAAGCAGAAAATAAGTTTGCTCCCTCCTCCCTGTGGCTTCCTCTCACATGTTTATACATGGCTATCATATCTCCTCTCAGCCTTCTCTTCTTCAGGCTAAACATGCCAAGCTCCTTAAGCCGCTCCTCATAGGGCTTGTTCTCCAGACCCTTGATCATTTTAGTCGCCCTCCTCTGGACACATTCCAGCTTGTCAATATCTCTCTTGAATTGTGGTGCCAGAATTGGACACAATATTCCAGGTGTGGTCTAACCAAAGCAGAATAGAGGGGTAGCATTACTTCCCTAGATCTAGACACTATGCTCCTATTGATGCAGGCCAAAATCCCATTGGCTTTTTTGCCGCCGCATCACATTGTTGGCTCATGTTTAACTTGTCCACGAGGACTCCAAGATCTTTTTCACACGAACTGCCCTCGAGCCATGTGTCCTCTATTTATCTTTGCATTTCATGTTTTCTGCCTAAGTGGAGTATCTTGCTTTTGTCACTGTTGAACTTCATTTTCTTAGTTTTGGCCCATCTCTCTAATCTGTCAAGATCGTTTTGAATCCTGCTCCTGTCCTCTGGAGTATTGGCTATCCCTCCCAATTTGGTGTCGTCTGCAAACTTGATGATCATGCCTTCTAGCCCTTCATCTAAGTCATTAATAAAGATGTTGAACAGGACGTCTAGAACTTCCCTGCGGCACTCCGCTCGTCACTTCTTTCCAGGATGAAGAGGAAGCATTGGTGAGCACCCTCTGGGTTCATCCATTTAACCAATTACAGATCCACCTCACCGTAGTTTTGCCTAGCCCACATTGGACTAGTTTCCTTGCCAGAAGGTCATGGGGGACCTTGTCGAAGGCCTTACTGAAATCCAGGTACACTACATGCACGGCATTTCCTGCATCTATCCAGCTTGTATCTCTATCGAAAAAAGAGATCAGATTAGTCTGGCATGACTTGTTTTTGATAAATCCATGTTGACTATTAGCAATGACCGCATTTGTTTCTAAGTGTTTGCAGACCACTTCCTTAACAAAAGGTAGTACCATACAGGACATATTTATGTAGAAGACAACCTCATCTCAGACAATTTAAACAGATAATCAACAGCGTATTTACTTTTTGTATGAAATCCAGGAAAAAGATACCAGACACCAGTGGTAACTTTGACAGCTGCCTCCTAGTCATTTGGGTGGTTTAAAAAAATCATTAAATTGGGAACATCATTAAAAAAAACCAGACGGAATTATTAATTTTAAAAAATGCTGCATAAAGCATCCTGGTTAAAAATGAAAAACAGTTTCACCATTAATTATGCCCATTGAGACCATACTGTGACAGAGATGGGGAACAACAGGCATGTCTCCAATTAATGATTGGCCCCAAAACATTTTAGAAGAATGTTGTGATCATTTCCTGTACTTTCTGGTATTCATAGCTTCCGATAGTATTTCCCAAATTCAAATGTATGTAGTACACTGCTGCCACTTTTTCTTCTTATGAGACAGCCACGGTTTTTCAAAACCTAAAGAGGGACACTTTTTGTTACAAAGAATGATTCCAAGGAAGAGCAAGAAAGTAATATTTACTAGGCTTGGGTAATCACGGAAAAATTTGGTTCTAAACTTGTTTTTAGGGGGCCCTTGCATTTCGTTTTTTTAAATAATTCCGACATTTTCCTTTAAAAAATTTCGAAATTTACGAAATTTCGTAAAATTACGAATCGATTCGTTAATGGCGGACGAGATTGCGCAATATGCTAAAACAACCTCCAAATGGGACAGGAGGAACTTCTGAAGCTTCCCTCTCCCTCTGTTGTTGACTGTTGGTGTGATAAAACAAACAACTATAAAACTTGCACCAGACATGCGAAAATAATTACGAAATAATTACGAAATAATTACAAAATAATTACGAAATAATTACAAAATAATTACAAAATAATTACAATATAATTACGAAATAATTACGAAATAATTACGAAATAAATTGAAAAAATTGTTTTGAATCTTAATTACTCCTCACACTATTCCTGCATGGCTCAATATTGGATCGTAAGCTAATTTAAGTACGAATTAATAACGAGTTACGAAATTAAAGAACGAAACTGCCCAAGCCTAATCTTTACACCAACAGTCTGTCAAGGTAGCTATGTTTCTTTCCCCCTTTTTTGTCACTGTCACAATTGGTGAATGCAGAAATTGACTTTCTTGGGAAATCTGGAAATGAAGTCCCCCAAAAATGCATGCTAAAGTGACACGAGCCAAAATGACATTTGCTAGTTCTTTATGGGCATTAAAATCCACTTTGAAGCTTGTTTGAGGTTATGGTGACCGTCCACATTTATTTATTTATTTAAAACTTTTATATCCTGATCTTCTCACCTCCGTAGAGGGTCTCAGACCGGCTTACAGCAAGGATTCAATGCTACTAATACAAGTTAAAACATCATACAACAATACAAGATTAAAATACATATAGATAAAATACATATATACCAAATCGTCAAGGTAAAATCATGTTCAACTCAGTCCACATATGTCAGTGGTTCTCAACCTTCCTAATGCGGTGACCCCTTAATACAGTCAGCACAACATGAGGATATGAGGATATGTATTAAGGGGTTGTGGCATGAGGAAAGTTGAGAATCACTTGCGTAAACCATATTGTGTGGTGAAACTTATTAACAGATAAATCCTCCATGGCCATGAATCCATGGATACTGTGGTGTCGCATGCTGGGCCTGTGGCAATGTCTATTTGAAGGACATACCTTCTGTATGCCCAGCGGGATGCCGGGGATGCCTCAGCTAAAGGGTCCCTTAGGTTTCCCAACACAAAGTTCTGTAGAAGCTTAAAGTAAGTTCAACAAAGTTCTTTATTGGTGCTTAAATCTTCAACACCTTCACCATTTGGAGCCATGGAGGAGAAGAACTCAACAGGTTCCTGGACCATCTTAACAGCATCCACCCAAAAATCCAATTCACAATGGAAAAAGAAATTAAGGAAGACTGCCTTTTCTAGATGTCCTAGTCATCCGCAAACCAGATCAACAATTGGGTCACACCATCTACAGAAAACCCACACACACAGATAGATATCTACATAAAAACTCCAACCATCACCCAAGTCAAAAAAGAAGCCCCATTAAAGCCTTGGCAGACCGTGCAAAAAGAATCTGCGAAGCCCACCTCCTCCAAGATGAACTGAACCACCTCAACTGGGCTCTCCAGGCCAATGGAGACTCCACCTCAGACATCAGAAGAGCTGCAAGACTGAGAAGTCAAGATGAAGATCCACCCAGAGGAAAAGTGTTCCTGCCATACATCAAGTGAACCACTGACCGCATAGGGAAGGTGATGAGGAAACACAACATACAAACAATCTACAAACCCACCAAGAAAATCCAACAAATGCTACATTCAGCAAAGGACAAGAGGGATCCTCTCACCTCTGCAGGAGTCTACCGTATACCATGCAGCTGTGGACAAGTCTACATAGGGACCACCAAACGCAGCATTGCCCAAACACGAATCAAGGAACATGAAAGGCACTGCAGACTACTTCAACCAGAGAAGTCAGCCATAGCAGAGCACCTGATGAACCAACCTGGACACAGCATATTATTTGAGAACACAGAAATGCTGGACCACTCCAACAACCACCCTGTCAGACTACACAGAGAAGCCATTGAAATCCACAAGCATGTGGACAATTTCAACAGAAAGGAAGAGACCATGAAAATGAACAAAATCTGGCTACCAGTATTAAAAAACTCCAAAATTACAACAGCAAAACAGCAGAGAGGAAACAACCAGGCACATCTTAACACCTCTCAACAAAAGATTTTCCCAGGCTCAGGCAGGCCTTCAAATGCTAATGAAGTTGGTCAGTTGAAACATTCACACCTAGCTCCAGCAGAGAAGAGCTCTGTGCCCCACCTCAGCCATTCCACAGATATATAAACCCATTGTCCTAATTCCAACAGACCTCACTACCTCTGAGGATGCTTGCCATAGATGCAGGCGAAACATCAGGAGAAATGCTTCTAGAACATGACCCTATAGCCCGAAAAAACCCACAAGAACCTAGTGATTCCAGCCATGAAAGCCTTCGACAATACATTGAGGGAAGCTACCTTATTGCAAAATGCATGGCCCAAGTAATTTAAAGTAAACTAGCCATGCAAGAAAAAGAAATTCAAACTCCTGGCACAGCCGTGCCAGCACAGATACAGTGGATCCTTTAACTGCATCAGAACCAAGCCATGCCCAGATTGTGCTTTATGTGTGATCAGCTGCAGAATTGATTCACTTCCTTCTTTGAGACTTTCATCAATGTAGATGTGCACCAAGAGGAATTTCCTCTCTCAAGCAGTACCTGACTTTCACTGTGTACTATGACCCATATTCATTAATGCTATATGCATGCAACATCCTTGCCAATCAGAGCTTTATGCTATGTGTGTGCACAGTAACCATGTCAATACAGAAGATTAGTACTCTGTGACATTATATCTTATTAATAAATGATTTAAGCAGCAGACCGTATCTCCTTTGGAACTGATGCAGTCTGTGAGGTCAGAAACACACTCCTCTTCCAGATGCTTAAACCTCATGCCACTTTGTACATTCTTGCCAACGAAACCTCTATATTATTCTTTTTCACAAGCTTTGACATGAGTTCAAGATGAAGTGTCAATTAACTTCAGTGACTTGTTTCCCATCTGTTTTGATCAGAAAATGAATGTATCGCTATATCTCTACCAACATGAGCATCGGTTAAAAGAAAAACCCAAGGTGATGTCACTGGGATTTCGGTAGCTTCAAGACAATAAGGTATAGTGAGCAAGGTGGTGAACAAAGCCTCCTTTTAGCAGAGATGTGTTCAGTGTGTTCTCATGAATGTCTGGGAAAACAATATTTATTTAAGACTAGCTGTCCCCTGCCACGCGTTGCTGTGGCCCAGTCTATTGATCTGGAAAATAGAGGAATGAGAAAGTGTTGGTTTCTAATATATGTAATTTCTTTATGCTTGTGGGTAAACAGTTGCTGTTTCTTTTGTCAGTGTTGATGTGGAGAGTGTCTGGTTTGCCCACATATCATTGTCCTCCTTTAAGGGTCTCTTTCAAATCTATACTATATCTCTCTCTGTATTGTCGAAGGCTTTCATGGCTGGAATCACTAGGTTCTTGTAGGTTTTTTTCGGGCTATAGGGCCATGTTCTAGAGGCATTTCTCCTGACGTTTCGCCTGCATCTATGGCAAGCATCCTCACTACCTCTGAGGATGCTTGCCATAGATGCAGGCGAAACGTCAGGAGAAATGCCTCTAGAACATGGCCCTATAGCCCGAAAAAACCTACAAGAACCTATATCTCTCTCTGTGTGAATCATATCTATCTCTCTATCTCTCTATCTCTCTATCTCTCTATATCTATGGCTGGGTGGCTCTTTGTTCAGAGGACTTTGATTACGTTTTCTTGCTTTGATGAAGGGAGTTGGATTGGTTGGCCTTAAGTATTTTCTGTTGGTCATTGGGTTCTGTGTGGGAAGTTTGCCCCATTCTGTCGTTTGTGGGTTTCAGAATGCTCTTTAATTGTAGTGAACTATAAATCCCAGTAAGTACAAATCCCAAATGTCAAGGTCTATTTCCTCCAAACTCCATCTGTGTTCATATTTGGGCATATGGAATATTTGTGTCAAGTTTGGTCCAGATCCATCATTGTTTGAGTCCACAGTGCTCTCTGGATGTAGGTGAACTACAATTCCCAAACTCAAGGTCAATGCCCACCAAACCCTTCCAGTGTGTTCTGTTGGTCATGGGAATTCTGTGTGCCAAGTTTGGTTGAATTCCATCATTGGTGGAGTTCAGAATGCTCTTTGATTGTAGGTGAACTATAAATCCCAGCAACTAACAACTCGCAAATGTCAAGGTCTATTTCCCTTAAACTCCATCTGTCTTCATATTTGGGCATATGGAATATTCGTGCCAAGTTTGGTCCAGATCCGTCATTGTTTGAGTCCACAGTGCTCTCTGGATGTAAGTGAACTACAACTCCAAAACTCAAGGTCAGTGCCCACCATGCCCTTCCAGTATTTTCTGTTGGTCATGGGAGTTCTGTGTGCCAAGTTTGGTTCCATTCCATCATTGATGGAGTTCAGAATGCTTTTTGATTGTAGGTGAACTATAAATCCCAGTAACTACAATTCCAAACTGTCAAGGAATATTTTTCCCAAACTCCAGTTTTCACATTTGGGCATATTGAGTATTCATTCCAAGTTTGTTCCAAATCCATCATTGTTTGAGTCCACAGTGCTCTCTGGATGTAGGTGAACTACAACTCCCAAACTCAAGGTCAGTGCCCACCAAACCCTTCTAGTGTGTTCTGTTGGTCATGGAAGTCCTGTATGCCATGTTTGGTTCAATTCCATCATTGGTGGAGTTCAGAATGCTCTTTGATTGTAGGTGAACTATAAATCCCAGCAACTACAACTCGCAAATGTCAAGGTCTATTTCCCTTAAACTCCATCTGTGTTCATATTTGGGCATATGGAATATTTGTGCCAAGTTTGGTCCATATCCACCATTGTTTGAGTCCACAGTGCTCTCTGGATGTAGGTGAACTACAACTCCAAAACTCAAGGTCAGTGCCCACCATGCCCTTCCAGTATTTTCTGTTGGTCATGGGAGTTCTGTGTGCCAAGTTTGGTTCAATTCCATCATCGATGGAGTTCAGAATGCTTTTTGATTGTAGGTGAACTATAAATCCCAGCAACTACAACTCCCAAATAACAAAATCATAATTTTTTTGGGTTATGGTCACTCCTTGTGTTGTGAGACGTTTTGTTGCCAAATTTGGTGTGATTTTGTTCATTGGTTCTTTTGTTCTTAAGGAACTCATTATGCACAGAGCATTTATTTATATATATAGATGTCAGTCTATTTGAGGTAGTAGAAAGATGTCAATATGCAAGTCTACTTTATGGTTTTAGGTATTTAGGTAGCAGTAGCCTACAGGGGAAAATACTTAACAAATAACAGTAAAAAGCAAACTCTTATTTCTTTCTCATTAAGTTGGTATTGAATTTTTCAAAAGTACAGTCATCTTGTAAAATAAGAGATGGGAAGGCTTTGTGTAGGTTTTCTTAGTAATATGATTGTGTTTGATTACCAAATATGGAGACATACACATTTTAGTCCCTTGAGCCATTATGCTGGAAGATTGGATTGTAAATTTGGGCTATGAAGGTTGTAGGTTCCATTAGAAATATCACAATTAGGATATTGTTAACAAGGTTAACAATAGTGGAGTGTTAACTCCACTTTGGCAGGAAAAACGAAATGCAAAGACACAAAATGGGGGACGTCTGGCTCGAGATCAGTACATGTGAAAAAGATCTTGGAGTCCTCGTGGACAACGAGTTAAACATGAGCCAACAATGTGATGCGGTGGCAAAAAAAGCCAATGGGATTTTGGCCTGCATCAATAGGAGCATAGTGTCTAGATCTAGGGAAGTATTGCTACCCATGCTCTATTCCGCTTTGGTTAGACCACACCTGGAATGTTGTGTCCAATTCTGGGCACCACAATTCAAGAAAGATATTGACAAGCTGGAATGTGTCCAGAGGAGGGTGACTAAAATGATCAAGGGTCTGGAGAACAAGCCCTATGAGGAGCGGCTGGGTATGTTTAGCCTGAAGAAGAGAAGGCTGAGAGGAGATATGATAGCCATGTATAAATATGTGAGAGGAAGCCACAGGGAGGAGGGAGAAAGCTTGTTTTCTGCTTCCCTGGAGACTAGGACGCGGAACAATGGCTTCAAACTACAAGAGAGGAAATTCCATCTGAACATGAGGAAGAACTTCCTGACTGTGAGAGCCATTCAGCAGTGGAACTCTCTGCCCCGGAGTGTGGTGGAGGCTCCTTCTTTGGAAGCTTTTAAACAGAGGCTGGATGGCCATCTGTCAGGGGTGATTTGAATGCAATATGGCCCATGAGGTCTCTTCCAACTCTTTGATTCTATTATTCTATAAGGTCCAGGCAGGGATCAAAGCTCTGGCATAAACAACACGTAAGTTTTGGGTCGATGTAAGTTTTTTTGGGCTTTACGGCCATGCTCTAGAAGCATTCTCTCCTGACTTTTCACCTGCACCTATGGCAGGCATACTCAGAGGTTGTGAGGCAGTAAGAAGCCAGACCATTAAATGCTAATCAACGTGGCCAACTGAAACATTCACACCTACCTCCAACAGACAAGAGTTCTTTCTCCCACCCTGGACATTCCACAAATATACAAACCCATTCCACAGATATACAAACATATCGAATTGTGCCGATATGTGGACCACCCTGAGTCGCCTGCGGGCTGATATGGGCGGGATATAAATGATGTAAATAAATAAATAAATAATTTTTCCTAGTTTCCAACAAACTTCACAACCTCTGAGGAAGCCTGCCATAGATGAAGGCAAAAGTCAGGAGAGAATACCTCTAGAACATGGCCATACAGCCCGAAAAACCTAAAACAACCCATTGATTCCAGCCACGAAAGCCTTCGACAATACACATAAGCTTGGTTTTCTTTTAAGTTGTGATGCTCTGTTCCATTGGTTTCCTGCTTCTGTAAATTTGAAACTGGATGCATTCCTAGTTTGAGCTGCCTTGTTGGGGCACATTTCATCAGTTTGTCCCAATTGTAGCTTTTAGGAATGGCGGAACTCTCTGCTGCAGTTCAAACCAACTTGAAGGCAGGGGCCTCCGCTGCTCTCGGGGTCACTTTGACCAGTAGCCGGCCACTTGGAGTGCCTCTAGTGTTGCTGCAAGACGATCCTCCATTGTGCATGTGGCAGGGCTCAGGTTGCATTGCAGCAGGTGGTCTGTGGTCTGCTCTTCTTCACACTCACATGTCGTGGATTCCACTTTGTAGCCCCATTTCTGAAGGTTGGCTCTGCATCTCATGGTGCCAGAGCGTAGTCTGTTCAGTGCCTGCAAAGTTGCCCAGTTTTCTGTGTGCCCAGGGGGGAGTCTCTCCTTTGGTATCAGCCATTGATTGAGGTTCTGGGTTTGAGCCTGCCACTTTTGGACTCTTGCTTGCTGAGGTGTTCCAGTGAGTGTCTCTGTAGATCTTAGAAAACCATTTCTTGATTTAAGTCATTGGCGCACTGGCTGATACCCAAACAGGGGGTGGGCCGGAAATGTCACCATCTCCTGATCATGCACCAGTTTGAATGATCACACAATGTAAACTTGCTTGAAATGAATTTGGATGGAGATGCCTGCAGATTAATTTCTAAGCACATGTATATGTAACTCAGAAGGAATTCAGATCTTTCCACTTCTTTCCTCCATATCTGATAGATTTATTCTGAAAATTATTAAAAGTAACTTCGATGCAACATATTAGATGGAGAATGGCCATACCAATGTGCATGGAGAAATGTGATCATTTTGATATATTAGGCTGCAACACATTGTGCCTCAGGATACAACTCATGTATGACTATTACTGCACATTAATTTTCAGAGGAACTTCCCACCTCTCCAGCAGCAGTAAATGCCACAGCAATAAAGAATAATCACTGCAGCAGTCATGCTTCTCTGATAACAGCTTTGCCAGTAATTCCCATTATCAGGTATATAGGTTCCCATCTGGAGGGATTCAGCACTTTCTACAACTCATTCTTCTTGCTGTAGATTTCTAGCTCATCTCTATGGAAAGTGGAAAATATTACATTTTTTTTGTTTAATGGTGATATTAACCCATGTGAGTCACAGGGCCAGTTCCAAAATGGAAATAATAATAATAATAATAATAATAATAATAATAATAATAATAATAATAGCCGACAACAGATCCCAAACATAGACTCTGCAAAGAAGCAGATGAAACAATAGATCATATCCTCAGCTGCTGCAAGAAGATCATGCAAACAGACTACAAGCAGAGGCACAACACTTTTGCTCAGATGATTCATTGGAGCTTGTGCCACAAGTACCATCTGCCTGCAACAAAGAACTGGTGGGATCACAAGCCGGAAAAAGTTACAGAAAATGAAGACGCCAAACTCCTCTGGGACTTCCAGATTCAGACAGACAGAATTTTGGAGCACAACACTCCTGACCTCATATTCGTGTTAAAAAACAAAGTATGGATCGTTGATGTCGCAATCCCAGGTGACAGCAGGATTGCAGCGAAACAACAGGAAAAGCTGACACGATATGAGGATTTAAAGATGGAACTGCAAAGAATCTGGCACAAGCCAGTCAAGGTGATCGGCACACTAGGTGCAGTGCCTAAAGACCTTGGCCTGCACTTAAACACAATCGGCGCTGACAAAATTACCATCTGCCAGCTGCAGAAGGCCACCTTACTGGGATCTGCACGCATTATTCGCCGATACATCACACAGTCCTAGACACTTGGGAAGTGCCCAACGTGTGATCCAATTCAACAGCCAGCAGAGTGTCTGCTGTGGACTCATCTTGTTGTGTTTCAAATAATAATAATAATAATAATAATAATAATAATAATAATAATAATAATAAGCGTCTAGGACTGTGTGATGTATTATTATTATTATTATTATTATTATTATTATTATTATTATTATTGTTTTACTGGCACAAAAGCACAGTATGTCCAGCATATAGATCTCATTTGCTCATACTGTGCTTTTGTGCCAGTAAAATAATAATAATAATAATAATAATAATAATAATAATAATAATAATAATGTGTGATGTATCAGCGAATAATGCGGGCAGATCCCAGTAAGGCTTTTTTTTTTTGTCATGTCAGGAGCAACCTGAGAAACTACAAGTCGCTTCTGGTGTGAGAGAATTGGCCGTCTGCAAGGACGTTGCCCAGGGGATGCCTGAATGATTTGATGTTTTTATCATCCTTGTGGGAGGCTTCTCTCATGTCCCCGCATGAGGAGCTGGAGCTGATAGAGGGAGCTCATCCGCCTCTCCCCGGATTCGAACCTGTGACCTGTCGGTGTTCAGTCCTGTTGGCACAGGGGTTTAACCCACTGCACCACCGGGGGCTCCCAGTAAGGTGGCCTTCTGCAAATGGCAGATGGTAATTTTGTCAGCGCCGATTGTGTTTAAGTGCAGGCCACGGTCTTTAGGTACTGCACCCAGTGTGCTGATCACCACTGGGCCACCTTGACTGGCTTGTGCCAGAGTCTTTGCAGTTCAATCTTTAATTTATTTTATTTATTTATTTATTTGGAGCATTTATTAACCGCCATTCTCAGCCCACTCGGGCGACTCACGGCGGTGTACAGTACAAAAGGCAATTCACACAAAGACAAGTACAACAGCATATTAACCATACAACAATACAACAGTTAAAATTACACTAACTAATCCGCTTCGTCTCGTAATAGAATCGTGACCAATCTCGTATTCCTTGTACCATTCCAGTCGTCTTTACCACATTACTATAGCACTTAATTAAATGCCCTCTCGAACAGCCACGTCTTGAGGCTTTTTCGGAAGGACAAAAGAGAGGGCGCCTGCCTGATGTCTGTAGGGAGAGTGTTCCACAGCCGGGGGGCCACCACTGAGAAGGCCCTCTCTCTCGTCCCCGCCAGGCGTGCCTGTGAGGCAGGCGGGATCGAGAGAAGGGCCTCCCCAGACGATCTCAAGGTCCTCGTGGGCTCATAGGCCAAGATGCGGTCTGAAAGGTATTTTGGGCCGGAGCCGTTCAGGGCTTTGTAGGCCAACACCAGCACCTTAAATTGGGCCCGGTAGCAAATCGGCAGCCAGTGGAGCTGGGACAACAAGGGTGTTGTGTGCTCCCTGTATCCCGCTCCAGTTAGTAACATGGCTGCCGCCCGTTGGACTAACTGGAGCTTCCGGGCTGTCTTCAAAGGCAACCCCACGTAGAGAGCGTTGCAGTAGTCAAGACGGGATGTGACCAGAGCGTGTACCACCGTGGCCAAGTCAGACTTCCCAAGATACGGGCGCAGCTGGCGCACGAGCCGAAGCTGTGCAAATGCTCCCCTGGTCACCCCTGAAACCTGGGGATCCAGGCTCAAAGATGAATCCAGGGTCACACCCAAGCTGCGAACCTGCGCCTTCAAGGGGAGTGCGACCCCGTCCAGCACAGGCTGTAACCCTATACCCTGTTCGGCCTTTGCGACTGACCAGGAGTACCTCTGTCTTGTCTGGATTTAATTTCAGTTTGTTCGCCCTCATCCAGACCATTACAGCGGCCAGGCACCGGTTCAGGACCTTCGACAGCCTCCTTAGTAGCAGGTGGAAAGGAGTGACAGAGTTGGACATCATCTGCGTACAGATGACACCGCACCCCGAAACTCCGGATGATCTTACCCAGCGGCTTCATGTAGATATTAAACAGCATGGGGGACAGTATGGAACCCTGTGGAACCCCACAAGTCAAAGGTTGTGGGGCAGAACAGGAGTCCCCCAATAACACCTTCTGGGTGCGTCCCTCCAGGAATGAGTGGAGCCACTGCAGAGCAGTGCCCCCAAGGCCCATCTCCGCAAGGTGCCCCAGAAGGATACTGTGGTCGACAGTATCGAAAGCCGCTGAGAGGTCCAGGAGCACCAACAGGGACACACTCCCCCTGTCTAGCTCCCGGCGCAGATCATCCACTAAGGCGACCAAGACCGTCTCGGTACCATGTCCCGGTCTGAAACCAGACTGTGCCGGATCCAGAATATCCGTGTCTCTCAAGAATACCTGGAGTTGTGAGGCCACCACGCTTTCCATGACTTTGCCCAAAAAGGGGAGATTGGAAACAGGCCGAAAGTTGTCGAATTTAGTGGGGTCCAGTGATGGTTTCTTCAACAGCGGTTTTATAACTGCTTGTTTTAAGCACGCTGGAATCTTGCCTTCCCTAAGGGAGGCATTAACCACCACCGTTACCCACTCAGCCAATCCCCCTCTGGCCTCCTTCAGAAGCCAGGATGGGCAGGGGTCTAGGATGGACGTGGTGGGCCTCATTCCTCCAAGTATCTTGTCCACATCCTCGGGTTTCACAAACTGAAAAGAATCCATCAAAATAGGACAAGCAGGTGCTCTTGTTACATCCTCTGAGACTGCATTTAACGCGGCGTCCAGCCCAGAACGGATCAAGGCGACTTTGTCTGCAAAGAACCGAGCAAATGCTTCACAGCGCGTGACCGAATTGTCAGGGCTCCCGCCAGAGGTGGCGGGAGTTAAAAGACCTCTAACAATCCGAAACAACTCCGCCGGACGGTTCTTTGCAGATGCAATAGTGGCCGCAAAGAAAACTTTCTTTGCGGCCTTTATTGCCGCGGCATATGCCCTAAGAAAGGACACAAACCGTGCTCGGTTTGACTCGCTTGGATCCGAACGCCACACGCTCTCTAGTTCCCTCTTCCTTCGCTTCATCACTGCCAGCTCCTCGGTAAACCAAGGGGCTGGTTTAGCTCGGCTACTTGAGAGGGGACGCTCCGGAGCGATCATGTCAATTGCCCTGGTCATCTCCCCATTCCAGAGAGCGACCAAGGCCTCGACATGGTCACCTACCGAGGTGGCAGGAAAATCCCCAAGAGCCGTCAGGAATCCATTCGGATCCATCAGTCTCCTGGGGCGGACCATCTTAATGGGTCCTCCACCTTTGCAGAGGTTAGGGGGCGCAGTGAGCCTAAATCTGATCAGGAAGTGGTCGGTCCATGGCAACGGAGAGATGGACAACTCCTCCACACCGCCACCCTGCTCCCATCCCTGGCAGAAAACCAAGTCCAATGTATGTCCAGCACAGTGGGTAGGGCCAGTTATTCGTTGGGACAGCCCCATGGTTGCCATGGCGGACATGAAGTCCTGAGCTGCTCCTGTGAGGGTCGCCTCGGCATGGATGTTGAAGTCCCCCAGCACAAGAAGCCGTTGAGACTCCAACGCCAGGCTCGAGACCACCCCCGCTAGCTCAGGTAGGGAGACTGTAGTGCAGCGAGGTGGACGGTACACTAACAGAATCCCTATTCTGTCCCGGTCACCCACCCTTAGGTGGACACATTCAAAATTTGTGGTCTGCGGGATGGGGCTCCTGGTCAGATGGATGGAATCTCTATAGACCACTGCAACCCCGCCCCCCCGTCCTCCGGATCTCGGTTGGTGCTGTACGGAGAAGCCTGGAGGACAAAGCTGGGTAAGATTTACGCCCCCAGCTTCATCCAGCCAGGTCTCCGTAATGCACGCCAGATCTGCCCGCTCATCCAGGATTAAGTCCTGGATCCAGGTCGTTTTTCCGTTGACAGACCTGGCGTTCAGCAGCACCACCTTCAAAACTTTAAACCTCTTATCGTGTCAGCTTATCCCATTGTTTCTCTGCAATCCTGCTGTCACCTGGATTGCGACATCGACGATCCATACTTTGTTTTTTAACACAATTGTGAGGTCAGGAGTGTTGTGCTCCAGAACTCTGTCTGAATTCGGAAGTCCCAGAGGAGTTTGGCGTGGTCATTCTCTGTAACTTTTTCCAGTTTGTAGAGTAGCTTCAAATTAGAAGGAATAGCACTAAACTCATAGCCTGAAGGTAGTTACATGGTCTTTATGGGAAACAAAACTAGAATACATATTTCTATCCAAGCATTGGATGAGAAAGGTGAATAGAACTAACTGGATCTAAGAATTTTCATGTATAATTGACACATAGTCAGAAAGTTTTCAACACTATGGACCATATATACCAAATTATAAAAATCTCAGTCACACGCACTCCCAAATCTATACTATTGATATAAATATAGTGTTGTATTTTTTTGTTTTCATGAGTACTACTGTTTTGTGGTGGCGCCATGGGTTAAAGCACTGAGCTGCTGAGCTTGTTGATCGAAAGGTCGCAAGTTCGATTCCGGGGAGCGGTGTGAGCTTCCGCTGTCAGCCCTAGCTTCTGCCAACCTAGCAGTTTGAAAACATGCAAACGTGAGTAGATCAATAGGTACCGCTCCAGCGGGAAGGTAACGGCGCTCCATGCAGTCATGCCGGCCACATGACCTTGGAGGTGTCTACGGACAACGCTGGCTCTTTGGCTTAGAAATGGAGATGAGCACCACACCCCAGAGTCAGACATGACTGGACTTAATGTCAGGGGACTACCTTTACCTTTACCTAGAATATATATATATTTGCTTTTCTATAATTTTTTCAGAATCATTTTAAGGACATACTTCATGTGTTCTGAAATAAATAGAAATCATTTCTAGTTGACTTATATGGCCTTCGGATGGAGTCCCCCATTTACCACCAATTACATATGAAGAACATTTCACAATGTTTGAAGGCTTCCAATGAGCCTGAACCAAAATTGCAATTAACAGTACTTAAAGATTCACTTCACTTAATTTTGAGAAAATGGGCATGATTTTCTTAAGTGGCTAATTGAACTGACATTTGTAAACCATTATGGACTCTAAATTATTGTTTGTGACAATCACCACTTTCCTCATGCACAGCTTTTTAACTAGCTGCAACTAAGCTGTGTGTGAGTGTGTGTGTGCACTTATTGCACCGATAATTGGTTCAGCTTATAATTTGCTCTTAACATTTTGTTTAAAGTCCAGTGCTGGAACGTGCCTCTCAACCCTTGAACTTTTAGTTCAGAGATGGATGACTTGTCAGAGACATGAACATCAAAACCTCATTTTCAGGAGTTTAAATACTTGCTGTAGTAAAATGTTTCATATTAACTATACTAAAACAAAATGGTTATGGTATATAGAAAAGTAGTACATCAAGAAAAAACAGTTTAGGATATATCTGCAGTATATTAGGTTCAAAAAATTTGGTCATGAACCCAGTCTAATGAATCCTGGAAAACAAAGTTAAAGTGGTGAGACCAGGCATGGGCAAACTTTGACCGTCTAGGTGTTTTGGACGTCAACTCCCAAAGTTCCTAACAGTCAATAGGCTGTTAGGAATTGTAGGAGTTGAAGTACAAAACACCTGGAGGTCCAAAGTTGGCCCATGCTTGAGTCAGACTGTGCTGTCGCACGCTGGGCCTGAACATAAGACTGTAGACAGGACATAAATTCTGTGTGCCCAACGGGACGCCGGGGCTGCCTCAGATTAAAGGCCTTTGGATTTCCTTAAAACGGAGTCTTTAGATTGCTTAAAGGTTCAACAAAGTTCTTTATTATTGAAAACAAACAGATACTTCAAGGCTTTCTTAATAGTCTATTGGCTCTCTCAATCTTGTTCACTGGGAACAGGCACTATCTTCATAAACTGTAATTTAACTGATGGGGAAATCCTTAACTTCTAATCTGGGCAGTCTGTCTTTGCCTCTGTTAGCGTGGAGCCCCTACACTCGGTACCAACTGCTTCTGGCTTCTGCGAGTGACCCTTACCAAGCAGAGCTTTGTAGACCTCCAAGGAAAAAAGAAGGAGTTCAGGTTTCCGTGATGGCTGGCTGAAGTGTTGTGAGACCAGATTCCCTCAGCAGAGGAGCTGTAAGGCTGTATATCTCCCAGCCAAGCCGTAGAGCCTTTTCTCCCCGGCCAAGCTGTAGAAGACGAAGCTTTCTACAGGAGCTCTTGGTTTTATGTCCTGCATGAAAGGCTTTTCTGTGTGGACAGACTCAAAATGGCTCCTATTCCCTCCAAAACCCAAAAAGGGGGCGGGACCAGAAAACCTAACGATAATTGACAGGTAGCTTGCCCTATGATTGCAGCCAAAAGAAGCCACCTGTCTGCAGAGTCCCTGAAACTTAGGACTACAACAAACATTCAATGCAAAGCAAACAAAATTGGAGCTCCTGGTACAGCTGTACCTGCACACAGACCATACTAACAAGAAAGGAATTGAGGTTTAAATAAGTTTAATTGCAAGGGTTATCCAGAAAGTAAGGTTACAAGGCACACAGCTCTTGTGGGAAATTTTCTTGGGGGAAGTTGGTATCATTTCCATGTAGCGGGAAGCCAGTGAATGTGAACAAGCATGGGCAGCCGTTAGTAGCTCATTGACTGGTCTCGTGGTGAAGGTTATCAATGAGAGTTCTCATTCTGTTTCCCTCCAAGTGCAAAGTTTGTGCTGTAATACACTACCTAAATGCTAAGGACATGAACACCACTGCAATTCATCGCAAAATCATTTCAGTTTATGGAGAGGACGTGATATCAAGATAACATGTGACAAAATGGGTACAGAATACATTTGAGACCATGAAGAAAACTTCAGAGAGCCACCCAAAACAAACGTTGTGCGATGCTGACGGTGGGAGTCTGTCTCCTTCATGACAATGCACGTCCGCACACTGCTCATGCAGCACAACAGTTGTTGACTTTATTTGGTTGGGATGTTTTATGCTACTACTCTCACAGCCCTGATCTTGCACCCAGTGACTATCATCTGTTCAATAAATTGAAGGAACACCTTGGTGGAAAGCACTTTTCCAATGAGAATGAGGTGAAAATCAAAGTGAAGAACTTGCTGAAAAAGAAACTTCTATGACACAGGTGTCAAAAATTCATCCCATTATGGGAAAATGTATTGAACTGAATGGTGATTATATAGAAAAAATAATGTAATACCTATGCTACAATCTATGTAAGTTTTATTAAAATATATGCGTTCTTCGTAACAAATATATGTGTTCTTTGTAACAAAACTTGTAACCTTACTTTCTGGATAACCCTCGTATATCATCTAGGCTTTTACTTGGGAAATCTTGGGAACTGAAGTTCAAGAGAGTGAACTTTCTCGGGCAAGCATAACCAGACACAGTGAAGACATCTGCTCTTGCGCTGTGCTACATTGCTGCTGAGTATGCATGCCCAGTGTGGAACACATCTCACCACACTAAAACAGTGGATGTGGCTCTTAATGAGACATGCCCCATTATCACGGGTGTCTGCGCCCTACACCACTGGAGAAATTACACTGTTTAGCCAGTATTGCACCACCTGATATCCGCCGGGAAGTAGCAGCCAATAGTGAAAGGACCAAGGCAGAGACATCTCCAGCTCATCCCCTGTTTGGGTATCAGCCAGCACGTCAACGACTTAAATCTAGACATAGATTTCTAAGATCTAAAGAGACACTCGCTGGAACACCTCAGCAAGTGAGAGTCCAAAAATGGCAGGCTCAAACCCAGAATGTCAACCAATGGCTGATACCAAATGAGAGACTCCCCCCTGGGCACACAGAAGACTGGGCGACTTGGAAGGCGCTGAACCGACTGCACTCTGGCACCACGAGATGCAGAGCCAACCTTCAGAAATGGGGCTACAAAGTGGAATCCTCGACATGCAAATGTGGAGCGGAGCAAACCACTGACCACCTGCTGCAATGCAACCTGAGCCCTGCCACATGCACAATGGAGGACCTTCTTGCAGCAACACCAGAAGCACTCCAAGTGGCCAGCTACTGGTCAAAGGACATTTAACCAACTACCAAACTCACACATTTTGTATTATGTCTGTTTGTTTGCTTTGTTTGGAGAATGATTCCTTCCAAAATGACTACACACTTATTCCATAGCTTGACCATGTGTGAAATGAAGCTGGAATAGATGGTGTTATTTTCAGGTAGCCAAACAGCTCTTTGAGAAAGCATCGCTTTTTCTTTGAGTCCAAACTATAGCCATGGAAATCCAAGATCCTCCCAGCCTTGTGAAAGGGGAGATATTTCAGAGAAAATTCTTGTATTCTTCAGAGACTTATCTCCTTTTGCTACTGGAGACAACATTTCAGAAAATATATTAAACATGGCTAAAGAAAACCCAGCTTCTTTAGTATCTCAGTAAAAATGTATGCTAGAGAACATTTCTGGAGATGAAAGTGGAAAAACGAGAAGCAGCTATATAGGAAAAGAATTAGGAGCAACATTAGCATTATGAAGCTTTTGGCTTTCTCAGAACTGGGTGCATGAAAGAGGGGGTGATTTTGCTGAGGTAATTTTGTCAAGGTAAAAAGATTAAATAGAAGGGAAAATCCATCTGCTCAAGGCCATTTCAGTCATACTGTCTGAAATGAGAGGTCAATGATAAAGAAGCCTTAAAACTGGAACAAAGGTGAAGATTTTTGTATGGCAAATTATAGGTAATATTATGTTAAAATTAATTATGCAAGGATTCCAAAATAAAATTTTTAAAAATCCAAAATATGGAACACTTCTGGTACCAATAATTTTGAATTATTATTGCTGTTCAACCAGCTGTTTACAACAGACCATGGTAGTGATAGCCTTCTGAGTGAAATTTTCATATTCTGAAGAAATTAGTATTGTGTAGAATAACCCAAGATTTCATATGTATGTGTGCGTGTCGTCGAGA
Organism: Anolis sagrei ordinatus; assembly: GCF_025583915.1. NCBI lineage: Eukaryota > Metazoa > Chordata > Lepidosauria > Squamata > Anolidae > Anolis > Anolis sagrei. The sequence goes on along the minus strand of NW_026847993.1, from coordinate 15,997,821 downwards.
TGATTAGCTTGTAGTCACAAACTGTTGTAGTGCAGCATGATAGTAACGTTACTACTACCGGTAGAAGGGAGAAGAGGGCTGTGCAGGTGTTGGAGGAGGAGCAGCAGAGAAAGCAGATTAGAGACATATTCATTAGGCCTGGGCGGTTTCGTTCGTTAATTTCGTAATTCGTTATTAATTCGTATTTAAATTAGCTTACGGTCCAATATTGAACCATGCAGGAATAGTGTGAGGAGTAAATTAGATTCGAAACCATTTTTTCAATTTATTTCGTAATTATTTCGTAATTATTTTGTAATTATTTCGTAATTATTTCGTAATTATTTTTGCATGTCTGGTGCAAGTTTTATAGTTGTTGTGTGTTTTATCACACCAACAGTCAACACCAGAGGGAGAGGGAAGCTTCAGAAGTTTCCCCTGTCCCATTTGGAGGGTTTTTTAGCATATTGCGCAATCGCGTCCGCCATTAACGAATCAATTCATAATTATACGAAATTTCGTATATTTCGAATTTTTTAAAAGGAAAATTTCGGAATTATTTAAAAAAACGAAACGCAAGGGCCCCCTAAAAACGAAACGAGTTTAGAACCAATGTTTTCCGTGGTTACCCAGGCCTAATATTCATGGCTCCAACTGATTCTGAATCCTTCGAGGGTTTCTTTGTCTGTGAAATGGGGGAAGGAGAGGAAAGCAGGGGAGTTAGGCAGGCTACTCGTGAACAAGAATCTGATGAAGAGCTCCAAAGGAAGCATATCCGCGATATACTTAGCGCTCCAACAGAAGATGAAGATTTTATGGGTTTTGAAGGGAGTGATGGGACTGGGAGTGACATTGAGGAGGAGGGTGACTTGGACTGGACCCGTGTACAGGAAATTAGGGATATCTGTACTTAGCCTACCTCCAGTGATGACTTTGAGGGGTTTGCAGAAGAGTGGCAATCGGGGACACTTGGGAGGACCTAAGTCTTGACAGATGCTGGCAAAGGTAGAGATGGGAGGCAGTGTTCAGCTGCAGGGAATGGGGCAGCTGAAAGTGATGATGAAAGGGTGGGGAGCAGTTCATCCTCTAATGAGGAGCTTTAGGATATAAGTTGGTTTAGTTTCAATGGGTGTTTGCAGAAGGCAAAGTGTCTTATTGGGTGTGTATCTTTGTCCGTGCCATTACTCTCGAGCTTGGGTCCTTGGACTACAGATCTTTGTGTTTCCGTGACCTTTGACTGATACTTCGTAAGTGCTAACTACAACTCTCCCTGTTTGACTCCGGACCGTGTTTGACAACGACTACGCTTTTTGGACTGCTTTTTCTTACTTCGAACGTGCCTGGACTTCGGACTGACTTTGGACTCTGATTTTGCTTGCTCCTACTTTGTTTTTTGGTGCCTTTTGGACATTTTGAATTACAAACATATTTTGTATATGTATATTTTTGTTATCCCAGATTATACTCCGGGATAATCCAGATTATATTTAAATTGAGTTTTTCACACAGCGGTTGCTATAGACTTTCAGTTTGTGCTTGAGACACTGAAGCAAGTGTCTCTAAAGCCTTTTTGTGTTTAATAAACCTGTGTTTGGACCTTTTATATTGTGTTTGGCTTTCTTGAGGCTTCTGGGTCTTGACACAAACAGTGGCGGAAGCTTTCCCCATCCAACCAAGGAGCAAACTTACACCTTTGTCTTTGTAGCAGACGTTATACAAAAATATATACATAGGGTCTATTTACGGCGGCTGAAGGCTGCAATACTTCTCTAGTCTTTTTCTCCTGATACTTCCAGTCTTACTTGTATCAGGCTGGTTTTGTAGTTCAATTCTTCGGTCTCCTAAAGCCACAAGCCTCTCAGAACGCCATTCACCTTCAGTAAACTCAAACACTCCAGCTCCTCAGCAACCTCCAACCTTCCAACACCTCAACTAGGAGTAGCTCTTTTGCTCCTTTGTTACCCCAGCAGTTACTTCACCCTGGCTGTAATTATGCAATGCTAGCCTAGTGGTTAGGAGCAGAGGATAAGTTCAACTAACCCCAGATGTGATGACGCAGCTAGCTCAAAGCCGAAAGGAAGGCTAGCGGCCGACGGTACTGGAGGTGAACGACGAATCCGATGCTCTAAAGATCAACACATCATAGGAACCTGGAATGTAAGATCTATGAGCCAGGGCAAATTGGATGTTGTTATTGGTGAGATGTCAAGACTAAAGATAGACATTCTGGGGGTCAGCGAACTGAAATGGACTGGAATGGGCCACTTCACATCAGATGACCACCAGATCTACTACTGCGGACAAGAGGCACATCGAAGAAATGGAGTAGCCTTCATAATTAATAAGAAATTCGCTAAAGCGGTGCTTGGATACAACCCAAAAAATGACAGAATGATCTCAATTCGAGTGCAAGGAAAGCCTTTCAACATTACAGTGATCCAAATATATGCCCCAACCACAGCTGCTGAAGAAGCAGAAGTAGATCAGTTCTATGAGGATCTGCAGGAACTACTGGATAATACACCAAAAAGAGACATTATTTTCATTACAGGAGACTGGAATGCCAAGGTGGGAAGTCAAATGACAACAGGGATCACAGGCAAGCATGGTCTGGGAGAACAAAATGAAGCGGGACGCAGGCTGATAGAATTTTGCCAGGAAAACTCGCTGTGTATAACGAATACTCTCTTCCAACAACCTAAAAGACGGCTTTACACATGGACCTCACCAGACGGTCAACACTGAAATCAGATTGACTACATCCTTTGCAGCCAAAGGTGGCGGACATCCATCCAGTCGGTGAAAACAAGACCTGGGGCTGACTGTAGCTCAGATCACGAACTTCTTATTGCCCAATTTAGAATAAAACTAAAGAGATCAGGGAAAATACACAGACCAGTTAGATATGATCTCACTAACATTCCTAGCGAATATACAGTGGAAGTGAAGAACAGATTTGAAGGACTAGATTTAGTAAACAGAGTCCCAGAAGAACAAAGTCCGAGACATTGTTCAGGAGGCGGCAACAAAGTATGTCCCAAAGAAAAAGAAAACCAAGAAGGCAAAATGGTTGTCTGCTGAGACACTGGAAGTAGCCCAAGAAAGGAGGAAAGCAAAAGGAAACAGTGATAAGGGGAGATATGCCCAGTTAAATGCGCAATTCCAGAGGTTAGCCAGAAGAGAGAAGGAACTATTTTTAAATAAGCAATGCATGGAAGTGGAAGAAGACAACAGAATAGGAAGGACAAGAGACCTCTTCCAGAAAATTAGAAACATTGGAGGTAAATTTCAGGCAAAAATTGGTATGATAAGAAACAAAGATGGCAGGGACCTAACAGAAGCTGAGGAGATCAAGAGAAGGTGGCGAGACTATACAGAAGATCTGTATAGGAAGGATAATAATATTGAGGATAATTTTGACGGTGTGGTGAATGAATTAGAACCAGACATCCTGAGGAGTGAGGTTGAATGGGCCTTAAGAAGCATTGCTAACAACAAGGCAGCAGGAGACGACGGGATCCCAGCTGAACTGTTTAAAATCTTAGAAGATGATGCTGTCAAGGTGATGCATGCCATTTGCCAGCAAATATGGAAAACACAAGAATGGCCATCAGACTGGAAAAAATCAACTTATATCCCCATACCAAAAAGGAAAATGCGAAAGACTGCTCCAACTTCCGTACAGTGGCCCTTATTTCTCATGCCAGTAAGGTAATGCTCAAGATCCTGCATAGGAAGACTCCAGCAATACATGGAGCGAGAGTTGCCAGATGTTCAAGCTGGGTTTAGAAAAGGCAGAGGAACGAGAGACCAGATTGCCAATATCCGCTGGATAATGGAGAAAGGCAGGGAGTTTCAGAAAAACATCTACTTCTGCTTCATTGACTATTCTAAAGCCTTTGACTGTGTGGATCATAATAAATTGTGGCAAGTTCTTGGAGGGATGGGCATACCAAGCCATATTGTCTCTCTCCTGAGGAATCTGTACAAGGACCAAGTAGCAACAGTCAGAACTGACCACGGAACAACAGACTGGTTCAAGATTGGGAAAGGCGTACGGCAAGGCTGCATACTCTCACCCAACCTTTTTAACTTGTATGCAGAACACATCATGCGATGTGCGGGGCTGGATGAATGCAAAGCTGGGGTGAAAATTGCTGGAAGAAACATTAACAACCTCAGATATGCAGATGACACCCCTCTGATGGCCGAAAGCGAGGAGGAGCTGAGGAGCCTTCTAATCAAGGTGAAAGAAGAAAGCGCAAAAGCCGGGTTGCAGCTAAACGTCAAAAAAACCAAGATTATGGCAACAAGAATGATTGACAACTGGAAAATAGAGGGAGAAACCGTGGAGGCCGTGACAGACTTTGTATTTCTAGGCGCAAAGATTACAGCAGATGCAGACTGTGGCCAGGAAATCAGAAGACGCTTACTTCTTGGGAGGAGAGCAATGTCCAATCTCGATAAAATAGTAAAGAGTAGAGACATCAGACTGGCAACAAAGGTCCGCTAGTCAAAGCCATGGTATTCCCTGTAGTAACCTACGGATGTGAGAGCTGGACCTTAGGGAAGGCTGAGCGAAGGAAGATCGATGCTTTTGAGCTGTGGTGTTGGAGGAAAGTCTGAGAGTGCCTTGGACTGCGAGAAGGTCCAACCAGTCCATCCTCCAGGAAATAAAGCCCGACTGCTCATTGGAGGGAAAGATACTAGAGACAAAGTTGAAGTACTTTGGTCACATCATGAGGAGACAGGAAAGCCTAGAGAAGACAATTATGCTGGGGAAAGTGGAAGGCAAAAGGAAGAGGGGCCGACCAAGGGCAAGATGGATGGATGGCATCCTTGAAGTGACTGGACTGACCTTGAAGGAGCTGGGGGTGGTAACGGCCGACAGGGAGCTCTGGCGTGGGCTGGTCCATGAGGTCACGAAGAGTCGGAGACGACTGAACGAATGAACAACAACAACAAAGCCTAGTGGTTTGACTCTTCTTGCTTGCTGCCCTGATCTTTGCACTATGTGTTACTTAAGAAATGATAAAAACTCCAGGGATCCGTCCAGACAGTACCCTTATCCCACAATAAAGAAGGGGCTGTCCAGACAATGTTCTGGACAGTTCCAAATTTATTTATTTCAAACCAAGAAAACTCTGGTTTGTAGCAAATTAATTAGATAGTGGATTTATTCCGTACCTTCTTGGAAGCGCGGGATAAACCCACTATTTCTGGTGTCTGGACTGCAGTCCAGACACCATTCCCAGAGTTTTCCAGACTAAATTAGTCCAGAAAACTGTGGTAATATCCATACCCCTCCCACAAAGCCCCAAATCCCTTTGAAAAGTAAAGAAAACTGCTTCCCCCCTCCCCCCCTCTCCTGTCATGTTATTTCTATGTGCCAGGAGAGCTGCTCCAAGAGTTTACTAGAGGCTGGGTAAGTTTATTTTACTTTTCAAATGGGTCTAGGGGCTTCAGGGGAGGGTGCTTTCTGGGGTGTGTGTGAACAGGCCCCCAGGAAGATCCACATTTTTAAAACATGGATTCTCCTGTGATAAACGCCTGTTTGGATCCACCTTAACATTTGTATTTGTGTGTGTGTGCCATCATGCCTAGGGGCTATAACTCTTAGTGAAAGAGGCATGGATGTAACATCTTTTCCCCAGGGGATTGCTTCTTGCCCTCCTTTAGGAAACTGGAACTCTCAAAGACCCAAACACTGTAGATAACTCAAAATAAGTTTTATTGTTTACAAAGAGTTATCTCTTTAAGGCAATAAGCTGGAGGTTTCAAAGGGGTGAAGGAAAATATACATCACAGTCTCTGTTTGTCTTGTCCAAAGAGTTTGCAGCTGAGAAGCTTTTCCAAGTTTCCTCTTTCCTCAGTGGCTGTGAATATCAGAATAATCACAACCCCAATTCCAATGGCCTATATCTGAAGGGACAAAGCCTTCCTTTGGTGCCAAAAGAACTGGTTTGAAGGCGCTTGATACTTACCAACATTGTTCAGGTTGATCTGAACATGAAGCATATGTCTCAAGGGTAAGAACCTCAGAATTGTTGCTGAGAGGTAACTTAATCAGGGGATTTTAGAGCCAAGTCTCTTACTCACGTTCATCTGGTAGGAAATCTGATGGTGGAATGAAAGAGGGAAGCACTCCCCTCCTCCAGGAAGAGGTGGAGCCAAACAATTAAGCTGAGAAAGCAATTTAACTGGTGCAAACAACATTGATTGACAGCTATAAATAACCAATCAATCCAACTATACATAGGCAGGGTAAAAAGGCAGGATTAAGCATGATACAACAGTTTAAATCTTGCAACTAACAGTTCTACATATAGGTGGTGCCACTCGCGCCATCACGGTGTGTGTGTTTGCATGGATGGAAATGGGAATCTAAGCATGAAACTCATTTATATTTCATATACATCTTAAACACATCGCTTAAGGAATTTTATACACAACATTTTGGCAATGTTGTGCAGGAAACACTGTTTGTGTGTATTGAATACATGGAAAATAGGCTTGGGTAACTACGGAAAAATTTGGTTCTAAACTCATTTCGTTTTTAGGGGGGTTTCGCGTTTCGTTTTTAAAAAGAATTCCGAAGTTTTTCTTTAAAAAAATTCGAAGTATACGAAATTTCGTAAAATTACGAAACAATTACGAAACAATTACGAATCGATTCGTTAATGGCGGACGCGATTGCGCAATACGCTAAAAAACCCCTCCAAATGGGACAGGGGGAACTTCTGAAGCTTCCCTCTCCCTCTGTTGTTGACTGTTGGTGTGATAATTTATTTTTTATCACTGATAAAACAAACAACAACCCTAAAACTTGCACCAGACATACGGAAATAATAACGAAATTCGAAACGATTTCGAAACGATTTCGAACCAATTACGAAACAATTACGAAATAAATTGAAAAATTCGTTTCGATTTTTAGTTGCTCCTGCATGGCTCAATATCGGATCGTAAGCTAATTTAAATACGAATCAATAACGAATTACGAAATTAACGAACGAAACTGCCCAGCCCTAATAGGTGGCGCCACTCGCGCCGTCATGGTGTGTGTGTATGCATGGATGGAAATGGGAATCTAAGCATGAAACTCATTTATATTTCATAGGCCTGTTTGATCAAGAAAAAATTTGTTTCTAAAATCGATTTGTAATTGGGGTGTTTTTTTGTTTCGATATTTAAAATATTTACAAAACTTTCCAAAAAATGTTTTGTTATTTACGAAATTTCGTAAATATTTACAAAACATTTTGTAAGTGTGAATGTTGCAGTTGGTCACCTTGATTAGCATTGAATGGCTTTCATTTCTCCCACCCTGGACATTCCATAGATTAAACTCCATTTGCCTAGTTTCCAACAGACCTCGAGGAGCTATCTTTGTCCGCTCGGCTATACTCACACTTCTTTCTTCAGCAAATTTTTCTCTCTGCTGTCTAGTCTCTCGTTATAAGCTGTGGCAAATGTACAGGAGCAGAGGAATTCTTGATGTTGTGCACAATGTGTCACCTACACACACACCGCTGGTGATGATGCTGTATCTAGAGCTTCACTAGCTGTTCGGTAGGGGGAGTAATTACGGTCGCTGGAGTGTGGCGCAATGTCATTGACTAACTGCCCGATTCACAGAATGGTATTATACGTACGCGCATGGAGACAGAGCCGGCGCTGCAGGAATCCCCTCCCCGGCTCCTGCGCTCCGGCTCCTGCGCTCCGGCTCCTGCGCCCTCCTCCTCCTCCTCCTCCTCCTCCTCCTGGCACTTCCTGCAACACAGCTGCGGAGGCCAGTTGTCTTACAACCGGCCCCCGCGCGCCATCCAATCGGCTCCGGCTCCTGCGCCCTCCTCCTCCTCCTCCCAGCTGTGTTGCAGGAAGGTGCCAGGAGGAGGAGGAGGAGGGGGGGGAAGCCGGAGGCCAGGAGGCGGCGCGGAGGCCGTTTGTAAGGTACGCTCTGGCGTGCTAGGGAGGGGAAAGTCAGAGGAAAGGGGGAGGGGGTGTGAAACTGGAGTGCGGTCGTCAAGACACGTGCGCCTACATGGTCGCTCCTTTAATGGTCATGCGTGTTCGTGTCTATTTTTCTTGCGGTCCCTCTCTAGACACTGCTGGGACAGCCTGTCGGTAGCTTGAGAGACGACCTTCCCGTCCGATAAAAAAAAAGGGGGTGGCGCAACCTCCTCCACACACGTCTTCTCCCAGTCACAGTTTCATATCACAGACTCCAGGAAAGGAGCGTCAGCGGACGAATCTGGAAGCCGATAATTTAATTATTAGCTCCCACAAGCCGCCCCACGCATGTTGATGGTGTATTGTAAACCCGCGGGAGCGAGAAGGAGAGGCGGGAGCAAGGCACACAAGAGAGCAGAACAGGGGAAGCGGCAGGCGACGGAAACAGCGGAGGAGGACACTCCACAATCGCTCCTGCTCTCGCCCATACCCCTCCATCCTCCTCCTCCCACTTCAGAATGCCAAAGGAGGAGAGAAGGAGGCGCAGACCGGACCGATTGATGCGCGCGCGCGGGGGCGGGTTGTAAGGGTGAGCGCGCTCTTCCTGCAACACAGCTGGGAGGAGGAGGAGGAGGGCAGGAGCCGGAGCCGATCGCCGCCCCTTCGCCCCGCCCGCCCCATTTACAAAACGGGCGAAAGCTCGTAAATACTGTGGTAGTTGCCGTTTCGATATTTAAAAACCCTTCCGGGTTTGAAAATATGTTTTGTTATCGTACCGTAAATGCAAAAATTAACGAATGTTTAACGAATTACGAAATTAACGAACGAAACCGCACAGGCCTAATATTTCATATACATCTTGAACACATCTCTTAAGGGATTTTATACACAACATTTTGGCAATGTTGTGCAGGAAACACTGTTTGTGTGTATTGAATATATGGAAAACAAAGGAGTCACTATGCCAGCTATTAATGTAGACAATTTCATATTTTGGAATATTTCAGATTCCAAAAGGGATGCTCAACCTATACATGAATGAATTTGACTTTTTCGGTCTTCTCTTCTTGATTGTCTGCTTTGGATGTAACTACTGGCCCATCTTAAACTATGGCATACATTACCCTTAGTCTTTCCCTTGCTGCCTTCAGAACTGTTCCTGAACTTGATCAAATCACTGCTTGACAGAATGAGAAAACAGTGGTGTCCTGGCTTCTCTGTAATGCCAGCACTGGTACGAAGCCTGTATTCATTATTACTAATAAGAACAATACCAGATGGAGGATGCAAAGCAGAAGCAAGGTCTGAAAAGTAACAGCAAGCTTTTGCTTTTTGAAACGATATAAGAACAGATGGAGCCACCAGATATGACGGTGGTAAATAAGTCATGCTCAAGTCTTCGGTTCATGCTGTAGAAGACAGTAACAGGGTACATTTGAATGAGGGCCCATAAATAAGAAACAGTGGAGGAGCCCCCACATACACACACATCAAAGCATGAAGAGTTTGCATGGGAGACACTGTTTTATCAAGTTCAGTTATTCCAGCTCGGAAAAAAGAAGTCAGCAACTACAAAAACACTGAGAAAAAAAAGGAATATATACAAAAAAAATCCCCAAAGGCTGAACTGATTGTCTATGCACCATTATTAAAACAAGTGGAACTGAGGCAAAACAGTTCTACTTTAAGATGCACTCTATTTTCTTTCAGTTAACAGCAAAAGAAAAAACACTGCTGGATTATTTCCTGAACACTCCAGAGAGGGATGTGGAGAAAAACAATCTTTCCAAGAAATAATGTGCATCTGCAGTAACATTTAATATGCAGTGTGACATATGGACATTGTAGTGTGTATCAATGCAGCGCTGCATATACTAAACAAGGCCTGGTTTACTTAGGTAGTAGGCTTGGGCGGTTTCGTTCGTTAATTTCGTAATTTGTTATTAATTCGTATTTAAATTAGCTTACGATCCAATATTGAGCCATGCAGGAATAGTGTGAGGAGTAAATTAGATTCGAAACAATTTTTTCAATTTATTTCGTAATTATTTCGTAATTATTTTGTAATTATTTCGTAATTATTTTATAATCATTTCGTAATTATTTTCACATGTCTGGTGCAAGTTTTATAGTTGTTGTTTGTTTTATCACACCAACAGTCAACAACAGAGGGAGAGGGAAGCTTTAGAAGTTCCCCCTGTCCCATTTGGAGGTTTTTTTAGCATATTGCGCAATCGCGTCCGCCATTAACGAATCGATTCGTAATTATACGAAATTTCGTATATTTTGAAATTTTTAAAAGGAAAATTTCGGAATTATTTAAAAAAATGAAACGCAAGGGCCCCCTAAAAACAAAACGAGTTTAGAAACAAATTTTTCCGTAGTTACCCAAGCCTATTAGGTAGTGTCATGTTCAGGCTAGGGCACAAGAACATCTTAAGGATTGCATCATTCCCAAACCTAATTTATGAGATTATGCTTTATCCAACCTTGTCCTTCATAAGAAATCAATAGCTGTTGGGTAGTTTTCTTTATGAGTCTCCTAGAATCATAGAATCATAGAGTTGGAAGAGACCTCATGGGTCATCCAGTCCAACCCCCTGCCAAGAAGCTGGAAAATCACAAAAAGAAAAATGGGTTCCCCTGAAACTGTGGAGACCAAAATCCACTGATACTGGTGATATGAAAATAACTAGATTAACTCAATGTATATATTACCAATATACATATGAAAAACTGCCACATACATATAAGTAGAAACAATAGGTTCTTCTCTTGAAGTATAAAGCAAAGTCTTCGTTTGAGAAAATGTCCTTTCTTTATTACATGTGAGTAGACTCCAGTAGTCACATGAAATGACTCCAACCTGCTACCGGTTTCGACTCACAAGAGTCTTCGTCCGGCGGTTGGGTTCAAATTATCAAAAAAGGGGCTCAACTTTTAAGGTGAGAAATTCACCAACAGTCTTCTGGTGGGGTGGATCAACAGTCGCCACAGAATAAAACTTTTTGCAGAGTGCACTGCTCAACAAAGAATAGTTGATCCACCCCACCAGAAGACTGTTGGTGAATTTTCTCAAACAAAGACTTTTCACATTTTCTCAAATGAAGACTTTGCTTTATACTTCAAGAGAAGAACCTATTGTTTCTACTTATATGTATGTGGCAGCTGAAGAGACTACAGGCCTTGCTGGTGGGTCCACTCGGTTCTTTGAGACGCAGTTCAACCCAGTAGTGGTGCCCACATCAGTTAGGTTTAAGTTTCAGTCATCCTGGGAGAAGTTAAAAAGGGGATTTCCCTTTAAATAAGAAGTTATTTAAGATAGTTGCCTGTCCTTCGTGGGCAAGATTAGGAATTCACCAGTTACCTAAAAGCTTGGAATCATTTGCTTAACTTTACTGAAGACAAGAGACGTTTCTCTTTGATTGTTCATTAATAAACAACTTTGTTGTACTTCTCAAGCCATCTAAAGACTGTTTGTGGTGGAAACCTCTGAGAACTTCTCTTTGGCCCCCCTGGCTTCCCATTGGGCAAAGGTTGCACGTCCTGTTTTAAAGACAACTATATACAGGCCCAGCGCGTGACAGAACAGTAAGTCTGAGAGACTGGCAAGGGCGAGAGGAGGGCCTTGCCTGAAGATTGAAGAGTTCAGGCTGGTTCGTGGAGAGAGATTTGATCACGAAGGTAGGCGGGTCGCAAACTGTTTAGGGCTTTATAGGTAAGAACCCGAACCTTGAATTGGGACCGGATTCAAGTGAGCTCCCTCCTCCCTATGACTTCCTCTCACATGGCTATCATGTTTCCTTTCAGTCATCTCTTTTTCAGGCTAAACATGTTCAGCTCCATCACACTCCGGGGCAGACAGTTCCACTGCTGAACGGCTCTCCCAGTCAGGAAGTTCTTCCTCATGTTCAGATGGAATCTCCTCTCTTGTAGTTTGAAGCCATTGTTCCGCGTCCTAGTCTCCAGGGAAGCAGAAAACAAGCTTGCTCCCTCCTCCCTGTGGCTTCCTCTCACATATTTATACATGGCTATCATATCTCAGCCTTCTCTTCTTCAGGCTAAACATGCCCAGCTCCTTAAGCCGCTCCTCCTAGGGCTTGTTCTCCAGACTCTTGATCATTGTAGTCACAATTCTGGGGACACATTCCAGCTTGTCTTGGCTATTAGTTTCTTATGCAGGACGAAGTTGAACAAGCCACTTGCAACAAAACAAAACCTTCCACGTGATGCCCCCGTCCATCTTCCTTCTTGTTCTGATGCAGAGGAAGCCTGTGAGGATACTCCGGTACCCAATCCCAGGACTAACAGGTTTGTGTGGGGACCTGCAGTCACATAAGGGATTTTTTTTACCTCCCCCCCCCCCCCCCCCCACACATACACATTTTAACCCAGATTTTGACGCCGTCTGGATGCTCCCTTAGTTCTATCTATAGCACTTAATTTTGAATTTGCTTTGTCCTTGCTGGAACACGATAATAAGGAATATTATACTGCTAGTAAAGCTTTACTAGGTTTTTATATTTTCCTTTGCCTTTATGATAGATGCCCACAATGAATATTAATGTTAACAACCGACTGCCAAAATATCAATCTCTTTTATATTAAATGGTTCTTTGAAAAGGATTTTTAAAAATAAATTGATATCGTCTTCTTATCTGAATATCATTGCTAAGATAAGATGATCCATGACCTGAATGATGTGATATCAGATTTTAACGGAGGCAGTATGACAACTTACTCGTGATAACTGGATAATGAACTGAAGATACAAGAAAATAAAACTGTATTTGGCATGCAGTTTAATTCTGTAAAGCAGAACTAATTATTATGCATTTATTTATCACATTTCATTGTTTCATTGTTTGAGTTAATTGTATCTATTGAAATCTGCATCTGATTATGGGTTTGCATTCCCCTCTAGATTTGTTGAGATGCAGAATTCCATACCAAATTGGAACATCTCCTGATTGTTATCTAGTAGGGCTGCACATATATCCGTTTGGACTGAAATTGATTCTGTAAATGGGGTGATTTGTTTGCTAAATCCCTGAAAACAGGATGGATGGAGGAGCCGTCTGAAACAAATGAACAGGAGCTGGATCTTTTGGCTATGAGAATGACACCCCCACCCCCATCGCCATCTTGAAGCCAGGCAAAGACCATAATGACCTAAAAAGCTACAGACCAATCTCCCTGTTGTGCCACCTCTACAAAGTTCTGGAGAGACTTATTTTGCATAGAATTATGGAAAATATAGACCCCTGTCTGATCCCACAGCAAGCTGGCTTAAGAAAAGGCAAAAGCTGCACATCGCAAGTGCTGAACCTGACTCAGCACATAGAAGATGGCTTTGAAAGGCAGCAGATCACAGGAGCTGTCTTCATAGACCTGTCAGCAGCCTATGATACTGTGAACCACCGCCTCCTCCTGAGAAAAATGTATAATATCACAAAGGACTACCACCTCACCCGCCTCATACGAAACCTGCTACAAAACAGGAGCTTTTTTGTTGTAGTTCCAGGGCCAGAGAAGCAGATGGCGGAAACAGAAGAACGGCCTGCCTCAGGGGAGCGTGCTTGCTCCATCCATGTTCAACATCTACACAAATGACCAGCCACTGCCAGAAGGGACAGAGAGTTTCATCTATGCTGATGATCGTGCCATTACTGCTCAAGCAGGGAGCTTTGAGATGGTTGAACAGAAGCTCTCCGAAGCTCTAGGTGCTCTTACTGCCTATTACAGGGAAAACCAACTGATCCCTAATCCATCTAAAACACAGAGATACGCCTTTCACCTTAAGAACAGACAAGCATCCCGAGCTCTGAGGATACCTGGGAAGGAATCCCACTGGAGCATTGCAGCGCACCCAAATACCTGGGAGTCACTTTGGACCGTGCTCTGACCTGCAAGAAGCACTGCCTGAACATCAAACAAAAAGTGGGCGCTAGAAACAACATCATACGAAAGCTGACTGGCACAACCTGGGGATCACAACCAGATACACAGTGAAGACATCTGCCCTTGCGCTGTGCTACTCTGCTGCTGAGTATGCATGCCCTGTGTGGAACACATCTCACCACACTAAAACAGTGGATGTGGCTCTTAATGAGACATTCCGCATTATCACGGGGTGTCTGCGCCCTACACCACTGGAGAAATTACACTGCTTAGCCGGTATTGCACCACCTGACATCCGCCGGGAAGTAGCAGCCAATAGTGAAAGGACCCAGGCAGAGACATCTCCAGCTCATCCCCTGTTTGGGTATCAGCCAGCACGTCAACGACTTAAATCAAGACATAGTTTTCTAAGATCTACAGAGACACTCGCTGGAACACCTCAGCAAGCGAGAGTCCAAAAGTGGCAGGCTCAAACCCAGAACCTCAACCAATGGCTGATACCAAATGAGAACTCCCCCCTGGGCACACAGAGGACTGGGCGACTTGGAAGGCACTGAATAGACTGCGTTCTGGCACCACGAGATGCAGAGCCAACCTTCAGAAATGGGGCTACAAAGTGGAATCCGACATGCGAGTGTGGAGAAGAGCAAACCACTGACCACCTGCTGCAATGCAACCTGAGCCCTGCCACATGCACAATGGAGGACCTTCTTGCAGCAACACCAGAAGCACTCCAAGTGGCCAGATACTGGTCAAAGGACATTTAATCAACTACCAAACTCACACATTTTGTATTTTCTCTGTTTGTTTGCTTTGTTCTGTTAGAAATGTAATATAATTGACTGGCTGCCCTGACACAAGAAATAAATTTAGCTGTGTGGAAGGGGCTTCTGACAAATTTAAAATATGCTAAAGTATAGCCCTTTCTGCCAAAATGAGTTAAAAACCAAAGGTCTGCTTAAATAATGAGGACTTTGAAATTCAGTAAAAATGTCCTGCATGGCAGTGGTGGACTAAATGGTCCATGTGGTCTCTTCCAACTCTATGATTCTAAAATGAGATTGGAGTGGGAAAGCAACAAAGCCTTCTGGGGGATGGAAATCCACAGTTTGGGAATAGTCCATAGGGATACCAAGGTATTGTTTATAAAGCTATTGTCCTCCCAACTCTGCTATATGCCTGCAAAACATGGACTATCTACAGATGTCACATGAAACTCCTGGAATTATTCCATTGGCGCTGCCTCCGGAAAATCCTGGAAATCTCTTGGGAAGACAGGCAGACAAATGTCAGTGTGCTGGAAGAAGCAAAGACCACCAGCATTGAAGTGATGATCCTCCACCATCAACTTTGCTGGACCATCCATGTTGTCCAAATGCCCAATCAATGTCTCCCAAAGCTTGCTCTAATCCATACTCAAGTAAACAGAACGTTGGAGGACAGGAAAAGAGATTTAAAAATGGGATCAAAGGCAACCTTAAAATCTGTGGAATAGACACCAAGAACTGAGAAGTTCTGGCCCTTGAGTGCTCTAGCTGGAAGTCAGCTGTGACCAGCAGTACTGTAGAATTTGAAGAGGCATGAATGGAGGGCGAAAGAGAGAAACATGCCAAGAGAAAGGTGTGTCAAGCCAACCCC
The DNA here is from genome assembly GCF_025583915.1 of Anolis sagrei ordinatus. NCBI lineage: Eukaryota > Metazoa > Chordata > Lepidosauria > Squamata > Anolidae > Anolis > Anolis sagrei. Next base: position 15,982,350 of record NW_026847993.1, on the reverse strand, counting down.
GACCATGACTGCCTTCCACCTGGACACTGATGCCCTCACTGCGGGAGAACATGCAGGTCCAGAATAGGGCTCCATAGTCACCTACAGACCCACCACCAGGACACCGAACTTGGAGAACAATCTTACTCGGATAGAATCATAGAATCAAAGAGTTGGAAGAGACCTCATGGGCCATCCCTGCCAAGAAGCAGGAATATTGCATTCAAATCACCTCTGACAAATGGCCATCCAGCCTCTGTTTAAAAGCTTCCAAAGAAGGAGCCTCCACCACACTCCGGGGCAGAGAGTTCCACTGCTGAACGGCTCTCACAGTCAGGAAGTTCTTCCTAATGTTCAGATGGAATCTCCTCTCTTGTAGTTTGAAGCCATTGTTCCGCGTCCTAGTCTCCAGGGTAGCAGAAAACAAGCTTGCTCCCTCCTCCCTGTGGCTTCCTCTCACATAGCTATCATATCTCCTCTCAGCCTTCTCTTCTTCAGGCTAACGAGGGATAGCCTAAGTAAGTAAGTAAGTAACACTGCCACAGTTTGAAACTGCATTATATAGTTAATTGACCATAAATGGTGCAATTAACTTTATTTCATGCATCTAAACTGATCAAATAATTCAGTTTCCAACCGTATTATATGGCAGTGTAAATGGGGCCCCAGAGAAAGTCCTCCCTTGAAGGTCTGAAAACATAGCTGTATTCATATATAGGGAGATACAAGCACATTTATACTGACAACTTATCCCAAAGTGATGGAGCCTCAGTTCTGTAATGGTGGTTTTATGTGACCTTGAAATGCTTTAACTACAGCCCGAGTTACTCTGAATTCTCCCCCAGAATCCAGAGCAAATTGTGACTTTGGAGCCATGTAAGCAGTTGGGCCTGTTGCAAGATAAAACAGGCCATAACTGTTAAATGGCCATCCCATGTTCTCCAGGGTTTGGTAGCTAGAGAACATGGAATGTCTTTCATCCATTGGTCACTGCAATGTGTTTGTCATTGCAGTGACCAATGGATGTGACATTGGTCGTGTTGGTTGCCCACTACCTAGTGTGTTGCTGACTGGAGTGAGAAGGAAATCAGAGACAGGAGAGGACCTATCCCCAACATTGAAACAGATGTCTTACCCTCAACCATTGTGAAAGAATGTCACGTTGCCAGGGCTCTACCTTGTTTAGGTAGAGATGAACCAAACTCCCAGTTTTATCAAATAGTTTAATTAAAACAGCACTTACTTGCTGGCTGTTTTAATAGACCAAAACATTATTATTATTATTATTATTATTATTATTATTATTATTATTACTATTATTATTATTATTATTTTATTTGTACCCCGCTAGCATCTCCCGAAGGACTCGATGCGGCTTACATAGGCCAAGGCATAAAACATAAAGATAGCACCCAGCCACAGAATAAACAAAAACTGATAGCAAAAATAACTTCATAGTCAAAAGGGTCCAGTCCAATGGTCAAATGCCGAGAGTTCAATAAACAAAGTCCAGGGATCAAGAGTCTATATCGCAGTCAAAAGCCAGTCCAAAGGTGCAAGGTTCCAGGATCCACATGTTACAATCCAGAGCAGGAAACGAGGCCCTAAGATAACTATCCACCACACTTGACTGTGAAAAAACAATCCTTTTTTATTGAAGAAAAATGGTTACAAAATAAAGGAAAAATGCAAAGTAAAAAAAGCCACAGCAAAATCAGCAAACATGAATGTCCATGGACAAGATCAAAGCCACACTGTAAAATACTGGAACCTGTTAGCAATCCACTAACCATACTTGGTGTCCTAGAAGTTTTCAAGACAATGGCCAGGGAAATCGGGAGAACTGCCAAGGTCTTCATCAATCTAAAACGATGCCTTAACTGAGAAAGTCAGCCCGGCGGAAGGCACTTAAAGCCGAGGAATTGGTTTCGTGATACGCCTCCCGGCTTTGAAGCTGTTGTTTGTTTTTCTTTTAATCTGGAAGACCTTCGCAAGCTGAGTGATATACTCCTGTCTTGCCAGATCTGGCCCCTTCTATTCTCATTAAGGTTCCCAGGTGCAGAAGGGAGTGAAAGGTCATCGCTTCCCTCTGAAACATTCTCATGAACACTGGTACTTTCATTTTCCAAATCTACAGAAGTTTCTTCCTCACTAATTTCAGGAGCATTGACATCAAGAAGTACATTTTCATTAGCATCAGGAATTAGATTTTCATTAGCATCAGTAAATATGTTTTCATTAGCATCAGGAGGTACAAACAGAGAATCAGGTTCAATCTCAGGCTGAACCCCAACACCAAGATTACAGGAGACAGGACAGGATACCAAAAATCCAACAGACCTGGGGGAAAAACCAGCAGCATCCACCACCAAAATACAACAGATACCTTTCTCCCAAAGATCAGTCTCAAGGTTAGCTCCTTAAATCCAGTAACACCCAGCTGCAACCCATCTTCTGCACACCTCCACCCCTAATTGCTTTCACCCATGAACTCCCACCTACTTACATTAACCCTTTCATCACCAACCACCATCAACTGCAGAACATATGACAAAGAACATCAATAGAAGCTGTGTCTAGATCTAGGGAAGTAATGCTACCCCTCTATTCCGCTTTGGTTAGACTACACCTGGAATATTGTGTCCAATTCTGGGCACCACAATTCAAGAGAGATATTGACAAGCTGGAATGTGTCCAGAGGAGGGCCACTCAAATGATCAAGGGTCTGGAGAACAAGCCCTATGAGGAGCGGCTTAAGGAGCTGGGCATGTTTAGCCTGAAGAAGAAAAGGCTGAGAGGAGATATGATAGCCATGTATAAATATGTGAGAGGAAGCCACAGGGAGGAGGGAGCAAGCTTGTTTTCTGCTTCCTTGGAGACTAGGACGCGGAACAATGCCTTCAAACTACAAGAGAGGAGATTCCATCAGAACACGAGGAAGAACCTTCTGACTGTGAGAGCCGTTCAGCAGTGGAACTCTCTGCCCCGGAGTGTGGTGAAGGCTCCTTCTTTGGAGCTTTTAAACAGAGGCTGGATGGCCATCTGTCAGGGGTGATTTGAATGCAACTTTCCTGCTTCTTGGCAGGGGGTTGGACTGGATGGCCCATGAGGTCTCTTCCAACTCTTTGATTCTATGTTTCTATGATTCTATAAGCTACGGACTGGATAGGGAATCCCTGAAACAATGTCCAGCTAATCACTTTATGATCTCCTGATTCTTCTATATGGCATGCTGTATAAAACTCTCCATTTCAAGCTTTCAAAGGCCTTCCTGACTCACTCTGCTTTCATGCCGCATATGTATGTTTGGAACAAACATTTTCAGCAAAGCTACTTGAAACTCTCTGCATGTTTTTTGTAATATCCTGGCAATCAATTCCAAATGCAGATCAGACACTGACAACTTGATGTGCCATTCTACAATCCAAGGAAGTGTATAGCCTCAGGGGCTGCTTTAAATAAGTCTTCTTGGATGTTATAAATGTTGGCTCAGACACCATTTGTCGAGCTCTGAGAAACAAAGGACTCTCATTCTTTGGAATTTCCTTAATAAATACAAGTTTTGACAAAATCTATGATATGCTAGATAATCAAAAGTTTTGTTCATTCGTCGCAGTTCTGTGCTGTACAGAGTAGAGATGCTAGAACAGCAGCCCCAAAATATCAGAGCAAGTGGGATAGAATATAAGGACAGAGAAGAATACATTTCTTTGATAGGATTTCCAGTTGTATTGCACCTTTAACAGCTTGATGATTTCTGTATTTATTTGACTAACTTCTATTTAAAATGAGCTTTGTATAGAATGCTTATTGAGAAGCAAGAGACTCCGGTGACACGACATTCATTTATTGAGACATTATAAAGTGAATATTTTAAAAAATAAGACAGCTGGGTTGTTGTAGGTTTTTTCGGGCTATATGGCCATGGTCTAGAGGCATTCTCTCCTGACGTTTCGCCTGCATCTATGGCAAGCATCCTCAGAGGTAGTGAGGTCTGTTGGAACTAAGAAAAAGAGTTTATATATCTGTGGAATGACCAGCGTGAGACAAACCTGTGGAATGACCAGGACATCTAATCACCTCTCAAAAAAAGTTTGCTCCAGGCACTGTCAGGCCATTATATGCTAATCAAGGTGGTCAGTTGAAACATTCACACTTAGCTCCAGCAGACAAGAGTCCTTTGTCTCACCCTGGTCATTGTTGTTGTTCATTCGTTCAGTCATTTCCAACTCTTTGTGACTTCATAGACCAGCCCACGCCAGAGCTCCCTGTCGGTCGTCACCACCCCCAGCTCCTTCAAGGTCAATCCAGTCACTTCAAGGATACCATCCATTCCTTAATAAATACAAGTTTTGACAAAATCTATGATATGCTAGATAATCAAAAGTTTTGTTCATTCGTCGCAGTTCTGTGGTCGGCCCCTCTTCCTTTTTCCTTCCATTTTCCCCAGCATAATTGTCTTCTCCAAGCTTTCCTTTCTTCTCATTATATGGCCAAAGTACTTCATTTTGGCCTTTACCATTCTTCCCTCCAATGAGCAGTCAGGCTTTATTTCTTGAAGTATGGACTGGTTGGATCTTCTCGCGGTCCAAGGCACTCTCAGAACTTTCCAACACTACAGTTCAAAAGCATCTCTCTTCCTTCACTCAACCTTCTCTATGGTCCAGCTCTCACATCCATAGGTGACTACGGGGAATACCATTGCTTTTACTATCTGGATCTTTGTTGCCAGTGTGATGTCTCTTCTCTTCACTATTTTATCAAGATTGGTCATTGCTCTCCTCCCAAGAAGTAAGCGTCTCCTGATTTCCTGGCTGCAGTCTGTGTCTGCAGATTATTATTTTTTTGCCATAATCTTGGGGTTTTTTTATGTTTAGCTGCAACCCAGCTTTTGTGCTTTCTTCTTTCACCTTGATTAGAAGGCTCCTCAGCTCCTCCTCACTTTCGGCCATCAAAGTGGTATCCTCAGGAGAGAGATAAGGTGGCTTGATATGCCCATCCCACCAAGAACTTGCCACAATGTATTATGATCCACACAGTCAAAGGCCTTAGAATAGTCAATAAAACAGAAATAGATGTTTTTTCTAAAACTCCCTGCCTTTCTCCGTTATCCAAAGGATATTGGCAATTTGGTCTCTCATTCCTCTGCCTTTCTTAAACCCAGCATGTACATCAGACAACTCTCGCTCCATATATTGCTGGAGTCTTCCTTGCAGGATCTTGAGCATTATCTTACTGGCATGAGAAATAATAGTATATTGTATTACATTATAACATTATCAATTTTTAACCTATTTTTAAATCTAATGTGTAAACTCATTGTATGCGTTGGCATCAAATTGTTGCTGGTGTAAGCCCCCCTGAGGCCCCCCTAGGGGGTTGAGACGGAGGGGGTATAAAGGTTTGAAACAAACAAATAATAATAAATAGAGTTCCACACTGAAGGTGGTCTTGAGAGAGCATAGAAAGAAGGGCTAGCAAACTCTCAAATAAGACTTTACAGGGCAGACTTCCAAAAGCTCTGCATACTCTTTAACCAAAGCTGGATCTACACTGCAGTTTAAATAACATTATTTGGTATTGATCCAGCCCAAGAAAGCCAATAACATTCCAATCTTCATTATTCAAAATCAAAAAGGCAGGAAAAAAACTAAGTAAGCTTTCAAAACCATAGGTTTCTTCATCAAGCAGAGGCTTTAATTAAGTGTTATTGGCACCTTTACAGTTGAAATGTCAACTGATATACAGATTTATTTATTTTTTGTCGTGTCAGGAGCGACTTGAGAAACTGCAAGTCACTTCTGGTGTGAGAGAACTGGCCGTCTGCAAGGACGTTGCCTAGGGGACACCCAGATGATTTGATGTTTTTATCATCCTTGTGGGAGGCTTCTCTCATGTCCCCGCATGAGGAGCTGGAGCTGACAGAGGGAGCTCATCTGCCTCTCCCCGGATTCGAACCTGCGACCTGTCGGTCTTCAGTCCTGCCGGCACAGGGGTTTAACCCACTGCACCACCGGGGGCTCCTACTAATTGATATACAGATGGAAACGTGTAATTTGCACACTGTCTCTGTATGTCTCTGGCCTTCTGTAGTCATGCTTCATCCATTCCTAACAGGAAGCATAGATTTAGAAAATATTCCAGTGTGATTCAAGATATAGCCTTTTTCATCTGATAACCTCCAAGATTGCCAGTGCAACTGTGTATGCAAATACTGCGGATATTTTTATGAACCAACATCAAGCAAGCATGAGCTGCAATGCAAATAGATTTTGAATCCTAGCTCTTGATAAATGCATTAGCAAGGTGCTTACATTCCTATCTGTTCACTGACCATGACATAAGATTAAATTTGAATTTTTTGTTCATTTTTAGCAAGCTGATCAGCATAGCTTGGAGAAAAGCAGATAGGAATCTATGGAAGCTTTGCCTGCTATTGTGCCTTGCTGGTAATTGAACTTATTGAGACTTCAGAAAGAAGGAGGAACAGATCTACACCTATATTTATTTATTTTGGTTACTTCTACCCCACCCTTCTCACCCCGAAGGGGACTCAGGGCGGCTTACAAAGGTACAATTCGATGCCAGCATCATATAACAGTAGTAAACAAATAGCAGCAATTAACAATTAAACAACAGTTCCTGCATTACAACAATAAAACCAATAAAACCAATACAAACCCATTTACTCCTCATTGACAGTCAGCGTTCGCTATCTCATAGTCCAAATTCCAATTCCACATTGTCAGTCCTGTCAGTCTTAATCGTCTGATTGTACTTATCTAGTTGTCAGATTGCCCAAAGGCCTGGTCCCACAACCATGTCTTTACTTTCCTCCTGAAGGAGAGGAGGGATGTTGATGCCCTAATTTCCCCCGGGAGTGTTCCACAGGTGAGGGGCCACCACTGAGAAGGCCCTGCTCCTCGTCCCCACCAACCTCACTTGTGACAGCGGTGGGGACAAGAGCAGGGCCTCACCAGATGATCTCAAACTCCGGGGTGGGATGTAGAGGGAGATGCGTTCAGACAGATACACTGGACTGGAACCGTATATGGTTATTTTGCTTACAAAGGTAATCCATTTCTCTTTCCGCTCACAACAGAACCAAATTCGTCATAAGTACTACATCCACCTGAAAAGGAAAGGAATGTGTGTCTATGTGTTTTGCTTTGCTTTACAAATGGGAGAGAAATGTTCAAATTTCTTGAATGGGGGCAAAAACAGGGTTCCCGAACCCTCGGGTGCAGGAAGGAATAACCCAACAGTTTCCACAGCTTTGCTGGGACCCTTTTCCTTGCCACTCCTACCAAAGCTTTTTCAAATGATGTATTCTGGATACTGTTAGTCCGTAGCTTTCTTTTCCTTTCCTCTATTTCAGCTCTGAAGCTCTCATTTGAGAGTGGCAGCTTTTAGATAAAAAAAGAGAGATATTGTAATCGTTGCATTTTCTAGGCACTGTATCTCAACTCTCTCTCTCCCCCCCCCCCCAATAACCCAACAAGACATGACAAAGAGGAGTGTAGGAATCTGAAAAAATGTTCCTTTCCTTGATGCACCGGGATTGTGGCACAGCTGGCTGGGTGTCAGCTGCATTAAGATCACTACTGACCGAAAGGTCATGAGTTCGAAGCCAACCTGGGTCGGAGTGAGCTTCCGGCCAATTGTGTAGCTTGTTGTCGACCTTTGCAGCCCGAAAGACAGTTGCGTCTGTCAAGTAGGAAATTTAGGTACTGCCTTTGTGTGGGGAGACTAATTTCACAAATTTACAAGGCTATAAAAAATCTCCTGCAAAAAGCATGCGGGGAATGCGGAAAGTACTTCATCAGTGTCACAGAAGGACGGTGAAGTGACAGCTCCCCTGGTGGCCAGAAAATTAGAATGTTAAATAGCCTCTGACTGTCTGTCTATATGTGTTGTGTGTCTATGGCATTGAATGTTTGCCATGTATGTATACATTGTAATCCGCCCTGAGTCTCCTGCGAGGTGAGAAGGGCGGAATATAAATACTGTAAATAGATAAATAAATAAATAAATAAATGCTAATCAAGGTATGTCATCAGCTGGAGACCCCTCCCTCCAGCACCAACTGCAATACTGCAAATAAATAAATAAATAAATAAATAAATAAATAAATGCCCTGGCAGACCATGCTAAAAGAATCTGTGAACTCTACCTCCTCCAAGATGAACTGAACCATCTAAACTGGGCTTTACAGGCCAATGAATACTCCACCTCAGACATCAGAAGAGCTGCAAGACCGGGAACAAGCCACGAGAGTCAAGACAAAAGATCCACCCAGAGGAAAAGTGCTCTTGCCATACATCAAGGGAACCACTGACCACATAGAGAAGCTAATGAGGAAACACAACTTACAAACTACCTACAGACCCACTAAGAAAATCCAACAAATGCTACGTTCAGCAAAGGACAAGAGGGATCCCCTCACCTCTGCAGGAGTCTACCATGTACCATGCAACTGTGGACAAGTCTACATAGGGACCACCAAACACAGCATTGCCCAAACACAAAAACAAGGAACATGAAAGGCACTGCAGACTACTTCACCCAGAGAAGTCAGCCATAGTAGAGCACCTGATGAACCAACCTGGACACCACATATTATTTGAGAACACAGAAATGTTGGACCACTCTAACAACTACCATGTCAGGCTACACAGAGATGCCACTGAAATACACAAGCATGTGGACAATTTCAACATAAAGGAAGAGACCATGAAAATGAACAAAATCTTGCCACCAGTATTTAAAAAACTCTAAAATCATAACAGTAAATATGAACAAAATTCAAAAACCGGGGAACTCCAGACAAGAAATAATCAGGGGCAGTTAATCACCTCTCAACAAAGGATTCCCATAGGCAGTAAGAAGCCAGACCGGGATTGTGGTACAGCTGGCTGAGTGTCAGCTGCATTAAGATCACTCTGACCAAAAGGTCATGAGTTCGAAGCCAGCCCAGGTTGTAGCGGGCTTCCAACCAATTGTGTAGCTTGTTGTCGACCTTTGCAACCTGAAAGACAGTTGCATCTGTCAAGTAGGAAAATTAGGTACCACCTATGTGTGAGGAGGCTAATTAACTAATTTATGAGGCCATAAAAAGACTCCAGCAAAAAGCACTCCAGCAAAAGCATGCGGGGAATGCGGAAGTACTTCATCAGTGTCGCAGATGGACGATGAAAGCGACAGCTCCCCTGGTGGCCAGAAAAAGTTAAATGGCCTCTGTGTATATCTGTATACGTTGTATGTCAAAATTGGCATTGAATGTTTGCCATATATGTACATTGTAATCTGCCCTGAGTCCCCTGCTGGGTGAGAAGAGTGGAATATAAATACTGTAAATAAATAAATAATAAATAAATAAATAAATAAATAAATAAATAAATAAATAAATGCTAATCAAGGTATGTCATCAGCTGGAGACCCCTCCCCCCCAGCACCAACTGTTGCTCTGGGCCAGAGTGGAGAGGGAGGCCAAGGGACAGTTCCATCTTGTCTCCTGGATATATCATCAGTCGGGGACCCTTCCCCCCAACACCAATTGCTACTCTGGGCCAGAGTGAAGAGAGAGGGGGCCAGGGGACAGTTCCACCTTGTCTCCTGTGCTATTCTAATAATATAATATAATATAATATAATATAATATATAATATAATATAATAAGTACATATAATATTTATAATATTAAAATGTAATGCAATATAATAATAATATGATATTATAATTATATATTTATATTACATGTAATATTATTAATAATATTACGATATAGCAGTATGGTGCAATACAGCAATGTTTAATGCTGATATTGTACTATGCTAATAATATAATGTATTATATGTAATATATACCTTGTAAGCCGCTCTGAGTCCCCTTCAGGGTGAGAAGGGTGGCATATAAATATCGTAAATAAATAATGTAATAAAGAAGGTGGCCAACTGAAACATTCACACCTACCTCCAACAGACAAGAGTTCTTTCTCCCACCCTGGACATTCCACAGATATACAACCCCCATTTTCCTAGTATCCAACAAACTTCACAACCTCTCGGGAGGCCTGCCATAGATGCAGGCGAAACGTCAGGAGAGAATGCTTCTGGAGCATGGCCATACAGCCTGAAAAACTTAGAGTGATTCTAGCCATGAAAGCCTTCAACAATACATACTCCCTTTGGAAACTTCCATAACCTGTATACATTCAAAGATACTAATACGCAAAGCTGGAGCAGTGCCAAATCATGTTGTTACCAGTCAGGGGCGGCTCAACACATTACGTAAAGTAAGCATTTGCAGTTTAGTTGATTTTGCTTAGGGGCGCTCTTGAGGCGCTCTTAGGGGAAAATAGACCTTGACATATGTGAGTTGTAGTTACTGGGATGTATAGTTCACCTACAATCAAAGAGCATTCTGAACTCTACCAATGATGGAATTGAACCAAATATGGCACACAGAACTCCCACGACAAATGTGCCGTCGCGCCTGGGGGCTATTATTCTCAATAAAGGAGGGATGGACGTGACATCTTTTCCCCAGGAGATTGCTTCTTGCCCTCCTATAGGAAAATGGAACTCCCAAAATCCCAAAACACTGTGTTGTTGTTCATTCATTCAGTCGTCTCCGACGCTTCGTGACCTCATGGACCAGCCCACGCCAGAGCTCCCTGTCGGCCGTCACCACCCCCAGCTCCTTCAAGGTCCGTCCAGTCACTTCAAGGATGCCATCCATCCATCCATCTTGCCCTTGGTTGGCCCCTCTTCCTTTTACCTTCTACTTTCCCCAGCATAATTGTCTTCTCTAGGCTTTGCTGTCGCCTCATGATGTGGCCAAAGTACTTCAACTTTGTCTCTAGTATCCTTCCCTCCAATGAGCAGTCGGGCTTTATTTCCTGGAGGATGGACTGGTTGGATCTTCTCGCAGTCCAAGGCACTCTCAGAACTTTCCTCCAACACCACAGTTCAAAAGCATATATCTTCCTTCGCTCCGCCTTCCCTAAGGTCCAGCTCTCACATCCGTAGGTTACTACAGGGAATACCATTTCTTTGACTATGCGGATCTTTGTTGCCAGTGTGATGTCTCTACTCTTTACTATTTTATCGAGATTGGACATTGCTCTCCTCCCAAGAAGTAAGCGTCTCCTGATTTCCTGGCCACAATAGCTCAAAATAAGTTTTATTTATCACAAAGTCATTTCTTCAAAGCAATGAGCTGGAAAACTTTAGAGGGGTGAAGGAAAACATACATTACAGTCTCAATTAGTCCTGGGTCCAAGGGGTTTGAAGCCGAGAAGCCTCACCAAGTTTCCTCCTTCCTCAATGGCTGTGAATGCCGGAGCAAACCACAACCCCAGTTCAGATGGCCTATGTTTTGAAGATTCAGGATCTTCCTTTGGTGCCAAAAGAACCGGCTTGAAGGCGCCTGGGTCTCCTCAATAATTGTCCAGAACGATCTGGACATAAAGCATGAGTCCCAGGGGTAAAAAACCTCAGAACTGGTGCTAAGAGGTAACTTAAATCAGGGTCTTTTAGAATCAAGTCTCTTACTCACATCCATCTGGTATGAACACTGATGGCAGAATGAAAAGAAAAGAAGTTCTCCCCTCTTGCAGAAAGAGGTGGAGCCAAACAGTACTGATTGACAGCTACAAGCAACCAATCCATACAACTATACATAAAAACAGTGTAAAAAGGGGCAGGATTAAGCATGATACAACAGTTTAAGTCTTACAACTTACAACTCGCGCCGTCACAACAAACAGAAAATATATTTGGGGGGGGGGGATACTGTTTGCTTACCATTGAAAATTACCTAGGGCCACCTCTGCTAGCAGGGTCATTTTGACTTAGAGTCCCACTAAAAACTTTCATACAAAGGTTTATTTTTAAAAACCCTAAAACGTGCTGTTAAGAACACTTAAGAGGCATTCCTTATTCTTATAAATTGTATGTAAAATGTTAATGGGACAGAGACAGCTTTCTCATAAAGATTTTAATAGCTAGGCAGGCTCATAGAAGGAGATATAGTTTTTCAGACAACGTGGATAGGGTCATAAAACACACACCCAGGACTTTGAATTATGCTCAGAAATGGCATTTGATCCAGTGATTATTTCCCATATTATTGCAACATGGGAGTTCCTTGTACCAAACCCTGATCAGCAGCCTGGCTGCAGCATTTTGAACTAACTGTAGTTTCTGAAATGTTTTACAGACAGAATTGGAATTAAATTCTTAGACAACTTGACTAGATTGAATTAAAGGCTGCATGCTATTTAATTCCAAAAAAAAAAAAAATCGGCAAGAAACAGCAGAGGGGAAGAAGCTGTGTTGAAAAGCTTGCCTTTAAATCAAGCAGGCAGGTAGATGATGAATGTAAGCTGCATTAAGGAAGGGATAGGGTTATTTTTCAATCTCACCACCTAAGCAACACCTTCACAGGCATAAAGGATAGTCTTCCATTATCATCTCTTTCCTGTGCCTTACACCTCTGGAAGGATAATTTTCATGAATCACAAAGGTTATGTGCACCATAGCCCCAAGTGAGATTACCTCTGTAATGAAGATTTATCTCAAAGCATCTTTGGGTGCTTACCAAAAGTGCTTACCCTTTGCTTGACTGACCCATATGTCCCTGCCAAAATTGACCATATAGGCCTTGATATGAGCCCTGTAAAGCAGAAACCAAATTCTCCATATAGATCTCTGTGTAAAATAGGAGATACCATGCTGAAGCCACATAAAAGACAAAAATGTATACCGGTTCATCAAAATAGAACTAGGTGGTGGGGTACAGAACATATCGAAAGATATGAAAGAATAGAAAAGAGATCTATAGGGCAGGGAGGGGGGATGGAACCAGATGATAGAGAACAAATGCTGACCATTACAACAAAATGTAATGTATTGTCGAAGGCTTTCATGGCCGGAATCGCTGGGTTGTTGTAGGTTTTCCGGACTATATGGCCATGTTCTGGAGGCAATTTTTCTCCTGACGTTTCGCCTGCATCTATGGCAAGCATCCTCAGAGGTAGTGAGGTCTGTTGGAAGTAGGAAAAACGGTTTATATATCTGTGGAATGACCAGGGTGGGACAGAGATATATAAACCACAGATAAAAAATGAAAAAAGAGAATAATGGGCTATGAGAAGCATCCTCAGAGGTAGTGAGGTCTGTTGGAAGTAGGAAAAACGGGTTTATATATCTGTGGAATGACCAGGGTGAGACAAAGGACTTTTGACTCACCCTGGCTAGGTGTGAATATTTCAGCTGATCACCTAGCAAAAAACTCAAAAATTACAACAGCAAAACAACAGAGGGGAAACAAACAGGCACATAAAATCACTCTCAACAAAAGATTCCCCCCAGGCACTTCCAAGCCATTGAATGCTAATCAAGGTGATCAGCTGAAACATTCACACCTAGCTCCAGCAGACAAGAGTCCTTTGTCCCACCCTGGTCATTCCACAGATATATAAACCCATTTTTCCTATTCCAACAGACCTCACTACCTCTGAGGATGCTTGCCATAGATGCAGGTGAAACGTCAGGAGAAAAATTGCCTCCAGAACATGGCCATATAGCCCGGAAAAACCTACAACAACCCAAAATGTAATGTGTTTCTATACTAACATAGCCTTTTCTTTATGTTCGGATCTGCAGAAAAATATGTCCCTATCCGGAACTGGAAAAGAGAAAAATTCAGACTGGAAATATATGTGCAAAAGACATTTTTAGAAGAAGAGGAGGAGAAGGAACAACTACTACTATTACTATTACTTACTTAGGCGATCCCTCGTAGTCTGAGGATGATGGTCCTCCAAGAGTAGTATCCTGGGAATGGGTCCATGGGTGACTGTGGAGCCCTATTCTTGATCTGCATCTTCTCCTGCAGTGAGAGCTGCTCAGTCAGGGATACAGCTGCCAAGCTACTCAACTGCCTTGGACCTTGAGGTAGAACAACTGAGTCCGTATCCACCGCCCATGTGCCAGTCTGTGACTAGGGACTTCCAGATTTCACAGCCACTTGCTGATCACCATGGAACTTTCGTTGTTTTTTTTTTCCCTTGGAAGATGCCTGTGCATGATTTTTTTAAAATGTGTGGAGGTCAGTGCACACTGATCAACACACAGTCTTCACAGAGTGAGGTTCCTCGGGTGGTATAGTTTATCAAGATGAGAGTGGCTTCTCAATCTGTTGCAGCCTTCTTCCGCCTTCACAGCTGTTGTAACATGTACCATGTTATCCTCCGCCTGCTCCGCCGTTGAGGTCTTTTGGTCTTCGGACTGTGCTTGATCTGGAACCTCCCCCATGGCCACTTCTGGGAGTGCACGACTCCAGTCATTGTGCCTGCAGGTTCATTGGAACATGCAAGCCCCCCCACCACGACAAGGTCCATCGAAGGGGACTATTACTATTACTAGGCGGGGGGGTTGAATTTTTTGAGGCGGGAATTAGTCAGGATGTTGTTTGCTGGCAAGAAACAAGAATATCAAAAAAGATATTTGAATAATAAATATCAAGAAAAGAATTTATCTCTATGGATGAGAAAAAATATCCATGATGATGTTGTACATAAATCTGCTTCTGATAGGCTTGGGTAACCATGGAAAAATTTGGTTCTAAACTCGTTTCATTTTTAGGGGGCCCTTGCGTTTCATTTTTTTAAAGAATTCCGAAATTTTCCTTTAAAAAAGTTCGAAATATACGAAATTTCGTAAAATTACGAATCGATTCGTTAATGGCGGGCGCGATTGCGCAATATGCTAAAAAAACCCATCAAATGGGACAGGGGGAACTTCTGAAGCTTCCCTCTCCCTCTGTTGTTGACTGTTGGTGTGATAATTTATTTTTTATCACTGATAAAACTGATAAAAGGTTGTTGAGTAGTCTACATAGTTTATGTAGCATAGTGGTGTAGGGAACCATTTCAAATAGTAACCATTAGGCCTGTGCGGTTTCGTTCGTTAATTCGTTAATTCGTTATTAATTCGTTATTTTTGGCATTTCCGAAGCGATATCAAAACACATTTCCAAACCCGGAAGGGTTTTAAAATATCGAACCAGCAACCCCCATAGATTTAACGAGCTTCCGCTCGTTTCGTTAATGGGGTGGAGGCTGCTGGAGTGCTGGTGCCTGGGAGCCAATCGGCGCTCCCAAGCAGTGCACTGTGGGTCCGTGGCTGTTTGTTTTTGATTGGCCGGCGAGCCCTTTCAAAGCGGCTCCGCGCGGCCGTAGCTCATTGCTGCAGAGGGCAAGGGAGTTTGCATTGGGTTGGCTTGGCTGCTAGCAACTGGATTAATGGATTCATTCCTTGCTGCTGTGAGTGCTGCTTGCTTCATTTGCTGTCTCCTGCCTGTGTTTGGTCCACATTTGGGCCATTTTTTGGTTAATTTTCCATTTTAAAATATTTTTTAATATTATTTTTTAATATTATTTTTAATATTATTTTTTAATATTATTCTTAAAAAATATTCTAAAAAAGAAAAGACTCTTCTGTTGGTGTGTGCTCTCATTTGCTGTCTCCTGCCTGTGTTTGGTCCACATTTGGGCCATTTTTTGGTTAATTTTCCATTTTAAAATATTTTTTAATATTATTTTAATATTATTTTTAATATTATTTTAATATTATTCTTAAAAAATATTCTAAAAAAGAAAAGACTCTTCTGTTGGTGTGTGCTCTCATTTGCTGTCTCCTGCCTGTGTTTGGTCCACATTTGGGCCATTTTTTGGTTAATTTTCCATTTTAAAATATTTTTTAATATTATTTTAATATTATTCTTAAAAAATACCAAAAAATATTCTAAAAATTCGTTAATATTTACGAAATTTCGTAAATACCAAAACTTTTTTGGGAAAGTTTTGTAATTATTTTAAATATCGAAACAAAAAAACACCCCAATTACAAATCGATTTTAGAACCAAATTTTTTCTTGATCAAACAGGCCTAGTAACCATAGCTGGTGATTAAAAAGACAAACAGTCTCTGTGAGGTTGAAGCAAAATCCTTTTATTTTCAAGTGTGGCCATACTAGGACAGACAGCCAGGCAAGTCATATGTCTATCAAAGAGGCTGTGTGTATCATTTGATTTTTCAGTTCATTCTTTATACCCTTTTCTTGATGTGTCATGAAACAGACCCACCTCCTTCCAAACATCCTTTCAAAAACATGTTCTTTCACCTTCTTGTCACTTTGGCGCCTACAAAGCTGATAACCTTTTACATACTTAGAGCAAACATATTATTATTTATTATTATTATTTATTTCGAGGTTTTATATACCGACCCTCTCACCTTCAAAGAGGGATTCGGACCGGTTCACAACATGTGTTAACATACAAAGAATATACAATAACAACACAATGCCACTTCATTACACGATTAAAATATCAGCACCATACACATTAAAACATTATCATCACAGTTAAAAGAGCCAAATCGTCCAACACCATCACAATCCCATTCATCATCCTCCTTTCATGTGGGCAAAGAATTAAATCAGTTGTCAAATGCCGCGTTCCACAACCAGGTCTTTGTTAGTTTCCTGAACGTCATGAGGGAGGGGGCAGTTCTGATCTCTAATGGCAGGGAGTTCCAAAGTCGAGAGGCCACCATCGAGAAGGCCCTGTCCCTCGTCCCCACCAGCCGTGCTTGTGCAGGTGGTGGGACCGAGAGCAGGGCCCCTCCAGACGATCTTAGTGGTCTTGATGGTTCGTAGGGGAGAATACGTTCGGAGAGGTAAACAGGGCCGGAGTCGTTTAGGGCTTTATAGGTTAACACCAGCACTTTGAATTGTGCTCGGAAGCTAATCGGCAGCCAGTGGAGTTCGAGTAACAGCGGAGTGGTGTGCTCCCTGTACCCAGCACCCGTTTGTAATCTGGCTGCCGCGCGTTGTACTTCATAACATACATGTTATGACTTCAGGAACTTGGATGTCATCCTGCCCCATCTCCTTGAAGCACACAGCATCATCCTGTGCTTTCCAAATACTTTATCTCTCTTTCCTCTTTTGCTCTTCTGTAGGCCAAAGGACAAACCTCTCTCTTGGGCTTGTATTTCAGATTCTAACATCTCTGCACTTCTAATAAGCTCCATTAACCCCTTCAGTGGTGCTTTGTCTTCTAGTATCTTGTTTGAGTTTTGTTTCTGTGCTATTATATACATGTCCAATAATCATGGGCCCAAAATTTGTCCCATTCATTTGATTTGTGTTTCCATTTTGATCTGTCCATTTGGATAGCAGAAAATGGAAAGGTACCTCCAGGCATGAAAATACAATTGATACTAAAGGCAGGCAGAGTGGGTACCAGCTCCAAGCCTGCTTTCCAAATTGTTTGCTGGGGCCTGGCAGGGTGCTCGTCTGCAGGCCCTGCGAGGCACTTTGTGCATAGGACCAAAACCTGCACCCATACGCCCAGGTGCTTTGGGCCTATGGGTAAAATCTCCCCCCCCCCCCGCCCCAATAATGGGCCAAAAGAAAATGGATTTTTCGGTCCTGAAAACAAAAAACAAATATCTGACCTCCCGATTTCGGGAAGCTCTGATGAAAATGGATCAGGGGTCCCACTGAAAGCTGGGACACGAAATGGATCAAGGTAAGTCCTGGATGTACATGACTAATGTCCAATATTTTGAGTCACTGAGATACATTCCTAAATCCATAAATTACATTTCTACATGTAAAAGTCAGAGACTACTGCAAAATGTATACATGCTTCCACTTTTGATAAAGTTGCATCAATATTTTTTTCATTTCATAGGTCAGTACAAACCAATGTGAAATACTACAAAATTGTATTGTCGAAGGCTTTCATGGCTGGAATCACTAGGTTCTTGTGGGGTTTTTTGGGCTATAGGGCCATGTTCTAGAGGCATTTCTCCTGACGTTTCGCCTGCATCTATGACAAGCATCCTGAGGATGCTTGCCATAGATGCAGGCGAAACGTCAGGAGAAATGCCTCTAGAACATGGCCCTATAGCCCGAAAAAACCCCCACAAGAACCTACTACAAGATAGTTTAATTTTGTGGTCAGATTTATGTGTACTTTGAAAACGAGCCCCTGTTTGCTTGATCTAAGGCAGCTTCGACTACATATCACAGTATTTTTTTTAAGAAATGGAAAATATAGCTAGCTGTAATATTGTGCTATGGCTGTTTTCAAAAGGCTTCTCTTTTGTATGTAAAATGTACTTCTTAAAACACCCACTTTTCTGTACACTCAAGAAACAATGTAAATTGTGTGATCTGATCTAATTCTACCTTGTTATTGTTCTTTGCAAAAAAATAAAAAAATAAAAAATGACATAGAAAATTATCTGAGATGAATATGGGAAAAAATTCAAAATTTCAACGGGCCTCATTATTTTTATTTATCTTTACAAGTTTTTCTTTTTTTTTATTCATTTGATGATTTGACTATGACTTTTACTTAAATAAACATGAAATATGTGTGCCTGCCTACTAAGTTCTGTTGTTTTATTCTCTTTGCAGTATGCTCCCTACAATCATTCTATTAAATTTTTATATGTTTTTTTTCAAGACTTTCTTTTGTTATATGAATCTCTGAACTTTGCAGTTCCAGAACATATTCATTATGGATGCATTGTACTGAACCACTAGAATCATGGATTTGTTACTATGTTGAAAGACCTTTGAGAGAAAAGGGTGCCACAAAAATATATCCAAGGAAAAAACTAAAATAACCATGCATTATTTTAGTAATGAATTAGGAAGGCAATGCTAAGAAATCTAATACTGGGAAATTCTCTTAGGAACTGAGATACCAAAGGCTAGTCTTTATAAAGCTGATCTTGAGGCCATGCTTCTGAAGTGTACATTCTGTTCTTCAAGCTAAGAAACTGGATGCAGACATTAAAGTAAAGGAGGAAAGGAATGAGGTTAGCCATCGAAATGACTGTATACAGATAGAGAAGAGATATCTCATTCTGTTAACAGATGAATGAAAAAACAAGACCACTGTGTTGGTATTTATTTACTGCCCTATGTGGGTTTGCCAAATGCGTACCAACTCAGGTTGTGAGAATTATAAACTAAAACCAGGAGATGGCCTCTATTGGTGTCAAGGGGGATCTAGGGTTTTGGTGATGCAATATGTAATTGTCCCTAGCGAAATCATGGGGCTAAGCTCTGGAAATGTCACTATACATGATATGTTAAATATCAACTACCGTATATTCCGGCATATAAGACGACTGGGTGTATAAGACAACCCCCAATTTTTCCAGTTAAAATACAGAGTTTGGGATATACTCGCCGTATAAGACCACCCCTCTTCGAATGCACACTAAATATTTATTTTTTTTAAAAAAAATCAGATTTGAATTCAAGATGGTAATTTTAATTCAAATGCTTATGACATGCAGGTTCCCATGAGAGGGACATTGCACCTTACATTGTACATTACAGTTGCTCTTTCTCCCTTGAATTTCATTTATACTCTGGGTCCTTTACATCATGCTGGCAATATGTTAAAATAAACTGTTGCATGAAATAATTCTCATTTAAAGCAATTGAAAAACCAGCCAAGGTAAAGTGTCATATCAGTTCCCTTTTGCCTTTTCTCAGGCTTCTCCTATTGACATAGCCTAAAACAGCATTGGCCTTTTTAGCTGCAGCATCACACTACTGGCTCATGGTCGACCAAGATTCCTTTCACAGAATCCTAAAGTTGGGAGGGACCTCTAAAGGCCATTTAGTTCAACCCCCTTCATTCTGCCTTCTTGCAGGGAAAGCACAATCAAAGCACTCTCAGCAAATGGCTATCTAGTCTTATTAATATTAATAATGGTGTTGGAAGGGACCTCTAAAGGCCATCTAGTCCAACCCCCTTCATTCTACCTTCATACAGGGAAAGCACAATCAAAGCAGCCCTGACAGATGGCCACCCAGCCTCAATAACAACAACAATAACATTAATACTAATAAAAAGTTGGAAGATATCCTTTAGGCCATCTAGTCCAACCCCCTTCTGCTTTCATGCAGCAGAAGCACAATCAAAGCACCCCTACCAGACTGCCATTCCCAATAGTAATATAAACAATTATAAGATTCATGCTAGTAAAGGGTTGGAAGAGACCCCAAGGGCCATCTAGTCCAACTCCCTTCTGCCTTCATGCAGCAGGAGCACAATCAAAGCACCCCTGACAGACAGACAGCCATTCTCAATAATAATATAAACAATTATAAGATTCATGCTAATAAAGGGTTGGAAGAGACCCCAAGGGCCATCAAGTCCAACCCCCTTCTGTCTTTCCCTGCTCCCCCCTTGCCTTCCTTGGCAGCGGTAGCGACGGTAGAGGAGAAGGGAGCCCCGGTGGCAGGTTTTCCATGGCCTTGCTCTCCTCCTCCCTGGGCCCCCGCACGGCCGTGGGGGCAGTGGTGCAAGGAGGCAGAAAAGCCATGCATGGGGTGAAAGAGGGAAAGGTGCGCACGTCTCCCCCTTCTCTCTCATCCTGTGCACACCTTTCTTGGRGACGGTGGTGGTAAAGGRGCGCACAGGGCGAGAGGCAGGAYGGAAAGGTGCGCYCCTTTCCCTCCTGCCTCYCGCGCCTTTCCTGCCTCCACCACAGGAASGCATCTGCGGGGCGACYTRGGAGAAGGGAAAGATGCACCCTGCGMAGGCCTGCACTGTCTTCCGRAGCTGGTGCACACCTTTCCCTCCTCTCTRGTCCTGTGTGCGCCTGCCGAGGAAGGCATCTGCGGGGCGAGGACGGAGGAGGGAGACCTGCGCTGGTGAGCYCGTTCACCCCTMCTGCTTCCYGAGAGGCTTCCAGCATSTCTACAGGCTCCWGSAGCAGCGCYGRYTGGGCCAGARGCTCCYTTYGGCCCCAYRTGGMRCCAGMYAYGAYAGAGGCAGRYTGAGGAAYGDGMRCSMKSGYKCMCRTTCCTCARYCTGCCTCTRTCRTRKCTGGYKCCAYRTGGGGCCRAARGGAGCYTCTGGCCCARYCRGCGCTGCTSCWGGAGCCTGTAGASATGCTGGAAGCRTCTCRGGAAGCAGKAGGGGTGAYCGRGCTCACCAGCGCAGGTCTCCCTCCTCRGTCCTCGCCCRYCAGATGCCTTCCTCGGCAGGRGCACACAGGACYAGAGWGSAGGGAAAGGTGTGCACCTTTCCCTCCTCTCTCGTCCCGTGTGCYCCTCCACTGCCYAGGAAGGCATCTGCYGGGCGAGGARGGAGGAGGGAAAGGTGCRAGARGCTCCGTTGGGCCCCAGCTAGGKCCAGTGAGGAAAGAGGCAGCGTGAGGAAGGAGGTCGGAGGGCAGGCCGCTGCGAGCGGATGTTCTCCTCCGCTGCCTGGGCTGCGTCGGCTCCGCTGCCATTCACCATCTAATATGTCCGGAAGACAAGACGACCCCCAACTTTTCAAAGAATTTTAAAGGTTTAAAAAGTCGTCTATTACCCCGGTTTTTACGGTACTAGCTGTCCCCTGCCACGCGTTGCTGTGGCCCAGTCTGTTGATCTGGAAAATAAAGTAATGAGAAAGTGTTGTTTTCTAATATATGTAATTTCTTTATGGTTGAGGGTAAACAGTACTTCTTGCTATTTCTTTGTCAGTGTTGATGTGGAGATTGTCTGGTTTGCCTACTCTGGAACGTGCAACATATCATTGTCCTTCTTTAGGGCTCCCTAGTAAATCTATAATACTATATTGTGTGTGTGAATCATATCTATCTATCTATCTATATCTATCTATGGCTGGATGGCTCTTTGTCAGGAGGACTTTGATTACGTTTTCTTGCCCTAGTGAAGGGAGTTGGTCTGGATGGCCTTAAGTATTTTCTGTTGGTAATGGGGATTCTGTGTGGGAAGTTTGCCCCGATTCTGTCATTTGTGGGGTTTAGAATGCTCTTTGATTGTAGGTGAACTGTGAATCCCAGTGACTACAACTCCCAAATGTCAAGGTCTATTTTCCCCAAACTCCATCTGTGTTCATATTTGGGCGTATTGAGTACTTGTGCCAAGTTTGGTTCAGATTCATCATTGTTTGAGTCCACAGTGCTCTCTGGATGTAGGTGAACTACAACTCCCAAACTCAACGTCAATGCTCACCAAACCCTTCCAGTATTTTCTGTTGGTCATGGGAGTTCTGTGTGCCAAGTTTGGTTCAATTCCATCATTGATGGAGTTCAGAATGCTCTTTGATTTTAGGTGAACTATAAATCCCAGCAACTACAACTCCCAAATGACAAAATCATAATTTTTGAGTGATGGTCACTCCTTGTGTTGTGAGACGTTTTGTTGCCAAATTTGGTGTGATTTCGTTCATTGGTTCTTTTGTTTTTAAGGTACTCATGATGCACAGAGCATTTATATATATAGATAGATAGTTGATTAAGAGTATACTCATTATCATGGACCATCACTAATGGCTGAGTATTGTCTTCCAGAAGTAGAGTTTTGGTGGTGGATCTGTAAATGACTGTGAAAACCTATTCTGGATCCACATGGTCTTTCAGAATGAGGACGTAGATTTCCAGATTGAATGAGTATACTCAAGAATTTGCTTGATTGAGTATACTCAAGAATTTGCTTGATATGCCTTCCTCTTGGCACATTTCATCCTTTTGTCCTATATTCATGTCTTCAAAATCTATAACACCATCGGAAACCACTGACATCCAGTTCAATGCTTGTATTCCATAGGCTTGGTTGACCTCGTGAATTTCTAATCTCATTAAGAAATCGTAAATAAAATACCTTTAGAAGCGATATCGACGTGTTTTGGCAACCCGGAAGTGTTTTTGCCATATCGAAGCCGCGTCCGCCATCTTCCTTACGACTTCTGGTAGTGAATCGTAAATGCTGGGGGTGTGGGCTTCAGAAACAGCTGTTCTTATCCACGCTCACCTCCTTCTCCATTGCATCGGCGGCTTTGCGAGGTGGGCTTTACAAGGTGGGCATGGCTACTCCCTGGCGACAAGTAGCGATGCGGAAGAGCTGGGCGTAGCCACGCCCACCTCGCAAAGCCCACCTCACAAAGCCGCCGATGCAAAGAGATCTTTCCCATTTTTGTTGTTGTTTATTTGTTCAGTCACTTCCTCATGGACCAGCCCACAGCAGAGCTCCATGTCGGTCATGGCCATGCCCAGCTCCTTCAAGGCCAAGCCAGTCACTTCAAGGATACTATCCATCCATTTTGCCCTTGGTCTGCCCCTCTTCCTTTTTCCTTCCTTTTTCCCCAGCATCATAGTCTTCTACAAACTTTCCTGTTTTCTCTTTATGTGGCCAAAGTACTTCGTCTTTGCATCTAATATCTTTGCATCTAATATCTTCTACTCTTCACTATTTTATCAAGATTGGTATTGTTCTCCTCCCAAGAAGTAAATGTCTTCTGATTTTTCTGGCTGCATTCTGTGTCTGCAGTAATGTTCATGCCTAGAAATACAAAGTTTGACACTGCATCCATGTTTTCTTCCTCTATTTGCCAGTTATCAATCATTTTTGTTTCCATTTTAAGAGCATATTATTAAAACACAAACAAGAACAAATTTATACTGACTGCTAAATTCAGGTCCAGCCCAGAGCCTGGGATTGTCAGACATACCAGGACAAATCCACTGTGAAAGTAGGTTGGCATCCATTTAGTCTAGCTACACTGAGCTTATATCTGCCTTACCTGATTGACACCTTATCCTCTGTGTCATTGCCATGGCTCCAACCAGCCCTGAATTTAGGTGTGAGATCCCGGCAGGGACACCCATACAACCATGAAGGAGGAGGTGATCTTCCAGAAATGTTCAAATAACACCCATCAAAAAGTGCCTTTGTATAACAAGGTTTATGGGGACTTTCTTACATATCTTGATTCTTCAACACCTACCTTCATATCTTTGCCTGCCCCAGAACACAGGCACTTTATTTATGGCATAGCAAGAAAGCACACAACAGACAAGTAGAGCAGTGGTTCTCGATTTGTGAGTCCCCAGGTGTTTTGGCCTACAACTCCTAGAAATCCCAGCCAGTTTACCAGCTTTCTTTCTTTCCATTTCACTTTGCAGTGGCTTAGGTACATTGCAGGTATCTTTATGCTTTTATCAAATGCCCAATCCCAAGCTTTTGTGATTAATTCAGTTGAATTCTTGCAAAACTTTGAACCTTTGGTGGGAGAACTGGAGGAAGGGAGGACAATGATGAATTTTCTATACATTCACACAGCACACATTTTCCCAACTTTAGCCAATTTTGAACCATTGGTTTTGTGCTGGTACGGCTGTACCAGGAGCTCCAACTTTATTTTCTTTCTGTTATCTGTTTTGCAGTCATAGGGCAGGGCTCCTGTCCATCTTAATTAAGCTTTGGTTCTGCCCCTTGTTCTGGGCTCTGGGAGGGAAAGGAGCCATTTTTGGGGCAGTCTCACATAAGGAAGCTAAGCTATAGGACGTAGACCAGCTCATCCCGTAGAAAAGCTTCCTTTCTCAATAACATCTGGGGATACAGAAACAGAAATTCCAGGGGAAAGGCCCCAAAAGCTCTGGCTGAGAGCTCATAGCCTCACAGCATCAAAGGGAACAGCCCTGAAGTTTCTAAGAATTCTCGAAGGGAGAACAGCATTACAGATCCATGGAACTCCAGCTGAAATATCTTCAAGCCTTGGCTGGTAGGTCTACTCGATACCCAGATGCATTTGGAATTGGTAGTAGGTCCCACACTGATGAGGCACAGATAGAAAGCTGCCTGGGAGAGGTTAAAAAGGGGTTTTCCTACAGAGAAAGTTTAGTTAATCAAAGTCAGGTACCAGTCCATTGAGGACTAGACTAAGAAAGCCTTGACATGTTGTTTGAACCATTGAAGATTTGTTGTTTGTTCCATAATAAAGACTTTGTTGCATCATTAAAGACTCTAAAGACCATCACTTCAGAAAAATCCCTGAGAACCTCTCTTTGAGGCCCCCTGGCTTCCCGCTCGGCTTAAAGTATACGTCCTATAGAAAAGTACAGCTGTTACAGGCCCAGCGCATGACAGAACAGGTTTGTAAACAATATTGAACTAATTCCAAATCGAGTGGAGAGGCATTTGCCTGTCATTATCGGCTGCCAAGTCAACCTAACAGTTCTTGCTTACTTCACGTGGAACAAAGCCTCCAGAATACCCTTCAACATGTATTTAACTTCTGATTAAAAATAAGACTTTATGAAGTTTTTATTTTTAAAACTCATAAATTAAATACATTTATTAGTATTCAAGATCTCCCATTGCATACCTTGTGCATGTTTTTGTTATGCTGACAAAATAATTGTAAACCCACATGGATAAAATTGCATTACTATTTGAAGATAAACTTCATCTCTTACAAGGGTAAGAATTTGTGAATTTCAGCATTCTGCCCAAATAATCTCATATGTGCATTAAAGAAAGCTATAGGGTGCAATAGGCTGTCCATTGAGAATAGAAAAGATCCTCCTCCCACGGTGTCATAGAAGATCCCTGTGAATTATTTATGGGCAAGCAATGGGAATGGGATATGAATACACCTAATGGGAAACAAATAAAGCAGCAAATCTCACCTCAGGCAAATAGAAGTCCCTTGTGGCAGATGTATTCACGATGTGCTAGGAAAAACACAGACTTAACAGTTTATTTTTTCCTTTAAAATAGTGGAAATAATAATTGTGGCAGGGTGAATGGCATAGCAGTGAAGTAAATGCGGGTATAATATCCCCCCCCCCCATGTCTCCAGAAAAAGCAGTCGCTGATTTCTATTTAAATGCCACATGAGTCCATTGGGTATTATGTAAGGACTAGACAGTCCTGTAGCTCCCCACTCCTTGCTCAGGATTTAGTAGTAATATTTGCTTCCTATATTCATCTCATCACCTACTTACATGACTTTTGACATGCTCTGCATGTCAGTTGCAAAAGGAAATCTGGTTGAAATGATTAAAGTTATGAAACAGGGAGAATTATATGGCAGAGGACGAAAAGGAAGAAAAATACATAGCAGAGGAATGTGCATAGATAAGGAGAACTCTCTGTGTATCTTTAGAATGTGTTTGAGTATCAGTACTGGACAGACTGTAGGCTAGAGGTTCATAGATTTCGGCCTTTAGAGATAGGAATGCCTGAAGATTTTCTTTTTGCATTTAATTCTGAGTAAAATACCCATTCCACACAGTTGAAAAAAAACTTTGAAGATATTGGTGTGTTCAGTAGTGGCAGCCCACAATTCAGATTCATAGTGTGTCATATTGCTTCTTTGCATTTTAATGTGATAGATCTCATCAATCTCAATATTTATTTATTGATTGATTTACTACTAGCTGTACCCTGCCACACGTTGCTGTGGCCCAGTCTGGTGATCTGGAAAATAAAGTAATGAGAAAGATTGGTTTCTAATATATGTAATTCCTTTATGCTTGTGAGTAAACAATATTTCTTGTTGTTTTTTTGTCAGTGTTGATGTGGAGAGTGTCTGGTTTACCTACTCTGGAATATGCAACATATCATAGTCCTTCTTTAAGGGTCTCTTTCAAATCTATGATACTATATGTGTGTGTGTTAGAATCATATCTATCTATCTATATTTATGACTGGATGGCTCTTTGTCAGGAGGGCTCTGATTACATTCTCTTGCCCTGGTGAAGAGAGTTGGACTGGATGGCATTAAGTATTTTCTGTTGGTCATGGGGGTTCTGTGTGGGAAGTTTGCCCCATTTCTGTCATTTGTGGGTTTCAGAATGCTCTTTAATTGTAGTGAACTATAAATCCCAGCAACTACAACTCCCAAATGTCAAGGTCTATTTCCCTTAAACTCCATCTGTGTTCATATTTGGGCATATGAAATATTTGTGCCAAGTTTGGTCCAGATCCATCATTGTTTAAGTCCACAGTGCTCTCTGGATGTGGGTGAACTGTAATTCCCAAACTCAAGGTCAATGTCCACCAAACCCTTCCAGTGTGTTCTGTTGGTCATGGAAGTCCTGTATGCCATGTTTGGTTGAATTCCATCATTGTTGGAGTTCAGAATGCTCTTTGATTGTAGGTAAACTATAAATCCCAGCACGACAATTCCCAAATGACAAAATCAATTTTTTTGAGTTGAGGACATAAATTGGACTGTTAGGTGTCTTGTGTCCAAATTTGGTGTCAATTTCCCCAGTGGTTTTTGAGTTCTGATGGTAGCACGAACTAACATAACATTTTTATTTATATAGATATTTGTATGCCGCTTTTCTCAGCCCTCGGAGATTCAAAGCGGTTAACAATAGCAAAATTCAATGCTCAGAACAACATAAACAGTTAAAAACAATTAAAACAATAGAATATTAAACAATCAATTATTCATCAATAAACATCTCGTTAGCATCTCATAATTAGAATCAGAATCCAGTTTCATAATCCAATTGTTCCATATTCCTATATTCATTACACTGCCTATTCAAATGCCTGCTCGAACAACCAAGTCTTCATTTTCCTCCAAAATGCTAACAAGGAGGGGCTGATCTAATATCTGTAGGAAGGGCATCCCACAGTTGAGGGGCCACCACTGGGAAGGCCCTGTCTCTCGTACCTGCCAGACGGACTTGTGACGCTGGCGGGACTGAGAGCAGGGCCTCCCCAGACAATCTTAACGTCCTAGCAGGTTCATAGGAGGAGATGCGTTTGGACAGGTAAGTTGGGCCAGAACCATTTAGGGCTTTATAGGCTAAAGCCAGAACTTTGTGCCCAGTAGCAAACTGGCAGCCAGTGGAGCTGGCACAATAGAGGAGTTGTATGCTCCCTGAGCGCCACTCCTATTAGTTACCTGGCTGCTGTCCATTGGACCATTTGAAGCTTCCGGACAGTCTTCAAAGGCAACGCCATGTAGAAAGTATTGCAGTAATCTATACAGGATGTAACCAGAGCGTGGACTACCGTGGCCAAGTCAGACTTCCGAAGGTACGGGCATAGCTGGCGCACAAGTTTTAATTGTGCGAATGCTCTCCTGGTCACCGCCGAAACCTGGGGTTCCAGGCTCAGCAATGAATCCAAGATCACACCCAAGCTGTGAACCTGTGTCTTGGCACATTTCTCCCTTTTGCCCTCCATTCATGCCTCTTCAAATTCCGCAGCACTGCTCATCACAGCTGACCACAATTTTTAAGGTTAGCTTTAAGTCCATCTTCAAATCTCTTTTCTGTCCACCAACATTCCATTTTCCATTCTTGAATTGGGAGTATAGTAGCTGCTTTGGGAGATGGTGATCGGGCATTTGGACAATGTGGCCAGTCTCAGCAGACTTCAAGGATGCCACCAACATCACCCCTTTCAGAAAAGGGGAAAGAACAGACTGTGGAAACTATCAAGGTATCTCCCCTCTAAACTCCGCTGGAAAAATCCTCCCAAGAATCCTTGCAAACCGCCTTCCTCCTGTCAAGGAAGACAGCATCCGAAAATGGTTTTCACTCCTCCAGAGGAACAGTGGACATGATCTTCACTGCACGACAGCTCCAAGAAAAAATATCAGGAGACAAAAACAACCTCTGTACATGAGATTCATTGGCCTTGCAAAGGCTTTTGATACAGACTCTCTGGATCATCCTCCAAAAAGTCAGTTGCCCTCACAAGTTTATGAACATCCTGTCACACCTTCATGATTACATCATGGCAACAGTCTTGGACAGCAATGGCTCCTAAAGTGACCCATTTAAGGTGGAATCAGGTGTCAAACAGGTATGTGTTATTGCCTCAACCTTATTTTCCACCTTCATTGCCATATTTCATCTTGTTGATGGGAAGCTCCTCACCGGAGTGGAATCACTGGACTCTACACTGGTAGAGATACCTGAATAATCCTACATAAAATATTTAGATTGTATAGACCTCTCTCAAAGGTGAAGATGAACCTTACCAAAGTGAAATTATTTCTTTTTTTATAGACAGACAGAAGCTCATCATATTGATGAGGAGCAGCGAGAGTATTCACCAACCTCCATGGTGAATCTGTAGAGCAGCGGGGCAATCCCATCGCTCCACATCTCACATTGCCTATAGCCATGCTTCCCCTACACTGGCCCCATTGCTGCCTAGAGAACATGGGAAGCCTCCTGTGTTCTGGGCAGATTTGCTTCTACTGAAAGTGAGTGTGTGAGTTGTGTGATGGGTGGCATGGGGCTCCATAGATGAAGTGTGCCGAAGTCCTAGGAAGAATGAAGAATCATGGAATTTCACAATTTGGGACTTAGCCTATACAAAATCCACAGTTACTCCTGGCAGTTTTTGGCAAGATGAAGGGGAGAATTTTGCTTTTCTTTTGGGAGCCATGGGGAAAATGAGTAGAAGGAGGAAGAAAAAAGGAGGGGGACAAAATTTCACTTCTATCCAAAAATGTCTAGGAAACAGACGGACACAGACTTATTCACTAGGCTTGGGTGGTTTCGTTCATTAATTTCGTAATTCGTTATTAATTCATATTTAAATTAGCTTACGATCCAATATTGAGCCATGCAGGAATAGTGTGAGGAGTAAATTAGATTTGAAACAATTTTTTCAATTTATTTCGTAATTATTTTGTAATTATTTCGTAATTATTTCGTAATTATTTCGTAATTATTTTCGCATGTCTGGTGCAAGTTTTATAGTTGTTGTTTGTTTTATCACACCAACAGTCAACAACAGAGGGAGAGGGAAGCTTCAGAAGCTCCCCCTGTCCCATTTGGAGGTTTTTTTAGCATATTGCGCAATCGCGTCCGCCATTAACGAATCAATTCGTAATTATACGAAATTTCGTATATTTCAAAATTTTTAAAAGGAAAATTTCGGAATTATTAAAAAAATCAAAATGCAAGGGCCCCCTAAAAACAAAACGAGTTTAGAACCAAATTTTTCTGTGGTTACCCAAGCCTATTATTCACCACAGTGTAGTACTACTTCATTGCCTATTCAGGAACCAATATCTAACAAAATGACACCGAAGAACACACCCGAATGACTCATTGGTTCTTGCTAGCTTATATCTGGGAAGTGAAAGAACAATGTAAGTCTTCTTCTTTCTCACTCAGCACTGAAGACCAGCTGAAATGAGCATTTAGTGGCTAGGGATATGGAACATATCTGACTTATAAGACACAGCTTTGCAAAACGAGGTGCTATACTTCTACAAGAGGAAAAAATTGCTACCACTGACCAGTATCTTAGATCACACTTATAGTCACAATGTTGTAATTATGTTTTAATTTCGCAAACCCCACTGTTCTGTCGCGCGCTGGGCCTGTAAAGAATTTCCTTTAGAATAGGACGTGCAACCTTTGCCCAGTGAGAAGCCAGGGGGCCCAAGGAGAAGTTCTCAGAGGTTTCCACCACAAATGATCTTTAGATGGCTTGTGAAGTATAACAAAGTCTTTAATTAATGAACAATCAAACAGAAACTTCTCTTGTCTTCAGTAAAGTTAAGCAAATGATTCCAAGCTTTTAGGCAGCTGGTGAATTTCTAATCTTGCCCACGAAGAACAGGCAACTGTCTTCAATAACTTCTTCTTTACTTTAAAGGAAAATCCCCTTTTTAACTTCTCCCAGGCTGACTGTAATCTAACCCTTACTGATGTGGGCTCCGCTACAGGGTCAAACTTCTTCTTGAACGCTGAGTGGACCTACCAGTAAAGGCTTAGATGTTCTCCAGCTGGAGTTCTTTGGTCTTTAGGGATGTTTTGTTGTGGAAAATCTTGGATGCTCTTAAAACTGTTTTCCCCCAGAAATCTTGAGGGTTGAAGCTTTTGTACAGGGGAAGCTTGCAAACGTCCTATACATTAGCTTTCCTTGCTGAGACTAACTAAAAATGGCTCCCTTCCCTTCCCAATTGCCCTGAGCAAGGGGCGGAAGCAAAACTCAACGATGATGGACAGGTGACTTGCCCTATGACTGCAACCAAAAGAAGCCAGCTATCTGCAGAGTCCCTGAAACCTAGGACTGCAAACAAACATTTAA
Organism: Anolis sagrei ordinatus; assembly: GCF_025583915.1. NCBI lineage: Eukaryota > Metazoa > Chordata > Lepidosauria > Squamata > Anolidae > Anolis > Anolis sagrei. The sequence continues at coordinate 15,951,445 of NW_026847993.1, read as the reverse complement.
TACAAAGCAAATAAAATTGGAGCTCCTGGTACAGCTGTACCAGAACAGCCACATTAAATGACAGGCAGCCTGTCAGAGTTATAGAGATATGTTTTACCAGTGAAAGAAATAATGTAGGATGGCATGTCTAGTCCATCCTCATCCATGAATGAGGCCATGATGGAAAGTTGTGACAGATCCTGCAGAAGAAGTAAAATCCTGAAAGGAAGAGCTGTTCAACGGTGGAATATGATGCCTCTGAGTGTGGTGGAAACTCTTTTTCTGGAATGTTTTTGAACAGATACTAAATAGCCATGTGTCAGGCGGGCTGTATGGCCCTTGGGATTTCATCCAATTTATTTTATGATTCTATGGAGTAGAGGTCTACTAAAATATAACCAAACCTATTAGGAATCTATTAATAATTTAGGGAAGTCTTTGTATCTGTAATTCCAGCCTTGCTGGAAGGCAACTAACATAATTGTGCAGCAATCCAGTTCCCGGCATAACAGAGCTCAATTTCTCTGTGTAGCTGACTTATTTTTAAGTTTTCAGTGTCATTTGTGGTTGTGCAAATACTGCAATGATTTGCACAACCACAACGATTCCATCAGCACTGTCTCCGGAAAATCCTGCAAATCTCTTGGGAAGACAGGCAGACAAACGTAAGTGTGCTGGAAGAAGTAAAGACCACCAGCATTGAAGCGATGGTCCTCTGCCATCAACTCCGCTGGACCGGCCACATTGTCTGGATGCCCGACCACCGTCTCCCAAAGCAGTTGCTCTACTCTGAACTCAAGAACGGAAAATGGAATGTTGGTGGACAGGAAAAGGGATTTAAAGATGGGCTCAAAGCCAACCTTAAAAACTCTGGCATAGATACTGAGAACTGGGAAGCCCTGGCCCTTGACCGCTCCAGCTGGAGGTCAGCTGTGACCAGGAGTGCTGCAGAATTTGAAGAGGCACGAATGGAGGGCAAAAGGGAGAAGCGTGCCAAGAGGAAGGCGCGTCAAGCCAACCCTGACCGAGACCGCCTTCCATCTGGAAACCAATGCCCTCACTGCGGAAGAAGGTGCAGAGTGAGAATAGGGCTCCACAGCCACATACGGACCCACAAGAACACTGGAAGACAATCATCCTCGGAAAACGAGGGATCGCCTAAGTAAGTAAGTAAGTACTGCAATGATTGCAAATAAAAATATTTAACAGTTGCAATGTCATAAAGAAAAATTTTGACAGTGCAACCAACTATACAGGAAGATGTAACACCAGTTCTCAATATGTGTGTCGCCAAAAAGAGCTTGGTCCATGCATACTATGCAGAACTCCCTGGAGGAAGTAAACAAGGAGATAAATGAAGAGAAGTGAAGACAGAGATCAAGTAAACTGTGAAAGCTTGCTTTGGGACAAATAAACCAAAGGTTAAATTGCAATCAAGCCAAGAATACAATTTCAGCTGGGTTGTTTTGAAAGCAATGTCTTGATGGTGTATTTTGACAGCAATTTTGTTTCTTATACTCCCTTAAGACATGTAACAGTAAGTACCAGCATAGTTGCTGTAAATGGGAGGAAATAAGAAAAGAATTATTTTAATGATTCTGGTTTTCTGAATGAACTAGTCACCTATAGAAGTCTAGGGCACTCCCCCCTGCCCATGGGATGAGGAAGAAGGTAAGGTGAGCAATGGGGGGCATGGAGCAGGGGCCTTTATGATAAAGTTAAAAGATCTCTCAAGTGGGCAGCTTTTATGATTAATTTGGCTTAGAAGTAGTAGAAATCTAGAAAACCACAACTAGACCAATTAAGAATCTATTAATGGGTTCAAGAAACTCAGTTTTTCCATGTTATGTTTCTAGCTGTTTGGATTTCAGTCTGTTATTATCACAAGGGGACCTGTAATAGATACTAGGCTTGTCTGATAAAAAAAAAAAGTTCAAAACTCGTTTCGGATGTAGGGGGTCCTGGTAGTTCAAATCTAAAGTCAATTCCGATTTTCACAGGAAAAAAATGTTCAAAACTTTGCGAAACTTCCGAGACTTCCGAATCCTTCGTTAATTGTTTCAAAGTGTTATTTCCTGTTTCATTGGGTGGTCTTTACTTTGAAAGTAGTTGTTTTACTCCAGAAGCGGGACGGGAGCAAAGGGAAGAAATCCATCCACTCTGGTTAAAACCGCTTCTCTCACTTAAGACTGACGTGGGAGGGAAAGGAAAGGAAGGGAATCCATCCACACTTTTTAAAACTGATGTGGGAGGGAAAGGAAGTGAATCCATCCACACTGGTTTAAACTGACGCAGGAGGAAAAGGAAAGGAAGGGAATCCATCCACACTGGTTTAAACTGACGCGGGAGGAAAAGGAAAAGAAGGGAATCCATCCACACTGGTTAAAATAGCTTCTCTTGCTTAAGACTGACGTAAGAGGGAAAGGAAAGGAAGTGAATCCATCCACACTGGTTTAAACTGACGCAGGAGGAAAAGGAAAGGAAGGGAATCCATCCACGCTGGTTTAAACTGACACGGGAAGAAAAGGAAGGGAATCCATCCACACTGGTTTAAACTGATGCAGGAGGAAAAGGAAAGGGAGGGAATCCATCCACACTGGTTTAAACTGACGCGGGAGGAAAAGGAAAGGAAGGGAATCCATCCGCACTGGTTTAAACTGACACGGATCCATCCACACTGGTTAAAACAGCTTTTCTTGCTTAAGACTGACGTAAGAGGGAAAGGAAAGGAACCCATCCACACTGGTTTAGAACGCTTCTCTGGCTTGAACCGAGGCCAGGGAACAAAAGCAGGGAAAAGCTGAATCATTTCCGATTCACTTACTGATTTGTAAGAGAAATGGCAGGAAAAGCTTCAGAAGGGCAAAGGGACTCCCGGTTTCCTTAAAAACTTTGAAATTGCTTCAAAAAGGATTTTTTTTCTGAATTTATTCTAAATTACAAAGATTCCGACCGAACCTAACCATGTCTAGTATATACTTGTTTTTGAGTTGGATCACATGCTGATTGGAAAAGACTGATGGTGTTTATGATTCACCAACTCAAATGGAAGCAGGAAAAGTCTATCCCAGATTATATGGCAGTGGAGATTCATATAATCCAGTTCAAAGCAGATAATCTGGGACCAGATCTTGGGATATAGGGCAGTGTAATTCCAGCCTGAGATCTAAACAGAGCAGAGCCTTGGGCATTCTAAACTATTTTCCTCTAACTAACTTTGCTTCCTCTTTACCGATCCCCCTAGAGCTAAAGAGGAAAATACATATTGGGTGGAAACAGCAGAAAGAGGATGTAATGTGATTTAGTGTCTCAGAGGTACAATGCCTGCCAGGAGGATTCCTGCTGTTGCAATTCCAAGACAACCTGCCTAGCTGAGGGCTGTGCTGGGAGGCACAATCCAACCACATCAGAACGAACTGCAGGCATTTTCACCTGCTACTTGATATGCAGTGCTGACATCCCTTTCATCCCCGAATTAATGTTCTCTTCTCAACCCGCCCACCCTCCTCTGCAACCTGGATAACGTAAAGGCTGTATAATCCAGCTGCAGATTTTGTTTTCAAATTTGCCTTCATCTTGTGTTTGACATGTGCCTTCAGTTCTCCCCTTAAGATTATCTGACTACAGCACTTCTGTTCATTGGGATAAGAAATGGGTAAAATGGATTTTTCTTCTTTCTTTCTTCAGCCTTTAATGGAAACCAATGAAAGATTTGTCAGGAATTATAACCAGGACCAGGTTAGGGGATTGTGTTCTATTGTGGTATTTGTCTGCTGCTTCATCCTAGATAAAAGCACTATGTATATTTTCTATATTACAAACTACCCAAAAGGGAAAATTGTATGGGAAAAGGGATGGGAAAATCATAGAATCAAAGAGTTGGAAGAGACCTCATGGGCCATCCAGTCCAACCCCCTGCCAAGAAGCAGGAATATTGCATTCAAATCACCCCTGACAGATGGCCATCCAGCCTCTGTTTAAAAGCTTCCAAAGAAGGAGCCTCCACCACACTCCGGGGCAGAGAGTTCCACTGCTGAACAGCTGTCACAGTCAGGAAGTTCTTCCTCGTGTTCAGATGGAATCTCCTCTCTTTATTTATTTATTTATTTATTTCGGTCATTTGTACCCCGCCTTTCTCACCCCCCTAGGGTGAGAAGGGCTTCAAACTCTCTTGTAGTTTGGCTTCAAATTCTCTTGTAGTTTGAAGCCATTGTTCCGCGTCCTAGTCTCCAGGGAAGCAGAAAACAAGCTTGCTCCCTCCTCCCTGTGGCTTCCTCTCACATATTTATACATGGCTATCATATCTCCTCTCAACCTTCTCTTCTTCAGGCTAAGCATGCCCAGCTTCTTAAGCCGCTCCTCATAGGGCTTGTTCTCCAGGCCCTTGATCATTTTAGTCGCCCTCCTCTGGACACATTCCAGCTTGTCAATATCTCTCTTGAATTGTGGTGCCCAGAATTGGACACAATATTCCAGGTGTGGTCTAACCAAAGCAGAATAGAGGGGTAGCATGACTTCCCTGGATCTAGACACTATGCTCCTATTGATGCAGGGCAAAATCCCATTGGCTTTTTTTGCCGCCACATCACATTGTTGGCTCATGTTTAACTTGTTGTCCACGAGGACTCCAAGATCTTTTTCACACGTACTGCTCTCGAGCCAGGCATCCCCATTCTGTATCTTTGCATTTCGTTTTTCCTGCCAAAGTGGAGTATCTTGCATTTGTCACTGTTGAACTTCATTTTGTTAGTTTGGCCCATCTCTCTAATCTGTCAAGATCGTTTTGAATCCTGCTCCTGTCCTTTGGAGTATTGGCTATCCCTCCCAATTTGGTGTCGTCTGCAAACTTGATGATCATGCCTTCTAGCCCTTCATCTAAGTCATTAATAAAGATGTTGAACAGGACCGGGCCCAGGACGGAACCCTGCTGATGGCACTCCGCTCGTCACTTCTTTCCAGGATGAAGAGGAAGCATTAGTGAGCACCTTCTGGGTTCGTCCATTTAACCAATTACAGATCCACCTCACCTCATCCAAATCTGCAAGTTTTGTTTTATTTGTTTTCTTAAAACCCTCAAATTCTTTTCTTTACACATGAAAAGACCTGCAAAATTTGTAAATTCTATCAGCACTGACAAAACTAGTTCTACAATAGTCCAAAATTGGTGAGGATTCTGTAAAAAAACAGGAAAAAGAGGTGAAAACTCTAATTTATTAACGTTTTTTGCATTCATAGCCTTGCTTCTGCATACACAAATATTTTGTTTCCACCACACTCAGATTTTTTTTAAAGTATCAAGTTCTTTCCATCCTGAATAAAATAAATATTAATATATTTCTGACCAAGATTGCTTTCAGCATTAGATTTGAACTGAAGGCCTTTTCAATCAAAAACAGGAAACTGGAAAAAAAAACCAAGATATTTTCTTTTTGTCCTGGAAGAGAAATAATACAGAATTAGGGTGTTTTTTTAGCAAAATATAAGAAGTAACAATACTTATAACTGTAAGGTCATTTCTGCTCCTACCCATCAGTAGGTTGGAGCAACCCCTATGTTTCAGTATGAATGCTATCTAGTAATGCATATGTAACTTGGGAGGGGGGGGGGGATCAACAGTTGTTGTTGTTGTTCATTCGTTCAGTCGTCTCCGACTCTTCGTGACCTCATGGACCAGCCCACGCCAGAGCTCCCTGTCGGCCGTCACCACCCCCAGCTCCTTCAAGGGCAGTCCAGTCACTTCAAGGATGCCATCCATCCATCTTGCCCTTGGTCGGCCCCTCTTCCTTTTGCCTTCCACTTTCCCCAGCATAATTGTCTTCTCTAGGCTTTGCTGTCTCCTCATGATGTGGCCAAATTACTTCAACTTTGTCTCTAGTATCCTTCCCTCCAGTGAGCAGCCGGGCTTTATTTCCTGGAGGATGGACTGGTTGGATCTTCTCGCAGTCCAAGGCACTCTCAGAACTTTCCTCCAACACCACAGCTCAAAAGCATCTATCTTCCTTCGCTCAGCCTTCCCTAAGGTCCAGCTCTCACATCCGTAGGTGACTACAGGGAATACCATGGCTTTGACTAGGCGGATCTTTGTTGCCAGTCTGATGTCTCTACTCTTTACTATTTTATCGAGACTGGACATTGCTCTCCTCCCAAGAAGTAAGCGTCTTCTGATTTCCTGGCCACAGTCTGCATCTGCAGTAATCTTTACGCCTAGAAATACAAAGTCTGTCACGGCCTCCACATTTTCTCCCTCTATTTCCAGTTGTCAATCATTCTTGTTGCCATAATCTTGGTTTTTTTTTGATGTTTAGCTGCAACCCGGCTTTTGCGCTTTCTTCTTTCACCTTGATTAGAAGGCTCCTCAGCTCCTCCTCGCTTTCGGCCATCAGAGTGGTGTCATCTGCATATCTGAGGTTGTTAATGTTTCTTCCAGCAATTTTCACCCCAGCTTTGCATTCATCCAGCCCCGCACATCCGCATGATGTGTTCTGCATACAAGTTAAAGAGGTTGGGTGAGAGTATGCAGCCTTGCCGTACGCCTTTCCCAATCTTGAACCAGTCTGTTGTTCCGTGGTCAGTTCTGACTGTTGCTACTTGGTCCTTGTACAGATTCCTCAGGAGAGAGACAAGATGGCTTGGGATGCCCATCCCACTAAGAACTTGCCACAATTTATTATGATCCACACAGTCAAATGCTTTAGAGTAGTCAATGAAGCAGAAATAGATGTTTTTCTGAAACTCCCTGCCTTTCTCCATTATCCAGCGGATATTGGCAATCTGGTCTCTCGTTCCTCTGCCTTTTCTGAACCCAGCTTGAACATCTGGCAACTCTCGCTCCATGTATTGCTGGAGTCTTCCTTGCAAGATCTTGAGCATTACCTTACTGGCATGAGAAATAAGGGCCACTGTACGGAAGTTGGAGCAGTCTTTTGCATTTCCTTTTTTTGGTATGGGGATATAAGTTGATTTTTTCCAGTCTGATGGCCATTCTTGTGTTTTCCATATTTGCTGGCACATGGCATGCATCACCTTGACAGCATCATCTTTTAAGATTTTAAACAGTTCAGCTGGGATCCCGTCATCTCCTGCTGCCTTGTTGTTAGCAATGCTTCTTAAGGCCCATTCCACCTCACTCCTCAGGATGTCTGGTTCTAATTCATTCACCACACCGTCAAAGCTATCCTCGATATTATTATCCTTCCTATACAGATCTTCTGTATAGTCTGGCCACCTTCTCTTGATACAACAGAGCTATGGCTTAATTCATTCAACACCCATGGCTCAATGCTATGAATCATGGGAGTTATAGTTTGTGAGGCACAACACATTTTGACTAGGGAAGAATAAAGTTTTTGTAAAATGATATTTTTGTGACCCCAAAACATTGTGCCACACCAGATAACATAGTGTGAAACTACATCAGTTCTAAAATGTAGATGTACCCTAAGTAGACAATGTAAAAATAAACTATTGTAAATAAGGTAGGAAGCCATGGCAACATAGGAAACTGCTGTCTATCAATCTATTTATTCACTTATTTATTTAATGTCACACGTGTATTCCATCTTTCTAACCAATCAATCTAAAATGGTTTCGCTTCTGCATTGCATCCTGTCAGATCTCTAAAGTCTGGAGGAAAGCAAGAGCCATGGCCGTTTTGAAACCAGGCAACAACTGCAATGATCCAAAAAGCTATAGCCCAATCTCCTTGTTCTGCCATCTTACATCTTACATTACAAAGTTCTGGAGAGACTTATTTTGCATAGAATATTGGAAAAAATAAACCCATGTATGATTTCACAGCAAGCTGCCTTCAGGAAAGGCAAAAGCTGCACATCACAAGTGCTGAACCTGACTGAGTAGATAGAAGATGGTTTTGAAAGGCAGCAGATCACAGGAGCTGTCTTCATAGACCTGTCAGCAGCATATGATACTATAAATCATAGCCTTCTCCTGAGAAAAAATTATAACATCAGAAAGGACTACCATCTCAGCCACTTCATAGGAAATCTGCTACAAAACAGGAGCTTTTTTGTTGAGTGCCAGGGCCAGAGAAGCAATTGGCGAAAACAGAAGAACGGCCTGCCTCAGGGGAACATTCTTGCTCCAACAATGTTTAACATTTACACAAATGCGGTCATTGCTAATAGTCAACATGGATTTATCAAAAACAAGTCATGCCAGACTAATCTGATCTCTTTTTTCGATAGAGTTACAAGCTGGGTAGATTCGGGGAATGCCGTGGATGTAGCGTACCTGGATTTCAGTAAGGCCTTCGACAAAGTCCCCCATGACCTTCTGGCAAGGAAACTAGTCCAATGTGGGCTAGGCAAAAGTACAGTGAGGTGGATCTGTAATTGGTTAAATGGACGAACCCAGAGGGTGCTCACCAATGCTTCCTCTTCATCCTGGAAAGAAGTGACGAGCGGAGAGCCATCAGCAGGGTTCCGTCCTGGGCCCAGTCCTGTTCAACATCTTTATTAATGACTTAGATTAAAGGCTAGAAGGCTGAGAGAAGGCTGAGAGGTTATATGATAGCCATGTATAAATATGTGAGAGGAAGCCAGAGGGAGGAGGGAGCAAGCTTGTTTTCTGCTTCCCTGGAGACTAGGACGTGGAACAATGGCTTCAAACTACAAGAGAGGAGATTCCATCTGAACATGAGGAAGAACTTCCTGACTGTGAGAGCCGTTCAGCAGTGGAACTCTCTGCCCCGGAGTGTGGTGGAGGCTCCTTCTTTGGAAGCTTTTTAACAGAGGCTGGATGGCCATCTGTCAGGGGTGATTTGAATGCAATATTCCTGCTTCTTGGCAGGGGGTTGGACTGGATGGCCCATGAGCTCTCTTCCAACTCTTTGATTCTATGATTCTATGATTCTATGAAATGATCAGCCACTGCCAGAAGGGACAGAGAGTTTCATCTATGCTGATGATCATGACATCATTGCTCAAGCATGGAGTTTTGAAATGGCTGAACAGAAGCTCTCGGAATCTGATTCCTAATTCATTTAAAATGCAGACAGTTTAAGAAGCATTGCTCTAGGACATCATACATTGCAGTTTCACATCACCCATTATTTCATGTTCATCTGTCTCTCTATCTAGTTATTCATTTACCCACCCTTCTAGACATGTGCTCTATCATCTGATCTATAGTCTCTCTACCTGAGTGACAGTCTGCACCTAAGTTTCAAATCTAAGGCTGATTAGAACACTTAGAAAATTGTGATTATCTGATAGCTTTTCTTTTTTTTTAATCCACATGAGCAATTCTCAAACATTAAAATGGTTTTGTTCAATCTACCTTCCCTTAAGGTACAATTGGGTGTATGATTCTAGCTGTACTTGACAGGACAATGTCATTATCATGCTCTTGTCATTCTTTAGATTCTTGATGAGGATTTAGTAGGAGTGAAGTGCAGCCTCGGGGAAAATACATATTCTGCTTTACTTGAAAAGAAATATGTTTGTAAAGCTCACTGGCTGTTGTTGTAAAACTCAGCTTCTTCCCATTTATTTATTTATTTATTTGTGGATTGTGACAACATTGTAAACTATAAGAAGAAGTTGGTGAGTAAAGTTATGTACTTTATTCTGCTAGAAGGGATATTATGCAGAAATACAGGTACTATAATGTAAGGTGTTTTTACCATTTGCCAGATAGTACTTTTTATCTGGAAAAGGCAGAAAAACTGTAGGGTTCATATTTCCATATGAAAATATCTTGTGGTACATCTACCAAGCCTGGCGACAACAAGTACGTCTTTGCTCAGAAATCTTTATACTGTTTAGGGTTGACACACATTTTTATGAAAACATGCCAAAAATTACCTGCAGGGAATATATGCGTAACTAAAAATGTGTACATTAGTGGCCAAATGCATATAAACACCCTTGAGACAATAAACTAAATGCAAGCAAATAAATGCATATGGTAAATGTCTACAGAAATATATGCAAATTTCCATGAAGGAATGCTTACATAGTCTGATACAGAACTGAGATGAGACTGCTGGTGAAAAACAAGGGAATGAATTGTTAAGTGACAGGTTTTTCAATCCCTATCTTCTTATCTTTACTACTGCTGCATTTTAGGGACCTGGCCCTATCTACACTGCCACATAACTGCATTATTTAGCAGTGTAGATGGGGCCCTGTAAAACATAAACAAAGGGATATTTTAGTCTAATATAAAGAAGTTGGTAGTGTAAGCTTTCATAGACTCATTCCACTCCATCATAAGCATCTAATGATAGACAAATGTTTAAGCTATAAACCCTTTTAAAATTACAAGCATGTATACTGCCATCAACCCATTCTGTCCTGCCATAAAGATCATGGCAGGATAGAAGAAGTGTGGCAAGGCTGTATACTCTCACCCAACCTATTCAGCTTGTATGCAGAACACATCATGCAACGTGCAGGGCTTGAGGAATCCAAGGCTGGAGTTAAAATTGCAGGAGGAAACATTATCAACCTTAGATATGCAGATGATACCACTTTGATGACTGAAACCAAGGAGGAGCTGAAGAGCCTTCTAACCAAGGTGAAAGAAGAAAGTGCAAAATCTGGGTTATGGCGACCATACTAATTGATAACTGGCAAATAGAGGGAGAAAACATGGAGGCAGTGACAGACTTGGTATTTCTAGGCGCAAAGATTCCTGCAGACGCAGACTGCAGCCAGGAAATCAGAAGACATTTACTTTTGGGGAGGAAACCAATCTCGATAAAATAGTGAAAAGTAGAGACAACACACTGGCACCGAAGATCTGCATAGTTAAAGCAGTGGTATTCCCCATAGTAACCTACGGATGTGAGAGCTAGACCATAAGGAAGGCTGAGCGAAGGAAGATAGACACTTTTGAACTGTGGTGCTGGAGGAAAATTCTGAGAGTGCATTGGACCGCAAGATCAAACAAGTCCATACTCCAGGAAATAATGCCAGTTGCTCACTGGAGGGAAGGATATTAGAGGCAAAGATGAAGTACTGTATTTTACGGCATATAAGACAACTGAGCATATAAGACGACCCCCAACTTTTCCAGTCAAAATATAGAGTTTGAGATATACTCGCCGTATATACTCGCCGTATTGAGATATACTCGCCGTATACTCGCCGTATACCCCTCTTCCAACGCACACCAAATAAATATTTTAAAATCATCAGATTTGATTTCAATATGGTAATTTTCCTATTACTGTACCTCCTTTTCTGCCTCTCAGATCTTGCACATGCGCACCTGCACCGCTTCACTGCAGTCTTCAGGAGCGAAATCTGAGAGGCAGAGGAGGAGGTACGGTAATAGGATACAAGGGTAGGTCAGACAGGTAAAAGAGGTGTGTTTTTCTGGGCCCAGAACCTCTCTGTTCTTTTTTCCATACCCCGGGTGCCCCGGATGCCTGCAGCTTGGTCTGCCCTTCACTTACACCTTCTTGGTGAGGCGCCCCTTCATCTCACCATCAGGACCATATTAAGTCCATGAATCCTGATGAATGGATTTTCTTCTACCGTACTTGTACAGCATCACCCTTAATGCTTTCATACAGTCGTTGCATACAGCAGGGATGCAGCCACTGCCATTTTTGAGCTCCCCCACCATATGCAGCAATCACAGATTCTCCAATCTGGATTGGAAGTTTCAGCACCTGCTCTATAATATGTCTCCCAGCTACACCTGCGTATAAGACGACCCCATGTATAAGACTACTCCCACGTATAAGACGACCCCATGTATAAGACTACTCCCGCGTATAAGACGACTCCCATGTATAAGACAATCCATGACTTTTGAGAAGATTTTCTCAGGTTAAAAAGTAGTCCCATATGCCAGAATATATGGTACTTTGGTCACATAATGAGAAGACAGGAAAGCTGGGGAAAATGAAGGAAAAACGAAGAGAGGCCAACCGAGTGCAAGATGGGTGGATGCTATCTTGAAGTGACTGGCTTGACCTGAAGGAGCTGGGGGTGGCAATGGCAGACAGGGAGCTCTGGCGTGGGCTGGTCCATGAGGACGCGACTGAATGAATAGAGTCAGGAGTGAGTGAATGAATAATATATATAGTCTTTAAGTCTTTATATGGAATAAAGACTTAATGAAATTCATCTGGGGAAGTAAAAGGCCAAGGATAAAATATACCGTCCTCATGGACAAGAAGAATAGGGGAGGCTTGGCCTTCCCAGACTTAAAATTATATCATGAAGCAAATGCGTTGGCATGGATAATGGAATGGATGAAACTTTCTAATGAGAAACTACTTTCATTAGAGGGCTGGGAGTTGAGAAAGGGCTGGCATGCCTATACTTGGTACGAACAAGAAAAAAAAGAAAAAGGTTTTGGTAACCATTTTATAAGGTCTGTTTTACTAAGAACTTGGTTAAAATATAAACAAAACTTTTATTCAAAGACTCCTCTATGGGTTTCACCCATGGAGGCGAATCAAAGAAGGTTGTTAGGGTGGCAAAAGTGGCCAAGGTACAAGGACATGCTGGTTAAAAATACCGAACTGTTAAAATCTCACGAGGACTTAAAACAAGATTTTTAAAATTTGTCATGGTTACATTATATGCAATTATGCAAATATTATAAACAGGATAAGAAAATAGGTTTCTGCTTAGAAGACACCGCATGGGAGAAAATATTAAATTCAGAGAAAAAATTGATATCTAAAATATACGAAAAATTATTGGACTGGGCAACGGAAACAGAAACTGTAAAAAATTGTATGATTAGATGGGCCCAAAATGTGAGAAGGCCAATCCATTTGAGGGAATGGGACACAATTTGGAACAAAAAAATCAAATATACTTATGCGATGAATTTAAAAGAAAATCTGTGGAAGATGTTCCACAGATGGCATATGACACCAAAAAAAAAAGTATAATGTATAAAACTACAGAAAATAAATGTTGGAAATGCCAAGAAGAGGAAGGTAGTTACTACCACATGTGGTGGACTTGCAAAAAAGCACAGGAATTTTGGAAAAAAATACGTATAGAAACTCAAAAGATCTTAGAAATTATGTTCCCAAAAAAGCCCGAGTATTATCTACTAAATATTACAGATTCGGCTATTAATTTGGACTAAAATAAAGATATATTATTGACATATTTAGCCACAGCGGCAAGAATACTCTATGCGAAATATTGTTAACTGGGGGAAATCCCAGATGTAGAGAGTTGGTTGAGTAAAATTTTAGAGATATGGATAAAGATATGGATAAACTAACTTTTCTACTGTAAAAAAAAACTCAGGAAATCCAATGCGAGAGACGGATTGGTCTCTCTTTGAAAAATATATTGAAGAAAAGAAGAAGGAAGATGGACGATGAAGAAATAGTATCTAAAGGTCGAGACTGTAGCGAAGTCTCAGAATGGAAGTCAACAATGTATATATTTATGTGTGGGGTGTTTTTTTGGGGGGGGGTTCATATTTTAGGTAATTCTCTAGAAACCTCCCTTTTCACTCTTTACTATTCCTTATTGTTCTCACTCTTTCCCTGTAAACTTGATAATTTTTGGAAATACTAAAATACTACGGACATTAGACTCGCACCATCTCTAATGGTATTCCGCAAAAAGGTGAAGACCTGGATGTTTGTGCAGGCGTTTGAGTAATTTAGTGCAATCTGGTAATGGAACATAGGAATGGAACAATGGACGACGAACCTGGACTACGCTTGGATGATGAGAAGATTGGGTACAGTTGTTTTTTGTAATAATTGTGCATTGTAATTGCTTATTGGTAATTTATGGATAATGTGTTAAGTCAATTGTTATATGTTGTATGGAACCACTGCTGTTTCTACTGTTTTTACTGTTTGTGAACCGCTGTGAGTTGCCTTCGGGCTTGAGATACAGCGGTATATAAGCAAAGTAAATAAATAAATAAAATAAATACTAATAAAAATTCATTTCAAAAAATAATAATATATATATCAGTGTAAAAGGACAATGATTTCATGGTTACTGGTAGATATGAAAATTGTAGTTGAATGGCAGGTGGAAATTAGAGTGCAATTAGATTGTGAGATCAGCCAAAAGTTTGGCTGGACCGATAAGGAAAGGTGAATTTGGGAGGAGATAGTTAAGGAGAGAGGTACCAAGCTCAGTTTCTCAGGAGAAACAAATTGTATATCAATGATGCCTTGTTTTGATTAAAGAACCAGTTGCTATACAGGTGGGCAAATGTAATGTAGAAATACTGTTAACCAATGAAACTGGGAGTATTCTCAGATCATTCTGCTATGTTTAGTTAAAGATATGGCAGTAAATGTAACATGAGGCCATCTAGAAAAATAGGTAGCAATTGTGGTGATCTTTAAATAATTAAAGGATGGATTCAAACTCCAAAAGTTCAGTGTGTAGAAAATGTAATTTCACGTAAAAAATTAGACATTACTTCTTACATACGTCTGGGATTTTTACAGGTTCTCCAAATGAACGCATAAAAACGAACCTTTAATGTAACCACAAAAGGGAATATAAAGCCGTTGCAGTGTGATTTTTCCTGCAGAAAGGTCACTCCATCAGACATCCTAAAAGAGGGGCTCAGCCGACCCAGAAGGGAATTGCTCCAAGACACCCACATTGCGTCAAGAGTCTGCCAGGGAGGCAGATGGTGCTGCTTGGTGAAATATCTTCTGACATATTGCATATTTTACAGCATGCATTAATGGAGAAAGAAATGAAAAAGCCATTCGTTTTAAATACCTTTTCTTTTATTGGCTGCAAATGTTAGGTTATGTCCTTTAAAAATACATATTCCAAAAAGATGCGTGTTTAATTAAGCTCTTCATATCTAATTGCAAGATATGAGCTTTTACCGTGGAAATCTTCGCTCCATCCTTGCTGGATCTCAATTGGCTTGGGGAGGGTGCTCTTACATCAAAGCTGTACCCAATTAGAAATTCTTTTCAAACTGCTCAGTGCTTGCCACAATATCTGAGTTGTTTAAAGGTCAAACACATCAGCCATTGGGAGTGGAAGCTGGTAATTTAGACATTTGGGATGCCACAGTCTGGCTGGAACTGGAGTGAAAACTAAATAACCCTTCCAACA
This sequence comes from Anolis sagrei ordinatus, assembly GCF_025583915.1. Taxonomy (NCBI): domain Eukaryota; kingdom Metazoa; phylum Chordata; class Lepidosauria; order Squamata; family Anolidae; genus Anolis; species Anolis sagrei. The sequence continues at coordinate 15,936,410 of NW_026847993.1, read as the reverse complement.
TAATTGGGCCCTCACCAAAGCTCACAATTCCACACAGAATCCATGGGTGATCCGTGAAAATGCCTGCTTCCTCACCTCCCTCCTTACTTCCCTCTACCTCATGTTTGATGTCACTGCATTCTCCTATTGCCATCACTCTCCATATGGTCCATTGTCCAGACAAGGCAAGTCAGGAAATAGTGGCAAAGATGTTGTTGTTCATTCGTTCAGTCGTCTCCGACTCTTTGTGACCTCATGGACCAGCCCACGCCAGAGCTCCCTGTCGGCCGTCGCCACCCCCAGCTCCTTCAAGGTCAGTCCAGTCACTTCAAGGATGCCATCCATCCATCTTGCCCTTGGTCGGCCCCTCTTCCTTTTGCCTTCCACTTTCCCCAGCATAATTGTCTTCTCTAGGCTTTGCTGTCTCCTCATGATGTGGCCAAAGTACTTCAACTTTGTCTCTAGTATCCTTCCCTCCAGTGAGCAGTCGGGCTTTATTTCCTGGAGGATGGACTGGTTGGAACTTCTCGCAGTCCAAGGCACTCTCAGAACTTTCCTCCAACACCACAGCTCAAAAGCATCGATCTTCCTTCGCTCAGCCTTCCCTAAGGTCCAGCTCTCACATCCGTAGGTTACTACAAGGAAATACCATGGCTTTGACTAGGCGGATCTTTGTTGCCAGTCTGATGTCTCTACTCTTTACTATTTTATCGAGATTGGACATTGCTCTCCTCCCAAGAAGGAAGCGTCTTCTGATTTCCTGGCCACAGTCTGCATCTGCAGTAACCTTTGCGCCTAGAAATACAAAGTCTGTCACGGCCTCCACATTTTCTCCCTCTATTTTCCAGTTGTCAATCATTCTTGTTGCCATAATCTTGGTTTTTTTGATGTTTAGCTGCAACCCAACTTTTGCGCTTTCTTCTTCATCTTCTTCAAAGATGTTACAGTGGAAGATATGAAGAGAACTTGGAACAGCCAAGAATGTCACTCATAAGTGACCTCCCATATGTAAAGAATAGAATCATAGAATCATAGAATCAAAGAGTTGGAAGAGACCTCATGGGCCATCCAGTCCAACCCCCTGCCAAGAAGCAGGAATATTGCATTCAAAGCACCCCTGACAGATGGCCATCCAGCTCTGTTTAAAAGCTTCCAAAGAAGGAGCCTCCACCACACTCCAGGGCGGAGAGTTCCACTGCTGAACAGCTCTCACAGTCAGGAAGTTCTTCCTATGTTCAGATGGAATCTCCTTTCTTGTAGTTTGAAGCCATTGTTCCATCCTAGTCTCCAGGGAAGCAGAAAACAAGCTTGCTCCCTCCTCCCTGTGGCTTCCTCTCACATATTTATACATGGCTATCATATCTCCTCTCAGCCTTCTCTTCTTCAGGCTAAACATGCCCAGTCTCTTCAGCCGCTCCTCATAGGGCTTGTTCTCCAGACCCTTGATCATTTTAGTCGCCCTCCTCTGGACACATTCCAGCTTGTCAATATCTCTCTTGAATTGTGGTGCCCAGAATTGGACACAATATTCCAGGTGTGGTCTAACCAGAGCAGAATAGAGGGGTAGCATTACTTCCCTAGATCTAGACACTATGCTCCTATTGATGCAGGCCAAAATCCCATTGGCTTGTTTTGCTGCCACATCACATTGTTGGCTCATGTTTAACTTGTTGTCCACGAGGACTCCAAGATCTTTTTCACACGTACTGCTCTCGAGCCAGGCATTGTCCCCCATTCTGTATCTTTGCATTTCGTTTTTCCTGCCAAAGTGGAGTATCTTGCATTTGTCTTTGATATAAAGCAGTCTTTGATATTTGTCTTAGTTACCATTGCTGACTAGTGACTACTATTATTTCATGATGCAGAAGTCCATTTTCTTAGGAACAAGCTTCAGGATGGAGAAGTGAGATAGCTATAGCCTGAGGTGCATCTAAACTGTAGAACTGACACAGTTTGATACCACTGTAATGTCCATGGAATCATGAGAGCTGTATGTTTACAAATATTGCAAGGTTTTTAGTTCTTCTCTTTAACCAATGGCAGTTAAAGTGGTGTCAGACTGCTTCACTTCAACAGGGTAGATGGACCCTAGGACACCTTCCGTGTAGTATTTCTCCTGCTAGGTTGCCAAGAGCAATAATTGGTCCTAGTACCAATGTAGGTAGATCTGCTATGCACAGTTGTGGCCCAGCACACTACATGTTTCAGTAGGTGGAATTGAAAGCTTCAATTTGCTCCACTGCCAGGTTTCCCAGATCTCAGGAACTTTTCCTGAGTCTTATTGTGCTGGTACGGCTGTACTAGAAGCTCAAATTTCCTTTCTTTGCATAGATAATTGCTTGTGTTTGATTTGGCCATGCCTTTTGCAGCTGGGTGGTTCTTTTTAGGTTGCAGTTATGGGGCCTGCCACCTGCCTATCATCATTATGTTCCTTAGTTCTGCCCCCTTCCCCAGGGTTCAGGAAGGAAAGGGAGCCATTTTAGCTCTGTCTTACAGTTGAAAGCTTAGCTACAGGACGTGAATCAGCTTCACTTGTAGAGAAGCTTCGTTTCTTATGAAATTCCGGGGGGAAACAGTTCCAAAGGACTCCAGTTGGAGAATCTACAAAGCCTTGATTGGTGGGTCTGCTCGGGACCCAAGAAGCAGTTTGGAGCCGGGAGTGGAGCCCACACCAGCAAAATTTAGAAAGTAGATTGCCCAAGGAGGGGTCAAAAGGGGTTTTCCTTGTTAAAGAAAGAAATAGTTCTCCAAGCAAGGTGCCTGTCCTTTGTAGACAAGTTAAGAAGCATTGGTTTGATTTGTTGAAAATCTGAGAAGTATTTGTTTGTTTTGTTGAAGACCTAAGCAATAATAAAGGACCTTGTTAAACTTCTCAAGCTTCTAAAGACCTTTGTATAGGAAAATCCTTACAGCCTCTTAGCTGAGGCACCCCGGCTTCCTGATGGGCACAAAGAGCACATCCTGCTCAAAAGCCAATTGCTATAGGCCCAGCACGCAACAGCACAATGGACTCTTTTCCTCCTTCAGGGCAAGGAATCTCAGAGTGACAACACTGCCTTGAAAAGTAACTTTTAGGGCTGTGCAAAACTATCGTTTGTCATCTAAAGTTGTTAGTAATTTGTTAGATTAGTGCAAATGAATTGCTATTAAGAAACATGGAGGAGGAAAGGGGGAAGAAAAAGTAAGAATCTAAACACTCATCAATAATTTTGCTAAGATTCTGTAACATTCAGAAGTCTCTCAAAGTTAGTTTAATTTTCAGTATAAATATTAAGCAACTTTGGCAAAGTTTCCACTCCTCCAGACTGAATCTGATGCTTTCCCTTGTGATGTGTTTTCAAAGGAGTCGCTATACGAGCCCCTCACAGAATAAAAAGGAGGGGTGGGGAAAAGGTGCTGCAGCATTTCTTTTCCTCTTCATCCCTTCCTTCTATTTATGCTATAAAAAAATTAACATGCTGTATATACTGAAGAATAAGCCTAATTTTCCAGCCCTTTTTTTAGACTTAAAAACCCCATGTCAGCTTGTACTCGGGGGAGGGTCCTGGAGGGAAGGCGTGGGGCTGAAAGAAGGGGTTATTTCAGTTCCACATCTTTCCACCAGGACCCTCACCCCTCTGCACAGTGACCCAGCTCTACTTCCTCTCCTCCTTTCTTGTGCAGCAAGCACCTTACTCTCCTCCTTTCTCATGCGGTGCACACCACCCCCTCCTCCTCTCTCGGCACCAGTCTTTCCCACTTTTCCTTATTCATATTATTGGAAGGATATGTAAGCACATTTAAAATGAAGAAGGATAGAATAATGATTTAATCAGAGTCGGATAGTTGTATCTTAAATTACAGTTTTATGTAAATATTCAAAAACATTTAACCTACTGATGCCTCAATTAATGTAATTGTATTGGTATCTATTTTTATTTTGAAATGTACCAATAGCTTCTGCATTTCCCACTTTTGGCTTATACTTGAGTCAATAAGTCTTCCCATTTTTTTGTGTGGTAAAATAAGGTGCCTTGGCTTATATTCGGGTCACCTTATACTCAAGTATATATGGTAGGTTTTCTTTGAAAACTGTTACTGTTCAGATACCTAACTAGGAATACATGAGTTCCCTGGGTGAAGTAGGTTTGAATCTAAATAAAACAGAAAATAAGAATAATCTCTAGAAGCAGAACATCTGTGTAAGGAAGTTATTGAAACTAGTAGGCCTGGGTAACAACGGAAAAATTTGTTTCTAAAATCGATTCTTTTTTTGGGGGGTTTTGCGTTTCGATATTTAAAAGAATTCCGAAATTTTTCTTTGAAAAAGTTCGATATTTACGAAATTTCGTAAATGTTAAAAAAAATTACGAAACATTAACGAAACAAATACGAAACAAATACGAATCGATTCGTTAATGGCGGACGCGACCGCGCAATACGCTAAAAAACCTCCAAATGGAACAGGGGGAACTTCTGAAGCTTCCCTCTCCCTCTGTTGTTGACTGTTGGGGTGATATTATAATTTTTTTTCACTAATTAAACAAAAAACAACTATAAAACTTGCCCCAGACATGTGGAAATAATAACAAAACGACCCCAAACCGATAACGAAACGACCTCAAACCGATAATGAAACAAATACATAACGAATCCGAAGCATTTACAAAACGAATTTAAAAATTCGTTTCATTTTTAAGTTGCTCCAGAATGGTTCGTTATCGCTTCGTTATAAAAAACGAATTTTTAACGAATTACGAATTAACGAAACGAAACCGCCCAGCCCTAGAAACTAGGTATATGTATTTGAACTGATTAACTATTTGTTTGGTAACAGTAGTTGAAAGCTAAAGATAACTGGTTGTATCCATTGTGGCATTGTCAAGGAGACCAGGCAGAAGAGAGTGGAAAGTGGGCGGAGCCTAGCGAGAAAAAATCTATCTGCGTTTTGAAAAGAAGCAGTTTAGTTAGGGTTTGGAGTTCGGAGTGAGCAGTTGAGAGAGGAGAGAGGGAAGTGGAGAAGCAGTGTGTGTGAACAGCCAGAGGTTTCTTCAATCTAGGAAGGTTGAAGGGGGAAACCTGATTAGTTTCATTAGTCAGAGAGGACTAAGGGAAGCTTGTTTAGATCACTAGTTAGGAAAGAACTAGAGATCTAGGGTTTGATCAAGAAAGGATCAAACAGGAAGGCTATTCACCTCAGGAAACATTGTTTAAGAAAGGGTTTCACTACAGTAAAAGTCAAATACAAGTTGTGTTATACAGAAGAGTGAACTGTATTGCAAACCAAGTTACATACAAAGTTCTCAAAGTATTTCCAAGTTTGTCAACAGCCTGCAACCATACGCTTTGTTCAAAATAAACTTATTAACTTTTGTTTGAAGACCGTGTCATCTCCATATATCTGTGTCTGGGGAACCAGTTTTCATTGGCATTACCTCCTGTTGGTGGCAGTTACCTGAATTACATCTATAATTATCCACACCTTTTATAAATTAGCAAACCTTTGGAGATTTAAACAGTAGTAGGTGGAATTCCATACTCAGATTGGCCAGTGTTGCTAACCATAGTAAAACAAATCTCATTGCAAATTGGTGGCATTCGGTGGCATTAGAACGGCAGTCTTTACAAATTGGTGTCAGCGAGGTGGGACACCATTGCAATCTGGATACTATCCCAGGATGTATGGGAACAACAGGAAAGCAGAAGATATTTATTTATTTATTTCCGTTATTTCTACCCTGTCTTTTCTCTACCCCTGAAGGGGGACTCAGGACGTTTTACATTAGGCCACGATTCGATGCCGCTTATAATAATACACGTGACGGCGTGAGTGGCGCCACCTATGTGTAGAACTGTTAGTTGCAAGATTTAAAGTGTTGTATCATGCTTAATCCTCCCCTTTTACCCTGCTTATGTATAGTTGTATGGATTGGTTACTTATAGCTGTCAATCAGTACTGTTTGTATCCACCTCTTCCTGCAGGAGGGGAGTGCTTCCTTTCTTTTCATTCTGCCATCAGAGTTCGTACCAGATGGACGTAAGAGATCTGACTCTAAAGGACCCTGGTTTAAGTTACCTCTTAGCACCAGTTCTGAGGGTTTTTTTACCCCTGGGACTCATGCTTTATGCCCAGATCGTCCTGGACAATTATTGAGGAGACCCAGGCACCTTCAAGCCGGTTCTTTTGGCACCAAAGGAAGATCCTGAATCTTCAAAACATAGGCCATCTGAACTGGGGTTGTGGTTTGCTCCGGCATTCACAGCCATTGAGGAAAGAGGAAACTTGGAAAAGCTTCTCAGCTTCAAACACCTTGGACCCATGACTAACTGAGACTGTAACGTATATTTTCCTTCACCCCTCTGACGTTTCCAGCTCATTGCTTTAAAGAAATAACTCTTTGTGGTCAATAAAACTTATTTTGAGTTATTTACAGCATTTTGGGTTTTTGAGAGTTCCAGTTTTCTATAGGAGGGCAAGATGCAATCTCCTGGGGAAAGATGCCACGTCCATCCCTCCTTCATTAAGAATAATAGCCCCCAGGCACGACGGCACAATACAACACATACATACAAAATACATAAAGCATTAATTAAAACAGTACATAAACATTAATTAAAACAATAATACAACAATATGGCAATAGAAAAGAATGGATCATATGTCCTCATATGTCAATTTCACCTTATGTCTGGAGGCTCTGTCGAACTGGCTACGTGCTAGTAGACTGAAGGTGAACCCGGCGAAGACTGAGATTCTCTGGCATGGCCGCTCGATTGGTCCGACCCATTTGCTACCCACCTTCGATGGTGCTGCCCTATCTCCTTCGCCTACCGTTAAGAGCTTGGGTGTCGTTTTGGATTCTCAGCTGACAATGGAAGCTCAGGTCGCTGCTGCCAGCAAACAGGCCTTTTTCCATCTACAACAAGCGAGGCAATTGGCACCCTACCTATCTGATGAGGCTCTGGCAACAGTCATCCATGCCACGGTCACGTCTAGGCTGGCTATTGCAACGTCCTGCATGTTGGCCTTCTGATGTCTACGACTCAAAAGCTCCATATTGTTCAGAATGCGGCAGCCAGGCTACTCACAAGAACACCCATGAAATGCCATATAACACCAGTGTTGCGGTATTTGCATTGGCTTCCAACTGATTACCGTGGTCTATAAAGATGCTAGTTCTGACCTTTAAAACTCTTTACGGCCAGGGTCCATCGTATCTTAGGGACCGTCTCTCATTCTCCCATCATCAGAGGTCACAACGACCATCCCAACGTGACTTACTTTATATACCATGTCCTAGAGAAGTGCACTTGGAAAGGACCAGACGCAGGGCTTTTTCTATTTCTGCCCCTGCCTTGTGGAATTCCTTGCCACCCTATATTAGAGCCATGCGTGACTTAGGGCCTTTTACCCTAGCACTTAAGACTTGGCTTTTTACTAGAGCTTTTGATCTTTGTTAATTTTATCAATATCTGTATGTATGTATTTTTATCCTCTATAATTTTAGCTGTAAATCGCCTAGAGCATCTTGGATGAAGGGTGATTAATAAGTAATTAAATGATGATGATGATGATGATGATGATTGTATCATATGTTCTCAAGGAACAACACATATATCATTACTGTTGTTTTTTCATGGAGCAAAAAGATACAAGCCTGAATGTCCATGTAAATACGCACACAGAAAAGCGTTCATTCCGCAGTGGAGCTTATTCAAAGTAGCATCACTGTTGTTAACTTGTCATTTAGATTGTGAGAGTATTTTAAGAAATAAGATGAAGGTTTTGCTATTTTAATTTGCTAAGAGAGAATAAAATAAAATCAATAACCCATTTAAAATGTATTACAGAGAAACAGTGAGAAAAGTAATTTATAGAGTGTTTTCTGTGAGTTGTATGATGGCTAAACTAATGGTCATTTCTGTGAAAGATGGTGGGGGAAAATCCATACAAAAATTAAATAAAGACTTGCAAAGTATGATTTTGCTGCTGGCAGTCTAAAAAGGATTTTCTTGTTCCTCACCCAAGAGAGTTGGGGTTCTATCAAGGAAGCTTTTCTACATGTCATACATCATTTCAAAGAGACATATATAGCCTCGGAACTGCTCCAAGGCAGCTGCAAGCCAGTGTCACTTTGAGTTAAATGCATTATTAAACTGTTAGGGAATTTCACATCATGGGTCATTTATCTATGCTAAATTGGGTCAAAAGCCTGTACACGTGGCTAGACAAATGAGAGAAGAGAACAAAATCCTCCCCTGGGAACTATTTCATTGACAGTGTCACTGAGTTCATGTTATTATTTTTCCTTGGGAAAATCAGAAGGGGTGGACAGGAAGAGAAAAAGGGGAGAAAACTGGAAGAGAACAGAATATAAATTATAAATTATATTACTGAGTTCTTTCATCCGGATTAGATTTCTCCACCCGATTTCTGGTTTCCATTTTAATACTTTTTAAATGTTACATAGTATTGCCAAGTAATAATATATAGAAGCTATAAAACATTTCAGATTTCATGGACTACAGCCAGCACTGCTATGGAGAGCAAGAAGGGGGAGTGTGTACAAGGAGGTTATTTCAGCCCTCTTTGCTTGGTTTTCACCATAGCAGCCAAGCAGACATTTTTAATTCCTGGCTGCCTGACAGCCAAAAACCTGGTTCAGTCTTCACTGTGTTGGGAAGTACGCTATGCTGCCTAGGATTAAATTACTATGAGTTCAATGAAACAAAATACCTCAGATATTTCTATTCCAAATTAGATATACTTTTATTTAAATACTATCTTGGAAACCTGGCGATGCCCGGGTTACTTGAGAAAGGCATTGTTTGTTTTTGGAAGTTTGGTAATATCTCTGGATGTAATATCTCTGAACTACAATCCCCACCCCCATCAAACCCCTCCAGTATGTTATGTTGGCCCAGGTTAATTGAAAAAGGCACTGTTTGTTTTAGGGTGTTAGGTAATATCAGTTTAGTAATTTGTATTTATTTATTTATTTAGTTAATTATTTCCAGTTTTTATATTCCGCCCTTCTCACCCCACAGGGGACTCAGGGCGGATTACAGTGTACACATATATGGCAAACATTCAATGCCAATTTTTGACATACAAACATATACAGACATACACAGAGGCTATTTAACTTTTCCTGGCCGCCAGGGGAGCTGTCGCTTTCCTTGTTCATCTGCGATGCTGATGAAGCACTTCTACATTCCTCGCATGCTTCCCCGCTGTAATTCTTTGCTGGAGTCTTCTTTATGGCCTCATAAATCAGTTAATTTAGCCTCCCCACACTTTAGGGTGGTACATAATTTTTCCTACTTGACAGATGCATCTGACTTTCGGGTTGCAAAGGTTGGCAACAGGCTACACAATGGTTGGAAACCCACTCCAACCCGAGCTGGCTTCGAACTCATGAGCTTTTGGTCAGAGTGATCTTAATGCAGCTGACACTCAGCCAGCTGCACCACAATCCCGGTGCAGTCTTTCCGGTTGTTTTTATGAATGTTCCCATTAGAAAATGCATAAGGATGTGGGTGAATTGCAATTCCCAAAATCATGGGCATCTGTGGCATCGTTGGTTGGCTTCACAGTGCTCTCTGGATGTAGGTGAACTACAACTCCTCTAAATCATGGTGATTTTTTTCCCTAAAACTCTTGTCAGTTGCTGATCAATTACTATGTGTTGTGTGCCATAGGAATGGGTAGGAAAGGGTTAAGGGAGAGGCAGTGGGCAGGTCATGCAAATTTGGAGAGAGAAAGGAACCCTGGGATGTCCATTCTGGAGAAAAAACCAGAACATCCAGGATGAAATTGCTCCCAAATGAAAGGATTCCTTGGGTGGCTGGTTTTTGGAGAGGACATTGGCAGGGGTTGGGCTACATGATCACAGCGCTCACTATAACCTGTAATGTTGGTTGAGGGAGTGTGTTGGGACATAATGCTAGGAGTTTCCTTTTCCTGGAAAGGCACACTGGAACAACCATGTTTTCAAGCTCCTCCTAAAGATTGCTAGCCACGGGACCTGCTTGATGTCCTTAGGGAGAGAGTTCCAGAATCGAGGGGTCACCACCGAGAAGGCCCTATCCCTCGTCCCCACCAGTCACGCTTGCAATGCCAGTGGGATTGTCAGCAGGGCCTTTCCAGATGAACGAAGAGATCGTGTGGGTTCGTACACAGAGATGCGGTCAGGCAGGTAGGCGATACAACATACCTCCTTTCTGTTCTGTCTGTCTCTCTCCTGCCTATCCAAAACAGCATTGAATTTTTGCTGTGTATGTGTACTGTGATCCACCCTGCGTCCCCTTGGGGAGATAGGGCAGAATATAAATGAAGTGTTAACAGCACTTGCTAATATTTATGGGTTTGTTCTTAACCATAAAGGGAGAGGGACTTCTCTGTGGTGGTCCCCCGACTCTGGATATCAGACAAGCCCCTACATTGGCAGTCTTTAGGAGGAGCCTGAAAACATGGCTGTTCCAGTGTGCCTTCCCTGAATAAAGGAAACAATTCCCTGCAAAATATCCTGAGAAGCAATTACTCGTTGGGCTGCTTTCTACTTTTCGTTTAAAACCCTCCTACTAGATACATCCTCTGTTCATGTCCAGCATTTATTTTTAAAGTTTTAACTATTACATCTGGCCCGGCCATAGGTTTTTAAATCCTTGTGTGTTATTGTCTATGTGTGAGTTATATTAACTGTATTGCTTATTTTGCTTATTACTTGTTGTTTTTATTGATGTGTTGATGGGCTTGGCCTCATGTAAGCCGCTCCGAGTCCCTTGGGGAGATGGTGGCGGGGTATAAATAAATTATTATTATTATTATTATTATTATTATTATTATTATTATTATCTTGTATGTTTGGATTGGCTGTAAGCTGCCTTGGGCCGTTGATTGGGTAAAGGATAAGTACAAATTTCATAAACAAACAAACAAACAAATAAGGCTTTGCATCATAAACTTATATAACCACCATAGAATCATGTTCTATGTCAGTGGTTCTCAACCCTCCGAATGCTGTGTCCCCTTAATACAGTTCCTCATGTCGTGGTGACCCCCAACCATAACATTGTTTTCATTGCTACTTCATAGCAGTCATTTTACTACTGTTATAAGTCATAATGCAAATATCCAATATGGTGAGTGTTCTGGAACAGCTGTTCCAGGAGCTCCAATTTTATTTGCTTTGAATTAAATGTTGGTTTGCAATCCCAGGCTTGGGATTTTCCAACAGGATGGCTTCCTGTTATAGTTTGCAATCATAGGGCAAGCTACCTGTCTATTATAGTTAGGATCCCTGGTCCCACCCCTCTCTGGGTTTTTGGAGGGAAGGGGCCATTTTTCAGTTAGTCTCAAAAAAGGAAGTCTATGCAGAGGATGTATACAGACGTCCTCCTGTACAAAGGCTTCGTCCCTTAAGACTTTCCGGGGGAGAACAGTCTTGAGAGCCTCTGAAGATTCCCAAAGGTTCCGGGGAAACAGCCTTACAGCCCTGAGGAATTCCGGAGGGAATAACAGCTCTAACCATCAAAGCAGCTAAGTGATTACAAGCCTTTTGATAGGTTCACTCTGCGTTGAGACGTAGTTCAGCCCGGTAGTGAATCCACATCAATAAGGTTTAGGTTCACAGCAGCCTGGGAGGAGCTAAAAGAGGGAATTTTCCTTTTAACAAAGTTTTTGAAGATAGTGCCTGTTTCCTGTAAAAAAGATTGCAAGAGCTAATAGACTGTTAAGCCTGTTTGTTCATTATTAAAGAACTGTTATATTTCTCATAAAGCCTGTTTAATAAGGGAAATTTCTCTAAAAGCTTCTTTTCAGGCCCCCTGGCTTCCCGCTGGATCCAAGCCATGCATCCTCTCTTAAAGGCACTTCATTTAAGGTCCAGCGGCGACAGAACAGTGAGGTTGAGTTTGTCATTTGGGAGTTGTAGTTGCTGGGATTTATAGATTGCCTATAATCAAAGAGCATTCTGAACTCAACCAGCAATGGAATTGAATCAAATTGGGCACACAGAACTCCCATGCCAACAAAAAACACTGGAAGGGTTTGGTGGGCATTGACCTTGAGTTTGGGAGTTGTAGTTCACCTATATTCAGAGAGCACTGTGGACTCAGGCAATGATGGATCTGGACCAAACTTGACACAAATACTCAATATGCCCAAATGTGAACACTGGTGGAGTCTGGGGAAAATAGACCTTGACGTTTGAGAGTTGTAGTTGTTGGGATTTATAATTCACTACAATCAAAGAACTCCACCAATGATAGAATTGGGTCAAACTTCCCACATGGAATCCCCAACAGAAAATACTGTATTTTCTGATGATCTTTGGTGACCCCTCTGAAACCCCCTTGCGACCCCCTCAGGGGTCCCGACCACCAGGTTGAGCAACACTGTTCTATGTAGGTAGTGAAACTTATGCTGAAGTGACACTTGTGGTGTGTTGGCCAAAGTGAGCTTATATTCATAACTTCTATGTTGAATCCAGAGGAGAGCAATGTCCAATCTCGATAAAATAGTAAAGAGCAGAGGCGTCATACTGGCAACAAAGATCTGCCTAGTCAAAGCCATGGTATTCCCTGTAGTAACCTACGGATGTGAGAGCTGGACCTTAGGGAAAGCTGAGCGAAGGAAGATTGACGCTTTTGAGCTGTGGTGTTGGAGGAAAGTGCTGAGAGTGCCTTGGACTGCGAGAAGATCCAACCAGTCCATCCTCCAAGAAATAAAGCCCGACTGCTCACTGGAGGGAAGGATACTAGAGACAAAGTTGAAGTACTTTGGCCACATCATGAGGAGACAGCAAAGCCTAGAAGACAATTATGCTGGGGAAAGTGGGAGGTAAAAGGAAGAGGGGCCAACCAAGGGCAAGATGGATGGATGGCATCCTTGAACTGACTGGACTGACCTTGAAGGAGCTGGGGGTGGTGACGGCCGACAGGGAGCTCTGGCGTGGGCTGGTCCATGAGGTTACGAAGAGTCGGAGATGACTGAACGAATGAACAACAACATGTTGAATCCAACTTTTATGCTCCAAGTGTCTGCTGCAGCACTGAGCATCAATTGAAATTAATTTTCCAAAGCATATTGTATACACTGAGAGTTTTCAGTTTAATAAGTTTGATTTACTCCATCTGTACAGTAATGGTATTATTGCATTATTTCAGCCTAAATGTATATGTCTTCCTGAAGATGAAATAAGAGGAAAGCACTAATTAGAGCAGGTTAAAATATATCCTCATACAATATTAAATATGCAAGAGCTCATCCATGGAGATTAGTCTGCAAGAGGTTACACCATATATTGGCTTATTTTGCAACATATCAAATTAGCTTTCATGAATAAATATATCTAATAATATTTAGCTCTATAATTTAACAGCATCCTATTAAAATTCGTTTCCGAATCAGCCAAGCTGTGTATTTGATCTACTATGATTAGCAGCCTCTGAGTACCTAATAATTAAATGTGCAGTTTATACTGATTTTGGCAAACACCATTCAGGGGACGATGAACTTTAATCCCCTATAACGGATCCTTTCAACAAACACTTAGAAATGAACTCTAAAATTGGCTGGGCAAAGTAACGGACCATGGCAGCAAGCTGTAAAAATAAATACTCCATCACCCAGAAATGTTATAACTGGGACTTGCCCTGCTTGGAACAATGAGCCCAGGTCTCTGCTCAGACTGAGAGTTTGATCGTCCTTGAGCTAAGCAGGCTAGAGCCATATTTGGATTGGTAAGATCCACCAAAACACACACATAACCCATTCCACTTACAGAAACCAAATGGATTGGCCGCTGAATATTTCATCAAAGCTTGAAATGGAATGGAGTATTCCACTTTGCCCCTTGCTTTCTCATACTGTATTCTAAACACTCACTCTTAAAGCGAGAATACCAGAAATTCATAGAATGAAATTGTAATGGATCCCTTTTCTAGGTTGGCCCCACGGTTCCAGTCGTTGGGCTTCAGGTACCCGCTTTCCCCTTGTTCTTCTTAATCTTTCTCTGAATTGGGTCCTTGGGCCCCAAGGTCATCCCTGTGTGGACTGTTGTACTCACTTATTTATTTATTTATTTATTTATTTACTGTACTTGTATACCGCAGTTTCTCAGCCCAACAGGCGACTCATAGAATCATAGGATCATAGAATCAAAGAGTTGGAAGAGACCTCTTGGGCCATCCAGTCCAACCGCCTGCCAAGAAGCAGGAATATTGCATTCAAATCACCCCTGACAAATGGCCATCCAGCCTCTGCTTAAAAGCTTCCAAAGAAGGAGCCTCCACCACATTCTGGGGAAAAGAGTTCCACTGCTGAACGGCTCTCACAGTCAGGAAGTTCTTCCTCATGTTCAGATGGAATCTCCTCTCTTGTAGTTTGAAGCCATTGTTCCGCGTCCTAGTCTCCAAGGAAGCAGAAAACAAGCTTGCTCCCTCCTCCCTGTGGCTTCCTCTCACATATTTATACATGGCTATCATATCTCCTCTCAGCCTTCTCTTCTTCAGGCTAAACATGCCCAGTTCCCTAAGCCGCTCCTCATAGGGTTTGTTCTCCAGACCCTTGATCATTTTAGTCGACTCAACGCGGTTTACAACAAGGATAAAAATCAATCAGCAATATACAATTTAAAACCATAAGAGCATAGTATACAATATTGACACAACAATAAACAACACAATACATCTCATAACTAGAGTTGTGATCCAATTCGTCGTCCATATTTCCAATCCTGTAATCATCACATTCCTTGCACTGTTTATCCGAATGCCCGTTCAAACATCCAAGTTTTTAATCTTCTTCAAAACACCATTAGCGAGGGGGCTGATCTAACCTCCATAGGAAGGGCGTTCCACAGCCGAGGGGCCACCACAGAAAAGGCCCTTAGGACCCTAAGATCATCCAGGGAGGCCCTGCTCATTGTCCCCCATCATCACAATTGCATTTGGTGGGGACAAGGGACAGGGCCTTTTCTGTGGTGGCCCCTCGGCTGTGGAACTCCCTCCCAAGCGAAACAAAATGGTGGCCAGCTCTGTCCAATGGGTAGGCAGGGCGGGACTTTCTGCCAATTGGCCAGCTGGCCGAATGGCAGGAACTTCTTCCACCGTGCAGGGGCTTCTGAGGAGAAGAAGCCCCTGTGGATGACATAGCCAGGCGGAGGTTGCCCAGAGCTGCAATGGCGGGCAGGGCATTTCAAAAGAAGTGTTGATAACTTTGTTTTTTTAAAAAAAGTAATAATCTAGATCATATCAATTAGATCTATCAGCAGTAGTTAGTTAACTGCTAAATAAAGGTATTGTCCCCTTCTCACCACTGAATGAAAAGAAAGTCAGTGTTGAGCAATGGTTTCAGCACTGGACTACAATTCTGGAGAATATGGTTTAAATACCTACCCAGATACTGAAACCCACTGGATGACCTTGGCAAGTCACATTATCTCAGTCTCAGAGAAGGGCAAAGGCAAGTCCCTGCTGAAAAAATCTTGCTAAGAAATCACTTTGATTGGTTTGTCTTAGGGTTGTCGGAGATCAGTAATTACTTGAAGGAACAGATCAACACCAGGCAGGTTGTCGAATTGGCTTTTCAGCTGCTTTATTCTATTTTTCTCAAATGTTTTATGGCTTACGAGAGCATGGGACTATGGACAATGACCCCTAACTACATGCACTTTCAACCTGCTAATTGCAATATTGTAATTAACTGCAGACAGAAGCAATTGCCTCCATATATCAAAGACTTTGACAGGAAAGTAAGGTCTCCAGCTGGGAAATGGTTAGTTTTTATGTTGCCATCTGACAGACATGAAAACTTTTTTCTTATTAATTATGCATTCCAAGAACAATGACATAATTTTGGGTGGAAAGTTTGAATACAGAAAGGGCATGTATAGTCTATATATTTACAATTATTTAATAGTCATGGTGAAACATAAGGAGGGGGTGGCATAGTTCCATGCTGAGGGCTAGAGACCTCTAGAAAATAATTATATAGCAACAATTCACAATGTCCTTGATTGAAACTGAGACAGTTAAATGGAACACAGCCACCTCTAAACTCTGAAAGATAGTCTAGATAGTCTACATAGTCTACATCAGTGTTTCTCAACCTTCTTAATGCCGTGACCCCTTAATACAGCGCCTCATGTTGTGGTGACCCCCAACCATAACGTTATTATCATTGCTACTTCCTAACGGTAATTGTGTTACTGTTCGGAATCATAATGTAAATATCTGAAATGCAGGATGTATTTTCATTCATTGGACCAAATTTGGCACAAATACCCAATAACAGAGCTCCATGAAGTCATGTCAGCTACATGACCTTGGAGGTGTCAATGGACAACACCGGCTCTTCAGCCTAGAAATTGAGCACCAACCCTCAGAGTTGGACACGACTGGACTTAATGTCAGGGGAAATTTTTTTTACCTTACCTTACCCAATAAGCAAAATTGGTGGGGTTGGAAGGAGAACTGATTTTGTCATTTGGGAGTTGTAGTTGCTGGGATTTATAGTTCACCTACAATCAAAGAGCATTCTGAACTCCACCAACGATAAAATTGAACCAAACTTGGCACACAGAACTCCCATGACCAAGAGAAAATTCTGGAAGGGTTTGGTGGGTGTTGACCTTGAGTTTTGGAGTTGTAGTTCACCTACATCCAGAGAGCATGATGGACTCAAACAATGATGGATCTGGACCAAACTTGGCATGGACACTCAATATGCTCTAATGTGAACACTGGTGGAGTTTGGGGGAAAATAGACCTTGACATTTGGGAGTTGTAGTTGCTGGGGTTTATAGTTCACTTACAATGAAAGAGCATTCTGAATCCCATCAACAATAGAACTGGGCCAAACTTCCAACATAGAACCCCCATGACCAACAGAAAATATTGTGTTTTCTGATGGTCTTTGGTGACCCCTCTGACACCCCTTCATGACCCCCTCAGGGGTCCCGACCCCCAGGTTGAGGAACACTGGTCTACATAGTGTAGACCAGGGGTCCTCAAACTTTTTAAACAGAGGGCCAAGTCACAGTCCATCAAACTGTTGGAGGGCCAGATTATAATTTGAAAAAAAAAATGAATGAATTCCTATGCACACTGCACATATTTTATTTGTGCAAAAAAAAAAATACAATAATTAAAATGGAGAACAATTTTAACAAATATAAAATTATTGGTATTTCAATGGGAAATGTGGGCCTGTTTTTGGCTGATGAGATAAGGTTGTTGTTATTGTTGTTGTGTGCTTTCAAGTCATTTCAGACTTGGGTTGACCCTGAGCGAGGGCCAAGTAAATGACCTTGGAGGGCTGTATCTGGCCCCCGGGCCTTAGTTTGAGGACCCCTGGTCTAGACAATGACAACAAAGACATTCATTCAGTTTCCCCTCTACCATGAAGTCTGTTCCGGACATGGGCCACCTCTTCACTTTAAGGATAACAAGAGAAGAAAGACCTGAACACCTGAGAAGAAAAAGAGAAAATTCAGATGTCTTCTAAATCATCACAAGATTGTCATTTGGATAAATTTCCTATGTCCTCATCTCTGTAGAAACATGAGAAACATGTTCTTATCCTAACAAAATATATGACCTATCTGATGACTTCCTAAACAAGCTCTTTCCACCACACGGCAAAATCACATACGTTCTAGTCTGTCTGTGCAGTCCCTGTCATCCTGCGATCTTCTCCTTAGTTGCCAACATTGAATTTATACATCAGGTAACAAAGCAGAAAGATATTACTTCTGTAACATAAGGTTTGGTACTAGAAGAAGAAATAACATAAAAAGGTGGTGTTCCTACACCACATGCTTCAGCAAACCTTTTATCAAAAAGTAACAATATGGGAGTGATCCTGGACTCATCTCTGAGCCTGGAACCCCAGGTCTCAGCAGTGGCTGGGAGAGCCTTTGCACAATTAAAACCTGTGCGCCAGTTGTGCCCGTACCTTGGGAATTCTGATCTGGCCACAGTGGTGCACGCTCTTGTTACATCCCGAATAGATTACTGCAATGCACTCTACGTGGGGTTGCCTTTGAAGACTGTTCGTAAACTTCAATTAGTCCAGCGGGGGGCGGCCAGATTACTCACTGGAGTATCATACAGGGAACATACCACCCCTCTGTTATGTCAGCTTCACTGGCTGCCGATCCAGTTCCGAGCACAATTGAAAGTGCTGGTTTTGACCTACAAAACCCTATACGGCTCCGGCCCAGCGTACCTGTCCGAACCCATCTCCTTCTATGTCCCACCTCGGAGTTTAAGATCTTCTGGGGAGGCCCTTCTCTTGGCCCCACCTCTATCACAAGTGAGGTTGGTGGGGACGAGGAGCAGGGCCTTCTCGGTGGTGGCCCCTCGCCTGTGGAATTCGCTTCCCGGGGAAATTAGGTCATCGACATCCCTACTCTCTTTTAGATGGAAATTGAAAACATGGATATGGGACCAGGCCTTTGGGTAATCTGGCGGATAGACAAAGGACAATGACGACTAGAATTGATAGGATTTGACAATATGGAATGAACTACAGATTCTGAGCTTGGCAAACGTTGAATATTAGATTGCTTTTTATTAATTGTGATGCATAATGGGATTGTTTTTAATTGTTTTGTAACTGCTGTTGATACATGTTTATTTTATTATCTGTTGTTTGCATCGAATTGTGCCTTTTTTGTAAGCCACCCTAAGTCCCCCCTCGGGGGTTGAGAAGGGCGGCGTAGAAGTGCGCGAAATAAATAAATAAATAAATAAATAAAAATACCCAAACAAAATAAAACAACCAGTGAGAAGCCTTGAATAAGAACACAGATCCACACACCACCAGAAAACATCTTCCAAAACATATCATTGAATGACCTCTCCTCTACCTGCCTCCATGTTTCTTGTGATTTTCATTTTAGTGGCCAAAAGCCTCTTTTATGCTTCTTTAATATGCTGGGTGTAACTGGTACACAATGGGTTTATCTGATGTCTCCTTTTCGGTCTATTTTGCTGTTCACAAATACTTGGTAAGGGATTGTGAAGGCAGATGCTGTTTATTTATCTATTGTAGGTGAGTGCACAGAACTGGCAAAAACAAAAATCCTGTCTTTTATAGTTCAAATTTTTATTCCTTACTGTAGATCAGAAGTCCCCAAGCTAATAATAATAATAATAATAATAATAATAATAATAATAATAATCTTTATTTGTACCCCGCTACCATCTCCCCAAGGGACTCGGTGCGGCTTACATGAGGCCAAGCCCACAATACATCAATAAACAAAACATCAAATAAAACAGTCAATACAATACAATTCAAATAAATCACATAAACAAAAATGAGCAATAAGCAATCAACAATGACATGGTAAGGTAGTCCCCTGACATTAAGTCCAGTCATGTCTGACTCTGAGGTGTGGTGCTCATCTCCATTTCTAAGCCGAAGAGCCAGCGTTGTCCGTAGACACCTCCAAGGTCATGTGGCCGGCATGACCTCATGGAGCGCCGTTACCTTCCCGCCGGAGCAGTACCTATTGATCTATTCACATTTGCATGTTTTTGAACTGCTAGGTTGGCAGAAGAACAATGACATACAACATGTTAAAAACCAATGGCCGGACCAAATGTAATAGATTAAAATAAAAATAATGCTGACGTGACATGAACATATTCAGAGAGAATTGAGGGAACGCAGTCAGTCTTAAATCAATGATAAAGTGCATTTTGAGGGCATATTGCTGAGAGTTTTCCTTATTCTGGGAAGGCACACTGGAACAACCACATTTTCAGGCTCCTCCTAAAGACTGCCAGAGTTGGGGCATGTCTGATGTCTGTGGGAAGTGAGTTCCAGAGTCGGAGGGCCACCACCGAAAAGGACCTCTCCCTCGTCTTAAGGGCTAAGGCCCTCCAAGGTCATTTCCCCTCCCATCCCCACCTAAACTTTAGACTTAGGGTCACCCTAAGTCTGAAACAATTTGAATTCATGCAACAAAAACAGTCCTAGCTAACTTGACTCTCTCCATCAGCAGACCCACACTTCCCATTGAAATACCGGTAGGTTTATGTTGATAAAATTGTTTTCATTTTAAATATTGTATTGTTCTTTCATCATTTTTGCACTACAAATGAGATATGTCTATATTTATTTTTTCAAACTATAGTCCACTGTCCACCCCCCGACCATTAACCAGCCCCCATCTTAAAATATTTGAGGACCCCTGCTGTAGACACTAGGCATGGTTAGGTTCGGTCAGAATCTTCGTAATTTAGAATAAATTTGGAAAGATTTGCTTTTTGAAGTAATTTCAAAGTTTTTAAGGAAACTGGAAGTTTCTTTGCCCTTCCGAAGCTTTTTCCGCCATTTCTGTTATGAAGTATTAAGTGAGTCGGAAATGATTCAGTGCTTCCCCGCTTCTGGTCCCTGGCCTCATTTAAAAACCCAGTGAATGACTTTCCTCCCTCTCGTCTCCCCTCATGAGCCTGGGAAGCGTTTTAAAACCCAGTAGATGACTTTCCTCCCTCTCATCTCCCCTCGTGAGCCTGGGAAGCATTTTAAAACCCAGTGGATGAATTTCCTCCCTTTGCTTCCCCCCCCCCTTCTGAAATAAAACAACTACTTTCAAAATAAAGACCACCCAATGAAACAAGAAATTACACTTTCAAACCATTAAGGAAGGATTCGGAAGTCTCGGAACTTTCGAATTGTTTTGAACATTTTTTCTGTGAAAATCGGAATTGACTTTAGAATCGAACCACCAGCTACATTCGAAACGAGTTTTGAGCCACTTTATTTTTTTGGATCAAACAAGCCTAGTAGACACATTACTGCAACCTAATACTGAAAACCTGTGTTGCTCCAACCTCCTTTAGTAACCTTCCAGTATGTTGAAAATATTCCAGCTTGCCACAGCACAAGGAGGAAAGGGGTAATTAAAAGGCATAAAAAGGCTTTATACAAAATAGCTTCCTTGTCAGCAGCTTTGTCCCCTTCCACGCAGCGGTATAAAACCCCACATTATCTGCTTTGAACTGAGTTATATGGCAGTGTGGATGCAGATAACCCAGTTCAAAGCAGAAATTGTGGATTATCTGCCTTGATATTCTGGATTATTTGGCTGTGTGGAGGCCCTTTGTTTATTTATTATTTATTTATTTACAGCTTTTATATTCCGCCCTTCTCACCCGGCAGGGGATTCAGGGCGGATTACAGCATATACATATATGGCAAACATTCAATGCCAATTTTTGACATACAAACATATACAGACATACACAGAGGCTATTTAACTTTTTCTGGCCGCCAGGGGACCTGTCACTTTCATCGTCCATCTGTGATGCTGATGAAGCCCTTCCGCATTCCCCGCATGCTTCCCCGCTGGAATGCTTTGCTGGAGTCTTCTTTATGGCGTCATAAATCAGTTAATTTAGCCTCCCCACACTTTAAGGTGGTACCTAATTTTCCTATTTGACAGATGCAACTGTCTTTCGGGTTGCAAAAGTCAACAACAGGCTACACACAATTGGTTGGAAACCCACTCCAACCCGGGCTGGCTTCGAACTCATGACCTTTTGGTCAGAGTGATCTTAATGCAGCTGACACTCAGCCGGCTGCACCACAATCCCGGTGTTAACTGAGATATGCCCGTATCTCAGTGCTTTGCCCATGAAAGCCACACAAAATGCATGGGGTCACCATATGTTGACAGGCAACTAAACTTTACCAATTCTCAAGTCTGGTTGAAATCAATGTTTGTGTGTCTTCAAATTGCCTGTCAACATATGGTCACCTCATGCATTTTATATGGCTTTCATAGGTAAGGAATGCACAGAAATGGTCCTGCCAGTTCCTACATTAGCCTCTGGTATTCATTGGTGGTTTTCAAGTATCAACAAGGGCTGACAAGTTGAGGCAAGCTCCTCATTCCCCACCAGAAGTTTCCTATCCTCACAAGAACATAGCCACCAATGCTTGTTATTCAGCTGTTGAGGAACAATGAATAATCTAGCTGGTATTTCAGTATTGTTCAAATGACTTAATTTACTCCATATCTACTCAAAACAGTAAATCATATATAAGATGGGGAGCATTACCATTAAAAACCCTTATTTAGTGGGGTGGTTATGTAGTGAAATCATGCCTGTTGGTCCTTTAGAAAGTAAGAAATTATGAACTGAATTGAAATCCAATGGCTTGCTGTCTCTTTATGGATGTTAATACCTAATCCATAAGCACACTCAAAAGACTGCAATCTATGCAGCCATTAAAGTTTTTTTAAAAAAAAAATGTGCTTCTAATCACTTTAAGCATCTAGAGAGTGTTTGCATCAAGCTATAATCACATCCATTGTAAATTTACATGGTGTGAATGGCCTTGTAAGTATTCTAAAAGAAATTATTGCAGGATAACACAGGTGTCTAAATTAATAAACATTTGAAAACTACGCAAAATGTTTAACTGCACCAGTTATTGTTTTATGATTGAATTATTACTTAGAGCATCTTTGTACATCTGGTCTGCATCAAGTGTTTCAACTACCTTGAATGACTTTTGGCATATCTTTCATCACTCGTTACTGAATTAACAATGTGTTGGGCCATATGAAAGTCATTTGAAGTTAGGGATTTTGAGGTTTCCCTGAACAATTGTCACAATTTTTGGTAACCATTATTGAGGTCTTTATTGAACTGTGCCTCTAACAAAACAGAGCAATATCTTTATAATGTTTATTTAGTGCTTGTTACTTTCAAGGTGTGATATAAACATTTCTTCTTCTATCTGGGCTCAAGATGAACACATTTCTTTAAACTTACCAAACACATATTGTGATGTAGGTACAACCCAAAGGCCTATTTGCTTGGAAACAAGTAAATGTGACTCACTTGACTCAAGGGAACAGAGTACTCATGTAGATATTTTAATACAATGTAAGGGTAAAGGTTTTTTCCTGGTTCAGTCATGTCTGACTCTGAGGGTTGGTGTTGTTGTTCATTCGTTCAGTCGTTTTTCGACTCTTCGTGACCTCATGGACCAGCCAACGCCAGAGCTCCATGTCGGCTGTCACCACCCCCAGTTCCTTCAAGGTCCGTCCAGTCACTTCAAGGATGCCATCCATCCATCTTGCCCTTGGTCGGCCCCTCTTCCTTTTACCTTCCACTTTCCCCAGCATAATTGTCTTCTCTAGGCTTTGCTGTCTCCTCATGATGTGGCCAAAGTACTTCAACTTTGTCTCTAGTCTCCTTCCCTCCAATTAGCAGTTTATTTCCTGGAGGATGGACTGGTTGGATCTTCTCGTAGTCCAAGGCACTCTCAGAACTTTCCTCCAACACCACAGTTCAAAAGCATCTATCTTCCTTCGCTCAGCCTTCCCTAAGGTCCAGCTCTCACATCCATAGGTTACTAAAGGGAATACCATGGCTTTGACTAGGCGGATCTTTTTTGTCAGTGTGATGTCTCTACTCTTTACTATTTTATCAAGATTGGGCATTGCTCTCCTCCCAAGAAGTAAGCATCTTCTGATTTCCTGGCCACAGTCTGCATCTGCAGTAATCTTTGCACCTAGAAATACAAAGTCTGTCACGGCCTCCATGTTTTCTCCCTCTATTTTCCAGTTGTCAATCATTCTTGTTACCATAATCTTGGTTTTTTTGATGTTTAGCTGCAACCCAGCTTTTGCGCTTTCTTCTTTCACTGGAAGTTGGTGCTCATCTCCATTTCAATGCTGAAGAGCCAGCATTGTCCATAAACACCTCCAAGGTCATGTGGCCAGCATGACTTCATGGAGTGCTGTTACCTATTTCAATATAAAATTCATCCAAAATACCAGGGTCAATTTATACATGGCTCAATGTAAAAAAAAAAATTCAAAGGCAAACACCATTTTAATGGGAATTATAAAAACAACAACAATAGAAATAACGAGAGACATAGGCTTGGTCCTGAACTTTGGCTTCAGTCAGCTGGTTTGTCCATCACATAATGAAGGGAAGGGAGGATCCCACTTGCCGAGTGAGCAGTCACTACTCCTGAGTCTCCATGCTCTCCTCCTCCTCCCCAGTCACCGTCTCCTCCTGGTTCTCCTCCTCCTCCTCCCCTTCCTTCTTTTTGGGAGGCTTCTCATAGGCCTTCTCCAACGGGATCACAATTACCCCATCCCAGGTGGACATTTTGGTCGCCAAATAGTTGGTGTCCCCTTCTTGGCCAAGGCTCAATGTAATTTCTGTACTTTATATAAAAAAAGTAACTATCACCTTCTTTAACATTTCTTCTACACTGCCATATATTCCAGATTATCAAAGCAGATAATCCACATTATCTCCTTTGAACTGGACTAACTGAGTCTACACTGCCATATAATCCAATTCAAAGTTGATAATCTGGACTTTATATGGCAGTACTGATGGGGCCTTAGTAGAAGTACCAAAAAGAAGCACTGGCCTTTTCTATTCTCAGGGCCTTTCCAGACAAGCCCAAAATGTGAAACCTGTCTTGGTTTTACCTGAGGTGTCCAAATGTAAAACTGAATTAATCTGGAGAAAACTGGGATTTCCTAGTTTGCGCCAGATTAATAAAACACCTGGAAAGATCCTGACCTTAAGATGAGGTCCAGATCTTTCCAGCCAAATGCACTGTGGAGATTGACTCACAGGACCATTGCCACAGTCCTGGGGGCCAATTCCCACAGCGATTCCAGTTCTTCAACAGCACAGGTCCCCCCAGAGAGCTCTCCTGGTGCTCAAAAATGATGTGTCAGGAGGTGTGTGTATGTGTGTGTGTGGGGGGGGGCATGTAGCTACTCCAAGGAAATCCTGGGGTTTGGGGCAGATGTGGAATCAAAGCTATGGAATCCTCAGAGATGTAGTTTCATGCGGTCTTTAGCATTATCTACCAAAGAATTCAGATGTCTCACCAAACTACCAATCCCAGCTTTCCATAGCTTTGAGCCATGGCAGTTGGTGGTTTCAAACTGTATTCATTCAAAAGGGTAGATATTAGGCTTGGGCAATCCATGGTTCTAAATGGTTCTAAAGTACTTACAAAACTAAAGTTCTGGTGGTGAAAATTTCAGAACTCTAACAAAACTTTCAAAATTTAATTATTTCAAAATTTAATTATTTCAAAATTAATTATTATTGGTGATTTTAATGACAAAACCAATTAGGAACTGCCATTTATTATGAAATTTTGCGAGTTTTGTTAGAGTTCTGAAATTTTCACCACCAGAACTTTAGTTTTGTAAGTACTTTAGAACCATTTAGAACCATGGATTGCCCAAGCCTAGTAGATATTATAATAACCTAAATTACTAAATCAAGGGCAGGATAGAGATATAGTGCTAAATACATGGAAATGCTTTTATTTCAGAAACACATAGCTCCATATACCTCCCCGTCCTTAGAAGTCCTCCCAACCTCCAGGTCAAACATTACTCTGAAAGTTTCTTGAGGCATTGAAAAGAAGGATAGCAAGGATTTCAGAGGGAAAAGTGGATTTAAAAGAAATAAAAGAGGTGACATCAGCCATCTGTACTACTGGGACACCTCTTATCTTCAGAACCTGCTTCAGCACAAGTGTATTTCAGACTACTTAGGAGTACAACATTCTTAAAGCATCCTTCTTCAGTTTCTGTTGTAGTTCAGCATGATGGTAACATTACTACTACTGGTAGAAGGGAGAAGAGGTCTGTACAGGTGTTAGAGGAGGAACAGCAGCGAAAACGGATTAGGGAGATAATATTTTATTTTATTTTATTTATTTCGGGTACTTCTACCCCGCCCTTCTCAACCTCCGAGGGGGGACTCAGGGCGGCTTACAGAAAGGCACAATTCGATGCCTGCACAACATACATCGTGGCTCCAAGCAATTCTGAGACGTTTGAGGGCTTCACTCATTGTGAAATGGGGAGGAGAGCAGAGGAGTAAAGCGGGCTACTCACGATCAAGAGTCCGACGAAGAGCTTCAGAGGAAGAGCATCCGTGAAATACTTAGCGCGCCTACAGAGGATGAGGATTTCATGGGGTTTGAAAGGAGTGATGGGTCTGGGCGTGATATGAGGAAGGAGGATGAGCTGGATTGGACCCGTGTTCAGGAGATTAGGGACATTTGTAATCAACCCACCTCCAGTGATGAATTTGAGGGGTTCACAGGGAATTGGCAACCGGGGAGCACTTGGCAAGACCTAAGTCTTGACAGACTCTGGCAGAGGTGGAGAGATGGGTGCTCGGGTTAAGCTGCGGGGATGGAGGCAGCTGAGAGCGATGAGGAAAGGGTGGGGAGCTCATCCTCTAATGAGGAGCTTTAGGATAAAGGTGGGTTTTGGTTGTATGGCTCTTTGCAGAAGGCAAAGTGTCTCTTTTGGGATGTGAATCTTTGTTACTGCCAACTCTCGAGCTTGGGTCTTTGGACTACAGATTCCTGTGTTGCTGTGTTCCTGTGCTCCTGTGTTCCCGTGTTTACCTTCATTCAACGGCTTGACTACGGACCAGTTTGACCAACGTTTTTGTCTCTTGGACTTTACCATTTTTAACTTTGTGTTTGGACCTTGCATCATTTTAGGACTCCGTTTTCTATCTTCTGTGACTGTGTTTTTGAACTGTGTGAACTTTGAAGCAGATTGCTGAACTTTTCTGTTAACCAGGATTAAACAGCGATATAATCCGGGTTATATTTTTGTTGCTGGTATCACTTCGTTTTTGATGCCAAATTACTGCCTTAGTTCCCTGCACTGAAGTTAAGTGCTTTAAAAGACTCTTTTTGTGTAATAAAGCTGTGTTTGAACCTTTTACTTTGTGTTTGGCTCTACTTAAGGCTTCTGGGTCTTGACAGCTTCAATTAGTTGCAAAAATCATACAACATTACCTTTCTCATTGCAATATCCTAGGATTAGTGTACTTAAAAAAATACTTTAGTATTCACTCCATAAAACTATACAGGTTTTCCCCACAGAACTTTGGGGACATGGGAACTCAACAACATTGCTGTGTTTGTTGAACTATGTTTGTCAATGACATTGATGGTTGCTATAGCTTGCTTTGTATCACACCCTCCTTAGATTGTCAATTGATGGGCTGCTTGAAAGCCCCAAACAGAAGCTTGAGGCCATGTTAATGGGGTGCCCTTTAATATCAAATAAATTGGGGGCTGTAGCTGTTCTTAGATGCTGCCAGATCTAATGAGACATTTACCCTCAGAATGGCTCTAAGAGATGCAAGTTTAAATGCCATTCCTGTTAAGACTGTTGACCTCTGTCCTTATAAGACACTAACAGTAAAGCGCATGTGGCTCACATTGAAAAAAAAGGTGTGGGTGAAAGCAAAAAGCATATAAGCCTGGAAAGCTGCTTTTAAAAAAAAGAGAGAGACATTTGTTCTAAGGTGCCCCACAAAATGTGCTTTGTGACAATTGCCGGGGTGACAAATGATGTAAAAAGTAAGGGTAACCTTGTATTTATTACTATTATTATTAAACTTTATTTGTATCCCGCTAGCATCTCCCGAAGGACTCGATGCGGCTTACAAAGGCCAAGGCCTCAACACAACAACAGCAAACAATAACAATACACTACAAAGCAAATTAAAAACATAAGCAATAACAAAACATTACACCATTACACAATAAAAATTAGGACCGGGCCAGTGATGGGTACAGATTAAAAAGTGCTGGGTGTGACAGGTGGTATGTTGGAATTCTAGGCAAATGCAATGTGCAGAGAGTCTTAAATTCTAATAAAGTGCTTCTCGGACATAGTGCTGGGGGTTATCCTATTCTGGAATGCATATCGGAATAGCCAGGTCTTCAAGTTCTTCCTAAAGACTGCAAACGTGGGTGCTAGTCTAATGTCTTTGGGGAGGGTGCTCCAAAGTCAGGGGGCAACCACAGAGAAGGCCCTGGTTTTTATTGTCCCCACCAAACGCACCTGTGACGCAGGTGGGATCACAAGCAGGGCCTCTCAAGATTAACGAAGGGAGCGCGTGGGTTCATAAACAGAGATGTGGTCATGCAGGTTGGCAGGTCAAGTCAAGAACACACCAAGTCAAGAAATGCCAAATGTTTTGAAGGCAAGGTTTGTGCTGTTTTGCATCAGGGAAGAGAAGAATACCAGTGGAATTTGAGTCAGTGAATGTTCAGGAGACTATTTCCTGTTTGCTCATACCTTTTGGAATTCCCACATCAGTTCAGGGTGGGTAACTTTCAACTACTCTTCAGAGCCTCTCATGTTGCATGTTGTCCCAAACCGTTTAGGGCTTTATAGGTAAGCACCTGCACCTTGAATTGGGTTCGGCATGTAAACGGCAGCCAATGGAGCTCCTTAAACAGGAGGGTTGACCTCTCTCTGTAAAGAGCACCAGTTATCATCCTGGCCGCCGCCCGTTGGACCAGTTGGAATTTCTGAGCCGTTTTCAAGGGCAGCCCCATGTAGAGCGCATTACAGTAATCCAATCTAGAGGTAACCAAGGCATGGACCACCCCGGCCAAATCAACCTTTGCGAGGTACGGTCGCAGCTGGCGCACAAGTCTCAGTTGTGCAAAAGCCCTCCCGGACACCGCGGACGCCTGAGCCTCAAGCGAAAGTGATGAATCCAGGAGGACTCCCAAACTGCGGACCTGTGACTTCAGGGGGAGTGTAACCCCATCCAGCACAGGTTGCCATCCTATACCCCGATCCAGTTTACGATCGACCAGGAGGATCTCTGTCTTGTTGGGATTGATCTTCAGCTTGTTCTTCCTCATCCAGATAGCCACAGCGGCCAGGCACTCGTCCAGCACTCGAGGGGCCTCCTTGGAATTAGGTGGAAATGAGTAGTAGAGTTGTGTGTCATCTGCGTAAAGATGGCACCTAACTCCAAAACTCCAGATGACCTCTCCCAGCGGTTTCATGTAGATGTTAAAAAGCATGGGAGACAAAATAGAGCCTTGCGGGACCCCACAGGTCAAAGGCCAGGGGTCCGAGCAGGCGTCTCCCAGCTTCACCATTTGGGATCGACCCTCCAGGAAGGACCGAAGCCACGACAAAACCGTGCCCCCATGACCCATCCCAGAAGGATACCATGATCAATAGACAAGTATTATCTGTTCAAATATGTTATTATTTTTCTTTCTCAATAAAAACATTTTTTAAAAATCTCAATAAATATTTAAACACAAGCAAGATAGCAATCGAAGCATAGCTAGCTATTATTCAAACTATAACTAGGAAGGTAGGCTAATTAAGAAGGATCTGTTTCCTCTCCTTAAACTTGAAGGACAGGTGTTAGTATAGGTAAAAGGTAGTTCCCTGACATTAAGTCCAGTCATGTCTGACTCTAGGGTGTGGTGCTCATCTCCATTTCTAAGCCGAAGAGCCGGCGTTGTCCGTAGACACCTCCAAGGTCATGTGGCCGGCATGACTGCATGGAGCGCCATTACCTTCCCGCCGGAGCGGTACCTATTGATCTACTCACATTTGCATGTTTTCAAACTGCTAGGTTGGCAGAAGCTAGAGCTGACAGCGGAAGCTCACGCCGCTCCCCGGAATCGAACCTGCGACCTTTCGATCAACAAGGTCAGCAGCTCAGTGCTTTAACCCACTACGCCACCGGGGGCTCCTAGGTGTTAGTATGGTAGGTAGGAAATGACAAAAAAAAAAAAAAAACCACTTTGCTATTCTCAGGGCCCTTCCAGACAGTCCCAAAACATGGGACTTGTCTTGGTTTTACCCGAGGTGTTCAAATGTAAAACTAAAATTTTCTATTAAAATTTAAAAACTACCAACTATTTGCTGCAAAATTCTATTTACTGTTTGTCTGTGTATCAAACTTTCAAAACTGAAAGATCACCATGAAGATAGACATCAAATTCTCCAATAATAATAATAAAAGCTTTATATGGTGGAGGTTTATGTGGAATAAAGATTATTACTGCAGTCTTTGCTAATCACATTTTCATTTAAGCCTTACCTGGCAATTTTGTTGAATATATTACATGGCTTAGATGAGTCCCAGCCAATTTACACTTAGTTAGACACATTTAATTCAACCTCTTCAAAATCTAATAGTTTAAAGCTCTTTTATTTCTCAATTTCAGAGTCTATTTGAAACAATAATGTGATGGTTATTATTAACATGTTCACTTGAAGCTTATATTTTCTGGATTTCAATGTGTGAAAGAACATTCTTAAAGCCTCCAAAGCAGAGCAAATTTGAGACCTATGACACGAGACAAACAGACAAAAGACTGGGGTATCTACACTGTGGAATTAATGCAATTTGACTCCACTTTAACTACATGGTGCAATGCTGAGGAATCATGGGAGTTGTATTTTGACAAGTTCTTTAGTCTTTTCTGCTAAAGAGTGGTTATGCCTCTCTTTAGCAGATGATTGGAAAGGGATAGATGCACCATCTGCAACAGTGAAGTCTAAGGACCTTATCACATTGGGATATCCTCCGTTTCTGAGACTCTTCATACATGATTCCTATCACATGACGTTTCATAGAATCATAGAATCATAGAATCACAGAGTTGGAAGAGACCTCATGGGCCATCCAGTCCAACCCCCTGCCAAGAAGCAGGAATATTGCATTCAAATCACCCCTGACAGATGGCCATCCAGCCTCTGTTTAAAAGCTTCCAAAGAAGGAGCCTCCACCACACTCCGGGGCAGAGAGTTCCACTGCTGAACGGCTGTCCCAGTCAGGAAGTTCTTCCTCATGTTCAGATGGAATCTCCTTTCTTGTAGTTTGAAGCCATTGTTCCGCGTCCTAGTCTCCAGGAAGCAGAAAACAAGCTTGCTCCCTCCTCCCTGTGGCTTCCTCTCACATATTTATACATGGCTATCATATCTCCTCTCAGCCTTCTCTTCTTCAGGCTAAACATGCCCAGCTCCTTAAGCCGCTCCTCATAGGGCTTGTTCTCCAGACCCTTGATCATTTTAGTCGCCCCCCCCTCTGGACACATTCCAGCTTGTCAATATCTCTCTTGAATTGTGGTGCCCAGAATTGGACACAATATTCCAGGTGTGGTCTAACCAAAGCAGAATAGAGGGGTAGCATGACTTCCCTAGATCTAGACACTATGCTCCTATTGATGCAGGCCAAAATCCCATTGGCTTTTTTTGCCGCCGCATCACATTGTTGGCTCATGTTTAACTTGTTGTCCACGAGGACTCCAAGATCTTTTTCACACGTACTGCTCTCGAGCCAGGCATTGTCCCCCATTCTGTATCTTTGCATTTCGTTTTTTCTGCCTAAGTGGAGTATCTTGCATTTGTCACTGTTGAACTTCATTTTGTTAGTTTTGGCTCATCTCTCTAATCTGTCAAGATCGTTTTGAATCCTGCTCCTGTCCTCTGGAGTATTGGCTATCCCTCCCAATTTGGTGTCATCTGCAAACTTGATGATCATGCCTTCTAGCCCTTCATTAATAAAGATGTTGAACAGGACCAGGCCCAGGACAGAACCCTGCGGCACTCCACTTGTCACTTCTTTCCAGGATGAAGAGGAAGCATTTGTGAGCACCCTCTGGGTTCGTCCATTTAACCAATTACTGATCCACCTCACCGTAGTTTTGCCTAGCCCACACTGGACTAGTTTCCTTGCCAGAAGGTCATGGGGGACCTTGTCGAAGGCCTTACTGAAATCCAGGTACGCTACATCCACGGCATTCCCCGCATCTACCCAGCTTGTAACTCTATCGAAAAAAGAGATCAGATTAGTCTGGCATGACTTGTTTTTGATAAATCCATGTTGACTATTAGCGATGACGCATTTGTTTCTAAGTTTGCTCCATTCCACCAGTAATCCATTGGAGTCTGTCTGCAAAATGTCACAAAAATGGAGTAACTGTACACGGGATCATGTTTTTTTTTATATGCTCCCATTTTATATGTTGTTGAAGCGATATTTTTACGTGTGATTGGAAAATCAGTATGCATTCAGTTATCTAAAATCTTGCGAGAACAGTAGGTTGAGACTTCTAGGCTATGTCACTGTGCAATATCAGAAGAAGAAATAAATTAAAGACATCCTAGGGAGGCATTCAATTGGTGTGCTGTGATAAGTCAATGCACAGTATTTTCAAATCATAGTAATCGGGTGTGATGGGGAAAGCATGCATCCCATCTCTGTGGAGTATGCATCAAGTCCTATTTATTATTGTATTATTGATAGTCATGTTGATATTTTGTTGTGATATTCCCTTATTGTAAACTGTTTTTATATGTTGTACACCGCCGTGAGTCACCCTAGGGCTGAGAACGGCAGTCAACAAATGCAGTAAGTAAATAAATAAATAAATAAATAAATAAATAAATAAATAAATAAATATGCAATGTATATTTTAATGGGTTATAGGCACTCTCCAAGTTGTGAACAGATAGGTTCTGTAGGTTTGTTCTTAAACTGAATTTGTTTGTAAGTAGGACCAGGTACATTTTAAGTGTAATTCCAGGCAATCTATTGATCTTTCTATTATCTATCTCTATCTATGATCTATCTATCTATCTGTCTATCTATCTATCCATCCATCCATCCATCCATCTATCTATCTATCTATCTATCTATCTATCTATATCTCTATCTATCTATCTATCTATCTATCTATCTATCTATCTCTCTATCTCTCTATCTCTCTATCGTCTTGTTGTTTGGTTTGATATTGTGATATGGCCTAAGGGCTAATCAATAAAATTATTATTATTATTATTATTATTATTATTATTATTATTATTATTGACACAAAAGCACAGTATGTCACAGCAAATGAGATCTATATGCTGGATTTCATATTTTAAAAAGTCAAACACTTCCCAAGGGTCTCGGACTGTGTGATGTATTTTCGAATGTTTTAGCGTGGTGAGATGTGTTCCACACTGGGCATGCATACTCAGCAGCAGAGTAGCATAGCGCGATGTAGTGTTGCATGTTGGACAGTTCTGTTGATTCACCTCACATCCTTGTCAAATTCTTCTTGGAACTGCCTTTTCCCCATAGAGTGTCTTATCCCATGTAAGCTTCGTACTCTCCTGGCTTTTCTCTGACATCTCGTGTGGGCTATTAAGTATTTTCATCCAGACATTAACTGGCCTTAACAAGGTAGAACAATCTTTAGATTTTTCTCAGACCTAAAATGTGTTTGCATCTATTTTCTAGGGCTGGGCGGTTTAGTTCGTTAATTTCGTAATTCGTTATTGATTCGTATTTAAATTAGCTTACGATCCGATATTGAGCCATGCAGGAGCAACTAAAAATCGAAACGAATTTTTCAATTTATTTCGTAATTGTTTCGCAATTGGTTCGAAATCGTTTTGAGATCGTTTCGAAATCGTTTCGAAATCGTTTCGTTATTATTTCTGTATGTCTGGTGCAAGTTTTATAGTTGTTGTTTGTTTTATCAGTGATAAAAAAAATAAATTATCACACCAACAGTCAACAACAGAGGGAAAGGGAAGCTTCAGAAGTTCCCCCTGTCCCATTTGGAGGTTTTTTTAGCGTATTGCGCAATCGCGTCCGCCTTTAACGAATCAATTCGAAATTTACAAAATTTCGTAAATAACGATTTTTTTAAAGAAAAATTCGGAATTCTTTTAAAAAATGAAATGCAATGGACCCCCTAAAAACGAAACGAGTTTAGAAACAATTTTTTCCGTTGTTACCCAGGCCTAATATTGTCATCTCTTTTCAAATAGTGAGCTTGAAAGAATTCATACTATTTTGCTTTAATTTGGAAAAAAAACCCTTGTCAGTTCTGACAACAACTCAAACCCAAGAGCAGCGGATGCATCCGAGAGAGGGCAACTCAGATGTGGTTTCAGCTTGATCTTTTATATGGCCCTTCAGCCAGATAAGTGACTGTTTCTCTGCATTATTTTGACAGGACTTGAGGTTCTTCTCCATTTCACACATCCTCAAAGGTGAACATGTGGTCCTTGATGGAGAAGCTTTATGTGAAACAATCTGGGTTTTGCATAAGGCCTTAGAGAACCAGGGCAAGAGTAAGAAGTGTCATGGAGAATGAGAGAATGCTTGGAAATATGCCACTTAACTATCTAGTGGCAGCAGTTATGTGATCTGTCACCTCCAAGATTTTCTCCTGCTGTCAGGTGAGGCGAGGGCATTTGGCAGCAGCTGTGTTAATATAGACATGACAAGTTTCTCTTCCAAAGAACAGAGGAAAGCTGGGAAGAGAGGACTAGTGCTGAGAAGAAAGTGGCTGACATGGTGGGAAGGCACAGAGAGTGTTATAGGAGGGTGGGAATCGCTTTTAAAAGCATTCCGGCTTTGTGGAAACTACTATAGGATTTGTCAAAAATCACAGCTCTGCATCTACAGAGTATGTCATCATGGTATACATCTGAGTGGCACTGTTTGACTTTCCTGTTGCTTTTTTTCTTTCAAATGTGCTATTTTAAAACAGGAGAGCTTCTGAGAGTATCCTAATGTAAACATCTCTCTAGATTTAGGACCTTATCACATTGGGATATACAGGCAGTCCATGAGTTATAAACATCTGACTTACAAATGACTTAGAGTTAAGAATGAGAATGAGATAACGGGAAGAAGAAATCTACCCTCAGAAGGGAAATTCACTCCTGAAAGAGGCATCACGGTAGTCCATGCCCTGGTTACATCCCGTTTAGACTACTGCAACGCTCTCTACGTGGGGTTGCCTTTGAAGACGGCCCGGAAGCTCCAACTGGTCCAACGTGCGGCAGCCATGATACTAACAGGAGCGGGTCGCAGGGAGCATACAACTCCCCTGCTGTACCAGCTCCACTGGCTACCGATCTGCTACCGGGCTCAATTCAAGGTGCTGGCATTGGCCTATAAAGCCCTAAACGGTTCCGGCCCAAGATACCTAACTGACCGCCTCTCGGCCTATGAGCCCACGAGAACTTTGAGATCGTCCGGGGAGGCCCTGCTCTCGATCCCGCCTGTGTCACAGGCACGGCTGGCGGGGACGAGAGATAGGGCCTTCTCGGTGGTGGCTCTTCGGCTGTGGAACACCCTTCCCGTGGACATCAGGCTAGCTCCCTCCCTGTTGATATTCCACAGGAAGTTAAAGACCCGGCTGTTTAAGAAGGCATTTGAACAAGAAGTGCAATGATTGGTAATTTGACCATAGGAATGGAACAAAGGAAAGGATACCGGATTGTGGGTTTGACGATGAGACGACACAGAATGGCTTTTGTAGGAATGTTGATGTTTTTGATGAGATGTTTTTTGATAATGATGAGTTGTGGATTATTTTACACTATGTTTTGTATTTTGCACCTGTTTTTTCTATGTTGTACACCGCAGTGAGTCGCCGTAGGGCTGAGAATTGCGGTATATAAGCAAAGTAAAAAAATAAATAAATAAATAAATAAATAAATCATGGGGGTCTCCACTGAAGCTTTATCACCAATCCTTGTTTTTACAATAAGACAGATTTTTTTCAAAATCTGATTATCACAGGAACAGAAAATGAGGTGAAATCTTCTGAACAGGGGCACAGTCTGCAAAACAAACACCACAGGGTTGTTAACTCCTCCCTGTGATGTTCAAATCTTACATTATTATTATTATTATTATTATTATTATTATTATTATTAAGCTGACAAGGAAAAGGCCTGGTTATGGCTCATGAATGGAATCCTGAAGAAGGAGACAGAAGGTCTGATTCTTGCAGCCCAGGAGCAAGCCTTCAGAACCAATGCCATTAAGGCCAGGAATGAAAAATCAGCGGATGACCCAAAATGAAGGAAGGAAGCTGATGACCCAAAATGAAGGATGGGCAAGGAAGCTGATGAAACCATGGACCATCTCCTCAGATGTTGTAAGAAAATTGCACAGACGGAATACAAACAGAGGCACAACTCTGTGGCCAATATTATTCACTGGAACTTATGTCACAAGAGGAGCCCCCGGTGGCTCAGTGGGTTAAAGCACTGAGCTGCTGAGCTTGTTGATCGAAAGGTCGCAGGTTCGATTCCGGGGAGCGGCGTGAGCTTCCGCTGTCAGCCCTAGCTTCTGCCAACCTAGCAGTTCGAAAACATGCAAATGTGAGTAGATCAATAAGTACCGCTCCGGCGGGAAGGTAATGGCGCTCCATGCAGTCATGCTGGCCACATGACCTTGGAGGTGTCTACAGACAACGCTGGCTCTTCGGCTTAGAAATGGAGATGAGCACCACACCCCAGAGTCAGACATGACTGGACTTAATGTCAGGGGACTACCTTTACCTTTTTTTATGTCACAAGAACCACCTGCCAGCAGTAAAGAATTGATGGGATCATAAACCTGCAAAGGTCATGGAAAATGAACATGTAAAAATATTGTGGGACTTTCAAATCCAGACTGAAAAAATTTTGGAACACAATACACCAGACATCATGATTGTGGAAAAGAAAAAAAATGGATTATTGATGTCGCCATACCAGGTGACAGTTGCATTGAGGAAAAACAAAAGGAAAAACTCAGCTGCTATCAAGACCTCAAAATCGAACTGCAAAGGCTCTGGCAAAAACCAGTACAGGTGGTCCCAGTGGTCATTGGCACACTGGGTGCCATGCCAAAAGATCTTAAACATTGACAAAATCACAATCTGTCAACTTCAAAAGGCCACCTTACTTGGATCTACCACATTATCACGGGGTGTCTGTGCCCTACACCACTGGAGAAATTAGACTGTTTAGCTGGTATTGCACCACCTGACATTTGCCGGGAAGTAGCAGCAGTAGTGAAAGGACCAAGGCAGAGACATCTCCAGCTCATCCCCTGTTTGGGTATCAGCCAGCATGTCAACAACTTAAATCAAGATATAGTTTTCTAAGATCTACAGAGACACTTGCTGGAACACCTCAGCAAGTGAGAGTCCAAAAGGGGCAGGCTCAAACCCAGAACCTCAATCAATGGCTGATACCCAATGAGAGACTCCCTCCTGGGCGACTTGGAAGGCGCTGAACAGACTGTGCTCTGGCACCACGAGATGCAGAGCCAATGTCAAGAAATGGGGCCACAAAGTGGAATCCACGAAATGTGAGTGTGGAGAAGAGCAAACCACAGACCACCTGCTGCAATGCAACCTGAGCACCACCACATGCACAGTGGAGAACCTCCTTGCAGCAACACCAGAGGCACTCCAAGTGGCCAGATACTGGTCAAAGGACATTAAATCAACTACCAAGCTTGCAAACTCTGTTTTGTCTGTTTTTTTAAAAAATGTTAAAAATGTAATACAATTGTCTGGTTGCTACTGGCATGATAAAATAAAGAAATAGTAATATCACATGTAATATAAATATATAATTACAGTATCATAATATTATTAGTATTATATTGCATTATATACATTGTATATTATATATTTTGCAATTGTATTATATACATATTAGGGCTGGGCGGTTTCGTTCGTTAATTTCGTAATTCGTTATTGATTCGTATTTAAATTAGCTTACGATCTGATATTGAGCCATGCAGGAGCAACTAAACATTGAAACGAATTTTTCAATTTATTTCATAATTGTTTCGTAATTGGTTCGAAATCGTTTCAAAATCATTTCGAAATCGTTTCGAAATTGTTTCGTTATTATTTCCGTATGTCTGGTGCAAGTTTTATAGTTGTTTGTTTTATCAGTGATAAAAAAATAAATTATCACACCAACAGTCAACAACAGAGGGAGAGGGAAGCTTCAGAAGTTCCCCCTGTCCCATTTGGAGGTTTTTTTAGCATATTGCGCAATCGCGTCCGCCATTAACGAATCAATTCAAAATTTATGAAATTTCGTAAATAACGAAATTTTTCAAAGAAAAATTCGGAATTCTTTTAAAAAACGAAATGCAATGGACCCCCTAAAAACGAAACGAGTTTAGAAACAAATTTTTCCGTTGTTACCCAGGCCTAATACATATATTGGTTTAGCCTCTCTTCTTTTAAAAGGAATTTTCCAACTCAGATCTTCACCTTGTTTCTTGTGTTTTTATTTTATCAGCAGGTTATTTTACCAGTCAATATATACTTGAACAAATGTTGCATCCATCTAGGCAATGATGATGACCCTGAAGCGCAGCATGACATTTCATTGATTTTGTCCCTGAAGACAGGTGCAAAAGAATGAATAACCAGGGAAGCAATCAAGCATAGAATATCAGTGCATGCAACATTAGCTGTGCAGTTTCTGATTTTAAATCTCATTTGTTCACCTTTGACCCACAGCCTTTACTTCCTGTCAGAGCTGAAGAAGCAGCGGGATGCTATTAAAAGTAGTTAATTAACAAACTTAATTTTCCACAGATTGTCCTGTGAGAGATCACTCGATGTGCCGTGTCTGCCACAACATTTTCTCAATGTATGAGATTTCTTATAGTACAAAAGAATATGCCTAAGCCACAGAGACAGCCAATAGACTTAGAAAGGCGACTACTGTAGTCTGTGTCATGCTGAACACCCATGCAGTACTTTGGCCACATAATGAGAAGACAGGAAAGCTTAGAGAAGACAATGATGCTGGGGAAAATGGAAGGAAAAAGAAAGAGGGGCCAACCAAGGGCAAGATGGATGGATGGTATCCTTGAAGTGACTGGCTTGACTCTGAAGGAGCTGGGGGTAGTGACGGCTGATAGGGAGCTCTGGTGTGGGCTGGTCCATGAGATCATGAAAAGTCGGAAGTGACTAAATGAATAGACTACTGCTATGCTCTCTACATGGGGTTGCCTTTGAAGACTTCTCGGAAGCTTCAACTAGTCCAATGGTCGGCAGCCAGGCTGCTCGCTGGAGTGGTGTACAGGGAGTGTACTTGTGCCGTCACACCCAGACGCCTTAAAAACAAAACTGCGATGTGCTGCTCTCTGGCTGGGCGGACTGCTGGGATCTTTCTTTAAAAGCTCGAACTTTCTGAGTAACTGAGTCCACTCCAGGTATGAAACAGCAAACAGGATATTTATTAACAAAGTCTTTATAGACTTGGCAAGGCTTATCAACATTACAAGCAGTCAACTGGTTAAGTGTAGAGATGAGCTTTGTTGCATTCAGAGATTGAGTTAGCTTTCCTCCAAAGGTATAGTGAATTCTGAAATTCGTCTACCCTAACTCTGAGCCCCTATGGTTGGAAAAAAAAGTATTTCTGTCCTATCTCTGGCTCAGAGTTATTTTGGAGGCAAATGCTCAACACTGTCTATCTATCTATAATTTCTCTATAAACTCCACAAGCTTCTCTATCTATAACTCAATTGTTCTCTATTAAACTATCTATCTACTAGGGCTGGGCAACCACGGAAAAATTTGTTTCTAAACTCGATTCGTTTTTAGGGGGTTTTTGCGTTTCATTTTTTTAAAGAATTCCGAAATTTTTCTTTAAAAAAGTTCGAAATTTACAAAATTTCGGAAATTACGAAACAATTTTGAAACAATAACGAATCGATTCGTTAATGGCGGACGCGATTGCGCAATACGCTAAAAAACCTCCAAATGGGACAAGGGGAACTTCTGAAGCTTCCCTCTCCCTCTGTTGTTGACTGTTGGTGTGATAATTTATTTTATCAGGGAGGGAGCTAGCCTGATGTTCCTTAAAAACAAAAGAACCAATGAACGAAACAAAAGAACAAAACAAAAGAACCAATGAACACCAAATTTGGCAACAAAACGTCTCACAACACAAAGAGTGACCATCACTCAAAAATTATGACTTTGTCATTTGAGAGTTGTAGTTGCTGGGATTTATAGTTCACCTACAATCAAAGAGCATTCTGAACTCCATCAACGATGGAATTGAACCAAACTTGGCACACAGGACTTCCATGACCAACAGAAAATACTGGAAGGGTTTGGTGGGCATTGACCTTGAGTTTGGGAGTTGTAGTTCATCTACATCCAAAGAGCACTGTGGACTCAAACAATGATAAATCTGGACCAAACTTGGCACAAGCACTCAATACACCCAAATATGAACACAGATGGAGTTTCGGGGAAATAGACCTTGACATTTGAGAGTTGCACTACTTTTGCACTGGGATTCACAGTTCACTTACAATCAAAGAGCATGATGAACCCCACAAGCGATAGAATTGGGGCATACTTCCCACACAGAACCCCTATGACCAACAAAAAATACTTAAGGCCATCCAATCCAACTCCCTTCATCTGCGCAAGAAAACGTAATCAAAGCCCTCCTGACAAAAGAGCCATCCAGCCATAGATTAGATAGATAGATGATAGATAGATAGATAGATAGATATGATTCACACACACACAGATATAGTATCATAGATTTGAAAGGGACCCTTCAAGAAGGACAATGATGTGTTACATGTGCCAGGGGTTGCCAAACCAGACACTCTCCACATCAACACTGACAAAGAAACAAGAAGCACAGTTTACCCGCAAGCATAACGAAATTACATATATTAGAAACCAACAGTTTCTCATTACTTTATTTTCCAGATCAACAAACTGGGCCACAGCAATGCGTGGCAGGGGACAGCTAGTATCATATGAATATGTATATTTTAGTTTATGGTTCCAAATCTTCTCCCATCCTTCCATCTTCTCTTTTCCATACACTTTAAAGATGAAATCCCATATGCAACCACCAGAAGTAATTGCATCATTTATTGGTTTCCATGGGACTCTGTCTTTAAAGTGAATAGAAATAATATGAAGATGATAATTCCCCCACTTTTCCACCCCCTTTGTTGGAAGAGGTTCTTAATCTGAATATCCAACAATGAAGAATGCTGATTTCAACAGCATCTAGAATAGTGCCTTATTCTAATGTTTGCTGTCCTTGCCATGCAATTTGTATTCTCCCCTATCCCCCAAATAGCTGTTTAGGAAGTGACATGCAACAACACTAGAATGGGAAGTGTTGAGAAGATCTTTCTTTTCCACTACATATCATCAGCATTCTTTAAAATACACATTTTATCCTGTCCTGACATATTCTTCCACCCGCTGATTGGTTTTGGGCAGTCAGTATGACAGCAGTGAATGGGATGCTCTATGAGAGCTCCACATGTGGGAGGAGAGTTATAAACCTTTCCAACACTGGATGTTGAGAGAATATAAGACATTCTACAGGTCAAAATGAGGATGCCTGGGGCCAAGCTGCGTCAGAGTGCATCAAGATGACAAGACTTATTAATGGGCAAAAACACACAAGCTGGAAGAGGTTGGCTTCTGCTTGAATTTACCAGAAAGGGTAAATTTCTCTCCTCTTTGCCCCCTGTTGACTTGTTTAAGAAAAACGACTTTTGCACTTTGAAGACTGTTTGCAGCAACTGAAATAAGCAGATGATAAATAATGAAGTGGAAACAGAAAAAAAAAGACCAGAACATTAAGTGAGTCCACAGATGATTAATTGTGACTGTCCCTGCTAAATCAGGAAATATGGAGGGTGTGTGTCTCTAGACTTTACCACATAAAGATCTAAATGTATGTTTGGGTATCACAAAGCCATCCTTGTAGAAAGCAAGAATATACCTGGATTGTTGTTTATTTATTCTGTCGCTTCCAACTCTTAGTGACCTCATGGACCAGTTCATGCCAGAGCTCCTTGTTGGCCATGGTCACTCCCAGTTCCTTCAAGATAAAGCCAGTTAAACTTCAAGGATACCATCCATCCACCCATTTTACCTTTGGTCAGCCCCTCTTCCTTTTTCCTTCCATTTTCCCCTGCACCATTATCTTCTCCAGGTTTTCCTGTCTTCTCATTATACCTGGATAACTTCATTTTATTGAACGATCCAACTAAAAATGATTTCAAAATGCAAATGGCTTATCTTCTTTCACCAGATCATAGTCCATTACTTCCAACCCATGCATTACTTTTCATTGGCCATGCCTTCCCTTTTCTAACCAGAAGAACTATAGATTTTCAAATTTTGAATTGTTCTTGCAAGAAGAAGAAGAAGAAGAAGAAGAAGAAGAGAAAGAAGAAGAAGAGAAAGAAGAAGAAGAGGAGGGGGAGGAGGAGGAAGAAGACGAAGAAGAGGAAGAGGAGGAGGAAGAAGAAGAAGAAGAAGAAGAGGAAGAAGAAGAAGAGGAGGAGGAGGAGGAGGAAGAAGAAGAAGAAGAAGAAGAAGAAGAAGAGGAGGAGGAGGAGGAGGAGGAGGAGGAGGAACAACTTTATTTTTCTACCCCGCCTCCATCTCCCCAAAGGAACTTGGGGTGGCTTACATGGGGCCAAGCCCTAAACAAAATACAATTAAAAGCAAAGCAATAACATATCAAAATAGCAGAAAACAGCGTAATAAAATAACAAGCATCAAGAGTAACAACAGACTAATTTTGAAGAGTGAGGACAAGAACCACTGTGCGAGCTGGATAAAGAATAAGGTGGTTCAATAAGGTAGATATCAATGTATGATAGCATAGGAAATATTATAACATGGAAACTGAGCAATTTAACAGGATTGATTCAGCTTAAACTTAAGGATATATCTAGTAGTGTAATACAGGAATTCAGATTGA
This sequence comes from Anolis sagrei ordinatus, assembly GCF_025583915.1. Classification (NCBI taxonomy): domain Eukaryota; kingdom Metazoa; phylum Chordata; class Lepidosauria; order Squamata; family Anolidae; genus Anolis; species Anolis sagrei. The sequence continues at coordinate 15,894,039 of NW_026847993.1, read as the reverse complement.
ATGATAATTCAGATCACAATACAGGTTGTATGTCATAGGAGTCGTCAGTCGAAAGCACGACGAAACATCCACGTCTTTAATTCCTTATGGAATTGAAGAGTCCACCACTTTATGTTTTTATTACTGTTCAACTGCACAATGTCACAGTAATGCACTTCCTGGTTTCCAAGTACACACAAATCTACTTGCAACTCCAAGTACAATTAATATGGCAGACATAATAAATATGTATTTTGTGTTTCCCAGCTCTTTTCTCATTACTTCATCATATCAATGGCAAACTTTGTTTATAGTCGCCAGTGAATCCCCAAGAATTCCTCTAGGTGACAATTGTTGTGAATTTGAATACAGTCTACAACACCACAATAAAAGATGTAAGCCTATATTCAAAATGCAATCCGAGTTATAAGATCAAGGCTGTTAAGACATCTGTGAATGTAGCTAGAGATATAAAGGAGTCGTTTGGGAACAGGGAAATGAAGCAGAGAGAAATGGTTCACCAACATGACCACCACAACATGTAGGTTCTGCAGGCAATAATATCCTCCGTCCCTCTTTTTGTATGAGTGATTGTCTGTGTGTAGGGGGCACTCCATTTGTGCCTATGAACTCACATTGTTATATTTAAAAATGGGCCAGGGAAATGACTACACCTGCTTCTACCTTCAATCAGCACATGGCCTTGAACATATAAAATCTTGTATGCATATTGCAGTATGTGAGGATAATGCCCTGTCTTTATGACCGGTTATATGAATGTTGTTGATGTGAAGCTAACGTATTTGAAGTTGGCTCATGCTCTACTTTGCTGGTTCAGAAGGAGTCATCTTCAGTGAGAGTTCCTTGAAGCACTCCATTTTCACAATTTAATAAAGTCTTTTTGTAGGTGACAATTGTTGTGAATTTGAATACAGTCTACAACACCACAACACCATATATATGTTTTCTGGCATAACAAAGTTGTAGTTTTTAGGCCTGTTTGATCAAGAAAAGATTTGTTTCTAAAATCGATTTGTAATTGGGGTGTTTTTTTGTTTCGATATTTAAAATAATTACAAAACTTTCCAAAAAAAAGTTTTGGTATTTAAGAAATTTTGTAAATATTAACGAATTTTTAGAATATTTTTTGTATTTCTTAAGAATAATATTAAAATAATATTAAAAAAATATTTTAAAATGGAAAATTAACCAAAAAATGGCCCAAATGTGGACCAAACACAGGCACGATACAGCAAATGAGAGCACACACCAACAGAAGAGTCTTTTCTTTTTTAGAATATTTTTTAAAAATAATATTAAAATAATATTAAAAAATAATATTAAAAATAATATTAAAAAATATTTTAAAATGGAAAATTAACCAAAAAATGACCAAACACAGGCAGGAGACAGCAAATGAGAGCACACACCAACAGAAGAGTCTTTTCTTTTTTAGAATATTTTTTAAGAATAATATTAAAAATAATATTAAAAAATAATATTAAAAATAATATTAAAATAATATTAAAAATAATATTAAAAAATAATATTAAAAATATTTTAAAATGGACAATTAACCAAAAAATGGCCCAAATGTGGACCAAACACAGGCAAGAGACAGCAAATGAAGCAAGCAGCACTCACAGCAGCAAGGAATGAATCCAATCCCAGTTCGTTGCTAGCAGGCAGCCATTGCCAAGCCAACCCAATGCAAACTCCCTCGCCCTCGCCTCTGCACCAAGCTACGGGCCGCGCGGAGCCGCTTTGAAAGGGCTCGCCGGCCAATCAAAAAGGGACAGCCACGGACCCATGGTGCACTGCTTGGGAGCGCCGGATTGGCTCCCATGCACCAGCACTCCAGCAGCCTCCACCCCATTAACGAAACGAGCGGAGGCTCGTAAATACTATGGGGCTGCTGGTTCGATATTTATAAACCCTTCCGGGTTTGGAGATTTGTTTCAATATCGCTTCAGAAATGGTAAAATTAACGAATTATTAACGAATTAACGAATTAACGAACCAAATCGCACCGGCCTAGTAGTTTTATAGAAGACACTTTCCCCGGTGCAGCTGGGGGAAGGGAGAGCAATTTGTCTCCTCCCCCAAAAGAGAGAATGGTTGGTTCCTTGGAACCATCTGGAAAGGGGCTGGGACAGGCCAGCCTGTATGCCAGCCCCACACTCCAGTCTTCTTCAAGACATCAACCCACCACACATGCCCCTTGACAGTATAATTATTGGTTGCCCATTGGGACCAGTTAGGAATTCTCTCCTATGTTCTAGAGTGTTTTTTTTTTCGCCTACCCTATACTGTTATTAGGGGCTAGCTGGGATGGCTAGTTTATAAATAGGCTTAGCGTAAATAGATTAGAAAATACAAAGGCTGGTGTACACCCATGGCAGCCCGTAACGGTGTGGGCCATTAATCGAAACACTCACTTAATTGGCAATTTGAAAGGTGGGGGGACATCATATGGCCCAGAAATGGGGAGAGTCTGGTCTCAATTATTTGAGATAGACTTCTCCAGACGTTTCCCTTTGAGGTCACCCAGGGGACCCAAGTGTTACACCCTGAATAGCCCAAGTTTAGCTTAGTTAAAAGTTAAAAGGGTAACAATCAATAAAGTTGCCCAAAGTTTTAACCCAAAATTACTGTTGTATGGTCTTGTCATTTCGGGGGTTGGCAGGCAAATACATTTTAATATGTGTATTTGTGGTATTTTTACAATGTTTAGGTGTTTTAATTATTCTGTAACCCACCTCAAGCCATGAGAAGAGGCGAGTAAAGATTATTATTATTATTATTATTATTATTATTATTATTATTATTATTATTAGTTTGCCATACCAAAGAGCAATGAGTTGATCTAATTGTAGATAGTCTCAATTGAATCCTACACCACCCTTCCTTGTTCTGGCATTGCAGGAGAATGGATGTAGGCAAACAAATGTCGTCACTACACAGGCACATATTTTGAGTGGGTGGATTAGAATTTGGGAGTCTGTTTCAACTCTTTCAAAATTGCCAGGATTCAAGTGCAATTTGTACCTGTGACTTGGCTGCAATGGTTCTAGATGTGTTTGTTCACAGAATGTGATTTCTCACTGTTAGAAATAAGCAAATGGCTCCCCAGAGGTGAACACAACTGACTTCCTACAATAAAGTATGGAGTCCGTTCAATTATATTTTATAGCACTGTACTTTCTACTTAGGCCTCCCTTCACTCTTACTGTTGCACATTAGTATTTATGCTCTTCCCACTCAAAACAGTTTATGTCATGTTAACCCAAGCAGCATTTGAATGAAAAGCAGCATTGTTACTTGACATCTTGTGAATAATTGCATCTTTTTAATGATTTAAAGGAAATAGCTGCTCGTTGTATAGACATGAATTGTTTCATTGCGAATGCCATCTTAAATGGCAATAAACAAAAGTTTGTCCAACCAACACTTGGCCAACTGACGCTCTGCTAAATCTAAACTAGGAATGCAAATTTTCAACTATTTTGCACATTATGAAATTTTCAAGATTTTTTCTGTGTAAAAACACATGTGAAATTTAAACAAAATAGAAATTAAGTTTTCTATGCAAGAAATATTTTGGCAACCCTTTTCTCCTTACACAGACCATTGTATCCAGAAACAGATTTTGGCTTGAAAGAATTAGGATTTATGCTTTAAAAAATCCCCCAATTTTTTACATACAAAAATGTCTACATAATCCATTAGAAATAATGGTTTATTCTATGCCAAAAATATCTCCTATAAATGTTGTTTATAGGACCAGAATTGTAGGCAAAATTGCTGAGGTTTCTGGGGGCAAAAATTGACAATGAAATTTGCACATAAGCAAAATATGAAAAATCGTAGGGGCTTCAGTCATAATGTGTGTGTGTGTGTGTGTGCAAAAGCATCACCTCCATGAAAAGAAAATGTGCATTTTTGTGCAGAATAATTCCTGAAAAATTGTGTGTTGATTATTGGGCAAAAACAATGCAGCCCTTTTGCCTCTGCGTTATTCTTTCCTGTTGGATTTCCTGAGTGTCATTAGACATATTTTCAGGTGGCAATCACTAATCCAAACTTTATTGGGATGCTGGGAATTAGCTAATGCTATTTTACGTTGGCCTAAAATGGGTGCCAACATGGCAGCTGCATCCCTAATCTGGAGGAGATTTGAGTCTATCTTAATTAGGTTTGTCTCTTGCCCTATCCCTTCTCCATTTTTATTTTGTTCTTCTGCTAAGAGATCTTATCCAGCAGAGCTGTTTTGTCAATAGTTTGCTCTCTCATTAGATCTGTGAGACTCCTTCTACGTTGCAGTATAATCCAGATTATCAAAGCAGATAATCCTGAATACCTGCTTTGAACTGGATTATATGAGTCTACACTACCATATAATTCAATTGAAAGCAGATAATCTGGATTTTATATGGAAGGGGCCTGAGATGTGCCACCTAGAGAACATTGTGCCTAATCCTAACCTATCACAACTACTCCATCTTTGAGTTAGGGTCTCACTGTTAGTCTATTCAGAAGCAGCCTGATTATCCATCTCTCTCTCTCTCTCTCTCTCTCTCTCTCTCTCTCTCTATATATATATATATATATATATATATATATATATATATATATACACACACACACACACGATAAAGGGGGCAAGGGTAGAGAGCACAAAGGTATTTTTTTTCTTTTACAAGTAAAGTGGGAGAACAATAAAATAATAGGAAAGTAGGAAAACACATATGGAGAAAGAAAAAAATATATATACTGGTGACTTCCATCTAGTCCTTTGTGGCTTTGCCTTTGTCTTTACCTACATAATTACTTATCACGGTGGGCTTTCGTAACATTTCAATAAAAACAATCGGCTTTTCTTGTTTCTCCGTTACATACTAATGTCTTTTAATGAGTCTGATTAGCTTCTGATGTTTTCATATTCCTCTATCTTGGACCCATCTTTGTATTTAATTGGATTCCCCGAGTTTTTCTTTAACAAAAAACTTAATTTTTCCACGTCTTTTATCTCACTTTCTGAAACCATTCATCTATTTCTGGCATTTCTTTTTTGTTTCCACGGTCTTGCATGGCAAATTCTGACAGCTGTAGTCAAATATGTAAACAAGATATCATCCTTGGAGTCCAATGGAATGTCTGAATCAGTTATACCTAATAGATAAAATTCCGGCTTCATAGGAAATTTGATCTTAAAAAAATGTTGGCTTGCTGCATGAATCTTTTCCCAGAATATTTTTTGCTTCTCTGCAAGTCCACCACATATGGAAGAAACTACCCTCTTGATCATTACACTTCCAACAATACTTTCATGTATTCTTATAAATTAAGCTTAGTTTCCTCGGCATGATGTACCAACTATGGAACATTTTAAGCCAATACTCCTTTAAATCCATTGCATATGTATATTTTAATTTTCTGTTCCAAATTGATTTCCATTCTGAAAGTGCTATTGTTCTTAAATTTTCCACCCATTTAACCATGCAGGCTTTCACTGTTTTCTCTTCCGTTGACCAGTCTAATAATTTAATTGGCCAACCTATAAGGACTTACTTATAGGAAGCCACAGGGAGGAGGGAGCAAGCTTGTTTTCTGCTTCCCTGGAGACTAGGACGCAAAACAATGGCTTCAAACTACAAGAGAGGAGATTCCATCTGAACATGAAGAAGAACTTCCTGACTGTGAGAGCTGTTCAGCAGTGGAACTCTCTGCCCTGGAGTGTGGTGGAGGCTCCTTCTTTGGAAGCTTTTAAACAGAGGCTGGATGGCCATCTGTCAGGGGTGATTTGAATGCAATATTCCTGCTTCTTGGCAGGGGGTTGGACTGGATGGCCCATGAGATCTCTTCCAACTCTTTGATTCTATGATTCTTACTGATAAAAGGTTTGTCCAACATGAAATCACATGAGGGAATTAAACAAAAGATTACTAACATCTCTTGGATTCACTATTTACAATTTAAAGAGTATCACAGTAAAGATAAAACAGTGGGTTTCAACTGGAGTGAGCAATTCTGGGATAAAATTTTAGAAAGTGATAAAAAGATTATTACTAAGATCGCCCATCTTTCCTATGGGGTTTATTTTATTCAGGTTTTAGTCCATTACTCAGTCGTTATTATTTCTAGTATGTTGTGTTTTTATGATTGTATGTGGCCTTGAATGTTTGCCTTCTGCTTTGGAAGCCAACTTGAGTCCCTTAGGGTAGAGAGGGCAGGTTAGAAATAGTTATTATTATTATTATTATAACTATGAACAGCATTTAAGATGGATACAATCCATGCATTTTGTGTGCAAGTGTCATTATTTTGTGCACAGCAATGGAAGCTTCAATACGGAAAGTTCCTCTGGAATTAAAGCCACATTTATTCCATGTGGGACCTTTGAAATTAAGGCATTTGCTCTTCATGAAGAAGCTACTGAAGTTGACAAATCCATCATATTATTATTGCTTTCTGCCAGAACAGAAAATAGGAAATACCGCTGTCTCACAAAAAGCAGGGAAAGTAGGAGGGATGACGGATACCACAAATGCCCCGCTGACTACAAAATTTCTTTATAAATCATTTCTCAGGGGAGAAAATGAAATAGCCTTCTTTACATAGAAACTCATATTTAAATCTGATTCCTAATTCCTTAACATGCTTTCTTTCATATTTTCCTTACCTGCAGGATTATGAGAAATGCTGCAAGTGATAACAATGTTGTAGGCATTAAAGAACTAAATCGGAAGGTGAAATTATATTCAATCTGTATCACATCCTGATAGCAGTGCTCATTTGATAGAGAAATATTTATCTCCCAAGGCAAATGCATGCCTAATTCCTAGGAGAAATAGGGGAGGGAGGAAATAAGACAGAGCTAATCCCCTAAGTAACAACTGTCAGTGTGATGTTGGTTTTGTGACCCATATAGTGTCTCTGACAAGGAGACAAAAGGCCCCTCCAGCTGTGAACAAAATTATGCTCTTGTTTTCTGAGGTTACACTCCTTGGATACATCTGTCTCTCAAGCTGAAAAATAAGCGACACCTTCCAAGAAAAGCTATAGTTTATTTAGAATTGGAATGTGGATTAGAAGTTCTGAATTAAAAGTAAGGGTAAATATAGCTATGTTTTTAATAAATAAATAAACATAAACATAATTACAATAGTTCTACTAATATTAGTCATGACTATATTCCCATAGATTTCATTTGGTGTAATAAGATGGCCTAAATATCCTAAAGGCACCAGATCTTGTCTGATCATGGATGTTAAGGAGGGCCAGACATGTGTTCAGTATTTAGATGGGAAATTGCAAATGAACACCTGCTGCTATGGGCTATATTTCAAAGGAAGAAACTATTACAGGATGTGCATATGTATGCTAAGTTTTTACACGGATCATTGCCTGTATGGGTGCGTGTTGAGGAAGAACACCTGGACAATAGGCTTGGGTAACCACGGAGAAATTTGGTTCTAAACTCGTTTTGTTTTTAGGTGGCCCTTGTGTTTCGTTTTTTAATAATTCTGAAATTTTCCTTTTAAAATTTTTGAAATATACAAAATTTTGTAAAATTACAAATCGATTCGTTAATGGCGGACGCAATTGCACAATATGCTAAAAAAACCTCCAAATGGGACAGGGGGAACTTCTGAAGCTTCCCTCTCCCTCTGTTGTTGACTGTTGGTGTGATAAAACAAACAACAACTATAAAACTTGCACCAGACATGCGAAAATAATTACGAAATAATTACGAAATAATTAAAAAATAATTACAAAATAATTACAAAATAATTACGAAATAAATTGAAAAAATTGTTTCAAATCTAATTTACTCCTCACACTATTCCTGCATGGCTCAATATTGGATTGTAAGCTAATTTAAATACGAATTAATAACGAATTACGAAATTAATGAATGAAACCACCCAAGCCTACTAAATATCCTAAAGGCACCAGATCTTGTCTGATCATGGATGTTAACGAGGGCCAGCCATGTGTTTAGTATTTAGATGGGAAATTGCAAATGAACACCAGCTGCTATGGGCTATATTTCAAAGGAAAAAACTATTACAGGATGTGCATATGTATGCTAAGTTTTTACAAGGATCATTGTCGGTATTAGGCCTGTTTGATCAAGAAAAAATTTGTTTCTAAATTCGATTCTTAATTGGGGTGTTTTTTTGTTTCGATATTTAAAATATTTACAAAACTTTCCAAAAAAATGTTTTGTTATTTACGAAATTTCGTAAATATTTACAAAACATTTTAGAAACAAATTTTTTCTTGATCAAACAGGCCTATGTAGGGCAAATAGACATATGTTTGTGTGCTGGGGAGGGACTGGGCTGGCATGGCTGCAAATCCTGTTTCTTGCCATGGGAAAGGCAATTGCTTCTGCTGCAGTGGCCCATCCAAGGCCCAGAGAAGAGGCCTGCCTTCCTGGCTCTCTCCCTGCGAGGCCCGGCCAGCCTTGCTTCCCCTCCCATTTGCGCCAAGCCCTTCCCTGCAGGGGAGAGGGGCCCCTCCCCTTCTCCTTCTTCAGCTTGTAGGGCATCCCGGACCGTGAAGGGCTGCCTGTGGCCCCGCGCTCGGCCTTTCTCTCGTCTCTCGCCCGCTTCTCCTCCTCCTCCTCGCCGCCGCCTCCCTCCTCCTCCTCCTCCTCCTCCCAGCTGTGTTGCAGGAAGTGCCGGGAGGAGGAGGAGGAGGAAGAGGCGCAGCAGCCGGAGCCGATCGGATGGCGCGCGCGCTCCTGCGCCCTCTTCCTCCTCCTCCTCCTCCCGGCACTTCCTGCAACACAGCTGGGAGGAGGAGGAGGAGGAGGAGGAGGGCGCAGCAGCCGGAGCTGATTGGATGGCGCGCGCGCTCCTGCGCCCTCCTCCTCCTCGCGCCGCCCCTTCGCCCCGCCCGCCCCAGTTACTGCTGGGGTGCTTGGGAGCGCCGGATTGGCTCCCAGGCACCAGCACTGCAGCACAGCAGCCTCCATCCCATTAACGAGCGGAGCTTCAGCTCGTAAAAAAAATGGGGCTGCTGCTTCGATATTTTCAAACCCTTCCGGGTTTGAAAATATGTTTTGATATCGCTTCGGATATGCAAAAAATAACGATTTAAATACGAAATAACGAATTAACGAAACGAAACCGACAGGCCTAGTCGGTATGGGTGCGTGTTGAGGAAGAACACCTGGACAATTAAGCAATTAAGCTTGAGCCACTCCCTGCATAGAGTATATCATGAGGAGTGTTTCCTAGTGTATTCAGACATGGTGATCAGATGATCAGGAAGAGACCGGATAGGACTTCTATACTACAGGACTTGCTGAAGATCCTGAACAATGTACTACAAGACTCCTTGTACCAATGAAGAAAAGAATGCATGATTTTAATACATTGGAATTTTGTGTGAGTTATTTTGCTGCAATGGACTAAGTTTATTTTCAAGGCTGGTTATTTTGTAAAGCTGCATATTTATCTCTGACTACTCAAGAGTAAATTTTGTTTTTCCTTTTACTCTGACTCTGTGTGATTCAACTAGAGGACTGGGGCTGGGAAGACTACTGGGTAGCTACTGCATAGACTGATAAACTGCAACAGAAACTAGCAAAACTATCTCTGAATATTTTTTGCCTATGAAAATCCTATGAAATGCATGTGGTTGCCATACATCAATCAATTTACTTACTTAGGCAATCCCTTATTGCCCAAGGATGATGGTCCTCCAAGTGTAGTATTTTGTTGGTAGGTCTGTAGGTGGCTGTGGAGCCCTATTCTTGGACCGCATGTTCTCCTGCAGTGAGGACATTGGTTTCCAGGTGGAAGGTGGTCCTGGTCAGGGTTGGTATTACGAGCCTTCCTCTTGGTACGCTTCTCCCTTTTGCCCTCCATTTGTGCCTCGCGGAATTCTGCAACACTGCTGATCACAGCTGACCTTCAATTAGAGTGCTCAAGGGCCAGGGCTTCCCAGTTCTCGTTGTTTATGCCACAGTTTTTAAGGTTGACTTTAAGCCCATCTTTAAATCTCTTTTCCTGTCTGCCAACATTATGTTTCCTGTTCTTGAGTTCGGAGTATAGTAACTGCTTTGGAAGATGGTGATTGGGCATTCAGACAACATGGCAAGTTGAGCGGAGTTGATGGACTGATGGATGGACCGTTTTCAGTGCTGGTGGTCTTCGCTTCTTCCAGCACACTGACATAAGTCCACCTGTCTTCCCAAGGGATTTGCAGGATTTTTTGGAGCTAGCCCTACTGGAATCATTCCAAGAATTCAATGTGATGTCGGTAGACAGTCCATGTTTTGCAGGTGTATAGCAGGAATGGGAGGACAATAGCACCTTGGTCTTCCTATGGATGTCCTAGTCCTCAGCAGCAACTTGAAGGCACATATACAAGTATGGCTAAATTTAGATGCACCCCAATTATTACAAACTTCGACATTATTACTTTCTATATATAGCACCAGAGACATAGCTTTTAAATAGCCAACAAATTAACAAAATATAGTCATCAAAGAATTTACAATAAAATGGAGAAACATCAAGAAGGAGGTCTTAGGTAGAAAGGGCTGGGATGTATTGTGAGATCTTCTTCATCAACTTCTGATGGTTTCAACGTTAGGTGAGATTTAAAGAAATAAGACAGTGAATGTTATGTTAGCTGTGAAATCTTTGACTAATGATTAACAATATCTCATCCATAATAAAAAAGTCAACACAAGTTCCTTTCTACATATTGTTTTCCTCCCTACAGTTCCTGTAAGACTGTGCATCCTAAGAGCCTGATCATATGATAACAATTGTGTGCATGGAAACACAGAAGATGACATTTGTGTCTTTGTACTGAGATTTTGGTATAGCTGTGTATATGTGCTGACCTATGTTATGCAAGCATTTATTGTGTCAGCTGGACTATGAATATGTACTTGAAGATGAAAGAATACAAATTTTGCATGATTACAGAAAATACTCTGCACAAAGTAAATATGATTTTAAAATAAAAGCAAGAACACCTTGATGTTAAAATCGTATATGGTTCTTACTAAATCTTTGATATAGTATTTTAGCAGTCTGCAAGTGTTGAACAAAATCTCAGTAGTGGCATTACTCTTTTTTTTCCAGATCCCTAAACTATACCAAATATTATTTCTTTATTTACTTACTTACTAACAGTATTTATATACCGCCTTTCTCACCCCTGGGGGGACTCAAAGCGGTTTACACATAAATAATGGCAAGATTCAATGCCTTACGTTGGGCACTGATACGATCCCAATACAAACAATTAGAATACTAAAACCACAATTAAACATAAATCACAATTAAAACAACACATCAACAAGCATTAAAAAAATAAAACAGTCTCGTCAGTTGAATTGCCATTCCAGTCAATGTCCCGCAAAAAATATTCAAATTCAGAGCCAGTTCAGTACTGAACAAGTACTCCTCCTTTCGATTTCTCAGAAGGACACAGTTGTTCAGTGAAGAAAACAGGAATTTGGATTAAATGAACAGTTCCTTTAATACAGCAGAGCCTTTTTCAGGATGCTTTACCCAATAGACCCTAAATTTAGTCTGTCATGAGGTTTTTTTTGGAAGAGTAACATAAATATTCTTGTTCTACTTAATCGCATTACAAACAAATAATGTTGTTCATTCGTTTAGTTGTCTCTGACTCTTCGTGACCTCATGGACCAGCCCACACCAGAGCTCCCTGTCGGCCGTCACCACCCCCAGCTCTTTCAAGGTCAGTCCAGTCACTTCAAGGATGCCATCCATCCATCTTGCCCTTGGTCGGCCCCTCTTCCTTTTGCCTTCCACTTTCCCCAGCATAATTGTCTTCTCTAGGCTTTCCTGTCTCCTCACGATGTGGCCAAAGTACTTCAACTTTGTCTCTAGTATCTTTCCCTCCAGTGAGCAGTCGGGCTTTATTTCCTGGAGGATGGACTGGTTGGATCTTCTCGCAGTCCAAGGCACTCTCAGAACTTTCCTCCAACACCACAGCTCAAAAGCATCACTTCCTTCGCTCAGCCTTCCCTAAGGTCCAGCTCTCACATCCGTAGGTTACTACAGGGAATACCATGGCTTTGACTAGGCGGATCTTTGTTGCCAGTCTGATGTCTTTACTCTTTACGATTTTATCGAGACTGGACATTGCTCTCCTCCCAAGAAGTAAGCGTCTTTGATTTCCTGGCCACAGTCTGCATCTGCAGTAATCTTTGCACCTAGAAATACAAAGTCTGTCACGGCCTCCACATTTTCTCCACAACAAATAATACAAAGGTGTTATTTCAGTATGAATCAATCAAGCATTATAATCATAAATCAGCATAAACATGCATACTTTTTTTTTGCACAAGTTACATAGGACAAGGTATTATGCAATACAACAAACACAGAGAATTAACATTTAATCATTATCATCATTATCATCATCATTATCTAAAATTAAATCACTCTACCTAAGCCCAAGTGTTGCACATAATTTCCAACCCCAAATATATCATAAGGCCCCCAGTGGTGTAGTGGGTTAAACCACTGAGCTGCTAAGCTTGTTGACCGAAAGGTTGTAGGTTCAAATCTGGGGAGCGGTGTGAGCTCCCACTGTCAGCCCCAGCTTCTGCCAAGCTAGCAGTTTGAAAACATGCATAGCTGAGTAGATCAATCGGTACCGCTCCAGTGGGAAGGTAACGGCGCTCCATGCAGTCATGCTGACCACATGATCTCGGAGGTGTCTATGGACAACGGCGGCTCTTTGGCTTAGAAATGGAGATGAGCACCACACCCCAGAGTCAAACATGACTGGACTTAATGTCAGGGGAAAACCTTAACCTTTACCTTTACCTTATATATATCATGTTTATTTAGCAGAGTAGATCTCGCCACCGAACATGCAACTATGTTTAGATTACTAAAATTTAATTCAAAATTGGCAATCATATAGATTCACATTGTATCCAACATCAATCTTAGTGTTTGCATTTGATTGCATTTTTTTTCATTTTACTTGAGATTTGTTGGTGTTAGATTGCTCATTTTCTTTTTTCATGAAACTGTGTTACTTGTTTATTGGTCGTGACTGCCCTCTTGCCTCTTAGTTTGTATTCCAGTTAGGAGCGGATGCCAAAATAAAAATGTTGACAGCACAGCTCTTCTCAGTTCATACAAGGAATGCAGATTCCTTAGCAATGGCCAATGGCATTGACCTAGTGCTCTCGCAATGTCACACTCCATTGCCCATTTAGTGAGTTTGATTATGAGTGTTACCATGAGAAAAGGTTCCTTTCAGCTTATGCGTGATTCGAGAATCTGATGTTATTACTGCTCAAATGCTGACTTTGTTTAGATTTTTCTTCAATGCTAATTAGCAAGCTGCGGATTTTTTTTAGAGTGACTACGTTTATTCCCTGTTTACACTAGGTTTTTGGAATTTGAATTTACCTGAAGGAGGGTTCCTCCTCTTCATCCCACCTGACATGGATTAGGGCCTTCTCAGTAGTGGCACCCCAATTGTGGAATGTCCATCCCTTGGAGTTCTAACAGGCACTAGCATTGATTTCTTTCTAGCAGCAGGTTAAAGCATGTCCTTTAAGTTCCATCTTGTTTCCTGCCGATATCATCAGTTGGGAGGCCTCCGCTCCCCCACCCCCTGACACCAACAGCTGCTCTGGCCAGAGTGAAAGGGGGGGAGGCAGAAGACATTTCCATCTTGTCTCCTGTGCTTTACTAATAATATAATATATTATATTGTATATAATATAATATTTATAATATTATAATGTAATACAATATAATACTACTAATATAATATAATATAATAATTATTTTATATTACATGTAATATTACTAATAATATTACAATATAATAGTGTAGTTGTTGTTCATTCGTTCAGTCGTCTCCGACTCTTCATGACCTCATGGACCAGCCCACACCAGATCTCCCTGTCGGCTGTCACCACCCCCAACTCCTTCAAGATCAGTCCAGTCACTTCAAGTATGCCATCCATCCATCTTGCCCTTGGTCGGCCCCTCTTCCTTTAGCCTTCCACTATCCCCAGCATAATTGTCTTCTCTAGGCTTTGCTGTCTCCTCATGATGTAGCCAAAGTACTTCAACTTTGTCTCTAGTATCCTTCCCTCCAGTGAGCAGTCGGGCTTTATTTCCTAGAGGATGGACTGGTTGGATCTTCTTGTAGTCCAAGGCACTCTCAGAACCTTCCTCCAACAACACAGTTCAAAAGCATCTCTCTTCCTTCGCTCAGCCTTCCCTAAGGTCCAGCTCTCACATCCATAGGTTACTACAGGAAATACCATTGCTTTGACTATGCGGATCTTTGTTGGTGTAGTACAACATAATAATATATAATACTGATATTGTACTATGCTAATAATTTAATATATTGTATATATGTTTGTGTGTGTATGCATGCATGCACACACACACACACACACACACACACACACATATATATCTTGTAAGCCGGTCTGAGTCCCCTTGGGGGTGAGAAGGGCGGCATATAAATGTTGTAAGTAAGTAAGTAAGTAAGTAAGTAAGTAAATAAATAAATAAATAAATACATTTATCAATACCTTCTAGAAAAGGTCTTCTAAGGCTAGCTTCCAATTTATCTCAAATATTTCATGATTTTCATATTTCAGATTGCTGGAAATCTTAGCCATCTGTGCATAATCCCCAGTTTATTCTTCCAATAATGCTTAATGCTTTCTCTCCTTTCCAATCTTTGGCAATTGTAATGCGTGCAGCCGCAAAACTGTTCAGATAAATTTCTCTTACTGGTTGTTCTAATCTATCTCTGAAAATCCCTAATAGGCACATCCCTGGATATATTTTTTTTTACTTTGTTGTGGATCATTTTATTTGTTTCCTTTATTATTCTTTTCCAATAGACCTGCACCAGTTCACACAACCACCATACATGAAAAAGATCCCTTTTTATTTTTATATTATAATGTAATGCAATATAATAATAATATGATATTATAATTATATATTTTATTACATGCAATATTACTAATAATATTACAATATAGTGGTATGGTGCAATATAGCAATGTTCAATGCTGATATTGTACTATTGTACCCTTCGGGGTGAGAAGGGCGACATATAAATGTTGTAAATAAATAAATAAATAAATTTCTTTGTTTTGCACCTCCAATAGTAACCTGATTGTGAGCTGTCCATTTTGGCTAGGAGGGCTGGGGTTGTGTGACATTGTCTATATACATTGTCTCTAATTGAAGCTGCAACTGCAAATTTAAAGCCTTTGTTCCACAGGTTTTCTCAGATGTCAAAATCTATGCTTCTCCCTAGATCGTTTGCCCATGAGATCATGGAGGTTTTGATATGATTATCTTCCAAGATGTAGTGTAGGATATATTTGTATAGTCTGGCTGTTAAGCCTTTCCCCCTTTTGTCTAATATAGTTTCCATATCTGATTTTTTAAAGCAAATCCCCTTTTCTCATCCTTTTTAAATCTTTCATATAATTGATGATATTGAAACCAGTCTTTAATACCTAATTCATCTCTCCCCCTCAATGCCCATTGGCCATTGAATCTGATAAGTAATTCCCCATATGTTCTGACCATCCTTTCAGGTGGGTATCCCAATAGCTTCTATTGGCCTTAGCCATAGAGGTGTTTTTGGTTCCATCCCTAACCCTGGACACAGTCTTTACCCTGGACACAGTCTTGTTCCAGGTGAGCTCTGACCAAAGCTGAATAGATGGGCACCATTACTTTTCTTGATCTAGACACTATACTCTTATTGATGCAGTCTAGAATCACATTAGTTTTTTCATCTGTGATTTACTTCTACTCATATTCAGCTTGTGGTCTACTAAGATTCCTAGATCCTTTTCACATGGACTGTTTTCAAGATTGGTGTCACCCATCATTACAGTTTTCCTGCCTAAGTGTAGTACGTGACATTTCTCCCTGTTGAAATTCATTTTATTCATCTTGGCTTACCTGTCTGATCTCTTAAGTTCATTTTGGGTTCTAATCTTGTCCTCTGGGTTATTGGCTATCCCTCTCAATTTAGTGTCATCTGCAAATTTGATATGCACGTCGTCTATTCCATCATCCGAGTCGCTGATGACATTTCTTGATCTTAATTGTAGTGTGCTCCAAATAGCTCTGGTTGAAAATATCACCCTCACTTTGTGTTAAGGGACTAATTTATCACTTTATTTTGAAAATTTAAAAGAAAGAAAATGTGTGTTTTTAATACTTGCTGAAAGCAGTGACCGTAATTCCATTGCCAGTTTCAGCTAAAAAATCCCTTCAAAGTTTAGTGAGACGTGCAGTATTATCTATGTATGTAATGAACTGTGCTGTGTTAATTATGTACTAGATTATGACTGTTCAATGTGGGTTTTGAGAAAACTGAGCCAACCATAATCCTCAAAAGACTGAAAACATAAAATACCCTCTTCTTGCAAAGCACCTCTATAGATTGCTTTAGACAACCATAAACCACCTGCTCCATGTTATTTTATTATTGGGCTAATGATTCAATATTATGAGGTCATTTACAGCCTATAATGCACATCAAATATTATATTAAAAACTTCAATTGGAATTTTACAATTCTTTTAAAGAGACTATTACCTGAAGTTATTGTTTAGCAATTTAACAACCCATTCCCATGTACAATTTAAAGAATGCAAGAGCCTCCTAACTATGGGTCTTCTTCTGTAGAAGAACAGACTGCGCTCTGGCACCACGAGATGCAGAGCCAACCTTCAGAAATGGTGGAATCCTCGACATGCGAGTGTGGAGAGGAGCAAACCACTGACCACCTGCTGCAATGCAACCTGAGCCCCGCCACATGCACAATGGAGGACCATCTTGCAGCAACACCAGAAGCACTCCAAGTGGCCAGATACTGGTCAAAGGACATTTAATCAACTACCAAACTCACAATTTTTGTATTTTGTCTGTTTGTTTGCTTTGTTCTATTAGAAATGTAATATAATTTGACTGGTTGTCCTGACACGACAAATTCTGTAGAATCAAATTGTTAGGCAATTGGTAAATAAATTCCTTGCAAACAAAGTATAGAAAGTTACCTTATTAAAAACCCAAATGATTGCATTAACAGTAATTGGGTTCTGGAGCCATTTGGTGAATGGCAATGTGGAGAACACATCACCTTTGATGCCTCCATGGTTAGAGAGCAGAAGTCTGCATTTGGCGCAATATAGCAGGACACTACACAGTAGGGCAGTGGGAAGGCAGGTTGTCAGCTATGTGTCATATATCTTCACATGATCTTCACTGCACGACTGCTCCAAGAAAAATGCAGGAAACAAAATCAACCTCTGTACATGGCATTCATTGACCTTCCAAAGGCATTTGACACAGTGAATCGCAGCGCTCTCTGGGCCAACCTCCAAAACATCGAGGGCCCTAAAAATTTGTGAACATCCTGCAGCTCCTCCATGATGACGTGATGGTAAAAGTCTTGGACAGCAATGTCTCCTAAAGTGACCCATTTAAGGTGGAATCAGGTGTCAAACAGGGATGTGTTATTGCCCCAACTTTATTCTCCATCTTCATCGCTATGATACTTCATCTTTTTGACGGGAAGCTTCCCACCAGAGTGGAAATCATGTATTGAACAGATGGCAAGCTACTTAACCTCAGCAGACTGAAAGCCAAAACCAAGGTTACAACAACATCTGTTATCTAACTCCAGTATCCTGATGACAACGTTGTCTGTGGTGCATTCAGAAGAAGACCTACACCCCACCTTAAACACCTTCGCAGAAGCATATGAGAAGCTCAGCTTGTCATTGAACATTGAGAAAACCAAAGTGCCCTTCCAGCAGTCACCAGCCAATCCCTCTCCAATGCCAGAAATACAGCTTAATGGTATAACATTAGAAAATGTTGACCATTTCCACTCCCTTGGCAGCCACCTCTCCACAAAAGTCAACATTGACACTGAAATACAACACTGCCGAGCTCTGCAAGTGCAGCTTTTTCCGAACGAAGCAGAGAGTGTTTGAGGACTGGGACATCCATAGGGATACCAAGGTGCTTGTTTATAAAGCTGTTGTCCTCCCAACTTTGCTATATGCCTGCAAAAATATTGGAGAGGTTGTCAAGAAAAAGGCTCACATATACATATGTGGTGGACTTTCAAATATATACAAACATTTGGGAAAATGATATTTAAAGAGATAAGGGGATAACAAAATTTGAGATAGGGAGCACACCAGAAATAGCTTTACTATCAATATATGATAATAATAAAATATCACAAGAAATAAAGGAGTTAATCTCTAATTTACTAACAGCAGCAAGGTTGATAATAGCTAAAAATGGAAAGAAAAGCATGATTTTCTGCTAGAAGATTGGTATAAAGAAGTATAAAAGAAGTATAAAAAGTATAAAACTATAAAAAAGAGAATGAAAACTAAAGGATTTTTTGGAAAATATGGGGGAAAATTACATAATATGTTTGCTGAAGGGCAAGGGAGCAAATCTGCAGTGGAAACCAGGATGTTTTGAAATAATATATTAAATGGTTTGGCCCAGGGGGAGGTATCCTGTGGAGTTTGCTTTGCAGACAATATGTTTAAACTGGTTAAAATGTTGAAGCTCAACCCAACAGTGTGAAAACATATTAGAAGTGCTGTTGTCATTTTAAAAATTAATTTAAAAAGATTTTTTAAAAAAAAATTCCCAAAAATTAGTGGATGGGTGAAATGTTCTGAAACTTGGCAGACTTACAATTGTAAATGTGACCTACAAGTGAGGCAGGTTTCATGCTGATAGGCCTGAAAATGACAGCAAAATTAACCTCTAATTGGTGCCAATGGACTGAATCTTTCCAGCATGAAAACAAAAACCATTCCCTAATTTGGAAGTTTCTTTAAAAAAGAATGGGGGTGGGGAGGTGGATGGGAAGGTGGGCACAAAAATGGCATAGGGTTTTCCCAAATTACACACCCGTAGTATGCATTCTGTAATAAGTGGGGACTCATTTGAGGCAAAAAAAAAATTCTCAAAACGCTGAACACCAAATGTGATTGGAATGTGCACTCAGGCTTGTGTTCTGAGAACATATTCTTTAAATTATATGCTGCCACCATTGACTCTTGTTTGCTGCCTGAAACTGCTTTTTAAAACTTCGCCCACAGAGGCACCCATGAGGCAGATGTTATGAACAATAAAACAATGATGTTTATCTAAGAGAACAGGAACAATTCCGGTATAAAAGCTTAGCTGTTTCAAAGTATTGGCACTAAAAGCTTGTGGTTACTTTAAACAGTAGAATTCTTAAACACTTCTTGGTTATACTTAAACACTTCACTCTTCCTCCACAAGAATCTATCAGTCTTCGCACTGACTAGACTTCTTTGACTACAAACAGTCCTCTCTGCAGGATCTGTTCTACTTCAGTATTCCAGCTATTCTTTCTCTAATAGCCCTCTGAATACTACACTAACCTACCCTTCCTAAAACCAGAGTCTACCTGACTCTCTAAAACAACAGAACCTATCTGTTCAACACTCAGAGCCAATCTCCAACTAACTATCAGGGATCTCAAAAACCTCTGTTTAAAAGATTTTTCCTCTTGGCAAGTTAGGTTCCACCCACACTAACTTAACCAATAACATCCCTCTCTCATTTCCCTCCAAAAGGCTGATTTAACTAATCACCCCCCTCCTGGAAATCAAAACCAAAATGGAGTCCCTCTGCACCTCTCTCTAAGATGGCTGCCGTCACCTTGGGTCTACCATTTCCTTAGGCCTAAAACAGGCCTGACTGGAAGTAGATTCATTACACATTCCCTTCCACATTGCGGTATCCCAGTGAGGAATGCAAAATGCAGTGATTGGACATCCCAGGGAGAGCTAGACATGTCCTTAAGGTGTGGGACATCCACCTTCATAAAATCCTCAGAGCCTTTCTCATCTTTTTAGTTATGGTGATTCATAAAAACATGGATCTTGCTCAGAAAATGCACAGATTCATGAACCCCTTGTCTTCTGAGTTTACATACAGAAACAGACTGAATTCATTCACTATCTTCTCTGTTTAAGAATGCTGGAATTGTACTTCTTAGCCAGTGATAAAGCAATCATTTGGCACATAGTGCTAAAATAACTAATACAGAGATGCTCAAGTGAAGGAGCAGCTAACAGAGATAATTTCTCTGCTATCAGAGCCTTTTACATTACTTATCACCCTCAGTTAAATCTTGAATTGCTTTTTAAGCTCCTCTCTCCCTCCCTTCCTCCATCTCCCTTGACCCAGAGTTTGAGAAAGCACATACTGAATACATTATTATATTTTCAACCATATCCTCAACCTACTTTTTTCCAGAGATAGACACTTTTGAACTGTGGTGCTGGTGGAAAGTTCTGAGAGTGCCTTGGACTGCGAGAAGATCCAACCAGTCCATCCTCCAGGAAATAAAGCCCGACTGCTCATTGGAGGGAAGGATACTAGAGACAAAGTTGAAGTACTTTGGCCACATCATGAGGAGACAGCAAAGCAATTATGCTGGGGAAAGTGGAGTCGTCTCCGACTCTTCGTGACCTCATGGACCAGGCCACGCCAGAGCTCCCTGTCGGCCGTCACCACCCCCAGCTCCTTCAAGGTCAAGTCCAGTCACTTCAAGGATGCCATCCATCCATCTTGCCCTTGGTCGGCCCCTCTTCCTTTTGCCTTCCATTTCCCAGCATAATTGTCTTCTCTAGGCTTTCCTGTCTCCTCATGATGTGGCCAAAGGACTTCAACTTTGTCTCTAGTATCTTTCCCTCCAATGAGCAGTCGGGCTTTATTTCCTGGAGGATGGACTGGTTGGATCTTCTCGCAGTCCAAGGCACTCTCAGAACTTTCCTCCAACACCACAGCTCAAAAGCATCGATCTCCTTCGCTCAGCCTTCCCTAAGGTCCAGCTCTCACATCCGTAGGTGACTACAGGGAATACCATGGCTTTGACTAGGCGGATCTTTGTTGCCAGTCTGATGTCTCTACTCTTTATTATTTTATCGAGACTGGACATTGCTCTCCTCCCTCTGATTTCCTGGCCACAGTCTGCATCTGCAGTAATCTTTGCGCCTAGAAATACAAAGTCTGTCACGGCCTCCACGTTTTCTCCCTCTATTTCCCAGTTGTCAATCATTCTTGTTGCCATAATCTTGGTTTTTTGGATGTTATGAGGAGACAGGAAAGCCTAGAGAAGACCATTATGCTGGGGAAAGTAGAAGGCAAAAGGAAGAGGGGCCGACCAAGGACAAGATGGATGGATGGTATCCTTTAAGTGACTGGCTTGACCTTGAAGGAGTTGGGGGTGGTGATGGCCAACAGGGAGCTCTGGCGTGGGCTGGTCCATGAGGTCACGAAGAGTCGGAAGTGACTGAACAAATGAACAACATCAGGGATACAATTTTATAATAGTTTGGTTCACTCATTCAAGGGCAGCAAGAGAGGTGAATAAAATGTTCACAGCAACAATAAACTCCTCATTGATTTAGTAGGAATGGCTGGATTCATGCCTAGATAATCATCTAATTTCTGCCTGCCTTGCTAGAAAGTCAATTAATTCCTCAAATTAGTGAATTTAAATTTAATTTCACTCTCTGCTACCTACTCAGTTGGCAAACTCTCTCTTTTACCAGTGATCTCAGCTGTGGATTAGATTCCCTTTGCCCTCAAGTGTTGATGGCATTTGGACAAATCCCACCTAGAAACCTCAATAGAGGCATCACACTATTAGATTCACAGACTTTCTCCTCTTTGGCATTTCAAAATCTTCACCGAGGTGAAAGAGAAATAAACATCTAAACGTTTAAGTCCTAGGTTCTTAATTTCCTTCCTTCTTCAAAGCAGCACAGGGCAAAACCTAAACTTTAAGCATTGTAAAGATAGATAGATGGATGGATGGATGGATGGATGGATGGATGGATGGATGGATGGATGGATAGATAGATAGATAGATAGATAGATAGATAGATAGATAGATAGACAGATAGATAGATAGATAGATAGATAGATAGATAGATAGATGAGGGAAGGAGGAGAGAAAGAGGGAGGGAGGAAAGAAACAAGATAGGAAATGCAATCCATACATATGAATGACTACATTAACCTAAAAGATAATTGTAATGTATTGTCGAAGGCTTTCATGGCCGGGATCACAGGGTTGTTGTAGGTTTTTCCGAGCTATATGGCCATGTTCTGGAGGCAATTTTTCTCCTGACGTTTCGCCTGCATCTATGGCAAGCATCCTCAGAGGTAGTGAGGTCCTCACTACCTCTGAGGATGCTTGCCATAGACGCAGGCGAAACGTCAGGAGAAAAATTGCCTCCAGAACATGGCCATATAGCCTGGAAAAACCTACAACAACCCGATAATTGTAATGTTTTAGATTTTGCTTCAGTTTCTGTACGTCCAAAGCCTACATAAATAAAAGGGATTTGTTTTAAAATGTTGCATTGGTTGTGTAAGCACCATTATATTGCCTCTCTTATGCATAATTTTAGGGTTCCCTGGTAGTGCAGCGTGTTAAACTTGCTGACAGAAAGGTTGGCAGTTCGAATCTGGGGAGCAGGGTGAGCTCCCACTGTTAGCCCCAGCTTCTGCCAACCTAGCAGTTTGGAAACATGCATGTGTGAGTAGATCAATAGACCCGCTTCTGCGGGAAGGTAACGGCACTCCGTGCAATCATGCTGGCCACATGACCTTGAAGGTGTCTATAGACAATGCCGGCTCTTCAGCTTAGACATGGAGATGAGCATTTCATCCCCCAGAGCCGGACATGACTGGACTTAATGTCAACAGAAACGCTGACCTTTACCTATGCACCGGGATTGTGGCGCATCTGGCTGAATGTCAGCTGCATTAAGATCACTCTGACCAAAAGGTCATGAGTTCGAAGCCAGCCCAGGTTGGAATGGGTTTCCAACCAATTGTGTGTAGCCTGTTGTCGACCTTTGCAACCCGAAAGACAGTTGCATCTGTCAAGTAGGAAAATTAGGTACCTCCTTGTGTGGAGAGGCTAAATTAACTAATTTATGAGGCCATAAAAAAGACTCCAGCAAAAAGCATGCGGGGAATGCGGAAGTACTTCATCAGTGTCGCAGATGGACGATGAAAGTGACAGCTCCCCTGGTGGCCAGAAAAAAAAGTTAAATAGCCTCTGTGTATGTCTGTATACGTTGTATGTCAAATTGGCATTGAATGTATGCCATATATGTGTACATTGTAATCCACCCTGAGTCCCCTGCGGGGTGAGAAGGGCGAAATATAAATACTGTAAATAAATAAATAAATACATTTTAAAAAGTTTGGTAAAGTTAAAGCAAGAAAAATAGGAAAGATGACCTAACAGGAGAATAAATTAAGTCAAGGTCAAATAGACTAGAGTTTGCAAGAGCTGAGTAGTGCTGTTCATAACAGAGTCCCTTGGCCAACTCTTTGATCATAAAGCAAAGCTGCAATACATTGGTTTTTTAAATAAAAAATGTCATAGTGGACTGAGCCGTGGCACAGCTAGTTAGTAGCCAGCTGCATTAAATCACTACTGACCAAGTGATCATGAGTTTGAAGCCAGCCCAGGTCGGAGTGAGCTCCTGACCATTAATAGTCTAGCTTGCTGTTGACCTATGCAGCCCAAAAGACAGTTGCATCAGTCAAGTAGGAAATTTAGGTACCACTTTATGCAGAGAGGCTAATTTAAGTAATTTATGACACCATAAAACCTTCCAGCAGGATGCATAAAAATGAGAAGAAGCTTTACCATTTCCGCGCAGTGGAGATGGTGGAGCAGTTTGCCTCTTCCCACGAAGAGAGCAATATAGTTCTGTCTGGAACTACTTTACAGGGGGCGGAGCCAGGCTCTTAGCACTGGCCCGCTCCCTTCCTCATTCTGAAGCTGAACGTCGACCCACCACTCCCGCCCATTAAACAGTATATTAGGGTTGCCTAATTAGGGGGCTGGGTAGGAATATTTTCCCTCTTATGTTCTGAGAGGGTTTTTTGCCTACCCTATACTGTTACAAAGCAAATTGGGATGGTCTGGCTTTAAATAGGTGGTCACGATAAATAATTCGGAAAAGCTAATAATTTGGTGTACGCCCAAGACACACCCTTCAGGGGTGAAGGCCATTAACTAAAACACTCACCTAAGGTTCAAAATGATGATGTGAAGGGAATTATAATGGCCTAAAATAGAGAGATTATGGTCTCGGATACTCTGAGAGGGACTTCTCCGACACATTTCCTTCAGAGGTTACATGGATTGGGTGTCCAGGGGACCCGGGTGTTTCACCCTAACTAGCCCAGAGGTAGGCCGGACAGAGACGCTACCTCGGCTTTGCCACCAAGTTCCAGATCCATAAAATTGAGATCCAGTCAAAGTTAAACAGGTAACAATTAATAAAAGTTGCCCATATTTCAAATCCAAATATTGTTGTGTGGTCTCGTTATTTCGGGGGTTAGCAGGCAAAGTACTCTAACAAGGACTTGATGTCAGAAGTGGACAGTGAAGTGGCAGCTCCCCCAGTGGCCGGAATTGAGCATACCTTCATGAAGCCGGAAAGCTGGAATGTTAAATTGCCTCTATGTCTGTCTATATATGTTGTATGTTTATAGCATTGAATGTTTGCCATGTATACGTGCACTGTAATCCGCCCTAAGTCCCTTATGGGGTGAGAAGGATGAAATATAAATACTGTACATAAAATTAATTAAATAAATAGTCTTCTTACCTGTAAGCTATTTGTCGTTCATTCGTTCAGTCGTCTCCGACTCTTTGTGACCTCATGGACCAGCCCACGCCAGAGCTCCCTGTCGGCTGTCACCACCCCCAGCTCCTTCAAGGTCAGTCCAGTCACTTCAAGGATGCCATCCATCCATCTTGCCCTTGGTCGGCCCCTCTTCCTTTTGCCTTCTACTTTCCCCAGCATAATTGTCTTCTCTAGGCTTTGCTGTCTCCTCATGATGTGGCCAAAGTACTTCAACTTTGTCTCTAGTATCCTTCCCTCCAGTGAGCAGTCGGCTTTATTTCCTGGAGGATGGACTGGTTGGATCTTCTCGCAGTCCAAGGCACTCTCAGAACTTTCCTCCAACACCACAGCTCAAAAGCATCGATCTTCCTTCGCTCAGCCTTCCCTAAGGTCCAGCTCCCACATCCGTAGGTTACTACAGGGAATACCATGGCTTTGACTAGGCGGATCTTTGTTGCCAGTCTGATGTCTCTACTCTTTACTATTTTATCGAGATTGGACATTGCTCTCCTCCCAAGAAGTAAGCGTCTTCTGATTTCCTGGCCCCAGTCTGCATCTGCAGTAATCTTTGCACCTAGAAATACAAAGTCTGTCACGGCCTCCACAATTTCTCCCTCTATTTTCCAGTTGTCAATCATTCTTGTAAGCTATAGTTATTTAAAATTTAAACAATAAAAATCTAAAATGTAGAGAGTATTTTTTTTCTTTAAGAAAAACTCTCATAAATTCTAAAGCACCATCATAGATTTTCCCACTTTGTCAAATGATGTGATTCCAAACTTCATAGAAAACCTAACTTTTATTTCTTCATGTCGAAAAAACCCTCTGTCCTTTAGTGCTAATACTACTTTATATCTTTCTAGTGCCTTTTCTTTAACCTCCAAGATATTACAAGTCAGCCTCTAAGTGGCAAAGTCATTTCAGTGTAATCACTGGTATAATCCTTTTAAAACTTCCCCAATCGGTTCATTTCATAGATGCTGAACATCCCTTCAAAGACTTGAGATAGTTTTAAAATCCACTTTCATTTTCTAATCCACAGGCTGCAAACTGGATTCACTGTGTTACTGTTAGCTTCTACACAGCTCGGAAAGTTGACAAGAGTAATCTCTGTTTTGCTTCCACCATCCTGATCTGAGCACTACCTTTCTCTGACAATTCAGGTTGTCCATGAAACGAACACACTTTCCATCCCTCCATACAATGGAGAAAGTTATTGCCAAGGGAATTAATGTTCCTAGTGTTTAGAGCCCTTGCATATTGGTTTGAACAATGGGCTATGATCCTGGAGACCCCAATTCAAATCCTCACTCAGCCATGGAAACCCAATGGGAAGGAATATTGGGGACGAAATCTGGCCTGACGTGTCATTTTAAGTGGCCCATGAGGCTTTCAGTGCCAGGGCAATGTAGTTACCTTTATATAGGTAAAGGTAGTCCCCTGACATTAAGTCCAGTCATGTCTGACTCTGGGGTGTGGTGCTCATCTCCATTTCCAAGCCGAAGAGCCAGCGTTGACCGTAGACATCTCCAAGGTCATGTGGCTGGCATGACTGCATGGAGCGCTGTTCCCTTCCCACCGGAGAGGTACCTATTGATCTACTCACATTTGCATGTTTTCGAACGGCTAGGTTGGCAGAAGCTAGGGCTGACAGCGGAAGCTCACACCACTCCCCAGAATTGAACCTGCAACCTTTCGAACAACAAGCTCAGCAGCTCAGTGCTTTAACCCACTGCGCCACTATATACTTTTATATAATTCTTTACAAATAGGTCTTTGGAGGCAGTCTATACTGTAGACTGAATAATAATGATAATAATAATAATAATAATCTTATTATGTATGAGAAAACTGAAACTGATATCCAGTCTCTGACTAACACTGTCCGAATCTTTAGCACTGATATCAACATGGAGTTTGGTTAGGACAAATGTTCGACAGTGGCACTGAAGAAGGGAAAAAAGAAGGGAAACCATGGACCATATCCTCAGTTGTTGCAAGAAAATCACACAGACAGACTACAAACAGAGGTACAACTCTGTGGCCCAGATGATTCACTGGAACTTATGTCACAAGTACCACCTACCAGCAGTAAAGAATTGGTGGGATCATAAACCCGCAAAGGTCATGGAAAATGGACACGCAAAACTACTGTGGGGCTTTCGAATCCAGACTGACAAAGTTTTGGAACACAATACACCAGACATCACAATTGTGTAAAAGAAAAAAGTCTGGATTATTGATGTCACCATTCCAGGTGACAGTCGCATTGAGGAAAAACAACAGGAAAAACTCAGCTGCTATCAAGACTTCATTCTTTGTAATCATTCTTTGTAGCTAAATAGAATAAAACAAGCGTCTAGGACTATGTGATGTAATTTCGAATGATGCGCGCATATCCAAGTAAGATGGCCTTTTGCAGTTGACAGATCGTGATTTTGTTGATGTTTATTGTTTCCAAATGCCGGCTGAGATCTTTTGGCATGGCACCCAGTGTGCCAATGACCACTGGGACTACTTGTACTGGTTTATGCCAGAGCCTTTGCAGTTCAATTTTGAGGTCTTGTTTTAGTCTACTTAGCTACAAAGAATGATTTGGGATAGGTGAATCCATACATTTGTTTGTTTTCATGTTGCAGGTTGCTTCTGGTCACTTCTGGTGTGAAAGAATCAGCCATCTACAAAGACGTTGCCCAGGAGATGCCCGGCATGCCAATGCCTTAAATCAAGAAATAGTTATCTAAGACCTACAGAGATACTTGCAGGGACACCTCAGCAAGCGAGAGTCCAAAAGTGGTAGGTTAAAACCCAGAACCCCAAGCCATGTCTGATACCAAATGAGGGACTCCCTCTTGGGCACACAGAAGATTGGGTGACTTGGAAGGTGCTAAACAAACTTCGCTCTGGCACCACGAGATGCAGAGCCAACCTTAAGAAATGGGACCACAAAGTGGAGTTTATGACATGTGAGTGTGGAGAAGAGCAATTCACAGACTACTGATTACAATGCAGTCTGAGCCCTGCCACGTACCCAATGGAGGACTTTCTTATAGCAACACCAGAGCACTCTGAGTGGCCAGTACTGTTATGTACAGTTATTTATGAACCAATTGTACAGGTGTGGATGATTAAGGAGGGAATTAATCTCAGGCCTCAATTGTGTATAAGAATATATTATAGAGGAGGCCAATTATTACTTGTAAATTAAGGTAACTGCCACCACAACGTGA
The DNA here is from genome assembly GCF_025583915.1 of Anolis sagrei ordinatus. NCBI lineage: Eukaryota > Metazoa > Chordata > Lepidosauria > Squamata > Anolidae > Anolis > Anolis sagrei. Next base: position 15,866,067 of record NW_026847993.1, on the reverse strand, counting down.
GGTATTTGAGGTACCACCGATGAGATCTGGCTTTACAGACGCAGATTAATTGAGATGAGACGGTCTTCAACAAAAGATAACAATTTTATTGTGTACAAAGCGTATGGTTGCAGGCTGTTAAATAACTTATAGAACTTTGAATATCACTTGGTTTGTAATACAGTCCACTCTTCCAAATAACACAGCTCGTGGCTAACTTTTACTGAGGTGAAGCTCTTTAGTGAACAATGTTTCCTATATGAATAGCCTTCCAATTTGATCTTTGCTTGATCAAATCTCTGATCTCTAGTCCTTCCTTGATTAGGGATCGTAACAAGCTTTCTTTAGTCTTCCTTGACTAAAGAAACTGGCCAGGTTTCTCTCTTCAGCCCTTCTAGACTGAAAAACCTCCAGCTGCTCACACACACCCCTCTCCCAGGCTTTTCAAACCTCCACACTCACTCACACACCACTCCTTTTTCCAAAGACGCACATAACTTTTTCTGCTTGGCTACACCCACTTCTCACTCTCCTGAACTAGCCTGCCCGGTCTCCTTGGCAACGCTCACTGTGGATTCAAACCAGATAACTCTAGTTTTAGCTACTGTTACAAACACAAATATATACTCTAACAGTTAAACACATACCTAGTATCAATGACTTCTGCACAGCCAGGTACTGGTCAAAGGACACTTAATATAATGCCAAGTTTTTTAAACTTTGTGTTTCTTAAATACGTTACAACTGTACTTTTGCTTTGCTCCTGATTTGATAAATAAATCCATATGTTTTCAGCTGATGCAAGTTTTATCATATGTTCATCCATAAGACATTTTTGTCTTTCTTCCACATCAATCTACAGACAGAAATACATACATTTATATTGTATCTGAATGTTTGCACTTTCTTGCTTTTTGTATTTCCCTGCCATAAAATACATATATTTGCATCTGCTTTAATGTAAAATTTGCATCACAGATGCATTTCAGTGTACTTTTTGATAATTGTAATGCAATTTTTTAAAGAATGAAAGCAAAAAAAAGTTGCTCCTTAAAAAAACCACCCAATTGAAAGCATTCAAATGAAAGATACATGGTTGATCCATAAATGTTTTCTTTTCTCTTAAGACCACAACTACATTTACTGTGTGTGCATCAATATCTGTTTACACACTCTGTTCCCAATTGAGTTTGAAAGAAGAGTTCAAAAATCAATAGCTCTGTCATTCATGACAAGAAAAGCATTTGCAAAAATGAATTTGTTATCGGGAAGGGAAAAGCCATGCATTTCTAGCTTCTTGCTTGGTGCAGCTCAAAAACTGCTTTAATTTAATGATGATTAATGGCACACTTGTCCGTGGCACTGCAAATACATTTCTATGTCCAACAGTGAAGTTAAATGTTTTTCATTGTGGAATGAAAGAGGCTTAGCATAAAATTCAGAGAAATACATTGATGCTGAGATTTGATTATAAAATATTTTAAAATCTTTGAGGGTACTTTGAACAAATTTGGGTTCTACTTTGAAGAAAGAAAGAAAGAAAGAAAGAAAGAAAGAAAGAAAGAAAGAAAGAAAGAAAGAAAGAAAGAAAGAATTGTTTGTCTCACTGGGAAAAGTGCAGAACTTTTACCAAAATCTTTCTAATAAATGAGTTAGCTATAGTAATTGAAATGAAATTTGGATTCCAAACTCCAGCTTGACAAAGTGGTTACAATTTCTATGAACAGATATGTGAATTATTGGACTTGGAAGACAAATGGTACCATGACTATTTAGTCCTGGTACATGGTTTCTCTTCCCAAACAAAATATATTTGCTAAGTTGTAGGCTTGTGCAATTCAGCCAAAAGGCATGCCGTTTCAAGATCCATTTTTGGCTAACCCCTGGTTCTATTTACCGAGAAATTGCTTGAATAGGGAAAAGTTCTTGTTCTCCTTAAGCCACTCCTCATAGGGCTTGTTCTCCAGACCCTTGATTATTTTAGTCGCCCTCCTCTGGACACATTCCAGCTTGTCAATTCTGGCACCACAATTGAAGAGAGATATTGACAAGCTGGAATGTGTCCAGAGGAGGGCAACTAAAATGATCAAGGGTCTGGAGAACAAGCCCTATGAGGAGCGGCTTAAGGAGCTGGGCATGTTTAGCCTGAAGAAGAGAAGGCTGAGAGGAGATATGATAGCTATGTATAAATATGTGAGAGGAAGCCACAGGGAGGAGGGAGCAAGCTTGTTTTCTGCTTCCCTGGAGACTAGGACGCGGAACAATGGCTTCAAACTACAAGAGAGGAGATTCCATCTGAACATGAGGAAGAACTTCCTGACTGTATAGCTGTTCAGCAGTGGAACTCTCTGCCCCAGAGTGTGGTGGAGGCTCCTTCTTTGGAAGCTTTTAAACAGAGGCTGGATGGCCATCTGTCAGGGGTGATTTGAATGCAATATTCCTGCTTCTTGGTAGGGGGTTGGACTGGATGGCCCATGAGGTCTCTTCCAACTCTTTGATTCTATGATTCTATGATAATTAAATGCTGCTTCATCTGTACATTGCACCACCATGCATTTTCACGGCCCAAATGTAGATATGCCAAACTGAATATGCTTTTTGTCCTTGGAAGAAGAAAGAAATAATGATTTCTCCCTGCTATGGGGCCAATAGGGTTGTTGATATAGACAGCTACTTTCACCATTCCACTCCATGCAATGCATATTTCAAACAAGCTCTTTGATTCAATGATTCTATGATTGCTAATTTCATTCAGCAAAGATTCAGCCCATTGGCTGCAATGGGAAACTTTAAAGGCTTAATCCTCAGTCATTTTAAGGCCTATCTTCATGAAACCTGCCTCAGTTTTAGACCCATTTACAACTGCAGGTCTGCCAAGTTTCAGAACAATTCACCAATCTACTGATAATTTAGAATTATTTTAAGTTTTCACCATAACATTTTTTAAAATAAGACAAACTGCAAGAGAGCATTTCTGGGAATTGTAGCCCATTCTCAACCAATCGGAGCATGGATACAACAAGGCCTTTTATAATAATAATAATAATAATAATAATAATAATTATTATTATTATTATTATTTATATACCGCTTTATCTCCCCGAGGGGACTCAGAGCGGTTCCCAGGTAAAAATCACAGAACATACAAAGTAAAAACAACATAACCATAAGATTAACAAAACAAAATATTCATAAAAATTGTTGCCATAACACACATATATTTCTGTTGAAATTGTCACCTCTGCAGGAGTCTACCGTATACCATGCAGCTGTGGACAAGTCTACATAGGGACCACCAAACGCAGCATTGCCCAAACAAGAATCCAGGAACATGAAAGGCACTGCAGACTACTCCAACCAGAGAAATCAGCCATAGCAGAGCACCTGATGAACCAACCTGGACACAGCATTTTATTTGAGAACACAAAAATGCTGGACCACTCTCACAACCACCATGTCAGACTACACAGAGAAGCCATTGAAATCCACAAACATGTGGACAATTTCAACAGAAAGGAAGAAACCATGAAAATGAACAAAATCTGGCTACCAGTATTAAAAAATTCTAAAATTGCAACAGCAAAAACAGCAGAGAGAAAAACAGGCAGGGACATCTAATCACCTTTCAAGAAGAGTTTGCTCCAGGCACAGTCAGCCCATTGTATGCTAATCAAGGTGGTCAGTGGAAAGATTCACACCCAGCCCAACTTACAAAAGCCCTTTGTCTCACCCTGGTCATTCCACAGATATATAAACCCCTTTTTTCCCAGTTCCAGCAGACCTCACCTCTGAGGATGCTTGCCATAGATGCAGGCGAAACGTCAGGAGAAATGCCTCTAGAACATGGCCATATAGCCCAAAAAAACCCACAAGAACTGAGTGATTCCAGCCATGAAAGCCTTCGACAATACATTTCCTTGCATATTTTTTTGTAATTTTTCAAACTTTAAACTGTCTTTTAAAAAGGTGAGGTAACTAGAATTATAAAAATATTTTTGTTGTGATTATACCATACCAAGAAAACTTGGGTTTATATGAGGGCATTGTGATCCTGGCAATTTAGGCATTCTACTTTGTTTGATTGCTATTCCTGAAGCAACCAGGATTTTACTTAATTTTTTTATGGTAGTTCTAGTTATAGTTCTCATTTTATGACATTTGGCCTAGGAAAGGAAAGAATAGCTTGTTTAGCACTCTGAAGACTATTATTTCATTTCCTGCTACAATCATACTCTCAGTTTTTGCCCTCTTAATGCTTTTATCTCTCTATGCTGGTCTGATGGATGTTTAAATTGGGCAAACCTGAAAAGTGATATAAAGCTGTTCATGTCAAAGTTCTTGGGCAAGGCCTTGTGCCATTAAAATGGCACCAACATCTAGATAAGGAAGTCTCTGGGCATTTTAACAGTACCACAAACTAAATACAGCTGACACAGAAGAGACCCAAGTGCCAAACAAATGGCTTTCCAGAGCCCAGCATGGTGATTGATAGTATATTACTTAAGAAAGCACAGTGTTTATGTGAAGACATGGCAATAAATTAGTTGTTAGCCTCTTTGCCTTTTTAAGCTTCTTTATCTTGGTGGTCCAAAAACCATTTTAAGATTGCTTCAGGCACAGTGGGATGATAAGGGAATCTTCATCTTATTGGAAACTGGAGAGAGTTGCGTGCCATCTCTGCGTATGAAGCACCTCTGATCGCTTATGACATAAAGATGCTATTGCTCTTTCTAAGATCACCCCAAATAAATATGACTTCTGACTCTTTGATGCTTATATGACTCACTTTCTCTCACTCACTTTCTCTTTCCCTGTCTGTATAGACATGCACAAATACAGCTGGTCCTCTGTACACATGGATTCTGTATCTGTAACTATCCACAGCTGTAACTATCCACAGCTTGAAAAATTAAAGTAATAAAAGACTGCATGATTAAGTGGGCAAGAAATGTTGGAAGACAGATACAATATAAAAAATGGGAACAAATTTGGACAAAAAAGATTAAATATACTTATTCGACAGACTTACAAGAAAATTGGCTAAAATTTTTTTATAGATGGTACATGACACCACAAAAATTAGGTATAATGTATGATAGAGCCAGAAATAAATGCTGGAAATGTGAATTACAGACTGGAACTTTTTACCACGCGTGGTGGATGTGTCCTCTAATCAGTGCATTTTGGAAAATGATAAAACAGGAATGTGAGAAGATCTTAAAAATAAAAATCCAGATGAAACCAGAATACTTTCTACTGGGAATAATAGATGAAGAACTGGAATTAGACCAGAATAAGGATATTCTGTTTAATTATTGAATCATGGCAGCAAGAATAGTTTTAGCAAAAAAATGGAAACAGAAAAAAGTAGCCACAAAGGAAGAATTGATAAGCAAGGTGAAGGAAATTAAAGACATGGATAAACTGACTTTTGCATTAAAAGACTCATGGAAGACTAATGAAAAAACAGATTGGAAGTTATTCGAGGAATACATTTAAGTACATCAAAAGAGATATGACACAAAAGAAGAGGAAAAAGAAATTTCAGAGGAAGGAAGGAGATAAAAAAGAAGGAACCAGAGAGAAGAAGATTAAGGAAGTCAGAAGACACCCGACACCCCCCTCACCTCCCCCTCCTATACCTTTCCTTCCCCCGTCCCAGATTCCTTTGAAGTCAACACCCCCTTCCCTCCCAATCTACCCACTTATCCCCACTCTTTTTCCTAACCTTAACCCCTATATTCCCATTGCTTTTACCGATATAATTGTAAGAATATGCTTCAATAAAAATAATAAAAAAAGAAAAATTAAATCTGAAAAGAAAATGATTTTGCCATTGCATATAAGGGACACCATTTTATTACACCACTGTATATAACAAGACTTGAACATCCATGGATTTTGGTATCCACTTGGGATCCTGGAATCAAGCCCGAGTGGGTTACACTACATTATTACAAGCAAAGGCTAGGCTCGTATAAGACAACAATGGAAGTGCTGAAATATGGTTTCCTACTTCATGTCTGTCATATGTTCTGCACTTGATGATGCTTGGTGATGGATGGGTTAATGTAAATATTAGTTACTAAAGGGTTTAGTAATCTGTAAGTAAGTGTTCATGGGTGAAAGCAATTAATGGTGGAGATATGCAAGAGATGGGTTGCAGCTGGGTGTTTGTGGATATAAGGAGCTAGCCTTGGGACTTATCTTCGGGAGAAAAGTATTTGTCATATTTTGGTGGTGGATGCTGTTGGATTTTCTCCCAGGTCTGTTGGATTTTCGGTATCCTGACCTGTCTCCTGTAATCTTGGCCCCTGGAACCTTGAACCTTTGGAATGGCTTTTGACTATGGTATAGACCCTTGATCCCTGGACTTTGTTTATTGAACTCTCGGCGTTTGAGCACTAGACTGGACCCTTTGACTACGATATAGCTTTTGCTATCAGTTTTTGTTTATTCTGTGGCTGAGTGCTATCTTTTATATTATGGTCTATTAAAACAGCCAGCAAGTAAGTGCTGTTTTAATTAAACTGTTTGATAAAACTGGGAGTTTGGTTCATCTCTACCTAAATAAGGCAGAGCCCTGGCAATGTGACAATGTCCTCCTAATCAGATAGAAAACTTTTTTAATTCTTGTAATCACTAATACATTTTTCTGATCCCTCAGAAGAACAACTAACTTTTTCATCCTGATTAATGATGAGTAAATATTAAAATCACATTGTCATATGCAGATTCATAGAAAGATAGTCGTTATCAATTTGCCTTATTATCATGAGTGCTTTCTGTAATCTACACATTTCTGTCTATGTGGGTTTTTCTTAGACTACAGATGTGTGATTTTTGAAAGATAATTGGTTTGAAGGCATAGAATTAAATTAAAATGAAAGTTAATACTGCCCCCCATCCCCCCTGTACTGCATGTCCCTCACCATGCCTTTACAGAATGCTATAGATTGGACATAAGTCAACCCTGAATTAAGACTGCTGAAATTCAAGTGCACCAAGAACAAATTGCTTTCCTTTTCTATTGAACAGATTTCTATCTTTTTTATGCTTATGATATCATGAAAGCTGTTCGAGGAGGGAAATTCACTTGTCAGCTTGATCTGCTAAAAATAATAAAAATAATAAGGAGTTGACTATTCAGTCATTTCCCCCCATTTGGGTTTTCGATACTTTGGCTGTCATGCTAAAACTATTTGTCAAATACTGCCACATATGGCAACCGGGTTGTTGGGTTTTGGTGACCCCATTTGTCATCTCCTTTTGTCCCACTGACCTTAACTCAAAAATGGATGCTATTTTCTAAGGAAGAAGGAGTTTATGGGAAAGAGAGTGGAATATTAAAGCAAAAAGTCCTTAGTAAGTCCCAGGACATAATTGGAGGACCTGTTTTCTGAGCTAAAATGTTTTAGTGCTAGTTAGTGGACATGGGAGGGGGGCATCACTCTAGGGAAGATAATGTCATGTACAACCACCTTGAATGAAAATAATAGTAACGGTGCTGGTACAGCTGTACCAGAAGCTCCCACTTTATTTGCTTTGTATTAAGTAGGTTCTTGTAGGTTTTTTCGGGCTATAGGGCCATGTTCTAGAGGCATTTCTCCTGACATTTCGCCTGCATCTATGGCAAGCATCCTCAGAGGTAGTGAGCAAACACTTTGTATTAAGTATTTGCTTGCAGCCCAAGGCTTGGGATTCTGCAGAAGTGTGGCTTCCTGTTAAAGTTTGCAGTTATAGGGCAGGCCCCCTGTCCATCATCGTTAAGTTTGGTTCCGCCCCCTGTTCAGGACAATTGAGAAGGGAAGGGAGCCATTTTCAGTCAGTCTCGGCAAGGTTAGTCAATGTACAGGACGTGTACAGACTTCTCCTATACAAAGGCTTCAACCCTTAAGACCTCTCGGGGGAGAACAGTCTTAAGAGCAAAAAGATTCCCAAGGATTCCCAGGGAAACAGCCCTAAAGCTCTGAGGAATTTCAGAGGGAAAAACAGCTTTGAATATCTAAGAACTCCAGCTGAAGTGACTACAGGCCTACTGGTAGGTCCACTCGGTGCTTTGAGACGCAGTTCAACCCGGTAGTGGCGCCCACATCAGTTAGGTTTAGGTTCACAGATAGCCTGGGAGAAGTTTGGAAAGGGATTTTCCTTTAGAGTAAAGTAACAGTTAGAAACCACCAGTTGCACAAAAGCCTGGAAGCATTTGTTTAACCTTTTAAAGACAAAAGAAGTTTCTGTTGATTGTTCACCAATAAATACTTTATTATATTTCACAAGCCCTCTAAAGACTGTTTGTGGTGAAAATCCTTAAGAATTTCTCTTCGGGCCCCCTGGCTTCCCACTGGGCTAAAGTTGCACGTCCTGTTTTAAACGCAATTCGTTTCAACCCCAGCGCGCGACAGAACAGTAACATACCATTACAAGATGAATATTGCTATAAATGTGTTTTGGTGCACACTGCTCTAGCTATCATGAATGTATTTGTTATAGTAAATTTTGTACTTGCCACGTGGTTACTAGATTTATTTAAATGTTGGGGATGGGATCTCTCTCTCTTTCTCCGACCCCCCTACATCAGAATGAGAGAGATTATAAATCACTGTCCAGCCACATTTCCAGTATTTTGCAATAGGTAAGATTTTTTCTTCTCTCTTGAACATCACTAGTGGGAGGTCTTTGCCAATCTTGTAATCATTCACCATAGTGTTCTGGGAAAATTGGTTTTGGGTCAGACAATACAATTTATATGGTTATATTCATATTGCATCCAATGACATAAACTTACGCTACAAGTTTATTTTGCTGTGTCCCCAAGACAGTACACGTTTCCTTGCATTCTGATTGTGGTGAAAGGTCCTCACTACATTTCAGGTTTTCCCAGACTGCATCAGCATGAGAAAGCACAAATCAGGATAGCAGAGAGAGAGGTCTGTACCTCCCTAAAATTTTGAAACATTATTAAAAATCAGTAGATCAGTGAAACATTCTGAAATTTGGTGGGGTAACAGCGGTAAATGTGTTCTACTATTGTAGCAAGTTTCATCCCAATAGCTTAAAAATTATGGTGATAGAAGCCCCTGAAGCTTTCCCATTATAGTCATCTAATTATGCATATTCACAAATGTTTGGGAAGTGAGGAGCCATATGCCTGTTCTAAACTACATTTTCCAAACAGAATTAGCATTGGAAAGCGCCAATCAGAATAGTGTAGAAAGAGATCTGTCTCTCCCTAATAGCAGCAGAATCTGCAGAGGAGGACTGACTGATACATCTCTCTCAAATAACTAAGCCAATCTCTTTGCTGGGATGGAAAAAAAATACCTAAATGGATGGCCCTTGGGGGCACCCTCCAACTCAATAAGGGAAGCATAGTCATTGGATGTCGGGAGAGTTTGAGTGATGCCTTTCTGACCAGGAGGAAGAAGAGGGTCAGGGTTTTTTTGGCGTGTCAGGATCGACTTGAGAAACTGCAAGTCGCTTCTGGTGTGAGAAAATTGGTTGTCTGCAAGGACGCTGCCCAGGACGCCTGGATGATTTGATGTTTTTTATCATCCTTGTGGGAGGCTTCTCTCATGTTCCCACATGAGGAGCTGGAGCTGATAGAGGGAGCTCATCCACCTCTCCCCGGATTTGAACCTGCAACCTGTCGGTCTTCAGTCCTGCCGGCACAGGGGTTTAACCCACTGCGCCACCAGGGGCTCCAGGGGGTCAGTTATTCTACTAATTGCATGCACAATTACTATAATAAAATAGTAACAAATTTCAATAGTCTTGTTATAATAATGGTATTTACATTAAGCATACTTTAAAAACACTTTGGAAATGAAGTGCCAGCACCCTCCAGTTTTGTAATGATGTCCGTATCATTTTTTTTAATGGATCACACATCCCTAATGTCTACTGTTATGGTCCTCTTGCTGCACAACTTGAATTGCTTCCAGAGCAAGGATTATTTAAATGAAATCTGTTGGAGATGTTGAAAAGGCAGTAGAGCATGTCTTCTAGATATGTGATCATCTTCTACTCGCCACTTGGTTGACGCTAGGTCATGTCCTGTGGTTTTTACCCAAGGTGATATCTTACTCAACAAAAAAATCATTTTGAGGTTTAGAAGAAAGTGAACGGATTTATTTATTTATTTATTTATTATTCAAACTTATATACCGCCACTCCCCTGGGGCTCGGAGCGGCTTACAAGAACAGGCTAAAATTTAACACAATTTTAAAACAATTTAAAACAATTTAAAACGGCAATATCAAAGATCAAAGGCCTGTCGAAACAGATATGTCTTACATGCCCTGCGGAAAGCTGATAAGTCCCGCAAGGCACGGACTTCAGGTGGCAGAGTATTCCAGAGTGATGGTGCCACTGCTGTGAAGGCTCTGCGTCTGGTTGCTGTTAGACACAAGGTCTTGACACTGGGGACTTCCAATAGATCTTGGTCCTCAGAACGGAGGGATCTCTGGGGTTGGTAGGGGGTGAGGCGGTCCCTCACGTACATCGGCCCCAGACCATGCAAGGCCTTAAAGGTGAGTACCATCACTTTGAAAGTGATCCGGTGCTCAATTGGTAACCAATGCAGCTGCAGTAAGATTGGGGTTATGTGGTATCTCATCGGAATTCCCGCAAGAAGCCGAGCAGCTGCATTTTGTACCAACTTGACCTTCCAGATCACTGACAGAGGAAGGCCAATGTAGAGGGCATTACAGTAGTCCAGTCTTGAGATGACCGTAGCCTGGATCACCATAGCTAGGTCGTCTCTGGACAGGTAGGGGGCCAGCCGTCTAGCCTGCCGCAGATGAAAAAAGGCGGTTCTGCTAACGGCGGAGACCTGGGCCTCCATCGTCAGCAGAGGGTCCAAAAGGACTCCCAGACTCTTTACCAATGATGACAGGCGTAGCGCCTCACCATCCAGGGTAGGCAGCTGGATAACCCCACTGCCTGGTTGACCCAGCCAAGAACAGGTTGTTTAAATCTGAGTCACTTCTTATAACAGTAATTGAGAGTGCATTTGAAAGGAAACTGGGACCATTAGGAGCATAGTGTCTAGATCTAAGGAAGTAATGCTACCCCTCTATTCTGCTTTGGTTAGACCACATCTGGAATATTGTGTCCAATTCTGGGCACCACAATTCAAGAGTGATATTGACAAGCTGGAATGTGTCCAGAGGAGGGCGACTAAAATGATCAAGGGTCTGAAGAACAAGCCCTACGAGGAGCGGCTTAGGGAACTGGGCATGTTTAGCCTGAAGAAGAGAAGTCTGAGAGGAGATATGATAGCCATGTATAACTATGTGAGAGGAAGCCACAGGGAGGAGGGAGCAAGCTTGTTTTCTGCTTCCTTGGAGACTAGGACGCGGAACAATGGCTTCAAACTACAAGAGAGGAGATTACATTTGAACATGAGGAAGAACTTCCTGACTGTGAGAGCTGTTCAGCAGTGGAACTCTCTGCCCCGGAGTGTGGTGGAGGCTCCTTCTTTGGAAGGTTTTAAGCAGAGGCTGGATGGCCATCTGTCAGGGGTGATTTGAATGCAATATTCCTGCTTCTTGGCAGGGGGTTGGACTGGATGGCCCATGAGGTCTCTTCCAACTCTTTGATTCTATGATTCTATGATTCTATGATTCATTATTTCACAACAAACACTAACATAAACAGGCTGAGAAAAAGAAACCTAACACCTAACTTTGATAGAAATGTTCAATATAGGAAGATGTGGGTGGGTGATATTACATGCATGTATACTTGCCTTTCTCCCCCCAGTTGAATTTCAATTTATTTGGGAGTATATCAAGATGATAGGATCTTATTTAAAAGCTGCAAAGACAGCTGACAAAAATGCATTAAAATTACATTTCGAATTCAAAGAATGAAAGCTTTAAATCACTACATGCATGTCTGCGGGACAAGATTGATACCAGATGCTATTTAGTGCAAGTTATTAATAAGCCATTCAAGCCTTGAAGGGACCTTGTCACTACATAACTTCTGCCTATGTAAATAAGAGTGAAGCATGGATTTATATTGCCAGCCGCATCAAGTATCCAGTACATCAAAGATACAGGACAGAAAGTGGTGCTCATGTTAAGAAAGTAATAGACAGAAAAAAAGAAATTGTGACTTTCCCATGACTTTGCTGATAGGCATAAATCAGACAATAACATTGCAGGGGGAAGGAGAAAACCCACAACCTGTGGAAATATTTATATCGGAACTAATATCTACCTGTGTTTGTTTGCCAAAAATGCAGGAATCAAGACTCCATCAGTAACTGTGGGATTACTGCAAAATGTAAATGTATGAAAGCAGATAAAACAAAGTGGTTAATGGAAAAATATTCATCTTTTAAATCCCTTCAGACATCTTATTTGGTCTGTAATCTTCTCTTCTGCCTGTGTGTTAACATTGCTTTAGCAAAACAACAGTGGTTAAAAATTCAGAGTTCATCACTGCAAGGAAATCTGATCTAAACTTACTTTTAGTACACATCAACAATGGGCCAGTTATTGTGTTTTCCTGAAAATAAGACTTGCACCTAGAATAAGGCCTAGCATGAATTTTCAGGATTTTTGAGGATGGCTGAAATGTAAGTTCTACTTCAAAAACAAGCCCTAGTGACAGTTCATTTACAAAGTGAATTTGAAAAAATAAGTCATCCCTTGAAAATAAGCCCTAACACAAATTTTGGAGCAAAAATTAATATGAGACCCTGTCTTATTTCCAAGGAAACAGGGTATCCATTGATGCCAGTGGTGGGTCTCATAGGACATCCTGTTCTCGTGAGAAATTACATTCATCATCCTATATAGAACAATGCTGGGGATTGTTCTTGGTCCGCTTTTTTAAAAAAAAAAATATTTTGTGGCTTACCACTGAAACTTGGTGGCATAATTTGGAGGTTGCCATTGTATGCCAAATAACTAGGACTGGGCAACCACAGAAAAAAATTTGTTTCTAAACTCGATTCATTTTTAGGGGGTTTTTGCGTTTCGATTTTTAAAAGAATTCCAAAATTTTCCTTAAATTTTTTCGATATTTACGAAATTTCGTAAATTGCGAATCAATTACGAATCGATTTCGGAACAATTACGAATCGATTTGTTAATGGCGGGCGCAATCACACAATACGCTAAAAAAAACCTCCAAATGGGACAGGAAGCTTCCCTCTCCCTCTGTTGTTGACTGTTGGTGTGATAATTTATTTTTTTTCACTGAGAAAACAAACAGCAACCCTAAAACTTGCACCAGACATGCGGAAATAATAACGAAATGATTTCGAATCAATTACGAATCGATTTCGAAACAATTATGAAACAATTACGAAATGAATTGAAAAAATTCATTTCGTTTTTTAGTTGCTCCTGAATGGTTCAATATCGCTTCGTTATAAAAAAAAATAACGAATTAATAACGAATTACGAAATTAACGAACGAAATCGCCCAGCCCTACAAATAACTTCTGACTCATGTCATAGGGTTTCTTGGTGTGCTGGCATGGCAGTGCTAGGGATATTTCAACCTCTTTTTCTTGCTTTGCTAGTTTGTATGAATTTAGGGATAGTCCCACAGCTTTTGCTGAGGGAATACAGCCAGTTCCTACAGCCTTTGTGGAGTAAAATTAAAGGACACATTTCAGCTTGGCAGATCAACAGCAACCATTGTCTGGTAAGGGACCACTCGGGCTATCCATAAAGCAGTTTGGAGCCAGGAGTAGGGGCCTCACACCAACAAGGTAAAGAAATATTGCCCAGGGAGGAGTCAGAAGATTTCCCTAAGGAAGAAAGGAACATTTGCCTGCCCTTGATGGCAGACTGAGGAAGCCACCGGTTTTCCAAGGTTATAAAGCATTTAATTCATTTGTTTGACGATTTAAGCCCAAATAAAGAACTTTGTTGAACTTATTTTGAGCCTCAATAGAACTTTGTGTTGGGAAATCTAAGGGGCCCTTCAGCTGAGGCACCCCGGCATCCCGTTGGGCATACAGAAGGCACGTCCTGTAAAGAGACATTATTTCAGGCTCAGCGTGCGACAGCACATTTGGAAAGATTTGTTCAGAGGTGATTTCTATTTGCCTTCTTTTGAGGATGAGAGGCTGTGAGGTACTTATTATTATTATTATTATTATTATTATTATTATTATTATTATTATTAACTACATTGATATAATGCCCCTCTCAGCCCACAGGCAATTCAGAGTTACCCAAAATCAGTAAAAAGGAGAAGGTTTCTCTGTCCCAGTGGTTCTCAAAATGTGGGTCCCCAGATGTTTTGGCCTTTAACTCCCATAAGTCGTAACAGCTGGTAAACTGGCTGGGATTTCTGGGAGTTGTAGGCCAAAACACCTGGGGACCCACAGGTTGAGAAACACTTCTCTATCCCATCCTTGCTCATTGCACATGTGTCCTGTTATGAGGAGATGTGACAGACAATAGCCAGGCACGTTCAGGGGGCTCTGTGACTGACAAGGAAGAGTGACAACACATGGACCAAGGGATGACCTAGTAGGGTCAAAGTGATCTTGAACTGGTTGCACTATTTGGGAACCAACACAGTGCCACAGAGGGTTTCTCCCGGTATGTGTAGTCACCTGAGTAGTAGTAGGTTACACAGCCCAGCAGCAACAACAACAAAAATCATAGCGTCATGGTTTTTAGGACTGTCCCTGGTGTTATTTGGGTGTCGATTAAAAAATAATGCATTAGATAGATCTTATCAGACCTAGTTTCCTAGATTTGGTTATCATTATTTTTTATGAGCAAACAGATGGCAACTGGTATATAGCATATGTTATGTATCTCAAAAATTAGAGCTGATAGGGGAAAACTGGTGCCATGTTTGGAATCAGCAAGGAAAATATACCCAGAAACAGATATAACATTTGGAAGTATGACATTCAGTCTTTCTCTTAAGACCTTCAGCCAAGTTGTAAAGGCAAGTGAGTCGTTTACTTCGTTTCCCAAACAACCTTCTGTAGGACCATGCAAAAGTCAGTACAATTCTTTTTCAAAGGAGTTTATTTTCACATGACATTCAGTCTTTCTTGTAAGTCCTTCGGCCAAGTTGTAAAAGCAAGTAAGTAGTTTCCTTCGTTTCCCAAACAACCTTTGTAGGTCCATGCAAAAGTCAGTCCAACTCTTTTTCAAAGGAGTTTATTTTCACATGGCAGTAGACATGGGATGTTATTGTTAGTTAACTCCGTGTGTTCTTTATTGAGGACTTGTTTCATGTTTCTGATCCTTTTGACTCTCTGCTATTAATGTTATCCTATCATTTGGAGTTTTGTTGTGCATTGTGTTAAGAATATTATAAACCATCCATGAGATCTGGTTGTCAATATTTAATGTATTGCCATTTCTGTGTGCTTTCAAGTTGATTTTGACTTATGGCAACCCCAGCACAAGCCCTAACTAAATGAGGAAAAATGCACTCATCCCATATTGGCTGCTAGTCTAACACAACCAGTTCTTTGGGTACTGAATCTCTTTAAAAAGAATTGCCATTTACCCCAAATTCAGGCTGAAGATACAAGTCCATTCCATAATTTTTTTTCTCAATGTGACTGTCTCCAACAGACAGCTTTGCATTAGGGTTGGAGAAAGAGTTACGGATTGACCAAGCTGGTTGGTGGGAGGTGACAATGGTTAGCAGGTCATATGATCATTTCCACCAAGAAAAGGGCTCAGTCACAGTTGAATGTTTCATTTTAAATTCATCATTGATATACTACTTTTACACCAGTATTAGCACACCTCTGCATAGTAGGATGGCTAAAGATACCTTAGGGGAAAAGATGTATATTTGCATGCATGATGTGAATTTTCAAAATATGGCCACTGCAATGTAGTTGCCAACAATGCAATTTCGAGTTATTCACAAGGAAAAACTGTCTGATTCCACAGCAAGCTGGCTTCAGGAAAGGCAAAAGCTGCACATCGCAAGTGCTGAACCTGATGACCAGCCACACAAATGACCAGCCACTGCCAGAAGGGACAGAGAGTTTCATCTATGCTGACGATTGTGCCATTACTGCTCAAGCAGGGAGCTTTGAGATGGTAAAACAGAAGCTCTCGAAGCTCTAGGTGCCCTTACCGCCTACTACAGGGAAAACCAGGTGATCCTTAATCCATATAAAACACAGACATGTGCCTTTCACCTTAAGAACAGACAAGCATCCTGAGCTCTGAGGATTACCTGGGAAGGAATCCCACTGGAGCATTGTAGCGCACCCAATACCTGGGAGTCACCCTGGACCGTGCTCTGACCTACAAGAAGCACTGCATGAATATCAAGCAAAAAGTGGGTGCTAGAAACAATATCATACGAAAGCTGACTGCCACAACCTGGGGATCACAACCAGACACAGTGAAGACATCTGCCCTTGCGCTATGCTACTCTGCTGCTGAGTATGCATGCCCAGTGTGGAACACATCTCACCACTAAAACAGTGGATGTGGCTCTTAATGAGACATGCCGCATTATCACGGGGTGTCTGTGCCCTACACCACTGGAGAAATTACACTGCTTAGCCGGTATTGCACCACCTGACATCCGCCGGGAAATAGCAGCCAATAGTGAAAGGACCAAGGCAGAGACATCTCCAGCTCATCCCCTGTTTGGGTATCAGCCAGCACGTCAACGACTTAAATCTAGAAATAGTTTTCTAAGATCTACAGAGACACTCGCTGGAACACCTCAGCAAGCGAGAGTCCAAAAGTGGCAGGCTCAAACCCAGAACCTCAACCAATGGCTGATACCAAATGAGAGACTCCCCCTGGGCACACAGAAGACTGGGTGACTTGGAAGGCACTGAACAGACTGCGCTCTGGCACCACAAGATGCAGAGCCAACCTTCAGAAATGGGGCTACAAAGTGGAATCCACGACATGCGAGTGTGGAGAAGAGCAAACCACTGACCACCTGCTGCAATGCATCCTGAGCCCTGCCACATGCACAATGGAGGACCTTCTTGCGGCAACACCAGAGCCACTCCAAGTAGCCAGATACTGGTCAAAGGACATTTAATCAACTACCAAGTTTGCAAATTTTGTTTTTGTCTGTTTGTTTGTTTTGTTCTGTTAGAAATGTAATATAATTGTCTGGTTGCCCCTGACACGATAGATAGATAAATAAATAAACAAGGAAACTCACAAAGGGGGTGTGTGTGGTCACTTAAGAAAAACTCACAGCAATGTGAATGCTGTGTGTGATGCCAATG
The DNA here is from genome assembly GCF_025583915.1 of Anolis sagrei ordinatus. NCBI lineage: Eukaryota > Metazoa > Chordata > Lepidosauria > Squamata > Anolidae > Anolis > Anolis sagrei. Next base: position 15,848,872 of record NW_026847993.1, on the reverse strand, counting down.
GAACAGACATGGAGCCCAAGCAGATCTGGAATATACAGGGTGGATAAAATTGATTTTTTTCCAGGTTAGATGGGTCCATCTTTCTTAACAAGAGAGTTTGTCTCTACCTTCCTCTAAGGATGTGAGAATGTGAGCTGCTCAATGTCACCCTGTGAGTTTCCATGGCTGAGTTGGGATTCAAACCCTGGTCTTCTGCAGTCCTAGGTTCACCTACATTGTGCAATACATACACTTTAACTGCCAGAGCTTAATTGTGAGAAGGCTAAAGGTTTTGCAAGACTACTATTCCCTAGCATTGAGTTTTGGTAGTCAAAGAGGTATCAAACTGCATTAATTCTACAGTATAGATGCACTTCTATTCCAACATTTACAGAACTACACCCCACTGTATCTCTAATTGTGGTATGCTGGTTATTATCATAGAATCATAGAATCAAAGAGTTGGAAGAGACCCCATGGGCCATCCGCGTCCTAGTCTCCAAGGAAGCAGAAAACAAGCTTGCTCCCTCCTCCCTGCGGCTTCCTCTCACATATTTATACATGGCTATCATATCTCCTCTCAGCCTTCTCTTCTTCAGGCTAAACATGCCCAGCTCCTTAAGCCGCTCCTCATAGGGCTTGTTCTCCAGACCCTTGATCATTTTAGTCGCCCTTATATTTTGGCTCCAGTATCAATCCAAAGAAAAATTAAATTTTCACCACCAAAACTGGTTAGTTCTTACATAATTGGATTTGGTCATAGGAATTCTAATTTTTTGTAGCATCCATATGATATTCTGGTTCTGTGTGAGCAGCAAAAGTCTTTGATATTAAAGAAAACGGGCCTCCAAGAAGTGTATTTTCCTCTTCCAGGGCATATTTAGATGAGGTCATAGTGACCTGTCATTTAAATTGATATTCCTGCAAGAAATTTAGAGCATGAGTTTATTTCGTGTGATCTACAGCCTTTACTTAGCCATGTTTCATGCAAAAAATATAAATCAGTGCAATGAAAACATATAATCTAAAGCTTCTACCATTCCACAATTGTTGCTAAACCAAGATTTACAACCAAATCCCCATCATATTCAGGCTTGTTGTGTTTTCCAGCTAACAAACAGCACAGCCATTAAGTAATATATTTTACCACATATTGAATCATTGCCCTTCTATGCTGGTCGCATATATTCAAACGAGTAAAGCATAAATTCGTATCAGACAGGAGAAATAAGCACAACCAGCCTTCAGTTCAGCTTGCTCTTTAATCCAGCTTGCTCTTCAAAAATGATGCTGGCAATATTTACTGCCAAACCGGAGTAGAGAGACGGTGGGTTACAATGGTTAATTTCCTTCTTCATGATAACAGAAAGAAAGAGTTTGTTTGAAATATGCATTGCAAGGAGTGGAATGGTGAAAGTATATCCACAACCCTATTGGCCCCATAGCAAGGAGAAATCATTATTTCTTTCTTCTTCCAAGGACAAAAAGCATATTCAGTTTGGCATATCTACATTTGGGCCATGAAAATGCATGGTGGTGCAATGTACAGATGAAGCAGCATTTAATTATAACTTAAAAGGATGTCGTTGCATCTGGGGCTATAACTCTTAGTGAAAGAGACATAGACATGACATTTTTCCCCCAGGGGATTGCTTCTTGCCTTCCTCTAAAGAACTGGAACTCCCAAGGACTAAAAACACTGTAGATAACTCAAAATAGGTTTTATTGTCCACAAAGTGTTATCCCTTTAAGGCAATAAGCTTGAAGTTTCAAAGGGGGTAAAGGAAATATACATTACAGTCTCTGGTTGTCTTGGGTCCAATGAGATTTTGCAGCTGAGAAGCTTTTCAAGCTTCCCTCTTTCTCAGTGGCTGCAAATGCCTGAACATTCACAGCCCCAATCCAAATGACTTATATTTGAAGACACAAAGCCTTCCTCTGATGCCACAGAATCTGTTTGAAGGCACTTGGATCTCCTCAACATTGTCCAGGGCAATCTGGGCATGAAGTATTAGTCCCAAGGGTAAAAACCTTAGAATTGGAGTTGAGAGGTAACTTAATTAAGGGCTTTAGAGCCAAGTCTCTTTCTCATGTCTATCTGATAAAACATTTGCTGATAGAATGGAAAAGGAAAAGCTCTGCCCTCCTCCAGGAACAGGTGGAGCCAAGCAATTGAGCTGAGGAAGCAATATAACTGGTGCAAACAACATTGATTGACAGCTATAACTAACCAATCAATTCAACTATACATTTACAAACTAGGCAAGTTTGGGCATGTTATACAGTTTAAACCTTTGCACTTTAAAGTTCTACAAACAGGTGACACCACTCGCGCCATCAGAAAGAGCATTCCGGAAACTCACAAAGCCTCACAAAATGCAAAGATTCCCAAAGAGTATAAACCAGGGGTCCTCAAACTAAGGCCCGGGGGCCAGATACGGCCCTCCAAGGTCATTTCCCCAGCCCTCACTCAAGGTCAACATAAGTTTGAAACAACTTGAAAGCACACAATAACAACAACAATCCTATCTCATCAGCCAAATCAGGCCCGCACTTCCCATTGAAATACTAATAAATTTATATTTGTTAAAATTGTTCTTCATTTTAATTATTGCATTGTTTTAAAGTGGGGGTTTGTTTGCACTACAAATGAGATATGTGCAGTGTGCATAGGAATTCATTCATATATTTTTTTCAAATTATAATCCAGCACTCCAACAGTTTGAGGGACTGTGACCTTGCCCTCTGTTTAAAAAGTTTGAGGACCCCTGGCATAAACCAAGGAGCTTTGCTCAGTCATTTGGGGGCAAACCATGATATCAGGAGCCAGCAGATCAAGGTAAGTGCTTTTTTCTGAGTTTTGGGGAGGGGCAATGGAATTGAGGTATTGCATTGTGATAGTGGGGGTTGGAATCCTGGCTCATTCCCAGACATGCTGAAACCATGGGAGTCACTTTTCTGCCTTCAAGGCCATCGAAAGAATCATGTAGCAGCCAAACTAATATTTTCATGCCAGTTTGAGCTGCATGGAAACTGGATTTGGCTAGATCCAGCTGTGTACAACTCAAAAACACTAAGAAGTAAACTCCAGTACCTCTTGTATTACATTAATATCTGGAAGCAAAACTTCTGTGAAATGACATTTGGACTCCCCATAGCACTGGTAAGATTGTATTTTCTTTACCATGTCAGAAGTGAATTGAGAATATAGTTATAATGTATAAAAAACAAACAAGGTTAAAAACTTGGCATTATACTAATTTTCCTTTGAGCAGAAGCTGGCCACTTGGAGTGCCTCTGGTGTCACTGTGGGAAGGTGGTAGGGCTCAGACTGCATTGTAGTAAGTAGTCTGTGGTTTGCTTTTCTCCCCACTCGCATGTCGTGGATTCCACTTTGTAGCCCCATTTCTGAAGGTTGGCTCTGCATCTCGTGGTGCCAGAGCGCAGTCTGTTCAGTGCCTTCCAAGTCGCCCAGTCTTCTATGTGCCCAGGAGGGAGTTCCTCATCCGGTATCACCCGCTGATTGAGGTTCTGGGTTTTAGCCTGCCACTTTTGAACTCTCAGCAATTGTAAGGTTTATTTATTTATTTATTTGTCGTGTCAGGACAACCAGTCAAATTATATTACATTTCTAACAGAACAAAGCAAACAAGCAGACAAAATAGAAAATTTGTGAGTTTGGTAGTTGATTAAATGTCCTTTGACCAGTAGCTGGCCACTTGGAGTCCTTCTGGTGTTGCTGCAAGAAGGTCCTCCATTGTGCATGTGACTGGGCTCAGGTTGCATTGCAGCAGTGGTTTGCTCCTCTCCACACTCGCATGTCCAGGATTCCACTTTGTAGCCCCATTTCTCAAGGTTGGCTCTGCATCTCGTGGTGCCAGAGCGTAGTCTGTTCAGTGCCTTCCAAGTCGCCCAGTCTTCTGTGTGCCCAGGGGGGAGTCTCTCATTTGGTATCAGCCATTGGTTAAGGTTCTGGGTTTGAGCCTGCCACTTTTGGACTCTCTCTTGCTGAGGTATTCCAGCGAATGTCTTTGTAGATCTTAGAACACTATTTCTAGATTTAAGTCGTTGACGTGCTGGCTGATACCCAAACAGGGGATGAGCTGGAGATGTCTCTGCCTTGGTCCTCTCACTATTGGCTGCTACTTCCCGGCGTATGTCAGGTGGTGCAATACCGGCTAAACAGTGTAATTTCTCCAGTGGTGTAGGGCACAGACACCCTGTGATAATGCGGCATTACTCATTAAGAGCCACATCTACTGTTTTAGTGTGGTGAGATGTGTTCCACACTGGGCATGCGTACTCAGCAGCAGAGTATCACAACGCAGATGTCTCACAAGGGCAGATGTCTCACTACCACACTACCTCTGAGGATGCTTGCCCATAGATGCAGGCAAAACATCAGGAGAAAAATTGCCTCCAGAACATGGCCATATAGCCCAGAAAAACCAGCAACAATTCATAGTTTTGACTGTCAGGCCCCTAGATTGCTATGGGAGTGGGAAGCATTCCTGACTGTCTAGCTTTGCTTTTTCTGTTATTCTATTTCTTTCTTTCTTTTTGCTTTAAATTGCATAGTTCTTTGGGAACTTATTTTTTTAAATATATGTGTGTGTGTATGAACAAATATCACCTGCCCTCATTTCCATGAGGCTAGAATTTACTTATTCATGTGTCACTACTGTTGTTCTTACAACCACCTTCGAGTGGTTTAGACCATGAAATAGTAAGAGGCACAAAGTCATTAAATGACTTTGGTATGGGTTTGAATCTGCGTCTCCTAAATCTTAATCCAGTAGTCTAATTTTTACAGTACTGCTCTGGTGCTGCATCGATTTTAACAACAGCTGTCCAATAATCTGATAATAATGGATCTTTTTTGCCCATGCCACTCAAATTTTGTTTGGCAGAGTCTGCAAAGAGTATTTTCCCAAAGACTGATGTTTCTCAAGAGACTTGGATTTTTTTAATTTGTTGGGCTATGTTTCAAGAAATCCTGATTATTTATTTGTCAGTGCACCTGCTGTTGCTGCTAATGACTATCAGTGCAGTTTCGTTCTTGCATTTGATCCCACTTATCATTAGATAATTAAATATTTGATTGCACCTGCAAAACAAAAACGTAGTCAACAAAATAATGGACCCCAAATGGGCAATGATTCCCACCGCTCTTGATCTGCCTTCAAAGCATGGAAATGGCTGGATGTCCACGGTTGGTGGACGATACTCATGCCAAAATCTTGACAAATTTCAATGACAGTTTAGATTTCTTATTGGAAGGATCTATAACTAACCATTTAGCACTATAGCAGGACTGATAAAATATTGTTTAGACAATGGGGCTTCTTTCATGCAGCTAAAATAATTTTCCTTCATAAGAGAGGGTTGGAAATTATACCTTCAGAACCAACCCAGCTTCATGAATAACCATAGAATTATGGAGATAAATGGGTTTGTTCTACCAGTGCCAACAACCCACAGAGCTAGGACACATCTACCTTGACCATTTAATGCAGGTTCTGGGACAGGTTTGGCCCCATTTTCCATGGTTAATGCAATCAACTTCCAGGCCTCGATCCCGTTCCAGACATGTCATAGAATCAATCATAGAATCAAATAATCAAAGAGTTGGAAGAGACCTCATGGGCCATCCAGTCCAACCCCCTGCCAAGAAGCAGGAATATTGCATTCAAATCACCCCTAACAGATGGCCATCCAGCCTCTGTTTAAAAGCTTCCAAAGAAGGAGCCTCCACCACACTCCGGGGCAGAGAGTTCCACTGCTGAATGGCTCTCACAGTCAGGAAGTTCTTCCTCATGTTCAGATGAAATCTCCTCTCTTGTAGTTTGAAGCCATTGTTTCCTAGTCCTAGTCTCCAGGAAAGCAGAAAACAAGCTTGCTTCCTCCTCCCTGTGGCTTCCTCTCATGTATTTATACATGGCTATCATATCCCCTCTCAGCCTTCTGTTCTTCAGGCTAAACATGCCCAGCTCCTTAAGCTGCTCCTCATAGGGCTTGTTCTCCAGACCCTTTATCATTTTAGTCGCCCTCCTCTGGACACATTCCAGCTTGTCAATATCTCTCTTCAATTGTGGTGCCCAGAATTGGACACAATATTCCAGGTGTGGTCTAACCAAAGCAGAATAGAGGGGTAGCATGACTTCCCTAGATCTAGACACTATGCTCCTATTGATGCAGGCCAAAATCCCATTGGCTTTTTTTGCCGCCACATCACATTGTTGGCTCATGTTTAACTTGTTGTCCACGAGGGCTCCAAGATCTTTTTCACACGTACTGCTCTCGAGCCAGGCATTGTCCCCCATTTTGTATCTTTGCATTTCGTTTTTTCTGCCTAAGTGGAGTATTTTGCATTTGTCTCTGTTGGACTTCATTTTGTTAGTTTTGGCCCATCTCTCTAATCGATCAATATCGTTTTGAATCCTGCTCCTGTTCTCTGGAGTATTGGCTATCTCTCCCAATTTGGTGTCGTCTGCAAACTTGATGATCCTGCCTTCTAGCCCTTCATCTAAGTCATTAATAAAGATGTTGAACAGGACCGGGCCCAGGACGGAAACCTGCGGCACTCCACTTGTCACTTCTTTCCAGGATGAAGAGGAAGCATTGGTGAGCACCCTCTGGGTTCATCCATTTAATCAACCACCTCACCGTAGTTTTGCCTAGCCCACATTGGACTAGTTTCCTTGCCAGTTTCCTTGTCGAAGGCCTTACTGAAATCCAGGTACGCTACATCCATGGCATTCCCCACATCTACCCAGTTTGTAACTCTATTGAAAAAAGAGATCAGATTAGTCTGGCATGACTTGTTTTTGATAAATCCATGTTGACTATTAGCGATGACCGCATTTGTTTCTAAGTGTTTGCAGACCACTTCCTTAACAATCTTTTCCAGAATCTTGCCTGGTATCGACGTGAGGCTGACCGGACATTGGTCATTGTTTGGGTCATCCTTTTTTCCCTTCTTGAAGACTGGGACCACATTGGCCCTCCTCCAATCTGCTGGAACTTCTCCCGTTCTCCAAGAACTCTCGAAGATGATTGCCAATGGATCCGAAATGACTTCCGCTAGTTCCTTCAGTACTCTTGAGTGTAGTTGATCTGGCCCTGGGGGACTTGAACTCATTTAGAGTGGCCACATAGTGAAACCAGTTTCTTCCAGACTGGTTCCAAACCAGTCTAAATAGTAGTCAGTATAGCTATGCCCTTAAACCCCAACCTCAGAGAATATCTGTAAGACTGACAACAGAAAGACAGCATTGCTGCTTGTAAAGGTAGATTTCAAAGTAGAATGAGTTGGTGGGGGATTCAGCAAGGTTTTGTGATTTGAGCTGGATTTAGATCCCCATTCAGCAGTAGGAAACCATTAGGTGACATTGGGTAGATCACATACTTCCAGCCTCAATTGAAGACAAGAGCAGTCCCACAAAAAACAAACACAAATCTTGTCAAGAAAACCCTGTGATCGGTTTATCTAAGGATTGTCATATGTCAGAAAGTACTTGAAGGCACAGTACAATGACAAGAACAACAATGAGTCAGGGAATGTCTCTGATTAGATTAATCTATCATATTTAGCACATTTGTATTTAGCTTTTGAAATACACATAGACTGCGAGAGGGCATTGTGGAGGGATCATTTATCATTCATACACACCCAGTGCTAATGATCCAATTGTTTGTCTTTTATTTTTTAATATCTGCTTGGTCAATGACAAGTCAGATGCCTGGCACATTTGATGTTGAGTACTGCTAAGCATATAAAGCTTTTGAGCAATGTTCCTATATCCACCATGTTAACCATTCTAGGCAGTAATTTTGTTAAATAAAAAAATAAGTACAGGCAGACTCCAAGTTATGAATAAGGTAGGTTCTGGTATTTTGTTCTTAAGTTGAATTTGTTTGCAAGTCATTTTTAAGTGTAATCTCCAGCCACACACACTGTTCTGTCGCGCGATGGGCCTGTAACAGCTGTACTTTTCTATAGGATGTATACTTTAAGCCCAGCGGGAAGCCAGGGGGCCTCAAAGAGAGGTTCTCAGGGATTTTCCTGAAGTGTTGGTCTTTAGAGTCTTTAATGATACAACAAAGTCTTTATTATGGAACAAACAACAAATCTTCAAAGGTTCAAACAACACTTCAAGGCTTTCTTAGTCTAGTCCTCAATGGACTGGTACCTGACTTTGATTAACTGTACTTTCTTTGCAAGAAAAACCCTTTTTAACCTCTCCTAGACTGTCCACTATCCAGGCCTCGCTGATGTGGGACCCACTACCGACCCCAAATGCGCCTGGGCATCGAGTAGACCTACCAGCCAAGGCCTGCAGATATTTCAGCTGGAGTTCCGTGGATCTGTAAAGCTGTTCCCCCTTCGAGAATTCTTAGAAACAGCAGGTCTGTTTTCCCTCTGATGCTGTGAGGTTGAGAGGCTGTGAGCTCTCAACCAGAGCTTTTGGGACCTTTCCCTTGGAATTTCTGTTTCTATATCCCCGGATGTTACTTTCCCTGGATGCTCCTTTTTCCCTGGATGGTTAATTCCCCTGGATGCTCTTGAGAAAGGAAGCTTTTCTACGGGACGAGCTGGTATACATCCTATAGCTCAGCTACCTTGTGTGAGACTGCCCCAAAAATGGCTCCTTTCCCTCCCAGAGCCCAGAACAAGGGGCGGAACCAAAGCTTAATTATGATGGACAGGAGGCCTGTCCTATGACTGCAAAACAGATAACAGAAAGAAAATAAAGCTGGAGCTCCTGGTACAACCGTACCAGCGCGCACACACACATGCTTTGGATAACACCCCTGCTCAAAAACCTGCTCAAAATATTTCACCTCACTTTCTGTCCCTGTGATAATTAGATTTTGAAAATAAAAGTGACTTGTTATGGAAAAAAGGCTTGGTAAAAAATCTTTAGAGGAGAAACCTTTTCCCCATGATATGTCTTTCAAGCGTGAATTTCCCTTCTGATGGGCTGATTTCTTTCACTTCCTGTTGTCTCACCCGTGTTCTTAAGTGTGAGTCATTTGTAAGTCAGATGTTTGGAACTGGGGGACTGCCTGTAATTTCAATGAGGTTCAGAGGTTGGTATTTTGTCTAATTCTCCAGCTTTGTCTAGTTAAACATGGATTGGTCAAAGAATGAATGCATTTCAAACTCACATTCCAAAATAAATGCATAGCAGACTCAGACTTAAAAGCCCTAAACAGTTCCAGCCCAGTTTACCTGTCCGAATGTATCTTCCTCTACGAACCATCAAGATCATCCCGCGAGACCCTGCTCTTGGTCCCACTGCCATCGCAGTCACATTTGGTGGGGATGAGAGACCAGGCATTCTCTGTGGTGGCCCCTTGGCTGTGGATCTCCCTTCCTTATGAGATTAGATTTGCCCCATTCCTCCTGATCTTCTGGAAGAAACTTAAATCCTGGCTGTAGGATCAAGCGTTTGCAGAATGGACTGATTTACTGGTGAAGATAAGGTTTTAGTGGACTGCAATGGACTGATTTGGAAGACAATTTGAACCGGCAAACTGTTTTAATGTATATCTTTTACAGTTTTTGCTAATTGTATTTTATGTTATGTTATTATATTCCGTCGGAGTGGAATAGTTGCCTGTTGGAAGCCGTCCTGAGTCCCTCTTTAGAGGCTGAGAAGGACGGGGTATAAATGTAATAAATAAACAATAAAATGAGACTGCTTTCTGCGTTAAACTAAAGTCTGTGCCTTCTCACTATATTGTGATATCTTGTCTCCACTGCGTAATCCTACAAAAGCAGCAAAGAAGAATCAAATTGTTTTATCAACATTTTGATGTTTTATACTGTTTTGATCGATGGCATTGAATTGTTACCAACACCGTGAACTGCCCTGAGTCCCCTTCAGGGTTGAGAAGGGTAGTATACAAATACCACAAATAAATAAATACATAAATAAAATCCCATGGGACATAATGGTGAGAAACCCAGACCCAGAATGGGTCTCACCAAACCCATAATGGTGAGAAACCCAGATTTGAGGACATCCAGGCTGAAATCTTCAATGATTCATGAAATTGGGGGTCCCACACTTAGGCCCTCCAAGGTCACATACCCAGCCACCACCCTAAACTTTAGTTTTAGGATCACCCTACATCTGAAACAACTTAAAGGCACACAACAACAACTCTCATTAATGTATTGTCGAAGGCTTTCATGGCCGGACTCACTGGGTTGTTGTAGGTTTTTCTGGGCTATATGGCCATGTTCTGGAGGCAATTTTTCTCCTGACATTTCGCCTGCATCTGTGGCAAGCATCCTCAGAGGTAGTGAGGTTCCGTGTGTCTTGGAACAGTTTCTCCCCATAGAGATGTTCAATGTATTGCCGAAGGACCCTCACTACCTCTGAGGATGCTTGCCATAGATGCAGGTGAAACATCAGGAGAAAAATTGCCTCCAGAACATGGCCATATAGCCCGGAAAAACCTACAACAACCCAATTCTCATTAACTTGACTATCTCATAAGCCATTTTTGTTCTAGTAAGGTTTGGTCCATTGGTGCCAAAGGGGAAACTTTAGAATCTCATTTCTATGTCACTTTTAGGCTTTTCAGAATGACACTTGTCTCACTTGTAGACTACATTGACAACTGCAAGCCTGCCAAGTTGCAGTACATTTCACAAATCCACTGATTTTTGGAATTTCTTTAATGGCCATAATACTTCTTTAAAAACACACATAAGAGGGGCATCTGTGAATTTAAGTCCCAACCAGTGCATGCCACAAGAGAATGGAGACAGTCAACCAGGCTTCTGATTGCCTGAGAAAGAAATGTGAGAAACACAGAGGGAAAAATACCTCAACTCCCATCATGCCTTGAGCGGGAGCGCAGAAACTCCTTCAATGCCCATGCCAAGCTAAGTGCTACTGGGAAAGTGAGTTCTTGGGGGAGGGGAAAAACTCTCTGGAGGAGAGGCCCAGGGAAGCCTCTCCCACTTTTTTTTTTATTTCTCTCACTTCTCTGGCCTTATTTGGCTCAAGCAGGTGCTCTGCTTGGAAATATTTATTTATCGTGTCAGGAATGAACCAAAACAGTTGTATTGCATTAAAGACACACAAACAAACAAACAAAACACAAAGTTTGCAGATTTGGTGTTCTATTAAATGTCCTTTGACCAGTAGCTGGCCACTTGGAGTATGTCTGGTGTTGCTGCAAGAAGGTCCTCCATTGTGCATGTGGCAGGGCTCAGGTTGCATTGCAGCAGGTGGTCTGTGGTTTGCTCGTCTCCACACTCGTATGTTGTGGATTCCACTTTGTGGCCCCATTTCTTAAGTTTGGCTCTGCCTCTCATGGTGCCAGAGAGCAGTCTATTTAGTGTCTTCCAAGTCGCCCGGGGGACATGAGAGAAGCCTCCCCACAGGGTTTGCAAGACATCTGGGCGTCCCCTGGACAACATCTTTGTAGACGGCTGATTCTCTCACTCCAGAAGTGACCAGAAGTGACTTGCAGCATGCTGGGAAATGTGGCTTTGGGAATGGATGGAGGAGGCTGCCTGGGGGGAGGGAGAAGAAGAGAAAGAGCTGTCACCAGGTACCCTCTCTTGCCTGATTTGCAAGGTCACCCACACACCACAGCTTCTGCCTCAGGTAGGCCTTCTCTGTGGTGGCCCCTCGGCTGTGGAACTCCCTGCCTACGCATATTAGATCAGCCCCCTCCCTCCTAACCTTTCGTAAGAGAGTGAAAACCTGGCTCTTCGAGCAAGCATTTGGAACCCCGGAATAGATAGTCAAGCTTGAGATGGAGAATGACCCATGGAACGGCCAAGACGATGAAATGGACGAGGATTGGAATGAGAGGATATAGCTCTTTTTAAATTGTTATTGCACTTGTTATTGTCTTTTTTGTTTAAATGCACTTAATTGTTTTTGCTTTTGAATGTTTGTATTGATGGCATCGAATTGTGCCGATATGTAGACCGCCCTGAGTCGCCTGCGGGCTGATATGGGTGGGTTATAAATGATGTAAATAAATAAATAATAATAAATAAAGAGAGTGTCACTCAACCCCATCACCCCCATTAAATGAAAGATCTGGCTGCTCATGATCCTTTCCAGTTGAGGCTTCAGCTGGGTACTGCCTGTTCAAATTTTGAATCACCAAACAAAATTCTGCACACTAGGGCTGGGAAACCACGGAAAAATTTGTTTCTAAACTCGATTCGTTTTTAGGGGTTTTTTGCATTTCGTTTTTTAAAAGAATTCCGAAATTTTTCTTTAAAAAAGTTCGATATGTACGCAATTTCGGAAATTACGAAACAATTTCGAAACGATAACGAATTGATTCGTTAATGGCGGACGCGATTGCGCAATACGCTAAAAAACCCTCCAAATGGGACAGGGGGAACTTCTGAAGCTTCCCTCTCCCTCTGTTGTTGACTGTTGGTGTGATCATTTATTTTTTATCACTGATAAAACAAACAACAACTATAAAACTTGCACCAGACATACGGAAATAATAACGAAATAATAACGAAACAATTTCGAAACAATTTCGAAACAATTACGAAACAATTACGAAATAAATTTTAAAAATTCGTTTCGATTTTTAGTTGCTCCTGAATGGTTCAATATCGGATCATAAGCCACTTTAAATACGAATTATTAACAAATTACGAAATTAACGAACGAAACCGCCCAGCCCTACTGCACACCTCTAAAATACAGGCCCACACTTCCCATTGAAATACTAGTAAGTTTATGTTGGCTAAAACTGTTCTTCACTTTAAACATTGAATTGTTCTTTCCATTTTTTTCACTATAAATAAGATAGGTTGACTTAGAATCATAGAATCATAGAATCATAGAATCATAGAGTTGGAAGAGACCTCATGGGCCATCCAGTCCAACCTCCTGCCAAGAAGCAGGAATATTGCATTCAAATCACCCCTGACAGATGGCCATCCAGCCTCTGTTTAAAAGCTTCCAAAGAAGGAGCCTCCACCACACTCGGGGCAGAGAGTTCCACTGCTGAACGGCTCTCACATTCAGGAAGTTCTTCCTCATGTTCAGATGGAATCTCCTCTTGTAGTTTGAAGCCATTGTTCCGCGTCCTAGTCTCCAGAGAAGCAGAAAACAAGCTTGCTCCCTCCTCCCTGTGGCTTCCTCTCACATATTTATACATGGCTATCATATCTCCTCTCAGCCTTCTCTTCTTCAGGCTAAACATGCCCAGTCCTAAGCCGCTCCTCATAGGGCTTGTTCTCCAAACCCTTGATCATTTTAGTCGCCCTCCTCTGGACACATTCCAGCTTGTCAATATCTCTCTTGGATTGTGGTGCCCAGAATTGGACACAATATTCCAGATGTGGTCTAACCAAAGCAGAATAGAGGGGTAGCATGACTTCCTTAGATCTAGACACTATGCTCCTATTGATGCAGGCCAAAATCCCATTGGCTTTTTTTGCCGCCACATCACATTGTTGGCTCATGTTTAACTTGTTGTCCACGAGGACTCCAAGATCTTTTTCACACGTACTGCTCTCGAGCCAGGCATTGTCCCCCATTCTGTATCTTTGCATTTCGTTTTTCTGCCAAAGTGGAGTATCTTGCATTTGTCGCTGTTGAACTTCATTTTGTTAGTTTTGGCCCATCTCTCTAATCTGTCAAGATCATTTTGAATTCTGCTCCTGTCCTCTGGAGTATTGGCTATCCCTCCCAATTTGGTGTCGTCTGCAAACTTGATGATCATGCCTTCTAGCCCTTCATCTAAGTCATTAATAAAGATGTTGAACAGGACCGGGCCCAGGACGGAACCCTGAGGCACTCCACTTGTCACTTCTTTCCAAGATGAAGAGGAAGCATTAGTGAGCACTCTCTGTGTTCGTCCACTTAACCAATTACAGATCCACCTCACCGTAGTTTTGCCTAGCCCACATTGGACTAGTTTCCTTGCCAGAAGGTCATGGGGGACCTTGTCGAAGGCCTTACTGAAATCCAGGTACGCTACATCCACGGCATTCCCCGCATCTACCCAGCTTGTAGCTCTATCGAAGAAAGAGATCAGATTAGTCTGGCATGACTTGTTTTTGATAAATCCATGTTGACTATTAGCGATGACTGCATTTGTTTCTAAGTGTTTGCAGACCGCTTCCTTAACAATCTTTTCCAGAATCTTGCCCGGTATCGACGTGAGGCTGACCGGATGGTAGTTGTTTGGGTCATCCTTTTTTCCCTTCTTGAAGATTGGGACCACATTGGCCCTCCTCCAATCTGCTGGAACTTCTCCCGTTCTCCAAGAACTCTCAAAGATGTTTGCCAATGGTTCCGAAATGACTTCCGCTAGTTCCTTCAATACTCTGGGGTGTAGTTGATCTGGCCCTGGGGACTTGAACTCATTAAGAGCGGCCAGGTATTCCTGGACGACTTCTTTCCCAATTTGGGGTTGGATGTCCTCCAATCCCTCATCCACTCCATCTTGCTGAGGTTCAAGACTCTCTTTTTGTGAGAAGACCGAGGCAAAGAAGGCATTAAGTAGTTCTGCTTTTTCCCTATCCCCTGTCAGCATTGCCCCATCTTCCCCTCGAAGAGGTCCTATCGCCTCCTTGTTTTTCCTTTTTCTACTGACATAAGAATAGAAGGCCTTTTTATTGTTTTTAATGTCCCTGGCAAGTCTGAGCTCGTTCTTTGCTTTAGCCTTGCGGACCTTTTCCCTACAGGTGTTGGCTATTTGTTTGAATTCTTCTTTGGTGATTTCTCCCTTTTTCCACTTCTTGTGCATGTCTCTTTTGTGTCTTAGCACAGTTAGAAGTTCTTTGGACATCCATTCTGGCTTCTTTGCACTTGTCCTATTTTTTCTCTTTGTTGGCACGGTTTGCAATTGCGTCTTGAGTATTTCACTCTTGAGAAATTCCCATCCATCCGTAACTCCCTTGTCTTTTAGTATCTGTGTCCACGGAATGCTGCTCAGTGTTTCCTTCATTTTTTGGAAATCAGCTCTCCTAAAGTCCAAAATGCGGGTTTGACTTGTCTTAGTTTCGGCCTTCCTTTGTACCTCAAATTGCAGGAGCACATGGTCACTTGCCCCTAAGGATCCTACCACTTCGACCGCATCGATCAGGTCCTCCGCATTTGTTAGGATGAGATCAAGAGTAGCCAATCCCCTTGTTGCCTCTTCTACCTTCTGGACCATGAAATTGTCTGCAAGGCAAGCGAGGAATTTGTTGGACCTTGTACTCTTGGCCGAGTTTGTTTTCCAGCAAATATCGGGATAGTTGAAATCGCCCATGACTACTACATCTCTTTTCTGTGCCTGTTTGGTCAACTGTTGGCAGAAGACTTCATCAAGTTCTTCCTCCTGGCTTGGGGGTCTGTAGTAGACGCCTACAAAGACATCTTTTTGAGTCCCAGTTCCCTTGATTCTTATCCAGATGATTTCAAGCTGGTTTCCCAGATTGCTGTCTTGAATCTCTTCTGCAGCATAAGAGTTTTTGACATATAAGGCTACTCCGACTCCTCTCCCCTTTGTTCGGTTTCTGTGAAAGAGGTTATACCCCTCGATATCTACATTCCAGCGATAGGAGTCATCCCACCAGGTTTCAGTGATCCCTATGATATCATATTTGTGGTGTTGTGCTAAAAGTTGGAGTTCGTCTTGTTTATTTCCCATGCTCTGTGCATTAGTGTAAAGACATGTGAGCCCCTGGGATCTTCCCTTGAGCTGTTTAATTGGGATTATTGTGCTTTTGGTACTTGGTCCTTGTTGTGTTTGTGCAGCCCTCCGTTTAGCCTTCTGGCGATTCCCAGACATTATGGGTAAAGTAGTGTTCGCAAGGCTGTTGTCCTCCTCCCCCGGTGGACCTAGTTTAAAGTGCGTCTAATGAGGTTTGCGAGTCTGTGAGCAAAAAGGTGTTTTCCTACTTGTGTGAGATGCACCCCATCCCTTGCCAGTAGGCCATCCTCCTGGAAAAGCAGGCCATGGTCGAGGAAGCCAAAGCGTTCCTCCTGACACCATTTTCTAAGCCAGTCATTGACCTGTACTATTTTTCTGGCTCTTGTGGGTCCGTGTCTTACAACAGGGAGGAGGGATGAAAAGACCACCTGTACATTACATTCTTTTAGCTTTGCTCCTAGAGTTCGAAAATCATTTGTGATCTTTTGAAACATATGCCTTGCAGTATCATTGGTTCCTACATGAATCAACATGAGGGGAGGACGGTGATAGGGCTTGAGGAGCCTGGTGAGCCTCTGAGTGATATGGTGTATTTTTGCCCCCGGTAGGCAGCATATTTCTCGAGCCATCCCATCTGGTCTGGAAATGACAGCTTCCGTTCCTCTAAGGAGGGAGTCGCCTACTACCAAGACCTGTTTACTACCAAGACTTGTTGTATGGAAAGCTATATACTATAGATATACATTCTGTAATGTAGCATTCATAGAAAAAAAAATTAAAAGGAAAAGAAACAGACTGACAAAAACAACAAATTCCAAATGTGTATTTGCATGAATCAGGTTTAAGAACTTCAAATCAGTTATAGGAACTTCAGTCACTTAAGCAATCTACCCACCACTTCTCAAAAATTAGCTATTCCTACAGAGCTAAAAGTCCAAATAAAAGCTTTTGTCTCCTCTAAGCTGTTGTCCATCAAAAGAAAGAATCTACTTAATATCTCCTTGGTTTCTTTTGCTAAGGACAGTTAGGCACATGAGTGACAACTAAATTTCTTGCAGGTATTAAATTGCCAGTACTAATGCATTCAGAACTCTTCTGAACTGATTTGCTATATTAGGCTGCCATTCAAAACGTAATGAATAATCCCATGCTCTTAGTTTAAAAATTATTCTGTGTGATTATCAAGCTTTTGGCTTGAACTGCTAATGTAGTAGCAGCTTACAAACAAACAGCTGTACTATCCCCGTTCCTCATGCCCTGGGTCATTGGAAATATCACAGATGTGACTTTAATGGGCAATATCTTTACCCTAAAAATGTCAACAACTGCTACATTATTGTCAATCAGAGTTTAAAAAAATACCTTTTACTTCTCTATATACACTGATAGACACATATTATGTTGACAAATTCTTTGAAGATAAGGCTATCCATATATTGTCTCCAGGAGCAGTGATCACACGAGGAATGGTTGAGAGAACCTGGACTGTGCTTATATTCACCGGAAAGTTCAGTTTAAAAAGTTTGAGAACTCCTGCCATAGAGGATTCAGGTTTTTCTTTCCCACTCTTTTCAACTCAACCCCTCCACAGTGTTGGGAATCAGCCTGTGTTTGTGCTTCATGATGCTCAGGATCATGATGCTCTTGATGTGGGACATGATGAGGAAAATGATGGTGCTGAGGCTGAGGTGCAAAATGGAGATGGTTTGGTCAATGATTTTCATGCAGACAATGACAGAGAGGCCCCAGTGCAAAGGGCAGTTTCTCATGACAATATTCCTGCTGGGCTTAAGGATGATGGTTTACTCCCTCTTTCTGTGAGCTCTCAAGATTTGAGTTTGGAAATCTTTCTGACACCTGGAAATTTTAATGAGCAGACAGAAAGGGAGTTGAAAAATAGGCGGCTAGAGTTCAGCCAGGATCGACAACAAACTCAATGTTTACGTCGCTCCAAAACTCTTCGTTCCGTCTCCCAGTAGTATGGGTTGTGCATTACCTTTAAGTTGCTGGAAACAGCCTCTCCTTGTGTTTCTCCCAGGCTGCTGCAGCCTCTGCAAGGCCTAAAAAGTTAGCAGCCAGAGGTAGGAAAGCCAGTTTGCAAGCCCTCTGCAATGATTGGCCAAAGAGTAGCTCTTTGGGCCTGCCCTTGCTTCAAGGGTAGAAGCAGCCATTTTGGAGGTTTCCCTGCCCCTTCAGTCTTAAGGAAGAATCCATGATGTGCTGTTGGCAGACAGGTACCTCCGAAGATACCATTGTAAAAACAATTGAGACCTATAGATAGATAGATATATAGATGATAGATAGATAGATAGATAGATTTATTGAGTAATTGAGTCATAGATAGAAAACAACTTAGTTTGATTTAGTTATTTAGTTAGATATAGATAGATTAAAAGAGAACTATTTAGATAGTTATAGAGGATTATCTAGATAGTTACAGAGATACCCTTTTTGGAGAAAGATTGTCTCAATTATTGAACCCCAATTGACTGTTTGTTTTGTAATATTGATAAGCTGAGCCAAGTCTACCAGGACTTCGTGAATAAATACTAGGCCTGTGCGGTTTCGTTCGTTAATTCGTTAATTCGTTAATAATTCGTTATTTTTGGCATTTCCGAAGCGATATCAAAACACATTTTCAAACCCGGAAGGGTTTAAAAATATCGAACCGGCAGCCCCCATAGATTTAACGAGCTTCCGCTCGTTTCGTTAATGGGATGGAGGCTGCTGGTGGGAGCCAATCCGGCGCTCCCAAGCAGTGCACCGTGGCTGTTTGTTTTTGATTGGCCGGCGAGCCCTTTCAAAGCGGCTCCGCGGCCGTAGCTCATTGCTGCAGAGGGCGAGGGAGAGAGAAGAGGTCCGGGAGGGTTTGCATTGGGTTGGCTTGGCTTGGCTACACTGGATTGGATTCATTCCTTGCTTGGATTCATTCCTTGCTGCTGTGAGTGCTGCTTATATTCCTTGCTTACTTCCTTCGGTTTTTGTGAATTTGTTTCTTAATTTTTTGGTTAATTTTCCATTTTAAAATATTTTTTAATATTATTTTTTAATATTATTTTTTAATATTATTCTTAAAAAATATTCTAAAAAAGAAAAGACTCTTCTGTTGGTGTGTGCTCTCATTTGCTGTCTCCTGCCTGTGTTTGGTCCACATTTGGGCCATTTTTTGGTTAATTTTCCATTTTTAAATATTTTTTAATATTATTTTTAATATTATTTTTTAATATTATTTTAATATTATTCTTAAAAAATATTCTAAAAAAGAAAAGACTCTTCTGTTGGTGTGTGCTCTCTCATTTGCTGTCTCCTGCCTGTGTTTGGTCCACATTTGGGCCATTTTTTGGTTAATTTTCCATTTTAAAATATTTTTAATATTATTTTTAATATTATTTTTTAATATTATTTTAATATTATTCTTAAAAAATATTCTAAAAAAGAAAAGATTCTTCTGTTGGTGTGTGCTCTCATTTGCTGTCTCCTGCCTGTGTTTGGTCCACATTTGGGCCATTTTTTGGTTAATTTTCCATTTTAAAATATTTTTAATATTATTTTAATATTATTTTTTAATATTATTTTAATATTATTCTTAAAAAATATTCTAAAAAAGAAAAGACTCTTCTGTTGGTGTGTGCTCTCATTTGCTGTCTCCTGCCTGTGTTTGGTCCACATTTGGGCCATTTTTTGGTTAATTTTCCATTTTAAAATATTTTTTAATATTATTTTAATATTATTCTTAAAAAATACAAAAATATGCTAAAAATTCGTTAATATTTACGAAATTTCGTAAATACCAAAACTTTTTTGGGGGAAAATTTTGTAATTATTTTAAATATCGAAACAAAAAAACACCCCAATTACAAATCGATTTTAGAAACAAATTTTTTCTTGATCAAACAGGCCTAATAAATACCCTGTTTGATGTTTCAAACTTGAAGTGGACTCAGTTATTCAAGAAAGCTCAATCTTCTAAAGAAAGACCCCAGCAGTTCGCCCAGACCTAGATAGCGGCACGTCAAAGTTTTTTTTTTTAAGCGTCTGGGCGTAACGGCACAAGGCGGCTAGATTTCAGCCAGGATTGACAACAAACTCAATGTTTACGTCGCTCCGAAAGTCTTTGTCGAATAAGAGGCAAGAGTGGGGGAAAACAAAACCAATTTTTGGGCTTTGGGGTATAAGGTTTGCTTCAAGAGAAAGCCTGTTAAATCAGGCATCGTTTGGAAATCATGTCCATGTGCCTTGGAAATCCTGTTCAAGGAGCCTTATTCTTATAGAGATTTTTAGCATTTTGCTGTGGTCTGGCACCTTCTGGATTATCTTTGCAACCTGTTGATTCCTGTCTGGATAAATACTGCCTTGGATTGTTTTTATATCTTTTGTGGACATTGCTTTGAATTACTGCATTTTACTGATCTTTTACATTTTGAAATTTTCCTATTTTTACAAGCATTTCTTTTTACTGGTTAGTTTACTCAGTTTCAATAAAAAGGATTGGTTTTTCACTCAACATGCGGTGTGTTTTAAAGTCAGAGGGTATCGTTTCTGTTCTGGAGTGCAACACACAGAGCACATATGTGGTTTGCCAGAATTCCTGTTCTTTTATTGGTTTTGCCATGCAATGGGGTTTACATCTATGTGCACGGATGCACATTACTGGCCCTATTTCAGAGCTCATATCCCCCAGTTTTGCTGATCCTGATTTAAGAGCTCTAATTCGTGTTCTTGCATGCATTCACAGCATGAGTCATTTCCATTGGAAGAAGACAAATCTTCCAACAATAGAGGAATGGATAGTAAAAGTTTTAGAATAGCATAAATGGATAAATGGTCATGAAGGACAAAGAGAAAACACAAAAGAACTTTATCAAAAACTTGGAACCATTTCTAAATTTTGTAAAGATAAAGAAAGAGGGCATTTTTTTTTTACAGATTGCTTCGTAATTTAATCTTTACTGGCTAGAATTTTTTTGCAGGGAATAATGCTAGAAGGAAGAAAGGAAAAAATATTTTACTATATTATATATGATTGTCTCCAGCCAAAAGAACAAGAAGTAGTGCAACAAAATGGGTGGGGGAGGAAATAGCATAATTATGGACAAACTCTGTATTAATCTTAAGAAACATTATTCAAAATGTATATGCAAATTTGCAACATGCAAATTTCAAATAACAATATTTAATATTAAACACTGCCTTTTTGAGCTGCCTTCAATCCACATTAGTTGGTCAGTGTAGATGTGCTCTCTTGGGAGAAAAAAACTGCAAGGTGATATGATCACTATTTTTTAATATCTCAAGGAGTGTCAGGTAGACTGAGGTTTTTTCTCTCTGTGTGTTTCTCACTTGCTTTCTCAGCCATTCAGAAAACTGGTTGACTGTGTACATCCATTCTCCTCTCCTCTATTGGCATGCACTTGGGGATTCAACTCCTAGAAGCCCCTCTTGTGTGTGTTTTTTTAATATTATGGTAAAAACTTTAAAAAATTCCAAAAACATAATGGATTGGTGAAATGTTCTTAAACTTGGCAGGCTTGCAATAGAAAGTGTGGCCTATAAGTGAGGTGAGTTTCATGCTGATAGGCCTAAAAATCACAGATAAATGAGTCTCTAAATTTTCCCCATTGGCACCAATGGACAAATCTTTCTGGTATGAAAACAGAAACCCCTCCTGAATTCGGGAAGTTCCCTAAAAACAGAACCGGGGGGGGGGGGGGGGGGGGGGGGGAAGGGGTAGCCAAAAACCAGACACTGAAAATAGCATGGGTTTTTGCCAAATTGCACGCCCTATTAAACTGTATTAATTCTACAACATAGAACCCGAAGACCTGATTTAAGACAAGCAAGAAATCCCAACATGTTTATATACACCGGGACTGTGGCACAGTTGGCTGGGAGTCAGCAGCATTAAGATCACTACTGACCGAAAGGTCATGAGTTCGAAGCCAGCCGAGGTCGGAGTGAGCTTCCGACCAAATTTGTGTAGCTCACTGTCAACCTTTGCAGCCCGAAAGACAGTTGCATCTGTCAAGTAGGAAATTTAGGTACCACTTATATGGGGAGGCAAATTTAACTAATTTATGAGGCCATAAAAATCTCCAGCAAGCATACAAAGAATGAGGAAGTACTTCATCAGTGTTACAAATGGTCTGTGAAGGGACAGCTCCCCTGGTGGCCAGAATACCCTCAAGAAAAAGCTGAAATGTTAAATTGCCTATGTGTCTGTCTATATATATTGTGTTTATGGCATTGAATGTTTGCCATTTATATGTACAATTTTAATCTGTCCTGAATCCCCTGCGGGGTGAGAAGGATGGAATATAGATATTATAAAGAAAGAAAG
Organism: Anolis sagrei ordinatus; assembly: GCF_025583915.1. Taxonomy (NCBI): domain Eukaryota; kingdom Metazoa; phylum Chordata; class Lepidosauria; order Squamata; family Anolidae; genus Anolis; species Anolis sagrei. Next base: position 15,826,902 of record NW_026847993.1, on the reverse strand, counting down.
AAAGAAAGAAAGAAAGAAAGAAAGAAAGAAAGAAAGAAAGCAGATATATTGCACTCATGGGAATTAAAGGACTAAAATGAGGAAAAGCCAATTGTCCTCACATTCCCTTGAAAAATTGGGAGGGGGAATCTTATGGAAACTTTATGACTGATTAATTTTAGCGTGATCATTAATGAATAGTAATTCACTTCTTCAGATGAACTGGTGGTGCACATAGCTAATGTAAAGCTACAAAGTTGTACAGATGTGAACAAAATGGCCTAGAATATACGAATACTAGAATTGCAGACATTGAAGGAGACCACAAGGGCCATCCAGTCAAATCTCCTGCCATGCAGAAATGCACAATCAAAGCACTCAACTGAAGTTTTCTCCATCTCGAATCTTCAAACTGAGTTTAAATGACAGTGCTATTTCCTTCGAAAAGGCTGTCACAGGATAACTGAATAAATTGTGACTTCAAAATTTATGAACTCCAGATAAGTTGGTATGCTTTTATTTAAGCCTGGGACATGGCACTCTCATCAGTCTGGAGAAAATGTTTAAATTAATAGAAAAGGGAAGCTTTATCTATTGAGTTCCACCTCCTTGGCCATGAATGAATTTAGGAGATTATAATCTCACTTTAATTTCTCACATCATTAAATGTGTCAAATGACATTTAAGGAAATTCCAAAAGACAAATGTCTAATTTAAGGCAGAAAGTTTGGTCAATGTAGCCTGGAGGACAAGCATGAGCAAAATGATTGGCCATTGACTGAGTGAAAAAAATGACAATAATCTGTAGCAGATTGTAGTGATCAGTGAACAGATTTGAATTATGCAGTTTATAATTGTCGAGATGTTTTGTCTTGGTGAGATATTGGATTGTAGCCACAATCATTTACTAATATAATGAACTAAGAAATCCTATGAAATCATGGGTATAGTAATTTTACAAGATCTTTAGCTTTCTCTGCCAAATAATACTTCTGCCCCACCAAACTACAACTCCCATGATCCCATAGCATTGAGCCATGGCAGTTAAAGTGGTGCCAAATCACTTTAATTCTACAGTGTAGATCAGGGGTCCTCAAACTTTTTAAAGAGAGGGCCGGGTCACGGTCCCTCAAACTGTTGGAGGGCCGGATTATAATTTGAAAAATCTATATAAATAAAAATGTAATATTTGTTTGTGGGATTAACATAACTCAAAAACCACTGGACGAATTGACACCAAATTTGGACAAAATACATCTATCAGGCCAACAAGTGACTATCACTCATAAAAACACTGAAAAACACAGCAGAAGAGACTTAAAAAGCAACACCCCCCCCAAAATACATTACAATACATACGCAAAACCATATATATATATACCATATATATATACCATATATATACACAAACACACACATCTATGCATATACACACACAAAACGCATACACAGAAAGGGGGAAAGAAGGAAGGAAAGCAAGAAGGAGGGAGAGAAGGAGGCAAAGAAGGAGGGAAGGAGAGAAAGAAGGAAAGAAAGAAGGGTAGAGAAGGAAGGAGAGAAGGAGGGAGAGAAAGAGAAAGAAAGAGGGAAAGAAGAGGGAAGGAGAGAAAGAAGGAGAGAAAGAAGGGTAGAGAAGGAGAGAAATAAAGAGGGAAAGAAGAGAAAGAAGGGTAGAGAATGAAGGAAGGGGAGAAGGAGGGAGAGAGAGAAAGAAAGAGGGAAAGAAGGGGGAAGGAGAGAAAGAAGGGTAGAGAGAAGGAGAGAATAAAGAGGGAAAGAAAGGGAAGAGGAAGGGAAAGAAAGAAGGGTAGAGAATGAAGGAAGGGAGAAGGAGGGAGAGAAAGAGAGACAGGAGGGAAGGAGAGAAAGAAGGAACAACAGTTCTAATCATTAATGCAAGAGATGATAGACTTACAAGTGAAAGACAGCCGTGAGTAAACAAAGCAGGTGTAGAGAATGACGTTACTTTTCGAAGTTATGTATTAAATCAGACGACAGAATATTTAACTAGTTTTCTAACAATACTGTGAATTGCATGAAATAAGAATAAATACGTGTAGAGAAGGAAGGCCGGATTCTATAAGACAAGACGTGCACGACTTCTGTGGCATTATAAAGAAATCAACTTGTAGATGAATGAATTAGGAAGATTCATTATGTAAGAAAAAGAGAGAAATTGACCTAATCAGGTTGGAAACAGAGGTAAGTGTCTATAAATAGGAATAAAGACCGTAACAGACTAATGTATCTCTTGTCAGTCAGTATGACTACGTGGAGGGAAGAAGAAAAGGAAAGAAAGAAAGGTAGAGAAGGAAGGAGAGAAGGAATGAAAAAGAGAAAGAGGGTGGGAAGGAAGGAAAGAGACAAGGAAGGATGGAACCAAAGAGAGAACATCAGGAGAGAATGCTTCTGGAACACATCCATACAGCCCAAAATCAAAGATGATGTCTGTGTGTGTGTGAAGGGAGGGGGTTCTTGCCCAGCAGAGGAGGAGGAGGAGGGTCTTGGCGGGTGCTTCCCTGGTGGAAGGAGACCCCTCCCTCCCTCGCTCACTCCCTCTGCACTGACCCCTCCCTCTGCTCCTTGCCTTGCCTTGCAGGGAAGCCCATGGAGTCCCCGCCCTGACAGGCAGAGGCTCAGGAGGCGCACCATGCCCGGGACGCGGCTGCTGCTCCGCCTGGCTTTGCTCTGCGGATGCCCGCAGCTCGTGGCCCCTTCCTGCAGTCAGAAGAGCTGGCTTGGCCCAGGGAGAAGGAGGAGGACGAAGTAGCCCCGAAGCTGCTTCACCCGCAGCCTCCTCCCCTTCTCCTGCCGCCGGCAGGAGAAGAGCCAGCTGGGCCCAGGGAGGCGGAGGACGAAGCGGCTCCGAAGCTGCTTCGCCCGCCGCCTCCCCCACCTTCTCCACACCCTGCGGGCCGGATAGATGCCCTCGAGGGGCCGGATCCGGCCCCCGGGCCTTAGTTTGGGGACCCCTGGTGTAGATGCACCAGTTATTTGCCCTTTTTACAAGGACTGCACAGTATAGTGTGTAACATAATTGGGGGACTGAACCAAACTGTGGTCTCTTCCAAATATATCATTCTAAAGGCCATTCTAAGATCGATGCTTTTGAGCTGTGGTGTTGGAGGAAAGTGCTGAGAGTGCCTTGGACTGCGAGAAGATCCAACCAGTCCATCCTCCAGGAAATAAAGCCCGACTGCTCACTGGAGGGAAAGATACTAGAGACAAAGTTGAAGTACTTTGGCCACATCATGAGGAGACAGGAAAGCCTGGAGAAGACAATTATGCTGGGGAAAGTGGAAGGCAAAAGGAAGAGGGGCCGACCAAGGGCAAGATGGATGGATGGCATCCTTGAAGTGACTGGACTGACCTTGAGGGAGCTGGGGGTGGTAACGGCCGACAGGGAGCTCTGGCGTAGGCTGGTCCATGAGGTCACGAAGAGTCGGAGACGACTGAACGAATGAACAACAACAAAGGCCATTCTATACATCTACACATGCTGTAAAACCCAGAAGTAAATGGGTTTAAAGGGGTGTGGGAGTGACTAAACAATGTTTAATCAAAGTGTAGGAGGGATCGGATTAAGAGGTTAAAAAACACATGTAAAAAAGGTGTGGTTATAAACCAATTTGGGCTGAAAAATTATTATTATTATTATTATTATTATTATTATTATTAACTTTATTTGTACCCCGCTAGCATCTCCCGAAGGACTCGATGCGGCTTACACGGGCCGAAGCCTCAAACACAATACAATAGAAAAACATAACACAACAATAAACAAAGCAAATCAAAACAATTAAGCAAAATAACAACAATGAACAATACATCATACATCAAGATACTATTAAAACTGGTTCGGCCGGTGCAATGGGGTACAGGGGTTAAAAGTGCTGAGATGGCAGGAGGAACGTAGGATTAAAAGTGCGGTGTGCAGCAACATTGGTTGTGCTAAAGTGCTTCTAGGACTTGGGATGGGGGATTCCTAATCTGCGAAGGCACATCGGAACAGCCAAGTTTTTAGGTTCCTTCTGAAAACTGCTAGAGTAGGGGCCTGACGGAGCTCTTTTGGAAGGGCATTCCAAAGTCGGGGGGCCGCCACAGAGAAAGCCCTGTCCCGTGTCCCCACCAAGCGCGCTTGCGACGTAGGTGGGATCACGAGCAGGGCCTCCCCAGATGACCGGAGCGAGCGTGTGGGTTCGTAGATGGAGATGCGGTCACGCAGGTAGGGTGGTCCCAAACCGTTCAGGGCTTTGTAGGTGAGCACCTGCACCTTGAATTGGGCTCGGAAAATAAATGGCAGCCAGTGGAGCTCCTTAAACAGAGGGGTAGACCTCTCTTGATAATGAGCTCCTTTGCTTGACTGTATATCCCTGTATATCCCTGTACTCATGCAAATCACGTGCTTTCCTTCCCTCTCACGCTGTGTGGATTGTTTCAGCACATGTTCACTTTTAAAAAATCCAAAACAGCTGATCAGGCTGTCAAACAGATACACAGAAGGTTCAAGGGAAGCACAACTGGAAAGCAATTCAAACTCTCTGAAACTTTTCCTTTTACACTTTATGGCAGTGGTTCTCAATCTGTGGGTCCCCAGATGTTTTGGCCTTCAACTCCCAGAAATCCTAACATCTGGTAAACTGGCTGGAATTTCTGGGAGTTGTAAGCCAAAACACCTGGGGAACCACAGGTTGAGAACTACTGCTTTATGATCTTAAACAGAGGTTGATTTAACAATTGGGGGAAGAGAGAGATCTGACAGAAGGTTCTTTTTAAAAAGCCTTTTGTTATGCACACATGTGAATCTGCCTGTGTTTATATTAAGATATTCACATGTTCACATATACAGTCCATTGTATGACAGAGAGATTCTTTAAAAAAAATCTGCTGGATGTCCCCTTGTCCGGCTTCCATCACGATCCACTTCAAAAGAATATGAAGATGGGATCATTTCCCAGGACTGGCAGGTCTTTGCGTGGGCCTGCTGCCAGGTCTCAGGATTTTTAAACACAATTTTAAAATGCAGATTTTGGTGCTGTCTGGAAGTGCCCTAAGATATCCAGAATCCCAATGAAAATGGGCAGACAAAGGGTATGAAGAGTCTATATGGCTAAAATCATAAGAGCCCTCTCTTCCACACACGCCTCCCTGTTCTATTTTGGATCATCAAATGGCCTGGATTCCATACTTTTATTAAAATAAATTTATAAACATCTTGTTCTAGTAGGAGATAAGATATTGAGCAAAATGTGGAGTCACTCTCCTACGTGTGGAACAATTTATTTATTTATTTATTTAAAAGTTTTGTATACCGACCTTCTCACCTCTCTTGAGGGACTCAGACTGGTTTCCAACCATAATATCACATACAATCAAGAAAACATCATAATACATATTACAGTAAAACATTAAAACAGCAATTACAATCAATAACTATAATGGTCAGTCGTCACACTAAAATTGTTGCTCATCATCCTCCATCCATATCTCAGGGTGTTGGTTCACTCGTCGAATGCTTGTCTCCATAACCAAGTCTTCACCTGTTTCCTAAATGTCAGGATAGAAGGGGCGGTTCTGATTTCCAGTGGGAGAGAGTTCCAGAGTCAAGGGACCACCACCGAGAAGGCCCTGTCCCTCATCCCTGCCAGATGCGCTTGCGAGGCCAGTGGGACCAAGAGCAGGGCCTCTCCAGACGATCTTAATAATCTTGATGGTTCATAGGGGAAAATACGTTCGGAGAGCATGCCACTGCCTTTTAAGTGTATGGAAAGTGAAAGGGAGCAAATGTTACTGGTGAGAAACAAAAGGAAAAGGGTGGACACATTGAAGAGTCCAAGGAGAGGCAAAAGAAGAGCGTAGGAGGTCAGAGAAAGTGAGTACAAGAAGCAGTTAACTACGAGAAGCAAGTAATTGGCATGTACAGTTTTTTCTGTGAGGGAGCAGAAGACAAGGGTGAGCTGTACAAATATCAGAAAGCAATAAGGAATGGAAAGGTACCTTCCTATGGTGGAAGGTGGGGTAAAGGTGAGAGTCGCAGCAAAAGGAGAGTGTGAGTGGAGAGTGCAAGAGCAATGGTGACAAAGAAAAGGAGTGGGAGGGGAAGGGAGGTGCAATATTTTTGGATACCCCTATCTGATTATGGATTTTGATGTTCTAAGCTTCATTGTCATCATACTAATTCTTCAACATGATGAAGAAAGTAAGAAAAAACTTTGCACTTCAGTAGAAGAGATAAGACATTCAGTCAGAATGCCAGATCTAACTTGTGAACCCCCTGTGAAATACAATTAGAAGTTCAACAGTAACTCTTGAACTATATGTAGAAGCAAGTCATATAAAAAGGACTTGCCAGATGTGTCCTATGGTAGACTGTATGAAAGCGCCTATTATTATTGCATCATTTCCCAGAGGCGCCATTTGGTAGCCATACGACATATATACAACATCCCACTGCAGTCCTGTAATGAGCATATAATTGGACCCCAGTGTGCAGTTTAACACATTTGTTTTCATTACAGTGTTTACAATCCACTTTGTGATGTGTCATTTTTGCTTTGCTCTCAGGCTTTAAAACTGCAACCCCACAGCAATATTTTAGGTTTATCCCTCTGAGAAAATTCATCCTTTTGCATTCACTATTTCCTAGGTCTGTATAAATTTGGAAAGAATGAGGTGAAAGTCACATGAAGTCAGCACTATATTTTAAAAGCACTCTACAAAATTATGCTTGCAATATTGAGATGTGAGATGGGGCAAGAGGAAGAATCGGGATCTCAGCTATTTCTTGTTGCAGAAATGAGATGAGGTTTCACTAAAAAAAAGGTAAACGAAATCCTTTAATGAGTGGAAATGAAATTAATTACACAAATATAGGGTATGTGGCACCTGGATCGACAATGGTATAAATGAAAAAGAACTCGGGTTGTTAGTAGAACACAAACTAAACATAAGTCAACTGTGTGTTGTGTCCATCAAAACCAACACCAAACACACACACACACACAAATCTAATGCTACATCAGTAAGAGATCAAGGAAAGTAGACTACCATGGTGAGTTCTGGGCTCAAAGGATATTGACTGTCTTGAATGTTTCCAGGTGAGGGTAACTGGTAAAACATTTGGAAACCAAGTTATAATGCACAGGCACCACCTAAAATATGACACAGCTCGCCAAAAATATGAAGCAGTCAAAAGGAAGAGGGAGTATGGTTGTTGAAACAGTTGTAAAGATTTAAATTTCTCTTTAAATTAGTTGTTGAAATATATCCCACTGAAATATACCAATATCAGGGGAGTTTAGATTAGAGAAGGGGAGAGACACTTAGTATTTTATAAGGTAGGAACTGGGAAACACTAGAACTTGAGAGATTTAAAATGATTCTTCAAATGAAATCTGCTGCTGCCATTCCAGCAATAATCAGGCTGAGGTAATAATGTGAGTTTGTTCTGTACCACACACTGTGCCACTATAGTTCTGAGTGGCTGCTGTGAAGCTGACTTTAAAAATACTTTTACCACAAAGGTACACACACTGAGGCTGGTATAAGTTAATGAAGAACAAGAATGTTTATTGAACAAGCTTGAATTAATTCAGGTACAAATGCTTAATGGTTTCAGAAAGTTTCTGGCATGAAAAGCATGTGGTTGGGTTAGAGTGAAAATCTTAAACACTTCTGGGTTACAAATATTCAAAGTTCCATCACAGAAAATTACTTCAGGAAATTAATCTCTGAAAGTAACTCCTAAAAACTGCCCCTTAGGAACCTAGCCAAAAATACCCTGAACTAGACGTCCCTTGGAACGAACAGTCCACTAACTGGGCACTGCTCTACAACAGTATTCTATCTATCTACTAATAGCTACTCTGGATACCTCACAAAAGATTAACCCAATCTTCTTTTCAAAACCCAATCTTGCTCTGAACTAACACCAACCCTCTCTTCAACTCCCAAACTCCAACTCCAACTGATTAACTGGAACTTCAAGCCTCTGTTTTAAAAGGACACTTTTTTCCTTTAGACCACTTAGGCTCCGCCCCATCTTTCTCGCCACTCCTAGCCTCCTTATTTTCTCTCTAAGACTTGAACACGTCCCCTCAAGGAAAATACCTAACTAAAATGGCTTCCACCCAGCTCCCTTTTCTAAAATGTGTGTTACTGAGTGTATTTGTGGCATGCATTCTGTAAATGGTGCATTGTCAATCTGCCTTCAAAGTGCATTAGGTAGTCAGTTTGATGTGTCCAAGAACACAAACTAGAAAAGACATTCCTCCTAAACACTAGATAGAACTTCTTATTCCAAGAGCTGCTACACAATAGAATAGATTGCCTCAGAGGGGATAGATTCTCCTTCTGTGCAGGATTTTAAATAGAGGTTGGGTGATCTCTCAGGAGCACTTTTGTTGTGATTTCCTGCATGGCAGAGGATTGGGCTAGAAGACCTTTTCATTAGAAGTGTGTGAAGTAGCTGAAATCTGATTAGTAATGTGTTACTAACAATGTGTTACATTGTTCTATTGTATTGATGGGCATGGCCTCATGTAAGCCGCCCCGAGTCCCCTTGGGGAGATGGTGGTGGGTTATAAATAAAGATTATTATTATTATTATTATTATTATTATTATTATGGTCTGCAAGGACATTGCCCAGAGAATGCCCGGATGTTCTGATATTTTACCATCTCTGTGGTGGAGCCCCTGGTGGCGCAGTGGGTTAAACCCCTGTGCCGGCAGGAGTGAAGACTGACAGGTCGCAGGTTCGAATCTGGGGAGAGGCGGATGAGCTCCCTCTATCAGCTCCATGTGGGGACATGAGAGAAGCCTCCCACAAGGATGAAAAAAAACATTAAATCATCCAGGCGTCCCCTGGGCAACGTCCTTGCAGACGGCCAATTCTCTCACACCAGAAGCAACTTGCAGTTTTTCAAATCGCTCCTGACACGACAAAAAAAATTTGTGGTAGGCTTTTCTCATCTCCCAACATGGGGAGCTGGAGCTGACAGAGGGAGGTCATCCATGCTCTCTCCGGATTTGAACCTCCAACCTGTCAGTCTTCAGTTCTGCTGGCACAAGGGTTTAACCCATTGTGCCACTGGGGGCTCCAGAATTAAGGTAAAGGTAAAGGTTTTCCTCTGACTTTAAGTCCAATCAATAATAGAATTATCAAAGAGTTAAATTTAAGTTTTACAAAACACACAGAACAAGCAGCACACAACTTTCTCTCTTTTCTACAACTCCACAAAGAATTGGAAACACAGACAATGAAAAGAGGAAACCATCAGCTTTGATAAAAGACTTGTCATTGCCTTTTGCCTTGGCTCTTCTGATTGGCTGACCTGGGGAAAAAATGCATACAGCTGTCAGGACCACCCCAGACCATTACGGAGTATGTTACACGGAAAATAAATGCTTTGAAACAATAAATCTTTACTAAATCTTTACTAAATCTTTACTAAATCTTTACTAAATCTTTACTAAATCTTTACTAAATCTTTACTAAATCTTTACTAAAAATGCTTTGAAACAAATCTTTACTAATCTCTCTGAAATGTTTCAGAAGCTTCTGTTTTGATTCTTAATGCTTCAGAGGGGTCCCTTTCTGATTAGTAATTTGGAGATTTGTATTAATGATTCATAGAAATCTGTGAATTATGAAACAGAAAAGCTCCAAAGTTTTGCTCAGACCTATTTTGCCTTGCCTTCCAGCATTGTGTTTTTATGATCATATGAAATAGAGACTTGGATGTCACTAGAGAACTAGGTTCTGAAACAATTAAAATGTAAAGAAAAACATGGTAGGAGGAAAATGTATGCAAAACAAAAAGCACAGTCATTCTTCATCTCACAAGGGGTGCACCTACATGATAGAATTAATGGAATTTGACATCACTTTAACTGCCATGTCTCAATGCTATTGAATACTAGGTTTTGTGGTTTGTTGAGGCACCAGGGCTTTTTTTTACAAAGGAGGCAAAAAAGCATGCAAAATTACAACTCCAATGTTTTCTTAGCATTGAGTCATGGCAGACTAAGGTGATCTCAAAATGCAGTGTAGATGCACTTAAGGTTATGCTATTTTTGTTACACTTAAAAGATTTGTGTTTGTGTATACCTTGAGACAAACTGTCAGAACCCAGAAGCCTTAAAGAGCCAAACACAGTAATGTAATCAAAGCAACGGTTTATTAACTCAAAACCAAACAGGACTCAGAGACACTTGCTTCAGTACCTCAAGTCAAAACTTAAAATTTGCAGCAGTTTGCAGCTTGTAAAATGAACTTGGAAAATAAACTGGATTAAACAGGCAAAAAATCTGGATTAAACAAGAGTTCTAGCGAAATGCCCCAAAATCACACAGTTCAAAGATAACACTTAAACACAAAGCCGTGAAAAGAAGCCATCATCGAAAAACAGTCCAAAGTTGAAGAAGTCCTAGTAGAAGATACCAACGTCCAAAAAGCAGCAGCATCGTCAGGAACAGTCCGTGGTCAAGGAGAGGGGAAATCCGCACTTATGAGAGTCCAAACCAGTCAGCACATGAAGAATAGGGCTGGGCGGTTTCGTTTCGTTAATTCATAATTCGTTAATAATTCGTTAATTTTTTCAATTACAAAACGATAACGAACCATTCTGGAGCAATTATAAAAAACGAATTTTCAAAAACGTTTTGTAAATGCTTTGCATTTCGATATTGTATTCGTTTCGTTATTGTTTTGAGGTCGTTTCGTTATTATTTCCGCATGTCTGGGCCAGTTTTATGGTTTAATTAGTGAAAAAAAATTATAATATCACACCAACAGTCAACAACAGAGGGAGAGGGAAGCTTCAGAAGGTTTTGGAGGTTTTTTAGCGTATTTCGCGGTCGCGTCCGCCATTAACGAATCGATTCGTTATTGTTTCGGAAATCGATTCGTTAATTTTTTACCATTTATGAAATTTCGTAAATATCGAACTTTTTAAAAGGAAAATTTTGTAATTATTTTAAATAGCGAAACAAAAAAAAACCCCAAATACAAATCGATTTTAGAAACAATTTTTTCCGTTGTTACCCAGGCCTAATGAAGAACACAGCAACCTGCAGTTCCAAGGACCTAAGCCCAACAAGGAAGCATCAGTGACAGAACCCAAGGCACATAACCAACACTTTGCCTACTGCAAAGTTCCATTTCTTCAGTGCCTTCATTTATGTTACAACTCATCATCTATTGATGAGCTGCCCTCTGCCCTTTCCTCATTGCTGTCAGCTGTCTTACTCATTACAGCTGAGCGCCAACACCCATCTCTCCAACTCTTCCATCTCTTGTCAAGGCTTAGGTCTCCCCATGATTCCCTGGTATCACCAGGCTGCCAATCCCCAGAGAAACCCTCACTGGATTTGGGTTGCATGCACACATTCCTAACTTCTTGCACTTGAGTCCAATCCAATGATTCCCCTTCATCCTCGCTACTCCCAGACCCATTACTTCCAGTAAAGCCCATGAAATCCTCATCTTCAGTGGGAGCACTAAGTATGTCCTGGATCCTTTTCCTCTGACGCTCTTCGTCAGACTCCTGTTCCCAAGTAATCCCTCTGACACCTCTACTCCCATCTCCCTCCTCCTCCTCACTCATTTCACTCTCTGAGAACCCTTCGAAGGAGTCTTTATCTGTGGGAGACATAAGTATCTCCCGGATTCTCTTCCTTTGTTGTTCTTCCTCCAACACCTGAGCACCCCGTTTACCTACTCTACTACTTCTACTACTAGTAGTAACGTTACCCTCAGACTCTACTACAACACAAACAGTGCAAACATGCATATTCATGGCACCAATTTATCATTTGACCTTGATAAACAAATTTGGATATAAGCATTTTCACCTTGAGATTGACACTTGACATTCTGTATACATTTGGAAAAGGATAAAATCATAATTGTAAAAAGGACCTGCCAGATTGCCAATCAAGCTTCCACTTTTTGGCGCATCACAGCAGATATATTTTATCATCCCCCTGTGAAAGAAGGAATGAATGCAAAGAATAGAGCAATTTCCTTGCAGTAAATTGGCAAGCCTGCCACCCTACTAAGTGATCTCCCATTAATCAGTGTTAAATTCTCCTTAGCTGCAGCAAATTCAAAGGCTCACTACTTCTGAAGGATTTCACAGAGTGACTAATGATATATGACAAACTCATTTAAAATCTGCATAGACCAGCACCACATGAATAATAATAATAACAATAAAAATCTTACAAGAAGAAGGAGAAGAAGAATCCTGGTGTGCAAAATAAGATATAATGATCCTATATATGTTTTGCGGACAAAAGATTTAAAATTCTAGGAATGCATTCACAGCACTATGAAAAAAACTGAAGTGCATAGTATAATTATTTTTTTTTACTATTGAAATGAAATGCCTATGAATTAATGAAAGTGCTTGTGTAATTGATGTTAAGGGTGCTTAATAGCACATCTGCTTAATGCAGCATGCATTGTACCTACAGGAGTAAATAAGGAGGCATGGTAAAAGCAATGGATTAAAGTAGAACCACATTTTATGAAGTGACATTAGCCAAATCTGCCGGGAAAGGAACCTTTCTGGAAATTGCACCAACTCAGCCTAGATGGTGATAACAATGACATCAGCGATAATCACAATGACAATGATGATGTGTGAGTTCATCCAAACCCAGAGAAGATGACCTCTCAAGCATGTCTTTGTCCCTCAGTTAAAAATCAGTGTTGGGATAGTAACACAAAACAAAGGCTTTAAAACCAAGATGAGCAAAGTTTGGGGATACTCCAAAATAGAATCTATAATTGCCATCAGTGAAGATCCTCCCAGAGGAAAAGTGTTCTTGCCATACATCAAGGGAACCACTGACCGCATAGGGAAACTGATGAGGAAACACAACATACAATCCACTTACAGACCCACCAAGAAAATCCAACAAATGCTACATTCAGCAAAGGACAAGAGGGATCCTCTCACCTCTGCAGGAGTCTACCGTGTACCATGCAGCTGTGGTCAAGTCTACATAGGGACAACCAAACGCAGCGCCCAGGCACGCATCAAGGAACATGAAAGGCACTGCAGACTACTCCAACCAGAGAAATCAGCCATAGCAGAGCACCTGATGAACCAACCTGGACACAGCATATTATTTGAGAACACAGAAGTGCTGGACCACTCTCACAACCACCATGTCAAACTACACAGAGAAGCCATTGAAATCCACAAGCATGTGGACAATTTCAACAGAAAGGAAGAGACCATGAAAATGAACAAAATCTGGCTACCAGTATTAAAAAACTCAAAAATTACAGCAGCAAAACAACAGAGGGGAAACAAACAGGCACATGAAATCACTCTCAACAAAAGATTCCCCCCAGGCGCTTCCAAGCCATTGAATGCAAATCAAGGTGATCAGCTGAAACATTCACAGCTAGCCCCAGCAAACAAAAGTTCTTTGTCTCACCCTGGTCATTCCACAGATCTATAAACCCATTTTTCCTACTTCCAACAGACCTCATTACCTCTGAGGATGCTTGCCATAGATGCAGGCGAAACGTCAGGAGAAAAATTGCCTCCAGAACATGGCCATATAGCCCGGAAAAACCTACAACAACCCAATGTGAGAAAATAAAAAACAAGAGAGACAATTTTACTATCTTTTTTCTCTTTTTAGTAAGGAAAATGTTTTTGAGTAATAAGAAAATAATAACCAAGAAGATGGAATGGAAGTCACCTCTTTGTGTGTGTGTTTTGTGTTTTTGCCTTTTTTCCCATTTTGCTTTTTGTCTGAGTATTTTTGTAGAATGTGTTTTATCTTTATCTCTTCTTTTCCCCCCCTCACTTTTCTATACTTTTATTGTTCTCACGCTTTTGTTGTATTCTTTATAAAATCTAATAAAATTCTTTAAAAAAAAGAAATCAATATAGATGTGTACTGGGTGATCTTGGGCAAATCACACTCTTGGTCTCAGGGCCCTCCCAAACAGGGCCCAAAATGTGGGCCCTGTTGGACTTTTATCTGAGGCATCCAAACAATGCCTCAGGTAAAACTGAAATAATTTGAGACAAAGTAGGTAAACCTTTTGTTGTTGTTGTTCATTCGTTCAGTCGTCTCCGACTCTTTGTGACCTCATGGACCAGCCCACGCCAGAGCTCCCTGTCAGCCATCACCACCCCCAGCTCCTTCAAGGTCAGTCCAGTCACTTTGTCATTATTTACTTTGATACTCCATTAGACCTAGGCCTTCCTGAAAGGCCTGGGTCTAATGAAGTACAGGACCAGTGGGCACTGAACCATGGGATTGCTTCTGCAATCCTAGGGTCAGTTTCCATAGCCCACCTTAGTTCTTTGGGGTTCCAAAAACCCAGAGAAGAGAGGAGGGTACCTACTCCCCTCCCCAACCCCCCTAAAAGCTTTTAAAAACAATTTTATTTATTTATTTATTTATTTATTGTGTCAGTGTCAACCAGACAATTGTATTACATTTTTAACAAATTTTTAACAAACAGACAAAACAGAGTTTGCAAGCTTGGTAGTTGATTAAATGTCCTTTGACCAGTATCTGGCCACTTGGAGTGCCTCTGGTGTTGCTGCAAGGAGGTCCTCCATTGTGCATGTAGCAGGGCTCAGGTTGCATTGCAGCAGGTGGTCTGTGGTTTGCTTTTATCCACACTCGCATGTTGTGGATTCCACTTTGTAGCCCCATTTCTGAAGGTTGGCTCTGCATCTCATGGTGCCATAGCGCAGTCTGTTCAGCGCCTTCCAATTCACCCAGTTTTCTGTGTGTCCAGGGGGGATTTCTCATTTGGTATCAGCCATTGATTGAGGTTCTGGGTTTGAGCCTGCCACTTTTGGACTCTCACTTGCTGAGGTGTTCCAGCGAGTGTCTCTGTAGATCTTAGAAAACTATTTCTTGATTAAAAATTATTTCTTGATTAAAAAACAATAAAAAGTTATCACACCTCCTGGAGAGTACAAATGATCACTCGTGCCTCCCCCCTCCACCTCCTGGCACATCATTGGTAGGCTCCAAGAGGCCTTCACGGAGGCCGAATGGTGGAGTGGTAAGTTTTTATTTTAAGACTTTGGAGGAGTTAGTGGTGGCCCCATTCAGTGCAGTAGTTACTGCACTGGAATTGGGACAACCCAGTAGGAAACCCTGGATCTTTTTGGGTGCTTGTGGGGACTTAAACCCATTATGAAACAGGTTTCTAAAAACTGCTTCATTGTGTTTTTAAACCCTGTCTGGAAGTGCCCTCAGTCAAAAGAAAAGCATAGCAGCTTTGAACAAATCTTGCAAAGACGTTCCTGTAGTAGCTTTCCCTTAGGGTCATGAAAAGTCATAAATGACTGAAAGGCAAACAACAACAACCACAACAAAAACAGTGACAATAATTTCACTGATTAAATCAGCTTTACTGAATTATGCTGTCCTAATTGTTGTTACTAGAGCCCCCGGTGGTGCAGTGGGTTAAACCCCTGTGCCGGCAGGACTGAAGACCAACAGGTTGCAGGTTCGAATCCGAGGAGAGGCGGATGAGCTCCCTCTATCAGCTCCAGCTCCTCATGTGGGGACATGAGAGAAGCCTCCCACAAGGATGATAAAAACATCAAATCATCCAAGCGTCCCCTGGGCAACGTCCTTGCAGACGACCAATTCTCTCACACCATAAGCAACTTGCAGTCGCTCCTGACATGACAAAAAAAATGTTGGTATTACCAGACAAGACAGGAAGAGGAAATGGAATATAAATCAAATAAAAACTGTAAGGAAGGGTGTCAGAATATCTTTCTGTAGAGGACCATTGATTTTTCAACTCTACTTGCCCTTCAAAGTAATTACTTTTTAAAGGGTCAACCTAACCCTCATATAGAAGATCTTTGTGGCACAATTCTCCAAATTACAAAAAACAATGGTGGCCAATCCATGGGCATTTTTTACCTGTGGACTGGAAATATAATAACATATTACTGTGCATTCTCAGTATTTCTATTTCTAATTATCATCAACATGCTTATCACTCTCAAGAGGCCAATATAATGTCAGTACTTATTGCCATCAATAATACAATAATTCAGTCAGTGCCTGTCTCTCAAAAGCTCAGGCTTTACAAACTTCCATGAACAGAAGCAACAAATTTCAATTACAGTTTAAAAACATGAACATATAAAAGCAATGCAAGAAAATATACCATTTTGGGTTATTTTGAAAATGTGGTCATTTGTAGTAATCATACAAAATTCCATGTCTTTTTAGTGAGGTGAAGGTCAACCCAAACTAATTTACACTCAATTGTCTGTTATTTAAAAGTCTGTGTTCTGTGTGCATTAGGAGTTCCTCTTGAAGTAGTAAGTGCCTTCATTTAGAATCCAGAAGAGACTCATGGAGACTTTCTTTCTTTAAATGTCAAAATGTTTTTCATGGGCAAAATGAAAGTTGGAGTTCTCTATACAGCCGTAGCCAATGAAGCTCAGCATACAGGAGCAAGGTCAATTGAATGTTTGCATGGGTGTTTCATGGGAGACATTGAGGGAGAAGCCCAAGGTTGTAAGTGTTCTTCTGGTTGGACTACATGGGGCTCTGTTTCCACAGCAAGTGGAAAAAGAGCCAAAAGTACATCTTTAGGACTCAGGAGTTACCCGACACTAAATAGCTTAAAATGTGAAAAGATGGGCATAAGATGGGGGAAAGAACGTGGGATGGTTGGCCATCCCAGAAGATGGAGAAATACAATAGGGAATTCTATCTACATTTCCCCTGCTCATGGGCTGAAGATCTTTTCCTGGACCTAAGCTCTATTACCCTTGGGTGAGAGTTATAGACCCTAACCTGTATCTTCTGATCTTATTTTGGACTCTGGTATTCTTGTAACCCTATTTTGCACCTTGTTGCATGCTGAAACCTTGAATATGAACTCTGGACTGACTTCCTGGCTTGACATGGTTTTGAATTTTGGTTTGTACCTTTGGACTTTGTGATATTATACATTTTTCTCAGGAGGAGGCGGTGGTTCACAGTATCATAGGCTGCTGACAGGTCTTTGAAGACAGCTCCTGTGATCTGCTGCCTTTCAAAGCCATCTTCTATGTGCTGAGTCTGGTTCAGCACTTGCGATGTGCAGCTTTTGCCTTTCCTGAAGCCAGCTTACTGTGGAATCAAACATGGGTCTATTTTTTCCATAATTCTATGCAAAATAAGTCTTTCCAGAACTTTGTAGAGGTGGCACAACAGGGAGATTGGTCTGTAGCTTTTTGGGTCATTACGGTCTTTGCCTGGCTTCAAGATGGCGATGACTCTTGCTTTCCTCCAGATTTTGGGGATCTGACAGGATGCCATGCAGTTGTTCATCAGCTCCAGCAGCCAGCGCCTTGCTTTGGGACCAAAGTTCTTGATTTGTTCCATCCGTAGATCATCCAAGCCAGTTGCTTTGCCATTTTTACATTTATTGAGAGCCATGTCCAATTCAATAGATGTAAAGGGTTCATGGAGGTTGTTGTTCTCAATCTCTGGTTGCCTGGCTATTGGTTTCTTTCCTATTTTGGTGGCATCTCCAGCTCATCCCCTGTTTGGGTATCAGCCAGCATGCCAACGACTTAAATCTAGACATAGTTTTCTAAGATCTACAGAGACACTCACTGGAACACCTCAGCAAGCGAGAGTCCAAAAGTGGCAGGCTCAAACCCAGCACCTCAACCAATGGCTGATACCAAATGAGAGACTCCCTCCTGGGCACACAGAAGACTGGGCGACATGGAAGGCAATGAACAGACTGCGCTCTGGCACCACGAGATGCAGAGCCAACCTTCAGGAATGGGGCCACAAAGTAGAATCCTCGACATGCGAGTGTGGAGAAGAGCAAACCACTGACCACCTGCTGCAATGCAACCTGAGCCCTGCCACATGCACAATGGAGGACCTTCTTGCAGCAACACCGGAAGCACTCCAAGCAGCCAGATACTGGTCAAGGGACATTTAACCAGCTACCAAACTCACAAGTTGTGTATTTTTCCGTTTGTTTGCTTTGTTCTGTTAGAAATGTATATAATGGACTGGTTGCTCTGACATGACAAATAATAAATAACCTTTGGACTTGCTTTAGAAACTCTGATAAGTGAATTCTTGGTATCTGACTTTTGGACAGCAGACTTGTCTACTGTTTATTCTTGCTCCTCACTTGGATTTGTAGTACTCTGCATTAATTGGACTCTTGCCCTTGATTTGTGTTACTCTAGATGTGAGCTGTAATTCTGTTTTGTTATCAGATCTTTGACTCAAGACTTTAGTTTTCCATTCAAGTAAAAATGGACTTGGCTCATCTTGTATTTGTTTGATAAACCTCAGCCCTTGATACCAGCAGAGACCTGGCACACAACACAACTTGAACATCTGTGACATGGCAATTAAAGTGATATCAAACTGCAATATTCACAGGTTGTCACAAGAAATTCAATGTGCAGATTTGACAAATATGAATTTAATATTATGTGTGGGAATGAATGGAAGAATGGAAGGATGTGTAGTAATAAAAGAACCTATGCTCCAGAGTTATTGAAAAGTCATTCATGACATAGTCATCTAAAAATCTACATTTTTGGCCCTGAAACCTAGCTTAGATTTATATGTGAGGTTGACTTACACATTAATATATACAAGGGTTGTTGTAGGTTTTTTCGGGCTATATGGCCATTTTCTAAAAGCATTTTCTCCTGACGTTTCACCTGCATCTATGGCAAGCATCCTCAGAAGTAGTGAGGTCTGTTGGAACTAGGAAAAAGGGTTTATATATTTGACCAGGGTGGGGCAAAGGACTATTTTCTTCTGGAGCTAGGTATGATCAGCTTCGATGTGGTGTCTCTATTTACCTTGGTCCTGGTAGCAGACACCATTGCACTAATCAACCAGAGGTCCCCAGAAGACATCACAGCTCTGTTTCACCATTGCCTCACCACCAGCTACTTTCAGTGGGGCAATGAATTCTAAGAACAGAAAGATGTAGTAGCTATGGGGAGCCCCCTCAGCCCGATCATAGCTAATTTCTACATGGAACACTTTGAAAAACAAGCCCGGGAAACAGCAACAAAAAAGCCCACTATATGGTTCAGATATGTGGATGACACTTTCACCATTTGGAGCCATGGAGAAGAAGAACTCAACAGGTTCCTGGACCATCTGAACAGCATCCACCCAAACATCCAATTTGCCATGGAAAAAGAAAATGAAGGAAGACTGCCTTTTCTAAATGTCCTAGTCATCCGTAAACCAGATCAACAATTGGGTCACACCATTTACAGAAAACCCACACAGAGAGATAGATATTAGGGCTGGGCGGTTTCGTTTCGTTAATTCGTAATTCGTTAATAATTCGTTAATTTTTTCAATTACAAAACGATAACGAACCATTCTGGAGCAATTATTTTAAAAAACGAATTTTCAAAAGCGTTTTGTAAATGCTTCGTATTTCGATATTGTATTCGTTTCGTTATTGTTTTGAGGTCGTTTCGTTATTATTTCCGCATGTCTGGGCCAGTTTTATGGTTTAATTAGTGAAAAAAAATTATAATATCACACCAACAGTCAACAACAGAGGGAGAGGGAAGCTTCAGAAGGTTTTGGAGGTTTTAGCGTATTTCGCGGTCGCGTCCGCCCTTAACGAATCGATTCGTTATTGTTTCGGAAATCGATTCGTTAATTTTTTACCATTTACGAAATTTCGTAAATATCGAACTTTTTAAAAGGAAAATTTTGTAATTATTTTAAATATCGAAACAAAAAAAACCCCCAAATACAAATCGATTTTAGAAACAAATTTTTCCGTTGTTACCCAGGCCTAATAGATATCTACTAGGCCTGGGTAACAACGCAAAAATTTGTTTCTAAAATCGATTTGTATTTGGGGGGTTTTTGCGTTTCGATATTTAAAATATTACAAAATTTTCCTTTGAAAAAGTTCAGTATTTACGAAATTTCGTTAATTTCGTTAATTTCGTTTTTAGAATATTTTTTGAATTTTTTTGAAATATTTATTTATAAATATTTTTTGAAATATTTAAAAATGGAAAATTAACAATGCTTGCCCTGTTTTGGAGCGAACACAGCCACAGGACAGGGACAAACTCACACACACAGGCACACAAGGGTCTTTTCTTTTTTTAGAATATTTTTTGAATTTTTTTAAGAATAAAAGAAAAAGATATTTTTCAGAAATATTTAAAAATGGAAAATTAACAAAATGCTTGTCCTACCCTGTTGTGGGGCGAAAACAGGGCAAAGCCTCCCCGCTGCTCCCAGCAATGAATGAATGAATGAATGCAAGCACAAGCAATGAATGAATGAATGCAAGCAAGCAATGAATGAATGAATGAATGAATGAATGCAAGCAAGCAGCCAAGAGCCAACCAAGCCTCCCTCCCGCACCTCCCGTCTCCTTCGCAATGAGCAATGCGGCCACGCGGAGCCGCTTTTAAAGGGCAGCCCGCCCAATCACAATGAGCCACGGTGCTTGGGAGCACCGGATTGGCTCCCGGCGCACCCAGCATCCTCCATCCCTAAAACGTCATTTCCGAAATGGGCGGAAGCTCGTAAAAAAGATGGAGGATGCCGTTTCGATATTTAAAACACTTCCGGGTTTGAAAATAAGTTTTGTAATCGTTTTGTAATTGTTAAAAATAACGAATATTTAACGAATTACAAAATTAACGAACAAAACCGCCCAGGCCTAATATCTACATAAAAATCAAGGAACCATCACCCAAGTCAAAAAAAGAAGCACCATTAAAGCCTTGGCAGACAGTGCAAAAATAATCTGCGAACCCCACATCCTTCAAGATGAACTGAACCACCTCAACTGGGCTCTACAGGCCAATGGATACTCCACCTCAGACATCAGAAGAGCTGCAAGACCGAGAAGAAGCCACGAGAATAAAGATGAAGATCCACCCAGAGGAAAAGTGTTCTTGCCATACATCAAGGGAACCACTGACTGCATAGGGAAGCTGATGAGGAAACACAACATACAAACTATCTACAGACCCACCAAGAAAATCCAACAAATGCTACGTTCAGCAAAGGACAAGAGGGATCTTCTCACTTCTGCAGGAGTCTACCGGATACCCTGCAGTTGTGGACAAATCTACAGAGGGACCACCAAACGCAGCAAGGCCCAGACACAAATCAAGGAACATGAAAGGCACTGCAGACTACTTCAACCAGAGAAGTCAGCCATAGCAGAGCACTTGAGGAACCAACCTGGACACAGCATTTTATTTGAGAACACAGAAATGCTGGAGCACTCTCACAACCACCATGTCAGACTACACAGAGAAGCCACTGAAATCCAAAAGCATGTGGTCAATTTCAACAGAAAGGATGAAACCATGAAAATGAACAAAATCTGGCTACCAGTACTAAAAAACTCTAAAATTAGAACAGCACAACAACAGAGAGGAAATAAACAAGGACATCTAATTACCTCTCAACAAAAGATTGCTCCAGGCACTGCCAGGAATGTGAAACATTCACACCTAACTCTAGAAGAAAAGAGTCCTTTGTCTCACCCTGGTCATTCCACAGATATATCAACCCTTTTTCCTAGTTCCAACAAACCTCACTACCTCTGAGGATGCTTGCCATAGACGCAGGCGAAACGTCAGGAGAAAATGCCTTTAGAACATGGCCATATAACATGGCCAATGATTCCGGCCATGAAAGCCTTCGACAATACAATATATACAAGACATGGACAAACTTCAATCCTCCAGGTGTTTTGGACTTCAACCCCCACAATTCCTAACCTCTGGTAAGCTGGCTGGGATTTCTGGGAATTGAAGTCCAAAACACCTGGAGGGCTGAAGTTTGCCTGTGTCTGATATATACAGTGATGCAGTGAGGAGAAAAATATAAAAAAAATTCATTGTTTCTTATAGTAACAAATAATTTGAACTAAAACACCTCTGACATTTGCAGTTTGACATCCATTGTATCAACCTTAATTTCACTATTGAATTCTATCACCTGATTTCATATAATGTGAAGCTTTCTAGCTCTCACAAGCCCCACACAAACAAGTGCACACACATTTTCCTTCAGTGTTTGAGACGAAAAAGGTTCAATTAACTCACTGCAGTTTAAAATGTTTACTTAATTCTTCCATCTAACATTAGGGTAGAACGTTGTATAATAATATAGGCAAATATAGCACTGGAAAAGGTCAGGCGTGTTGTCTGGAATTAAATTTTTGAAGTTAGAACACACATATTTTTTATCGGATACCAAATGACAGAAAAACATATTAGAGTTATGAGCTAGTATGCCAAAAATCAGGTGGAACCTTGTCA
Source organism: Anolis sagrei ordinatus (assembly GCF_025583915.1). Lineage (NCBI taxonomy): Eukaryota > Metazoa > Chordata > Lepidosauria > Squamata > Anolidae > Anolis > Anolis sagrei. Next base: position 15,804,600 of record NW_026847993.1, on the reverse strand, counting down.
GTGAAAATTATTTAAACCCAAGATTCCTATAGCTATTTATCTTCCATGCAATTTTGATCCGATTATTATAACCTGCAGGTTTACCCCTTCAACAGATAAGTCAAACTATCTGGAGATTTTGCTAGATTGAGTAATTTACTTTACACATTTGTTTGACAGTTTTCAAAATAGCCTGGTTGGAATCTGAACTTTATACACGGGACATTTTTCATTCTTGCTGTGCTCACTTGTCTCTTTCCATTTACTGCTGCCATTGTATGGTATTTCAAAGATAAATCTTAGATACTAGAGGATGTTAAACATATTTTCTGATCTCCATCAAAGCCTCTTGAAGCTTACAGATGGTTAAGACTCATATGTTCATATATAAAGTCAGGAAATTACAAATGATGGACGATTTTTCCCCCAATCCTTGCTTACTTTTATTAAGGGGGATATAATTTTAAAAAATTATAACTCAATAATAATAATAATAATAATAATAATAATAATTATAATTATAATTATATAATAATAATAATAATAATAATAATCTGGCGTGGGCTGGTCCATGAGGTCACAAAGAGTCGGAGACGACTGAACAAATGAACAACAACAACAACAACAACAACAATAATAATAATAACAATAATACTTTATTTGTACCCTGCCACCATCTCCCCAAAGGGACTCAGGGCATGATGAGGAAACACAACATACAAACTACTTACAGACCCACCAAGAAAATCCAACATATGCTACATTCAGCAAAGGACAAGAGGGATCCTCTCACCTCTGCAGGAGTCTACCGTGTACCATGCAGCTGTGGACAATAGGCCTGGGTAACAACGGAAAAATTTGTTTCTAAAATCGATTTGTATTTGGGGGGTTTTTTTTGTTTCGATATTTAAAATAATTACAAAATTTTCCCTTAAAAAAGTTCGGTATTTACGAAATTTCGTTAATATTTACAAAACATTTTGTAAAGATGGCGCCCTTTTTTTTTCAATATTTTTTCAATATTTTTTAAATTTAATTATTAATTTTTAATCTGGGATAAACTGAACACCTGGGATCAGATCCTGCGATATAAGTTCTGCCTGGAAGGGCCCTGTGATAATCCAATCAACTCTGGGTTTTTTTTTTGTTTTTGTACATCCCCCTGCCATTGGTATTCTGGATCATGTAGTTGTGCAGTGCAGATTGCCCTAAACCTCCCTCTGCACTGCCATATACTCACGGCGAGTGGGTGGCTGGGAGTGGAGTGAGGAGGAGGTCAGCGGGAGAGGTCGCCCCCGGCTGCTCTTGCCCCGCCCCCATGGATGCCCCTTCCTGCCGCCGCTGCCCAGTCACTCCAAGCTTGAGATGGAGCCGGGGGCAGGGACAGCTCAGCTGGCCACCACCCCACCAGTCTCCCTGATAACCGGGCCTGCCGCTCCTCCTCCTCTTCCTCCCCCCTCGCCCTCGGCATCTCCGAGCGGCGCGGCCTGAGGAGGAGGAGGAAGAGAAAGGGTCGGAGGATTGGGGGGGGAGGAACGGAAGGCCCCATGACCAGGGAGACTGGCGGGGTGGTGGCCAGCTGAGCTGTCCCCGCCCCTGGCTCCCTGTCAAGCCTGGAGTGACAGGGCGCGCCGGCAGTGGAAGGGCCATCCACAGGGGCGGGGCAAGAGCAGCCAGGGCAAGAGCAGCAGGCTGCGCCGCTCGGTGGGGGCGGGGAGGAAGAGGGACCCTGCTGCTACTGCTGCTGCTGCTGCTGCTGCTGGAGGCGGAGAAGGAGGAGGATGGGAGGAGGAGGAGCAGCAGGCTTCGACGATACCACCAGCAGCAGGGTCCCTCTGGCCTCTGATAGCTTCCCGCGTCCCTCGCTCTCGGCGCCCCTGGCAAAATAAAGTGTTCCGCAACGGCTTACTTGATTGGCTCCCGGAGCTCCCAGCAAGCATCTAGCCAGTAGCCATCTTACGTATTTCCGAAATGGACGGAAATACAAAAATATTTGGCGCATGCTGTTTCGATATTTAAAAACACTTCCGGGTTTAAAAATAAGTTTTGTAATCGTTTTGTAATTGCTAAAATTAACGAATATTTAACGAATTACAAAATTAACGAACGAAACCGCCCAGGCCTAGTGGACAAGTCTACATAGGGACCACCAAACGCAGCGCCCAAACACGCATCAAGGAACATGAAAGACACTGAAAACTACTCCAACTAGAGAAATCAGCCATAGCAGAGCACCTGATGAACCAACCTGGACACAACATATTATTTGAGAACACAGAAGTGCTGGACCACTCTCACAACCACCATGTCAGACTACACAGAGAAGCCATTGAAATCTACAAGCATGTGGACAATTTCAACAGAAAGGAGGAAACCATGAAAATGAACAAAATCTGGCTACCAGTATTAAAAAACTCAAAAATTACAACAGCAAAACAAGAGAAGGGAAACAAACAGGCACATAAAATCACTCTCAACAAGAGCTTCCGCCCAGGCACTTCCAGGCCATTGAATGCAAATCAAGGTGATCAGCTGAAACATTCACAGCTAGCCCCAGCAGACAGGGATCCTTTGTCCCACACTGGTCATTCCACAGAAATATAAACCCATTTTTCCTACTTCCAACAGACCTCACTACCTCTGAGGATGTTTGCCATAGATGCAGGCGAAACGTCAGGAGAAAAATTGCCTCCAGAACATGGCCATATAGCCCGGAAAAACCTACAACAACCCAGGACTCAGGGCAGCTAACATGAGGCCAAGCCCAAATGAAATTACAATGAAGCAAAAAAAAAACATATAACTAAAACAATAACATCACATAAATACTTAGTAGTAACATAGAAAAAATTAAAAAAAATAGCAAAATCATAATAAAAAGAAATGATAAAGTAGTAATAGAATTAGACAAAGAGAACGAGGCCCATGACTAAACGTGAATACAAATTGATAAAACCCATAGGTTTTATTTTATTTTGGTGAGTAGGTGCACAGCATTATATTTTACACCTCCTCAACGTTTTTGGCTAATGGAGTTTGTGCCCTCCAAATAGGATGTTCTGTCTCACTATTATGTGTGTTTTATGAGTTCCATATACTACTCTAAAGCCTTTGAGTGCATGGATCATCATAAATTGCTGCAAGTTCTTGGCGGGATGGGCATACCAAGCCACCTTGTCTCTCTCCTGAGGAATCTGTACAAGGACCAAGTCGCAACAGTAAGAACTGACCACGGAACAACAGACTGGTTCAAGATTGGGAAAGGCGTACGGCAAGGCTGCATACTCTCACACAACCTTTTTAACTTGTATGCAGAACACATCATGTGATTTGCGGGGCTTGATGAATGCAAGGTTGGGGTGAAAATTGCTGGAAGAAACATTAACAACCTCAGATATACAGTTGACACCACTCTGATGGCCGAAAGCGAGGAGGAGCTGAGGAGCCTTCTAATCAAGGTGAAAGAAGAAAGAGCAAAAGCTGGGTTGCAGCTAAACATCAAAAAAACCAAGATTATGGCAACAAGAATGATTGACAACTGGAAAATAGAGGGAGAAAATGTGGAGGCCGTGACAGACTTTGTATTTCTAGGTGCAAAGATTACTGCAGATGCAGACTGTGGCCAGGAAATCAGAAGACGCTTACTTCTTGGGAGGAGAGCAATGTCCAATCTCGATAAAATAGTAAAGAGTAGAGACATCAGACTGGCAACAAAGATCCGCGTAGTCAAAGCCATGGTATTCCTTGTAGTTACCTACGGATGTGAGAGCTGGACCTTAGGGAAGGCTGAGCGAAGGAAGATAGATGCTTTTGAACTGTGGTGTTGGAGGAAAGTTCTGAGAGTGCCTTGGACTGCGAGAAGATCCAACTAGTCCATCCTCCAGGAAATAAAGCCCGGCTGCTCATAGGAGGGAAGGATAGTAGAGGCCAAGATGAAGTACTTTGGCAACATCATGAGGAGACAGCAAAGCCTAGAGAAGACAATTATGCTGGGGAAAGTGGAAGGTAAAAGGAAGAGGGGCCGACCAATGGCAAGATGGATGGATGGCATCCTTGAAGTGACTGGAATGACCTTGAAGGAGCTGGGGGTGGTGACGGCCGACAGGGAGATCTGGCGTGGGCTGGTCCGTGAGGTCATGAAGAGTCAGAGACGACTGAATGAATGAACAATGAGTTCCATTTAAACATCCTGCTCCTATTTTATCTCATCATAGTTTGTTAATTATTTTTATTCTGAATATGTGGCCCGCCCATTGTCATTTCTATTGTGACTGTGTCTATTGAAATGTTTATTTTTTATATTATATTATTATTATTTTATATTATTATTATTATTATTATTATTATTATTATTATTATTAATGTCATTTTGATAATGTTGTTGTTGTCTGTTGTATATGCTTTGATTTTATTGCTGTATTATGTTGTCCGGGCTTGGCCCCATGTAAGCTGCTCCGAGTCCCCACCGGGGAAATGGTGGCAGGGTAGAAATAAAGATTATTATTATTATTATTATTATTATTATTATTATTATAGGTGAGATAAGTAGAAGTGCTATAATTTAAGAGGGGGCTCAGACAGGATAACATTGATAAGATGAAGAGCATCAGGAAGACAAGTTGGACTTGCGACGGGGCATGGCATGGAAATTGGTAGTAAAGTCCCCACATTTTTGCTTTCTTCCTGAATGTCAGAAGGGAAGGGCTGCTCTGATTTCACTAGGGAGGGCCACCACTGAGAATGCCCTGTCTCTTGTCCACACCAGTCATGCTTGCAAGGAAGGTGGAATTGAGAACAGGGCCTCCCCAGAAGATCTTAATCTCCAAGGTGGATCATAGGAGGAGATACGTTCAGACAGGTAAGCTGGGCCTGAACTGTTTAGGGCTTTATAGAATTTGAAGGTTCTATGTTGAGGAGGATGAAGTATCTGATGTCAGCAAAAACGTTGAAATAGAAGAGTAAGGGGCTCAGTTTTATTTATTTATTCTTTCTGATTTCCACATTTTTCATTTATTTCATCTAAACTGAAACCACCAGATTAATATCAGCATTTTGTGTGATATTCTTTAGCAAGCCTGAAAATTTATGTAAGTGATTAGTAAAAACATTATGTAGATCATTCAATCATTTGCTTTAAAACACTTGACCATGTATGCATACACATGGATTGCAAAAAAAAAAAGTTCTGATACTGGTTTGTAAATTCAGCTAACTGGCATCATGTAATTCATAATTTATCTCAAGTATTTTCAAAATTCAGTTTGATCAGCCTTCCTCAAGACAACCCTTATCTTCTTTAAGCTTCCCTAGGTAAATATTTTTCACCAGGGTCCTATTTAAGGTCAGCAGAAACCTCTAATTTTTAGAGAGATTTACAGGCCCCAAAAGACCGTGTGTATTTATTTATTTATTTTTGGTATACATGGACGAATAATTGTTGGTTTCAAGCCATTTAGTGCTGAGTTTTGAGAATTTTAAGGAGTGGGGAAGGGGATGCTATGATGGAAATATATTTCTGGTATCAGATTCTGTGCGGTAATCAAAATTTGGACTAAGCAAGAATCACTCTCAAGAGACATTCAGCAGCACATTTATAATTATAATATAAAGCACAATTGATTACACTACACAAAAAGCTATGGAGATATATAGAAGACACTCACTCACACACATATATATCCAACCTCATGGAAATCTGATATTGCTGATGCAAGATAGTAAACTGTAAAAATGATGTTTTCTAATTTCAAGAGGGTATGAAGGTTGTTCATCTCCATTTGAGCAAGGATCAGATTGCGGTTTCCGGCAGACAATGGCAACAATCTTATATAGATCAGTATCTGCATATGACTGATCCATATACCACCCACTAAACTTAGCATACAGTCTTTGAAGCTCAGTTCTTGTGGGTTTTTTCGGGCTCTATGGCCATGTTCTAGAGGCATTTCTCCTGACGTTTCGCCTGCATCTATGGCAAGCATCCTCAGAGGTGAGGTCTTTGAAGCCTTCCTCCCTTCCCACCACAACATGTCAATTACATGGCTTATTTGAAGGATGGAGGGGTGGGGTGGGGGGTTTAAGATCAGAAGAGCATCTTGCAAAGTCATTTAGCTTGTGACGGTGCGAGTGGCGCCACCTATGTGTAGAACTGTTAGTTGCAAGATTTAAACTGTTGTATCATGCTTAATCCTGCCTTTTTACCCTGCTTATATATAGTTGTATTGATTGCTGTCAATCAGTGTTGTTTGCACCAGTTGAATTGCTTTCTCAAGCTCATTTGTTTGGCTCCACCTCTTCCTGGAGGAGGGGAGTGCTTCCCTCTTTTTCATTCTGCCATCAGAGTTTCTATCGGATGGACGTGAGTAAGAGACTTGGTTCTAAAAGGCCCTGCTTAAATTACCTCTCAGTACCAATTCTAAGGTTTTTTATCCTTGAGACTCATGCTTTATGTCCAGATCGTCCTGGACAACATTGAGGAGACCCCCACGCACCTTCAAACCGGTTCTTTTGGCATCAGAGGAAGGTCTTGTCCCTTCAACATAGGCCATTGGACTGGGGTTGTGTTTATTCCGATATTCACAGCCATTGAGGAAAGAGGAAACAGGAAAAGCTTCTCAGCTGCAAACTCCTTGGACTTCAGAGATTGTAAAATATATTTCCTTTATCCCTGTTGAAACATCAAGCTTATGCCTGAGAAAGAGAACTCACTGTGAACAATAAATACCATTTCGAGTTATCTGTTGTGTTTTGGTCTTTGGGAGTTCCAGTTTCCTATAGGAGGGCAAGAAGCAATCCCCTGGGGAAAGATGCCACGTCCATGCCTCTCTCATTAAGAGTTATAGCCCCCAGGTGCGACAGCGCATAGCTAGACACAAAATGTTTACATAAATGTCCTGGGTTTCTCTAGGGATCTCAGCACTGCTGTAATAATTATATGTCTGGCTATAGGTACATAGATGCTTCTGAGATACTATCCAGACCAGCACAAAGCAGGCAATGACTAGGAGAGCATCATTCTTTAGAAGCTGCAAAGCATGTGGAAGAGAATTTTGGGCACTGCAGTGGAAGGAAGGGAATCCCTACCTCTGGAAAAGCCAAGAGAAAGCTTAGGCAAGCATTTTATGTGTGCCTATCGGACTTAATGTCAGGGGACTACTTTTACCTTTACCTTATCAGAGATGTGCAAATCTTTCATTTTTCATTTTAGTTTTCATTTTACAAAAGAAAAGAACAAAATCTATTGGCATAGACATCAACAATTAGAACCACAGCACTTTGCATTCATTAGTGGGCAACCATCCAAGTACTAACCAGAGATAACCCCACTCATCTTCCAAGACCATATGAAGCCTACTGGGTAGGGCAGGGGGCTATCACTCTATCATGTTGGACCACCCCACCAATGGGAATCATTCTCAGTTTTGTTCCAGTACCAAAGTATAACATTGCATTATTATTGTAACATAATAAATACAACAAACTTTATGCACTTTGAAAGCTGGATTGGCATAGCTTCAAGATTCTTTGGCTTCAACAGTATATGATTGTTGAGGGAAGGACAGGATATAGAGGATGGTGTATTTAGTATTATAAGGCAGTGTCTTGCAGCATCTAAAATTAACTGTCTGAGTTATTTTTGAGAAGCAGCAAAGTAATTTTTTTCTGTGATTGAGGAGGTCTATCTCAGAACTTTAGTTGATTCTTTTTAAAAGTATTTTAATATGCTTTAGATGCATCACTTCCTACCTAACTGAAGCCTTCTATGATTGAGTCCTTAAGTGTTTAGCTGAGAACAATCACTGTTATTTCTAGATTGGTTTCTGATAAATTGTGTCCTAGACATGCATAATAGGGCTGGGTAACAACGGAAAAATTTGTTTCTAAACTCGTTTCGTTTTTAGGGGGTCCATTGTGATTCGTTTTTTAAAAGAATTCCGAATTTTTCTTTAAAAAAATCGTTATTTACGAAATTTCGTAAATTTTGAATTGATTCGTTAATGGCGGACGCGATTGCGCAATACGCTAAAAAAAACCTCCAAATGGGACAGGGGAAACTTCTGAAGTTTCCCTCTCCCTCTGTTGTTGACTGTTGGTGTGATAATTTATTTTTTTATCACTGATAAAACAAACAACAACTATAAAACTTGCACCAGACATACGGAAATAATAACGAAACAATTTCGAAATGATTTCAAAACGATTTTGAACCAATTACGAACCAATTACGAAACAATTACGAAACAATTACGAAATAAATTGAAAAATTCGTTTTGATTTTTAGTTGCTCCTGCATGGCTCAATATCGGATCGTAAGCTAACTGAAATACGAATCAATAATGAATTACGAAATTAACAAACGAAACCGCCCAGCTCTAATGCATAACCCTGTTACTTGTTCCTTGTTTAGCTTATGACCATATCCACACCGTTGGGCACCTCACCTCTGAAGCCTAACCCTGCCAAGACACAAGTGTGTGCTTTCCACCTACACAACCGTGAAGCCAACAGGAACTTGGAAGTCACCTGGAAAGGTCAAGAACTTGAACATTGTTTCCACCCTAAATATTTTGGTGTCACCTTAGATCGAACACTAGCATATAGGAAACACTGCTTGAACACCAAGTACAAAGTAACTGCACGCAATATCATCCTGCGGAAACTTACTGGCAGCACATGGGGTGCGGACCCAAAATTAATAAGAACATCAACCCTGGCCTCAACTGCCGAGTATGCCTGCCCTGTTTGGCATAGATCTGTTCATGCAAAGCAGGTGGACACAGCATTGAATGAAACATGCAGAAAAATCACAGGATGTCTTAAACCTACACCTGTTGATAAACTCTAGAAGCTAGCTGGCATTGCCCCCCCCCCATGTGTGACGGGAAGTTGCTGCTAAATGCCAGAGAAATAAGGTTGAACACTATGAAAGCCACCCACTGCATGGCTACCAGCCTCCTCCCAGTAGATTCAAATCAAGGAAAAGCGTTAAGAGAACTACCACTCCTTTTGGTGTCCCCCCAGCAACAGCAAAGGTATCCCTCTGGGAAGCTAAACCAGGAAATCCCAACTGGATGGCACCCATGAGGGTCTTCCTCCAGGGGCAAACCAAGAACAGGCAACTTGGAAGTGGAGTGGGCAGATCAAAAGACAACCTGGCAAAATGGCACTACCTAAAAGAATTCCACACATTACGTGACTCTGGAACAGAACAGACAACTCTGCATCTGTATGCTTGTCCACTATGTCCTGCCTCATGTACAGAGGAAGAATTGTTGGAGGCTACAGACAATGCCACTGCTGTTGCCCGTTTTTGGTCAAAAGATATTTAGCCACCTGCACTCCTTCTATTTTTATTGGTTTTATACTAATTTATGCAATGCTTTTGATACAAAATAAATCAATAAACCTCTTGGATTTTGGTGCCTACTAGGAAGCAACCACAAAGAAAGGATGCCCTAGAGCAGTGGTTCTCAACCTGGGATCCCCAGATGTTTTTGGCCTTCAACTCCCAGAAATCCTAACAACTGGTAAACTGGCTGGGATTTCTGGGAGTTGTAGACCAAAAACATATTGGGACCCCGGGTTGAGAACCACTGCCCTAGAGAAATTGATCTCCTGATATTCCCCACATTTCCATAATATGAAATGCTTTCCAATGAAGCCTGGCTGAGGCAGCTCCAAGTTTTCTAGAATTAATTGATCCAGCAGGATTTGGCACTGTTCTCCTTTAATCCATATTGGCAATTGATGTCTGAATTTGAAATAGCAGATTGTGCATAATGGTAGCATAAATGTAGCTTTAACAGAGATTCTAGTTTCTAAAATTAGACTCACAAGTGCCTGTACTTGTGAATATCAGAAAGTAAGAGAAGAGAGGAAGAAATTTCCTCATTTTTCTCAGTTTCAATGGCATAGTATGGTCCTTACATTTATTGGGCCTTTATAACATACTTCACTGGATTTATTAACTCCACCTCCATCTCATTCCCTTTGAGAAGAATAGTGCTGGAATTGCTTTAAAAGAAGACACTTGTGTTTCTTAAAATAGAGTCTTTTCACAGTAAATCAAAAGTGGAGCACAACTGAAAAGGAGCCATCTTTCTTGCTTTACTCCACGATGTTTCCAACTGTTAGCTTTCAATTAACTCAAACCAGCTTTTGACTTCCAGTGGTTCCCGGCGGTAATAACTTTGGAGGAAGGCTTTATACAGATTCATTTCTTTATCAGATATCTCATATTCTAATAAACTGAATGGAGATGAATGTGGTTTCCTTCTTTCATTAGACCAGTGGAAACAATTACAGAAGAGAGAAGAAGAGAAAGAGATTCAACCACCATGCCAGGTCCTGTAGTTCTATTCAGGTTCAAATTCCTAACATTGCACACACCATGGTGGAAGAAGGTTATAGTGCCACAGTCATTCTCAAGATTATATGAGTTGCAAACAAAACAGCACAAGACGGTTGTGAGGTTAAGTGTCATTGAGGAGAGGGCAGAACCCCTGAGAACAGAAATGTATTTATTTGGACAAACGTGGCAAGCAAGAAAAAAGGTTTTACCCCAAAGATTTTAAGCGACCAATGAGACTACATAGTGGAAACTTGGGAGATCTTGTCTGTGACAGAAAATTAAAGGTTTATGTTATTATTACAATTAAACAGTGTGATTTGTGTAAAAGACTTGTTTCTGCATAAAATTGCTTTTAAAGAATGCAGCAAGAAAAAAAAGACAGCTTGTGTGGAAATAGCAACCTTCTAAGTCTCCACTAAATGTTTGTAAGTCTGTATTGTATTTGTGTTTTGGTTTGTCGGTTTAGGTGTACCTCTTTGGTATGGGAGGGGCTTCAGACACAGGCTCCATTTTTGTGATACAGTTTGCTTTTAGACCGCATTTCCATTTACAAACCTACACAATCTCTTCAATCTTCCGGAGAGGCCCTTCTCTCACTCCAGCCTCCATTGCAAGTGCGACTTGTGGGGACAAGGGAGAAGGTCTTCTCTGTGGTGGCCCCCTGGCTCTGGAACTCACTCCCCGGAGATATTAGACAAGCCCCCACCCTGGCAGTCTTCAGGAACAGCTTGAAAACTTGGCTGTTCCAGTGTGCCTTCGATGAATTTTATTTATTTATTTATTTATTTGGTAAGATCATCTGGAGAGGCCCTGCTCTCGGTCCCACCAGCCTCGCAAGCGCGGCTGGTGGGGACGAGGGACAGGGCCTTCTCGGTGGTGGCCCCACGACTCTGGAACTCTCTCCCTCTGGAGGCCAGAACCGCCCCATCCATCCTAACATTTAGGAAACGGGTGAAGACGTGGCTGTGGAGTCAGGCCTTCGAGGAATGAGACAACACCATAGGACTCTGGATGGAAGTGGATATAGATCCATCTTATTAGGACGACTGACCACTGTAGTTTTATATTTAGTGTTTTTAAAGTTGTTTTGTAATTTGTGATATATGATATTTTAATGAATGTATATGTTTTTATGGCTGTAAACCGGGCTGAGTCCCTCAATGAGGTTGAGAAGCTTGGTATACAAAACTGTGAAATAAATAATAAATAATAGTTTTGTATACCGGTCTTCTCACCTCCATTCGAGGGACTCGGGCCGGTTTCCAACATCAGTATTACAGACCGTCATTAAAACATCATATTTCTAAATCACACTAAAACATTAAAACATTGAAACAATTAAAATGGCAAAATTACAATCATATGAATGAATGATTAATAATTCTCTGACCTAAATCCTGCAAATGCCCTCGCAAGCACTTCATTTTACCTGTTACTGCAATTAAATCCTATTTATTTCCCGTATCCCCCGTCCAGATACATTAAACTGTTGTCTCACCCAGTATTATAATTTTTGATCTATTGGAACTGGCCCTGCCCAACGAGATTGATTTCCGTGTCTTAAATGTGTGATTTTATATTGCTGACGTATTATTTATAATTGTTTTGTATTGTATTTTTATTTCTTTATTTATGCTGTGTTTTGTTGTAGATTGATGTATTGCATTGTTGGGCTTGGCCTCATGTAAGCCACCCCGAGTCCCCTTAGGGAGATGGTGGCGGGGTACAAATAAAGTTTTATTTGATTATGATAATGATGATGATGATGATGATGATGATGATGATGATGATGATGATTATTATTATTATTTGAAGTTTGTCTCCTTTCAGACTTCTGTGAGTACAGTTATACAGTTTGAACTATATCTATATGCTGAAAGACATTGGACTATGGACTAGTATGCTAAATATATACAAGAAGTTTGTCAGTAAACCTGAGATGTTATTTTTAAAGAAAACTATTTTGTTTTTTGTCTTTTGAGCGCATGTTTTAAAGGGAGAGTAGAAGGGCAACTTCAATTTTAAAAAAAATAACCATCCTCTGCTCACCAAATATATTTTTGTAGTGGCATGTCTTTATCCTTGGCAGTTTAAAGACATGGTTCTTCAGAATTAACAGCTCAGTTACCTGTATGAATGCTTATGAATATCACTTGTTCAAAGTGATCTGGTACAGCTGTACCAGGAGCTCCAATTTTGTTTGCTTTGTATTAATGTTTGCTTGCAGCCCAAGGTTCCTGGGTTTCTCCAGTAAGGTGGCTTCCTTTGGTTGCAGTCAAGGGGCAAGTCTCCTGTCCATCATTGTTAAGTTTTGGTCCCACCCCTTGCTCAGGGCAATTGGGAAGGGAAGGGAGCCATTTTTGTTAGTCTCAGCAAGGAAAGCTAATGTGCAGGATGTGTGCAAGCTTCCCCTATACAAAAGCTTCAACCCGTAAGACTTTCCAGGGGGAAACAGTCTTAAGAGCATCCAAGACTTTCTGGGGGAAAACAGTCTTAAGAGTCTCCAAAGATTTCCAGGAAAACAGCCCTAAAGACCCAAGAACTCCAGCTGGAGAATATCTAAGCCTTTACTGGTAGGTCCACTCGGTGCTTCGAGACGCAGTTCAACCCGGTAGTGGAGCCCACATCAGTAAGGGTTAGATTACAGTCAGCCTAGGAGAAGTTAAAAAGGGGATTTTTCATTTAAAGTAAAGAAGTTATTGAAGACAGTTGCCTGTCCTTTGTGGGCAAGATTAGGAAGTCACCAGTTGCATAAAGCTTGGAAGCATTTGTTTAGCTTTACTGAAGACAAGAGAAGTTTCTGTTTGATTGTTCAATAATAAAAGACTTTATTATACTTCACAAGCCATCTAAAGGTCATTTGTGGTGGAAAATCTCTGAGAACTTCTCCTTGGGCCCCCTGGCTTCCCGCTGGGCAAAGGTTGCATGTCCTGTCTTAAAGGAAATTCTTTACAGGCCCAGCGCGCAACAGAACACAAAGAGTCGACTTCTAACAAAGTCATGCTTTTCTTGACTAGTGGTTTTCAAAATGTGATCTCCATATGTGCATTGAGATTCACATTTGCAAAATGGATGTAAAATCATTTTTACCTTTTCAATAAGGTGATGGCGTGCTTATTTCCAATAGGTTATGGAATTTCCTATAGCTTGGTTGATCAGAAATAAATAATGTTTCTAGTGCTATTATTTGTATAAGGAATCCTTTCACACTGTCAAATTACAGCAGTTTAAAATACCATTTTAGCTGCTATGACTGCCTCCTATGAAATTCTAGGGTTTATAATCTGGAGAGGCTCTAGAGCTCATTTGACCGATAATTCTGACTATCTTGTGAACTACAAATCCAAGGATTCAATAGGAGGAGCAATAGCAAATATATTCAAAGACCTGTAATTTTATAGTGTGAAGGAGACACAGTACAACAAGCCCATAGTTACCGTATTTTTACCAACAGCCTACATTTTATAGATATGTCAATCAACCCTTTCTGTCCTCTTCAAGATCGCCATCTCCACCCCACATTGATCTGCATTAAGAAGAAATGTTTGTGGTAATCCCATTTATTAAACAAAGATTAATGTAGTCAACGTTTATATACTTAACCAAGCTTATGCACTGAGAGGGCAAGGAAGAGCACAATGCAATTGGCATTTAATTTAATCTATAACAAAATGTCAAGGAGGATTTGGAGGCTCTTACTCATGGGAAAACAGCAGAGGCTCCCCAAATTTAAACAGAAATCAGGTGTGTTTTTTTCAAGGTGAAATTGGAGGCATGTATCTAAAGGCCAACACAGAATGGCCCCTTTCCTGTTCTCATGTATTGCCACGGTCACGTCTAGGCTGGACTATTGCAACGCCCTGTATGTGGGCCTTCCGATGTCTACAAACCGAAAGCTTCGTATTGTTCAGAATGCGGCAGCCAGGTTACTCACAAGAACGCCCATGAAATGCCATATAACACCAGTGCTGCAACATTTACATTGGCTTCCAACTGAGTACCGTGGCCTGTATAAGATGCTAGTTCTGACCTTTAAAGGGCTTTATGGCCAGGGTCCATTGTACCTTAGGGACCGCCTCTCCTTCTCCCATCATCGGAGGTTGCAACGACCAGCCCAACGTGACTTACTCCATATACCGGGTCCTAGAGAAGTCCACTTGGAAAGGACCAGACGCAGGGCTTTTTCTATTTCTGCCCCTGCCTTGTGGAATTCCTTGCCGCCCTACATGAGAGCCATGCGTGACTTCGGGCCTTTTATTCTCGCACTTAAGACCTGGCTTTTTACTAGTGCATTCGATCTCTGTTTATTTTTAATTTTTGTATGTATGTATTTTATCTTTTGTAATTTAGCTGTAAATCGCCTGGAGCATTCTCGGATGGAGGGCGATTAATAAGTTATTAAATGATGATGATGATGATGATGATGATGATGATGTATTTACTTGAAAAAAAGCCCATATTCTCCAACATTTCACAAATGGAACCTGGAACATATAGGAACAAGCAACCACCAGCTAGTGACCAAGATGACAAAAGTTATTAATGAGAATAAACACATAGTTTGCTTTCTTCTAAACCTACTGGGAAATGCAAGGTTCCACTCTTTTCTCTTTTCTTCCTGCTGAGTTAAAAAATGAACTAAGGATGCATCCAGATAGCTCGCAAAAAGCACAACCATCTGTGTTTTTTACTTGAGACCCAGGGCTTCCTGTTGTTGTTGTTGTTGTGTTTACTTATATCCTGATTTTTCTCTTTTCATGGAGACTCAGTGGCTAATGTTAAAAGCATTACAATTAGCACTGGGCGAAAGGTTTCGTTCGTTAATTTCGTAATTCGTTATTAATTCGTTATTTTTTTGATAACGAAGCGATATTGAACCATTCAGGAGCAACTAAAAAACGAAACGAATTTTTCCAATTCATTTCGTAATTGTTTCTAAATTGTTTCTAAATTGTTTCATAATTGTTTCGAAATTGTTTCGTTATTATTTTGTTATTATTTCCGTATGTCTGGTGCAAGTTTTATAGTTGTTGTTTGTTTTATCAGTGATAAAAAAATTATCACACCAACAGTCAACAACAGAGGGAGAGGGAAGCTTCAGAAGTTCCCCCTGTCTCATTTGGAGGGTTTTTTAGTGTATTGCGCAATCGCGTCCGCCATTAACGATTCAATACGTTATTGTTTCGAAATTGTTTCATAATTTCCGAAATTTCGTAAATATCGAACTTTTTAAAAGAAAAATTTCGGAATTCTTTTAAATAACGAAACGCAAAAACCCCCTAAAAACGAATTGAGTTTAGAAACAATTTTTTCCGTGGTTGGACAGCCCTAATTACAATACAATTTGAAATATATAATAATTGCAGTGCAATATATGGATATGTTATTATGTGCAATGACTACTGGAGTATTACGCTTACAGATAGTGTGGTTTTTAATAGTGAATGTAATGTTTTTAAACGTTTTAATGTATTTTAATATTAATTTTAATGTTTATTTTAATTGTACATTGTTTTAAGACAGGGGTCCTCAAACTAAGGCATGGGGGCCGGATACAGCCCTCCAAGGTCATTTACCCGACCCTCGCTCAGGGTCAAACTAAGTTTGAAATGACTTGAAAACACACAACAACAACAACAACAACAACAACAACAAAATCTCATCAGCCAAAAGCAGGCCCACACTTCCCATTGAAATACTAAGAAGTTTATATTTGTTAAAATTGTTCTTCATTTTAATTATTGTATTGTTTTGAAGTGTTTTTCCACTACATATAAGATATGTGCAGTGTGCATAGGAATTAATTCATGTTTTTTTTTAATTATAATCCAGCCCTCCAACAGTTTGAGGGACTGTGACCTGGCCCTCTGTGTAAAAAGTTTGAGGACCCCTGTTTCAAGACATCAAACAGTGCTATGTGTAAAGCTGCCTTGAGTCCTCTTCGGGGTTGAGAAGGGTGGAATAGAAATACAGTAAATGAATAATAATAAATAAATATACAAATATTAAAAAACAGTATTAAACATCCTAAGTATAAAAAAACAATTCAGATTAAATCCATAAAAAGGATCCCCGACTAGATTTTTAAAACTCTCTTCTTTTAAAAAAAACTGCCTGTGACCGGAAGAACAGCAGGGAGAAGCCCATTCTGGCTTCATTGTGCAGGGAGTTCCAGAGTTTCAGAGCAGCCACCAAGAAGGGCCTCTCTTGAAGATCTCAAAGCCTGGGCAGGTTTATACAAGGGGATGTGGTCATCCAAATAGCCTGGACCTGAACTATCTAGTGGGGGTTAAAGGTCATGACCAGCACTTTGAATTGTGCCCAGAAACAAACTGGCAGCCAGTGGAGCTGCTGCAACAGGGGGGTTGTCTGCTCCCTGTAGTTGTCAGCAACCTGGCTGCAGCTCTTCGGAACAACTGTCGTTTCCGAGCACTCTTCAGAGGCAGTCCCACATGTGTGTTACAGTAATCCAGATGGGATATAACTAAGACATGTAACACCATGGCCAAATTTGGCTTCTCAAGGAATGGGCATAGTTGGTGCATAAATTATAATTGTGCAAAGGCCCTCCTGACCAATGCCAATACCTGGATCTCCAAGTTTAGTGCCAAGTCTAGGAGGACCCCCAAACTGTGGATCTTTGTCTTTAGGGGAGTGCGACCCCATCCAGCATAAGCTGGATCCCTATTCCCTGGTCTGCCTTCCGACAGACCAGGAGTACCCCTGTCTTGTCTGGATTAAGTTTCAATTTGTTTGCCCACATCTAGTCCATTACTGATGATATTATTTATTATTATTATTTATTTCAGAGTTTTATATACCGACCTTCTCACCTCTTTTGAGGGACTCAAACCGGTTTCCAACCATAAAAACACATACAATCGGTAAAAACATCATAGTTCATATTATAATAACACATTAAAACAACAAATATATCCAAAACTACAGTGGTCAGTCATCATACTAAAAAACAATTATACATCATCTTCCATCCATGTCTTAGGGTGTTGTGTCACTCATCAAAAGCCTGTCTCCATAACCACGTCTTCACCTGTTTCCTAAAAGTCAGGATAGAAGGGGCGGTTCTGATCTCCGGTGGGAGAGAGTTCCAGAGTCGCGGGGCCACCACCGGGAAGGCCCTGTCCCTCGTCCCCACCAGACGCGCTTGTGAGGCCGGTGGGACCGAGAGCAGGGTCTGTCCAGACGATCTTAATAATCTTGATGGTTCATAGGGGAGAATACGTTCGGAGAGGTAAACAGGGCCGGAGTCGTTTAGGGCTTTAAAGGTTAACACCAGCACTGGTTTGGAGTCAGGACAGCTTTCTTGGTATTTGGTGGAAAGGAGTAGCTGATTTCATTACAATCCTCAAATTGGCAACGATTTGTTTGTTATTCATTCAGTCATTTCTGACTCTTCATGACCTCATGGGCCAGCCCATGCCAGAGCTCCCTGTCAGCCATCACCACCCCCAGCTCCTTCAAGGTGAATACAGTCACTTCAAGGATGCCATCTATCCATCTTGCCCTTGGTCGGCCCCTCTTCCTTTTACCTTCCCCAGCATCATTGTCTTCTCTAAGCTTTCCTTTCTTCTCATGATGTGGCCAAAGTACTTCATCTTTGCCTCTAATATCCTTCCCTCCAATGAGCAGTCAGGCTTTATTTCCTGAAGTATGGACTGGTTGGATCTTCTTGCGGTCCAAGGCACTATCAGAACTTTCCTCCAACACCACAATTTAAAAGCATCTATCTTCCCTTGCTCAACCTATACTATGGTCCAGCTCTCACATCTGTAGGTGACTATGGGGAATACCATTGCTTTACAATAATTTGTACTCAAAGTGAATTTCTAATTTCTAAATTTAGCAACATTATCTCAACAAAATAAAATTAAAATTAAATGAAAATGAAATCAGCCAAATTAATAGAGTTGTTCAACACATTCCTAGAAGCAGGTGTTGAATGATCTGATAAACCATCTACATTAATTTAATGTTGTATAAATGATGAGCAGGTCTTCTTACAACTGTAGGCTTCACAGTACAGTTCTGTCCTTTTCTGTAGGCTATTGTGAATTGTGTAGAATATATTGTTATACATGTTCATGGCAGGATGCCATTATCACTTCATAATATACTGACAAGGCAATGCCAGTCCCTGTCCTCTAATTATAAATGATTTCCTAAAATGTCCGGAACCAAAGGGAGGCACCAGAGACCAGTCACTCTTTATCTAATTTTAGTGTCAGTATGTTGAAAAACTGGTATCCCAGCAGTAGACAGATCTCTTTGGGGCTCTTTTGCCTTCATCCCAGTGAAGAGACAATTGAAAACATCCAGCTATTTCTCAATGGGCATAAGAGTGATACCCAAATGTTAATTGCTTTCTTATTGCTTCCATTATTACAGAGGAATAAAAACACACACCAAAGACTATTCTGTGTTTATTTCTTGCAGGAAGCTGTAGTCATCATTCTTATTCTCTAGTCACATCTAAAAGAATAAAAACAGTTCAGTAACCTCCACATTACAAACATTGTAGGACAATGAATAATGTTTCTGCTAATTAGGACCCTAACAATATCCACCTCCACAAAATCCAAGAAAATTACTATATTCCATTTGGTGTAATTAAGTGAACCTGTTAAATGCATCAGAATATTTCTGTGCATAGAAAATTGTCATCACCATTGTTATTAATTTTTTTTGCCTTTGAAAATCAATCCAGTTTTTGTTGTTTATTCATTCAGTCACTTCCAACTCTTAGTGATCTCCTGGACCAGCCTACACCAGAGCTCCCTGTCGGCCGTTCCCACTCCCAGCTCCTTCATGGTCAAGCCAGTCACTTCAAGGATAACATTCATCCATCTTGCCTTTGTCTGCCTCTTTTCCTTTTCCTTCCATTTCCCCAGAATCATCATCTTTTCCCAGCTTTCCTGTCTTCTCATTATGTGGACCAAGTCCTTCATCTTTGCCTCTAATATCATTTCCTCCAATGCATAGAATAATTTTGCATAGAATTACAAAAAGAAATAGACCCATGTCTGATCCCACAGCAAGCTGGTTTCAGGAAAGGCAAAAGCTGCACATTAAAAGTGCTAAACCTCACCCAGCACATAGAAGATGGCTTTGAAAGGCAGCAGATCACAGGAGCTATCTTCATAGACCTGTCAGCAGCCTATGATACTGTGAATCACCACCTCCTCCTGAGAAAAATGTATAATATCACAAAGGACTACCACCTCACCCACCTCATAGGAAACCTGCTACAAAACAGGAGCTTTTTTGTTGAGTTCCAGGGCCAGAGAAGCAAATGGCGGAAACAGAAGAACGGCCTGCCCCAACGGAGCTTGCTTGCTCCATCCATGTTCAACATCTACACAAATGACCAGCCACTGCCAGAAGGGACAGAGAGTTTCATCTGTGCTGATGATCGTGCCATTACTGCTCAAGCAGGGAGCTTTGAGATGGTTGAACAGAAGCTCTCTGAAGCTCTAGGTGCTCTTACTGCCTATTACAGGGAAAACCAGCTGATCCCCAACCCATCTAAAACACAGACATGTGCTTTCCATCTCAAGAATAGACAATCATCCTTAGCTCTGAGGATTACCTGGGAAGGAATCCCACTGGAGCATTGCAGCGCACCCAAATACCTGGGAGTCACTCTGGACTGTGCTCTTACCTACAAGTAGCACTGTCTGAACATGAAGCAAAAAGTGGGTGCTAGAAACAATATCATACGAAAGCTGACTGGCACAACCTGGGGATCACAACCAGATACAGTGAAGACATCTGCCCTTGCACTATGCTACTCTGCTGCTGAGTACGCATGCCTAGTGTGGAACACATTTCACCACACTAAAACAGTAGATGTGGCTCTTAATGAGACATACCGCATTATCACGGGGTGTCTGCGCCCTACACCACTGGAGAAATTACACTGCTTAGCCAGTATTGCACCACCTGACATCCACCCGGAAATAGCAGCCAATAGTGAAAGGACCAAAGCAGAGACATCTCCAGCTCATCCCCTGTTTGGGTATCAGCCAGCACGTCAATGACTTAAATCAAGAAATAGTTTTCTTAGATCTACAGAGACACTCGCTGGAACACCTCAGCAAGCGAGAGTTCAAAAGTGGCAGGCTCAAACCCAGCACCTCAATCCGTGGGTGATTCCAGATGAGAGACTCCCCCCTGGGCACACAGAAGACTGGGCGACTTGGAAGGCGCTGAACAGACTGTGCTCTGGCACCACGAGATGCAGAGCCAATCTCAAGAAATGGGGCCACAAAGTCGAATCCACAACATGCAAGTGTGGAGAAGAGCAAACCACTGACCACTTGCTGCAATGCACCCTGAGCCCTGCCACATGCACAATGGAGGACCTTCTTGCAGCAACACCAGAAGCACTCCAAGTGGCCAGATACTGGTCAAAGGACATTTAATCAACTACCAAACTTGCAAATTTTGTGTTTTTTCTGTTTGTTTGTTTTGTTCTGTTAGAAATGTAATACAATTGACTGGTTGCCCTGAAACGACAAATAAAACCCCCAGCTCCTTCAAGGTCAAGCCAGTCACTTCAAGGATAACATTCATCCATCTTGCCCTTGGTCTGCCTCTCTTCCTTTTCCTTCCATTTCCCCAGAATCATTATCTTTTCCCAGCTTTCCTGTCTTCTCATTATGTGGACAAAGTACTTAATCTTTGCCTCTAATATCCTTTCCTCCAGTGAGCGGCCAGGCATTATTTCCTGGAGTAGTTTTTTCTTGTGCTTCTGGGCACTCTCAGAATTGTCCTCCACCAACACCATAGTTCAAAAGTATCTATCTTCCTTTGCTCAGTCTTCCTTATGTTTCAGCTCTCACATCCATAGGTTACAATGGGGAATACCATTGCTTTAACTATGTGGATCTTCATTGCCAGTGTGATTTCTCTACTCTTCGCTATTTTCTCGAGATTGGCCATTTCTCTCCTCCCAAGAAGGAAACATCTTCTGATTTCCTGGCTGCAGTCTGCATCTGCAGTCATTTTTGTGCCTAGAAATACACTGACTCCACGTTTTCTCGCTCTATTTGCCAGTTATCAATCAGTCTGATTGCCATAACCTTGGTTTTTTAGATGTTTAACTGCAACCCAGGTTTTGCACTTTCTTCTTTCACCTTGGTTAGAAGACTCTTCAGCTCCTCCTTGCTTTCAGCCATCAAAATGGAATCATCTGCATATCTAAGGTTATTAATGTTTTGGTCAGCAATTTTATTTATTTATTATTTATTTATTTCAAAGTTTTATATACCGAGCTTCTCACCTCATAAGAGGGACTCAGCCCGGTTTCCAACCATAAAAACACATACAATCGGTAAAATATCAAAATACACATTACAATAAAACATTAAAAAAGCACATATATTTAAAACTACAGTGGTCAGTCGTCATACTAAAATCGAATATACACCGTCTTCCATCCAGATCATTGTCTCATTCTTCGAAAGTCTGTCTTCATAACCACGACTTCACCTGTTTCCTGAATGTCAGGATTGTTGGGGCGGTTCTAACCTCTGGTGGAAGAGAGTTCCAGAGTCGCGGGGCCACTACCGAGAAGGCCCTGTCCCTCGTCCCCACCAGCTGCGCTTGTGAGGCGGGCGGGACCGAGGGCAGGGCCCCTCCAGATGATCTTAGTAATCTTGATGATTCGTAGGGGAGAATACGTTCGGAGAGGTAAACAGGGCCGGAGTCGTTTAGGGCTTTATAGGTTAACACCAGCACTTTGAATTGTGCTCGGAAGCTAATTGGCAGCCAGTGGAGCTGGTGTAACAGCGGAGAGGTGTGCTCCCTGTACCCAGCACCCGTTAGTAATTAGTAATTTTAACTCCAGCCTTGGATTCATCTAGCTCCGCATGTCGCATACAAGTTGAATAGGTAGGGTGAGAATATACAGCCCTACCATACTGCTTTCCCAATCTTAAATCAGTCTGTTGTTCTGTGGTCTGTTCTTACTGTTGCTACTTGGTCATTATACAGCTTTGTGAGGAGACAGACAAGGAGTTTATAATTTTATAATTTAAAATAAAAAAACATTTTTTAAATTATAAAATTATAAACTTATACATTTATAGGGTTGTTGTAGGTTTTTTCGGGCTATATGGCCATGGTCTAGAGGCATTCTCTCCTGACATTTTGCCTGCATCTATGGCAAGCATACTCAGAGGTAGTGAGGTTTGTTGGAACTAGGAAAAAGGGTTTATATATCTGTAGAATGACAAGGGTGCGACAAAGGTCTCTTGTCTGCTGAAGCTAGGTGTGAATGTTTCAACTGACCACCTTGATTGGCATATAATGGCCTGAAAGTGCCTAGACCAAATTTTGTTGAGAGGTGATTAGATGTCCTTTTTTGTTTCCTCTCTATTGTGCTGTAGTTATTTTAGAGTTTTTTAATACTGGTAGCCAGATTTTGTTCATTTTCATATATGCAAATCAAAGTTGTCAGTTGAAAGATTCACACCTAGCTCCAGCAGACAAGAGTCCTTTATCTCACCCTGGTCATTCTACAGACATATAAACCCTTTTTCCTAGTTCCAACAGACCTCGCTACCTCTGAGGATGCTTGCCATAGATGCAGGCGAAACGAGAATGCCTCTAGACCATGGCCATATAGCCCAAAAAAACCTACAACAACCCAGTGATTCCAGCCATGAAAGCCTCCAACAATACATTATAAATTTATAAATTATAAATTTAAAGTAAAAGCAATATAGCTAAAGCATACCAAACATGAACATTTGAATGGATTTAAACTATTCACAATATTAAATAATGTAAACCCATACACTTAAAAAGTTAGAAAGCAATTAAAACAATGTAGTTTCCAAAAATCAATGCACGAGTATTGTAAATAACTGTAGTATTTTATAATACCATTGGTCTCCATATATTTGTTAAAAATTGTCAACTGACAGTAATACGTTATGACAAACTTATCCAAGTTTCATGGCATCCCTCTAGATATCATCCATATTAAAATGTAATGATGGTTAATGATGCAAAACCGAGATGGTGGAAGGGATATATTGTAAATCTAAGCCAAGGTGAATTTGGCTGCAAACATGACAGAGACTGATTTATGAATTAAGATAGCCATGTATGATTTTTTAGGTTTCTCTCCATCAGTCAAGCTGTAATATAGACCTATTTCCTACTAATATATCTGTACATGTCTACTGAAGTGCAAGAAGAAAACAATTAGGAATGGCTATGGTATCCGATTTCTGGGTCATGGGATTTTAATGTTAATACTAGAATGACTTTATGCTTTGTTTGAATGTTTAAATTTTATGTATGTCCTATGCTTAATGGTACAGTGGCCCTTATTTCTCATGCCAGTAAGGTAATGCTCAAGATCCTGCAAGGAAGACTCCAGCAATACATGGAGCGAGAGTTGCCAGATGTTCAAGCTGGGTTTAGAAAAGGCAGAGGAACGAGAGACCAGATTGCCAATATCCGCTGGATAATGGAGAAAGGCAGGGAGTTTCAGAAAAACATCTACTTCTGCTTCATTGACTATTCTAAAGCCTTTGACTGTGTGGATCATAATAAATTGTGGCAAGTTCTTGGTGGGATGGGCATACCAAGCCACCTTGTCTCTCTCGTGAGGAATCTGTACAAGGACCAAGTAGCAACAGTCAGAACTGACCACGGAACAACAGACTGGTTCAAGATTGGGAAAGGCGTACGGCAAGGCTGCATACTCTCACCCAACCTTTTTAACTTGTATGCAGAACACATCATGCGATGCGCGGGGCTGGATGAATGCAAAGCTGGGGTGAAAATTGCTGGAAGAAACATTAACAACCTCAGATATGCAGATGACACCACTCTGATGGCCGAAAGCGAGGAGGAGCTGAGGAGCCTGCTAATCAAGGTGAAAGAAGAAAGCGCAAAAGCCGGGTTGCAGCTAAACGTCAAAAAAAACCAAGATTATGGCAACAAGAATGATTGACAACTGGAAAATAGAGGGAGAAACCGTGGAGGCCGTGACAGACTTTGTATTGCTAGGTGCAAAGATTACTGCAGATGCAGACTGTAGCCAGGAAATCAGAAGACGCTTACTTCTTGGGAGGAGAGCAATGTCCAATCTCGATAAAATAGTGAAGAGTAGAGACATCAGACTGGCAACAAAGATCCGCCTTGTCAAAGCCATGGTATTCCCTGTAGTAACCTACGGATGTGAGAGCTGGACCTTAGGGAAGGCTGAGCGAAGGAAGATCGATGCTTTTGAGCTGTGGTTTTGGAGGAAAGTGCTGAGAGTGCCTTGGACTGCGAGAAGATCCAACCAGTCCATCCTCCAGGAAATAAAGCCCGACTGCTCACTGGAGGGAAAGATACTAGAGACAAAGTTGAAGTACTTTGGCCACATCATGAGGAGACAGGAAAGCCTAGAGAAGACAATTATGCGGGGGAAAGTGGAAGGCAAAAGGAAGAGGGGCCGACCAAGGGCAAGATGGATGGATGGCATCCTTGAAGTGACTGGACTGACCTTGAGGGAGCTGGGGGTGGTAACGGCCGACAGGGAGCTCTGGCGTAGGGCTGGTCCATGAGGTCACGAAGAGTCGGAGACGACTGAACGAATGAACAACAACATGCTTAATGGTTTTAAACTATTTAATTACATGTAGTAATTAGTTATTATGATTTTTTTTGTGTACTGTATGTTGGCATTGAATTTTTGCAATTAGTATGTTGTAAACTGCCTTGAGTCCACCCAGGGATGAGAAAGGTGGTATATAAATACAGTAGAGTTCCGCTTATCCAACCTTTGCTCATCCAACATTCTGTATTATCCAATGCAGTCTTTCTCCTGCCTGGATCAATACATTGCAATGTTTCAGTGCTAAATTTATAAACAAAGTAATTACTACATAATGTTACCATGTATTGAACTGTATTTTTTGTCGATTTGTTATAAAACATTAAGTTTGTTGTTGTTGTTCATTCGTTCAGTCATTTCCGACTCTTTGTGACCTCATGGACCAGCCCACGCCAGAGCTCCTTGTTGGCCGTCACCACCCCCAGCTCCTCCAAGGTCAATCCAGTCACTTCAAGGATGTCATCCATCCATTTTGCCCTTGGTCGGCCCCTCTCCCTTTTCCCTTCTATTTTCCCCAGCATAGAATATTATGTTTGGGTGCTTAATTTGTGAAATCATAATGTAATTTGATGTTTAATAGGATTTCCCTTAATCCCTCTTTATTATCCAACATTTTTGCTTATCCTATGTTCTGCTGGCCCATTTATATTGGATAAGTGAGACTTTATTGTATTGTGCTCCCTGTTGGCCGTCACCACCCCCAGCTCCTCCAAGGTCAATCCGGTCATTTCAAGGATGCCATTGTAATAAGAAATTCAATGTGCAAATTTGATAAATGTGAATTTAAAATGTGATGTGTGGGAATGAATGGAAGAATGGAAGGATGTATGGATGGAGTTAATAATTTTGGAAACACCAGTATAATATTAAGGCCTGCAATGACTAACTCTACCTGCTTGCTGGACTTGCTAATGAGAAGCTGTGATAAGAACTGGGACAGTGATAAAGGAAATGTTTGCAACATTCCATATGTTAAGAAGGAAGTCAACACAAGCCTTGTGTTTGTTAACACCAATCAAGAAGATCAACACTGAGATGGATCCAGGATGGAAGACGTCTATCATTAATTTACAACTTTGGGACTACATCAACAGAATATTCCTATAAAAGACTCAGACTAATAATGCTCAAATCGTGGCAGAGTGAGGAGTCTCTTCCACCCGCCATGCTCTGCTCCATGGGAAGGAGAGAGATAGTGTATTCGGAGAGTGGCAGATCTGCAAGGGAGCAATCTGGTCACTTTGTGGCTTCTTTCCCAAGGGAAGAGGAATAAGTGTGCTTTTGGAGTCTTGGATTTTGTGCAGGGAGTCAGGTTCTGCTGTATGGAAAACAGAGATCTGGTCCTTGGCATTGTTCTTAGGGAAAGAAGTTTTGGCATCTCAGCGTTTTGAAGTTTTGGCGTTCTGGAAGTTATGGAACTATGCGTTGGCAGGCTGCAGGAAAGCAGGGTCTGGCCTAACAGGTGTTTCTCCAAGGAGGGAGAAAATGATATGGTAATATTTGAATGCATGAGGATGAATGTGTGTATATGTGGTGTGAATTTTGAGTGAAAATGTAATTCACCTTTGTTTGTTTGTTAACCAATGTAATTGTAAATCCAATGTAGTTGCATAGAATCTGTATGTCTATGTCCAATGTCATTCTTTGTCTAAATGTTTTCTGTAATCTGATATACCTTCTCACACTGGAAATTGCAATAAAAAGAACCTATGCTTCAAAGTTATTGAAAAGTCATTCATGACACCATCCATCCATCTTGCTCTTGGTCGGCCCCTCTTACTTTTCCCTTCTATTTTCCCCAGCATAGAATATTATGTTTGGGTGCTTAATTTGTGAAATCATAATGTAATTTGACATTTAATAGGATTTCCCTTAATCCTCCTTATTAGCCAACATTTTTGCTTATCCTATGTTCTGCCGGCCCATTTATATTGGATAAGTGAGACTTTACTGTACAGTAAATAAATAAAATAATATTTTTATCAACCACTAGCTGTCCCCTGCCACGCGTTGCTGTGGCCTACATGGGGGTTCTGTGTGGGAGGTTTGGGCCAATTCTATCATTGGTGGGGTTCAGAATGCTCTGTGATTGTAGGTGAACTATAAATCCCATCATCTACAACTCCCAAATGTCAAGATTCTATTTTCCCCCAAACTTCACCAGTGTTCACATTTGGGCATATGGAGTATTTGTGTAGAGTTTGGTCCAGATCCATCATTGTTTGAGTCCACAGTGATCTTTGGATATAGGTAAACTACAACTCCAAAACCAAAGGACACTGCCCACCAAACCCTTCCAGTATTTTCTGTTGGTCATGGGAGAACTGTGTGCCAAATTTGGTTCAATTCCATTGTTGGTGGGATTCAGAATGCTCTTTGATTGTAGGTGAATCCCAGCAACTACAACTCCCAAATGGCAAAATCTATTTTTTTTAGTGGAGGACATACATTGGGTTATTAGGTATCTTGTGTCCAAATTTGGTGTCAATTCGTCCAGTGGTTTTTAAGTTCTGTGAATACCACAAACGGACATTTCATTTTTATTTATATAGATAAGTCAGACTTTACTGTACAGTAAATAAATAAAATAATATTTTTATCAACCATGTATACATCTTCAGCCTGTTACCATTTTATCTGTTGAAAATGGAAGGGAATGTGGTTTACCCCCAAGAGGAATGGCAGCATAACAAATTGGTTCCCTTCCTTGACTTCTATAATTACAATCCAAATGTGAGACAACCACACATTAACTAAATAATATGGTAAATAACTACTCTGATGAGAGGACAAAAGAAAACATCAGAGAAAGGAGCCTGAGGTGTCTTGGATGCTGCTTCAGACAGTGAGATTGACAGTGATGTGAAAGTGAGACCAAATCTGGTAAGGTGAAGGAGGGGTAAGAAGTGAAAAACACACTAGCAATTGAATTGAATATGTTAAAGAAATGAAGCATTTAAGACAAGACTTCCAACTGATTAGATAGTTGCTTTGTCTATGATAAAGAGACAATTGCACCATTGGCAAAATACCCCAAAAAAGTTTCTTATTTGTTTCAATATCAAGAGTCTACAATTTGAGGCATGCAGAATGAAATCAAAGACATGAGAGATAACTTGGAGAGGCAGAAGAACCATCATCGTTGTCTTTGCATCTTCCTGAGTCATTTTAAGCAAGAGGATGGAGAAGTAGATTTAAAAGACAAGATAATGAATTGGAGCCACAACTTCTGCCCAGATTGGAAGATTACAATGACTTGGAAAGATGTAGGTTCTTGTGGGGTTTTTTTCGGGCTATAGGGCCATGTTCTAGAGGCCTTTCTCCTGACGTTTCGCCTGCATCTATGGCAAGCATCCTCAGAGGTAGTGAGGTGGAAAGATTCTGTAGAATTGATCCTAATGAAATGCATAATGGTAGTCAAAGATATTATTATAAAGTTGTGTTAGGCTGTGAAACTAATGAACTATTATTTGTTGAATCAATAAGTTTCAATTCTTAATTTTTTGGCATAGGCAATCCCCACACATCAGATATCACATCTAACGAATGTATTCCGGTTTCATAAAATCATAGAATCAAAGAGTTGGAAGAGACCTCATGGGCAATCCAGTCCAACCCCCTGCCAAGAAGCAGGAATATTGCATTCAAATCATCCCTGGCTGATGGCCATCCAGCCTATGTTTAAAAGCTTCTAAAGAAGGAGCCTCCACCACACTCCGGGGCAGAGAGTTCCACTGCTGAATGGCTCTCACAGTCAGGAAGTTCTTCCTCATGTTCAGATGGAATCTCCTTTCTTGTAGTTTGAAGATATTGTTCTGCGTCCTAGTCTCCAAGGAAGCAGAAGACAAGCTTGCTCCCTCCTCCCTGTGGCTTCCTCTCAATATTTATACATGGCTATCTTACCTCTTCTCAGCCTTCTCTTCTTCAGGCTAAACATAGAATCATAGAATCATAGAATCAAAGAGTTGGAAGAGACCTCATGGGCCATCCAGTCCAACCTTTCAGCCTTCTCTTCTTCAGGGTAAACATGTCCAGCTCCTTAAACCGCTCCTCATAGGGCTTGTTCTCCAGACCCTTGATCATTTTAGTCACCCTCCTCTGGACACATTCCAGCTTGTCAGTATCTCTCTTGAATTGTGGTGCCCAGAATTCTACACAATATTTCAGGTGTGGTCTAACCAAAGCGGAATAGAGGGGTAGCAGTACTTCCCTAGATCTAGACACTATGCTCCTATTGATGCAGGACAAAATCCCATTGGCTTTTTTTTTTGCTGCCACATCACATTGTTGGCTCATGTTTAACTTGTTGTCCACAAGTACTCCAAGATCTTTTTCACACGTACTGCTCTTGAGCCAGGCATTGTTCCCAATTCCGTATCTTTGCATTTTGTTTTTCCTGCCTAAGTGGAGTATTTTGCATTTGTCCCCGTTGAACTTCATTTTGTTAGTTTTGGCCCATCTCTCTAATCGGTCAAGATCGTTTTGAATTCTGCTCCTGTCCTCTGGAGTATTGGCTATCCCTCCCAATTTGGTGTCATCTGCAAACTTGATGATCATGCCTTCTAGCCCTTAATAGTCAATAATAAAGATGTTGAACAGGACCGGGCCCAGGATGAAGAGGAAGCATTGGTGAGCACCCTCTGGGTTCGTCCATTTAACCCAGAGGGCAGAGAATCAAAATTTTGCACAGCCCTAATAAATACACTTAAAACGGCTTCTAAAACTCAGAAGTTGCATGTTCAGGTGCGAGATCTGCTGCACAACCAAACAACATGAGATTAGATTTGGAAATTATTTACCACAACTTTTATTGAGTTCAGCTGTGTTCTAGGGTTGGCTTGCACATGTTATGAAAACATAAAAGTTGTAGTTTTACAAGGCTTTTAGCCTTTTTTCTTGCCAAGAGAGCTGGTGTCTCACCAACTACAACACACATTATTCCATAGCATTGAGCTTAGGCAGCTGAAGTGGTGTCTTATGTACACTATTTTACAAAACTATTCTGTGTGTTCTCCAGTCCCCTTAGTCAATAGTTTGTATTTGGATCCATATAATAAGGCACAGAATTTATTGAAAAGTACACCATTTATGTAAGCCTGGTGTCTGCACACTTTTCCTTCAGATATCTCTTTAATTCTCATTATTGGCTTGTGAATATAATGGGCTTTAAAGAACAAAATTGGACAAGCGATAACAAATTTATTAACAATAGCAAGATTGCTTATAGCAAGGAACTGGAAAAAAGAAATAAATATACAAATAGAGGAGTGGTATAAGGAAGTATGGAAACTGGCAATAAATGATAAGCTGACATGTATTTTAAAAGTTAAAAGAGGTATATGGAAACAAAGTGATTTTGATGATGTTTGGAGAAAAATTATTGTAAAAGGATTAAAAAATAAACAAGGAAAGTTACCGCCACAAGAAGAAATGAGATTTTGGACAGACGACATGTAAAAGTTGTGGCTTGAGATGGGGGAGGGAAGCACAGCGGTGAGGAATAGAAAATATGTTTAAGCAGAATAATAATACTAGATGCCAAAGTTTATTAATGTAACAAAGTTTATTAATGTAACAAAAATAGCTTAGAAACACTTAACTCAGTGTATCTAGCAAGAAAACAAAGTCTATAGCAAACTGCGATGCAAAAAACGCAACTTGGAGAATAATCCGGATTATACAGGAATATAATCCGGGATAATAAAAACTTTAATCAAACTGCTTCAAAATCACAGAGTTCAATAAACATAAAGTAACAAGATGGGATCAAGCAAAAACATAGTCAGGAAACAGTCCAAAGTTGAGGTACATCCAAAAGCAGAAGTTAAGTCCAAAACGTGATGTCGTCATCCCAAAAACAATCCGAAGTCAGCAAGGAGAAGTCAGTACTTACAGGATTCCCGTCAGTAGAAGCACGGAAGCACAGTGATCTGCAGTCCCAGGACCCAAGGCAAGAGTAATGGCAGCAACAAAGTCCCAAGCCCAATACAACATTTTGCCTATTGCAAAGTTCCAACAGTTTGATACCATATTTTTATCCTATAATTCCTCATCAGAGGAGGAGCTGGACTCCACCCTGTCTTCATCGCTCTCAGGTGCTTTAGCTTCCACAGCTGCTCGCCACCGCCCGTCCCTCCAACTCTTCCAGCATCTATCAAGACTTTGATCACCCCATGAGTTTCCAGGTTGCCAGTCTCCCAAAAACCCTTCAAACTCCTCACTTGATGTGGGTTGAGTACAGATGTCCCTGATCTCTTGTATACAGGTCCAATCTTGCTCATCCTCCTCCCCGTCATCACTCCCAGTCCCATCACTCCCCGTGAATCCCATGAAATCTTCCTCCTCCATTTGGAGCATTAAGTATTTCCTGAATCTGCTTCCTTTCTCTCTCTTCATCTGACTCTTGATCCCGAGTAACCCGCTTCAAACCTCTACATTCCTCTCCCTCCTCCTCCATCTCAGAATCTGTGAACCCTTCGAATGACTAAGTATCTGTAGGCGTCATGAATATCTCTCTAATTCGTTTCCTTTGCTGCTCTTGATCCAACACCTGAGCAGCCCTCTTTGCCCTTCTGCTACTCATTGTAGCTTGCTCAGCACACTCTACTACAACAATGAATCTGCTTGAGTCTTATTATAAACTGTAAAGGAGTTATGTGAAGTGCTGAACCTATTTTGGGAATAGGGATAATTCTTTAAAGTTTGGACTCAAGCCCTGAGTAGATTATGTTCCACATCAACCTAGAAGTCATGAGTGTCACTGCTGATAAACAATAGTCAGCATTATATGTAGCAATGTGGTATAGGAAGGAATACAAAGAGTGCAGGGATATAAGATGACAGCATGAATGTTTTGATTCAGAAAGGCAATATTTTTTTCCTTAAACAGAGTGAGAGAATTGGGTGTAGCAAATGGTTTCTGCTGGTGTCTGCTGGAGACAAGAAGACTGAAATGCTTCCAACAGTTTGGGCAGAAGGAGGGGGAAGAACAATGAAAAAGCAATAGAGAATCATGAGAGGATGTACCCTGTGAATAAGACGACACCTGCCTGTTCAAGATCCATTCCCCTTAGTGTCTTTCTAGGTCAGTAAACCAAGGAGGAGGTTAAGAACATGTTCTCTATCATATAGGCTGTGCTCAGCTGGCTGGGAGATCTCACACTGTGACTACTGAGCTTGCAATATCCAAGTTTCAAAAACCAAACATTAATTTTTAACCCAAAGGTTACTCTCCTCTTAGAGTTACACAAGGCCATGGATGTTATGCAGTGGCAACTCAACACGAGGAAAGAGGTGATGACCCAAAACAGCAGGGAAGATCCAATGAACAATATATTGTAGAAATTGAGCTAAAGCATATGTTTTTTTGTTTGTTCTCAAATGTGTATCCAACTAGGAATAAGCAAGACATTAGATTTTCTCATTCTCATATCATTCCATCTTGTTTTTTCACATGTATGTTTTCTTATTTTTCTCCTTTTTTGTTTCTTTCAATACATATTTTGATCAAATGTGATGGAATCATTTTCTAGGTTGTTCAGATAAGTCCATCCCTAGGATTCTTTACTCACTTTTTGTTGTAACTCAGCGTGTGCCTTCTGTATCTACTAGGCCTGTGCGGTTTCGTTCGTTAATTTCGTAATTCGTTATTAATTCGTTATTTTTGGCATTTACGAAGCGATATCAAAACACATTTTCAAACCCGGAAGGGTTTAAAAATATCGAACCGGCAACCCCCATAGATTTAACGAGCTTCCGCTCGTTTCGTTAATGGGATGGAGGCTGCTGGTGCCTGGGAGCCAATCCGGCGCTCCCAAGCAGTGCACCGTGGCTGTTTTTGATTGGCCGGCGAGCCCTTTAAAAGCGGCTCCGCGCGGCCGTAGCTCATTGCTGCAGAGGGCGAGGGAGAGAGAAGAGGTCCGGGAGGGTTTGCATTGGGTTGGCTTGGCTTGGCTTGGCTCAACTGGATTGGATTCATTCCTTGCTGCTGTGAGTGCTGCTTATATTCCTTGCTTGGATTCATTACTTCCTTCGGTTTTTGTGAATGGCCATTTTTTGGTTAATTTTCCATTTTTAAATATTTTTAATATTATTTTTTAATATTATTTTTAATATTATTTTTAATATTATTTTAATATTATTCTTAAAAAATATTCTAAAAAAGAAAAGACTCTTCTGTTGGTGTGTGCTCTCATTTGCTGTCTCCTGCCTGTGTTTGGTCCACATTTGGGACATTTTTTGGTTAATTTTCCATTTTAAAATATTTTTAATATTATTTTTAATATTATTTTTAATATTATTTTTAAAAAATATTCTAAAAAAGAAAAGACTCTTCTGTTGGTGTGTGCTCTCATTTGCTGTCTCCTGCCTGTGTTTGGTCCACATTTGGGCCATTTTTTGGTTAATTTTCCATTTTAAAATATTTTTTAATATTATTTTTTTATATTATTTTTTAATATTATTTTAATATTATTTTTAAAAAATATTCTAAAAAAGAAAAGACTCTTCTGTTGGTGTGTGCTCTCATTTGCTGTCTCCTGCCTGTGTTTGGTCCACATCAGGGCCATTTTTTGGTTAATTTTCCATTTTTAAATATTTTTTAATATTATTTTTAATATTATTTTAATATTATTCTTAAAAAATACAAAAAATATTCTAAAAAAGAAAAGACTCTTCTGTTGCTGTGTGCTCTCATTTGCTGTCTCCTGCCTGTGTTTGGTCCACATCAGGGCCATTTAAAAAATACAGATAATATTCTAAAAAAATAAAAGTGTCTTCGGTGGCTGTGTGTGGGTTTGTCATTTGTGTAGTTCCAACCAGTGCGCTCCTTTTGCCAACACAAAGTGCTACATACATACACTGCTCGCTCATCATTTGGGTAGTTCCAACCAGTGCGCTCCTTTTGCCAACACAAAGTGCTACATACATACACTGCTCGCTCATCATTTGTGTAGTTCCAACCAGTGCGCTCCTTTTGCCAACACAAAGTGCTACATACACTGCTCGCTCATCATTTGTGTAGTTCCAACCAGTGCGCTCCTTTTGCCAACACAAAGTGCTACATACACTGCTCGCTCATCATTTGTGTAGTTCCAACCAGTGCGCTCCTTTTGCCAACCCAAAATATTTAATAACGAAGTTATTAATAACGAAGTTTTTAATAACGAAGTTTCGGAAGTCGCTTTTGCGCATGCGCAATCGCGTCCGCCATTTTAACGAATCGATTCGTTATAACCTTAACGAATCGACCCCCGCGCCAATAACGAAGCTTCGGAAGCGATTTTGCGCATGCGCGGGGGTCCGCCATCTTAACGAATCGATTCGTTAATATTTACGAAATTTCGTAAATACCAAAACTTTTTGGGGGGAAAATTTTGTAATTATTTTAAATATCGAAACAAAAAAAACACCCCAATTACAAATCGATTTTAGAACCAAATTTTTTCTTGATCAACCAGGCCTAGTATCTACTAGTGCTAGTAGGAGGAAACGAGGCTTGGAAGAGGAGGACGCTCAGCAGCAGCTGAAGCGCATTAGGGAAATGTTCCTAGAATCTAGTGATGAGGAAGACTTTCAGGGGTTTACTCATGAGGAGATGGAGATGGAGGATTACCATGGTGTAAAGCGAGTAGCACGCAGTTCTGATAGCGATGAGGAATCCATTTCCAAGCGTCTTAAAGACATAGCAGATAGCTACGGGTCTGAAAGTGATGATGAAGAGCTGGACTGGACTAGGGTCCAGGAGGTTCAGGATGTGATTAATGCTCCAACCTCCAGTGGGGAGTTCCAAGGGTTCACAGACTCATGGGTTTCGGATACTGCTTCTCAGGATGCAGCCCGGAGTGCAGACTGGCAGCAATGGAGGGAACGCAGTTCACCTGTGGAACTAGATGCACCTGGAAGCGAATCTAGTGATTCTGATGGGATTTAGGGAGTAGCCTTGGGTCCATTATGTGGCAGAGTTCAAAGTGTCATGTACCCGTGTATCCTGCTGTTAACTCTTGCCTTGAGTCCTTGCATCCAGAATCGTGTTTCCATGATCGTGCTGACTACTTTGCCTGGCTTGGAACTGTGAGTCTTGTCTCCTTCCCTGACCTCTGGACCGTCTTGACCATTTTACAATCCTGCCTGTCTCCAGCGTGGACTTCGGACCGCTCCTCATACTGCTTTTTGTGTTGTGATTTTTGAACTGACTGTACTCCGTTCTAACCACGAACTGTTTTGCCTGCTTTACTTCTGTTTTCCTTTTTGCTGCCCAGACTGCCTGGGTTACTATTTGTTTACATTCCTGCAAGCTGCAGGCTCTTTTGTTTACACACTCTGCTGAGAAGAGCTCTTTGATTTGTTAATTGCTATTAAACACCTTTTGTTAACCCTTAAGCTGCTGTTTTGCCTCGTTGCTCTGCCTGGGTCTTGACACTTTTCATTCAATAACTTTTCCTGAATCTTGTCCTTTTGATGTAAGGTGACTTCTATGTTTTAAAAAGTGGCCATTAGGCTTGAGCAAAAATTTCAGATGTTTTCTAAGTCAAATTAAAATTAGTTAAATCTATATTTCCAAAGTGATATCTGACACATGAGCATGACCTGCACCTAAAATTTAAGAAAGCAGAGGGACAACAGATTGAAACTAAATCCAGATAAGACAGAGGTACTCCTGGTCAATCGAAAGGCCGAACAGGGTATAGGGTTACAGCTTGTGCTGGACGGGGTCACACTCCCCCTGAAGGTGCAGGTTTGCAGCTTGGGAGTTCTCCTAGATTCATCGCTGAGCCTGGAGCCCCAGGTTTCGGCAGTGGTCAGAGGAGCTTTTGCACAATTAAAACTTGGGAAGTCTGACTTGGCCACGGTGGTCCACGCTTTGGTTACATCCTGTTTAGACTACTGCAACGCTCTCTATGTGGAGTTGCCTCTGAAGACTGCCCAGAAGCTGCAGCTAGTCCAACGCTCAGCAGCCAGACTACTAACGGGTGCTGGGTACAGGGAGCACACCACTCTGCTGTTACACCAGCTCCACTGGCTGCCAATTAGCTTCCGAGCACAATTCAAAGATCATCTGGAGAGGCCTTGCTCTTGGTCCCACCGGCCTTGCAAGCGTGTCTGGTGGGGACAAGGGACAGGACCTTCTCGGTGGTGGCCCCTCGACTCTGGAACTCTCTCCCACTGGAGATCAGAATCGCCCCTTCTATCCTGACATTTAGGAAACAGGTGAAGACTTGGTTATGGAGACAGGCATTCGACGAGTAAGCCAACACCCTGAGATATGGATGGAGGATGATGAGCAGCGATTTTAGTGTGACGACTGACCATTATAGTTATTGATTGTAATTGCTGTTTTAATGTTTTACTGTAATATGTATTATGATGTTTTATTGATTGTATGTGATATTATGGTTGGAAACCGGTCTGAGTCTCTCAAAAGAGGTGAGAAGGCTGGTATACAAAAACTTTTAAATAAATAAATAAATAAATTCTCTGGAAAAGGAAGCATGGAACTCAGGAATCTAGTTTGGAAAGATGAGGAGCCCTATGGAAGATAATACAAAAGGCCCTGCCCTAAACTACACTTCCCATAATTATGCTCAGCATCAGAAAGCCCTAATCAGGAGAATAGGCTTGTGCAGTTTGAGTAAACCGTGATCTGTTTTGGTGACCCAGATTTCAATGGGGGTCGTGATCCATTTTTTGGGAGCCTCCCAAATTTGGGAGGACAGAAATCTGTTTTCAATCAGGGAAGCTGTGCTTCCTTTAACAAAACCCTCTCTTCTGTCTTGCTGGAGTGGTACTTTTTTCCATAGCAGCAGTCACCCAGAGTTCCAATTAATTGCTAAATCTGCAAAGAGGGGGACTGTCTGATACTTCTAGTAAGTAGTATTAGCAATAAGAACAATAACACCCAATATATTTAATTCTGTTTTAATGTTTATATATTTGTATATTTTAAATTGTACAGAAATGCTTTTAATAAAAGCTGTTTTGAGTCTCCTTGTAGGGAGAAAAAGCAGGGTATAAATAAAGTTTCTGAGATCTGCCTTGCAGGTTCCTAAATGTATTTCTAATGCCACCCTGCGACTAGAGATGGGCTTTATGAGGGTGGAGGCCAGGGTGTGGGTGGCCATACTCAACCTCTGGCTCATAATATTCCATGCACCCAGGCCCGTAGCCAGGATTTTGTTTCGGGGGGAGCTGAGTTTGATTCGGGGGGGGGGGGGGCTGAGTCTGAGTGAAAGAGGGTCTACCCTAGAAAACCTTTTGTATCATTACCCCAATATCCCCATGTATATGGGATATATTGAGCATGGTGATCAGATCATGATATGAATAACATAACAGTTTAAATAATGTACCAGTAAGGCCTTATCGCGGACAACCATGAGAATTTCGGGTGAAGCCCTCCCCCCTCCCGGCTACATGCCTGCATGTACCCTTTGGTCTTACCCCACTAACCATGAAGGATGACTTCCAATCCACATGGAAGCAGGCGGTAGCATCCAAAACCTCCTCATTGGGATTTTTCTCCAGGTCTACTACTCGCTATGGATTACAATCAAGCCAAAGAACTTATTAAACAATGTATCACAGACACAGAACGCCAACTAGATCTGGCCTCCATTCCAACCTTCCTTATCAACAAAGACAGCAGATATCTTTCCTCCCCTATGGCATATTCAACAAACTTAAAGGTTCCTATTCATCGAAGGACTTTCACCCTGGCTCAATGTCATGCTCTCTCAATGTCATGCTCTCCAGTAATCTTCTTCTCTGAATCTACAATTTGGTGATGGATCTGGGCATTGTATGTTTTTACAAAAAACACAAATCCACTAAAAGTTGTGGTACATAAATCACAATGGTCGATATTGCCTAACAGTTTGTATATTACAATATTCAACAAACGGCAAAATTAAATGGTATAGGCATAACCCAGTATATAATGAACAACAACCAGTTGTTTACAAAGATTACACATACATAACATGAAGAGTCTTTTGGTGTAAAGACAACTTGTCTTCAGGGCATAAGATCCCTTGCTTAAGAGTAAGCGTACTGTAAAGAGTCTTTCTTGGTGTAAAACCAACTTCTCTTCAGGGCATAGGATCCCTTGCTTTAGAAAATTTTTGGATATCCACATCCACGACCGGTTTCGACTGGAGTCTTCCTCAGGTGGATATATAAGACATCAAGTTCTTCACAATAGTAATCCCTCCTCGGGTGTTTTATACAATGGAACAGTGGATCTATAGGGAAAATACACAGGTGGCTAGAGTATGTCTCAGAGGGGGATAAACATTTGTATGTATTACTCACATAACAACAAAGGACAAATAAACAGGCATAGGTTACTTACAGGAACTCAGAAGCCGTGCTCTGCAGCAGTTTGATTCTCTAGCAAGCACAAAGGTCATCAGGTAGAAACTAGTTTATAAAGTAACCCAGTTAAAGGGGCTCCAACCAGGTAGATCAAGTCAAGAATGTGTTAAAGGGCTATGTACTCTGATTTATAAGAAACACTGATATGAGATGGTATCATTCAGACCCTTGGGATGTGTAGTCTTCAGGGTGAAGATCCAAAAGGCTTCACGCTGTAGTAATTTAATGCCAAAATCCAAATTGGAGGGGGGTGTGACAACCTCCAAAACAAGCACCCGGAGTGAATCTGCATCATGATTTAAATCCACAAAATGTTTATAGAAAGTGGAATCCACGGAGCGATTTCTAATTTTGCTCTTATGCTCAATGATCCATTGTTTAATCTGTCTACTTGTTTGGCCTATGTACATAAGCGAGCATGGGCAAAAAACAATGTAGACCACTCCCTTGGTGGTACAAGTAGCAAAATGTTTTATTGGGTAAGAAGCCTTAGTGTAAGGATTCTGAAATGTCTTTGTCTGAATGAATTGTGCACATATCGAACAGTGATGGCAAGCAAAATTCCCTACCAAATTGTGTTTAACCTTAGAGGTTCGAAAACAATGATCTATATCAGAATGTACCAGCATATCCTTGATGTTCTGTGTTCTCTTGTGAGCAATCACAGGAGGTCTCTCGCACCCAGGTATCTCCCTTATCAGTTGCCAATATTTTTTCACAGTTTTAATGACATGCTTGGACAAATTGGTTAGTGTAAGGGGCCATATCAATCTGTTGTCACAAGTGATCTGTTTATCCTCAAATAGAGTGGTTCGAGAGATGCTGGATGCTTTAGAGCTAGCCTTGTTGATGAGATGTTCTGGATAACCCCTGGATCTAAATTGATCTTTAACCTTTGCGATGTTATGTTCAAAATCTTGTTGTAATGTGCAATTACGTTTAATCCTCAACATTTGGGAATATGGTAAGTTATTTTTCAAAGGTAAGCTGTGGAAGCTAGTGTAGTGTAGAATTGAATTTCTGTCAGTGGACTTACGAAAGTTATTCACAATGAGTTTGTTGTTAAGTTTAGTAACCAAGACATCTAAATAGGGTATGCAGTTAGAGTCAACATGGCCAGTGAACTTGATGTTGGGATGAATAGT
This sequence comes from Anolis sagrei ordinatus, assembly GCF_025583915.1. Classification (NCBI taxonomy): domain Eukaryota; kingdom Metazoa; phylum Chordata; class Lepidosauria; order Squamata; family Anolidae; genus Anolis; species Anolis sagrei. Next base: position 15,765,116 of record NW_026847993.1, on the reverse strand, counting down.
ATTGGCCCATCTTAACAACTCTTGTGCTGATTGTAGGTCGTGCATGATGATGAATATATCATCAATGTACCTCAAGTATTTAACCATGCTGTTAAACACGGGATTTTGTGTGGCACTAAAAAATGATTTTGTTTCCAAGTCATTCATAAACAGGTTGGCAATGGATGGGGCAATCGGGCTGCCCATGGCAACGCCCTGAGTTTGGAGATAAAAGTGACCATCGAATTTGAAATAGTTTTTCTCCAAAATCACATCTAATAAGTCTAAAAGGAAATGAGTGGGGGGATGTAAATTGGTTCTAGAATTCAAAGTGTTCTCACAGATTCCACGTGCTTCTGGTAGAGGGATGCTCGTATATAGTGATGTAACATCCATAGTCATTAAGACAGCATTTGTAGGGATAGAAATCTGTTCAATCAGAGCAATGAAATGTCTAGTGTCCTTAATATAGGACTTGATATTTTTGACAAAAGGTTGTACATAGAAATCCACAAATTTGGCCAATGGTGCAAGAACTGAACCTGAGCCAGAAACAATCGGGCGACCAATCGGAGGTCTAGTGTTCTTGTGTATCTTAGGTAATGTATATAGTACTGGAATACGGGGATGCATAGTAGTTAAAAAATCTTTTTCTTTCATAGTGATGTATCCCAAACTAAGACCTTCCAAGAGAATGGTTCTAATAATCAGCTGAATATGATCAGTGGGATCACCCTCAAGTAACGAATAATGTTCCTGAACAGATAATTGCCTGTATACCTCTTTCATATAATCTGATCTATTCATGATGACTATGGCTCCCCCCTTATCAGCAGGCTTCCAAATGATATCTTTGTCCTGGGTCAATGATCTAAGAGTCTCCCAGTCTGATCTGGAAAAATTGGTTCTATATCTTTCCCTGTTGTGAATGGATTTAGAGAATATCTCCTCACATACCACTTTCTCAAAAGCCTTGATTCCTACATGATCTGTGGTTGGAAAGAATGTACTGTGAGTTTTAAATGGAGTTCTGTGAAAGTCTAATGTACGTCCAAAGTGGTGTCGCAATCTGATTGAGCGGAACAAACCAGCTAATTCAACACGAACCTTAAAGGGATTGATCCTTGGAGTAGGGACAAAAGAAAAACCTTTATTGATGATACATCTTTCCTGAGGAGATAACACTCTGTTGGATAAATTCACAATCAGGTCTTCCGTTTCTGGTTGGGGCCCCCTGGAAAAAAACTCTTCGTCTGATTCTTATTGCGGTTAGAACGTCTGGGTGCAAAAGTATTGTCTCTACGGAATGAAGAGGTACTGTGTGAAGAGACATCAGAGAGAGAAGTGGAGTCTTCCTCAGAAGTATAGTCACTAAAGTGCACCTGTTTTTTGGGTTTGCTGATGTTGGTATAGAGCCATCTATAGACCTTATTATGGACATAATCATTTTCATCTCTTTCGAATTTTTTAATTTTGAAGGATTTAATCTTTTGAGATAAATCCTTGAGTTTGTTAGATAAGGCCACTAAGTCATCTCTGTGCTGGTCATTCATATTGAGTGTTTGTAGTAAGGAATGAGACTGAGTCTTAATCTTTTCTATTTCATCATTGGAACGGGAAATTAGTAAAAGCATTAGGTCATGTGAACACTTGTTCAAGATTGCCACCCACTTTTGGTTGAACACAGGATCCTGGGTGAACATTCCCGGGGGTTTGAAAATGCGTAGCCCTCTGGGTATTCTATTAACCTTGATATATTCAGCTAAGGTAGATGCATGTAAATCTAAACGCAACTCTCTACATTTAAGTTTTTCGTATTCACTAAAGGAGGCTTGACTGTTCTGACCTGATTCATTGGGGTCAAATAGAGATCTGTCTTTGATTAATGAATCTTTAAATGCATCATCAAAACTCAAATGATCTAGCCACTCTGCCATAGCAAACAAAAGTTGCAGTTAACACAAGAAGACAATGGATTCCCACCAATACAAAAAACACAAATCCACTAAAAGTTGTGGTACATAAATCACAATGGTCGATATTGCCTAACAGTTTGTATATTACAATATTCAACAAACGGCAAAATTAAATGGTATAGGCATAACCCAGTATATAATGAACAACAACCAGTTGTTTACAAAGATTACACATACATAACATGAAGAGTCTTTTGGTGTAAAGACAACTTGTCTTCAGGGCATAAGATCCCTTGCTTAAGAGTAAGCGTACTGTAAAGAGTCTTTCTTGGTGTAAAACCAACTTCTCTTCAGGGCATAGGATCCCTTGCTTTAGAAAATTTTTTGGAGATCCAGGGGTTATCCAGAACATCTCATCAACAAGGCTAGCTCTAAAGCATCCAGCATCTCTCGAACCACTCTATTTGAGGATAAACAGATCACTTGTGACAACAGATTGATATGGCCCCTTACACTAACCAATTTGTCCAAGCATGTCATTAAAACTGTGAAAAAATATTGGCAACTGATAAGGGAGATACCTGGGTGCGAGAGACCTCCTGTGATTGCTCACAAGAGAACACAGAACATCAAGGATATGCTGGTACATTCTGATATAGATCATTGTTTTCGAACCTCTAAGGTTAAACACAATTTGGTAGGGAATTTTGCTTGCCATCACTGTTCGATATGTGCACAATTTATTCAGACAAAGACATTTCAGAATCCTGACACTAAGGCTTCTTACCCAATAAAACATTTTGCTACTTGTACCACTAAGGGAGTGGTCTACATTGTTTTTTGCCCATGCTCGCTTATGTACATAGGCCAAACAAGTAGACAGATCAAACAAAGGATCATAGAGCATAAGAGCAAAATTAGAAATCGCTCCGTGGATTCCACTTTCTATAAACATTTTGTGGATTTAAATCATGATGCAGATTCACTCCGGGTGCTTGTTTTGGAGGTTGTCACACCCCCCTCCAATTTGGATTTTGGCATTAAATTACTACAGCGTGAAGCCTTTTGGATCTTCACCCTGAAGACTACACATCCCAAGGGTCTGAATGATACCATCTCATATCAGTGTTTCTTATAAATCAGAGTACATAGCCCTTTAACACATTCTTGACTTGATCTACCTGGTTGGAGCCCCTTTAACTGGGTTACTTTATAAACTAGTTTCTACCTGATGACCTTTGTGCTTGCTAGAGAATCAAACTGCTGCAGAGCACGGCTTCTGAGTTCCTGTAAGTAACCTATGCCTGTTTATTTGTCCTTTGTTGTTATGTGAGTAATACATACAAATGTTTATCCCCCTCTGAGACATACTCTAGCCACCTGTGTATTTTCCCTATAGATCCACTGTTCCATTGTATAAAACACCCGAGGAGGGATTACTATTGTGAAGTACTTGATGTCTTATATATCCACCTGAGGAAGACTCCAGTCGAAACCGGTCGTGGATGTGGATATCCAAAAAATTTTCTAAAGCAAGGGATCCTATGCCCTGAAGAGAAGTTGGTTTTACACCAAGAAAGACTCTTTACAGTACGCTTACTCTTAAGCAAGGGATCTTATGCCCTGAAGACAAGTTGTCTTTACACCAAAAGACTCTTCATGTTATGTATGTGTAATCTTTGTAAACAACTGGTTGTTGTTCATTATATACTGGGTTATGCCTATACCATTTAATTTTGCCGTTTGTTGAATATTGTAATATACAAACTGTTAGGCAATATCGACCATTGTGATTTATGTACCACAACTTTTAGTGGATTTGTGTTTTTTTTTATCATTGTGATGGATCTGGGCATTGTATGTTTTTACCCTGTTTCCCCTTTCCTTCTGCTCCCTCACCCATGTTGTGCTTCAGTAGTTATATTTATATTTTTAATGTACCAAACATACCAAGTTTGTATGAAAATGTGACTATTTCCTGTGCTGGTCAATGACCGAAATAAATGATTTGATTTGATTTGCTGTCATGCTCTCCCGAAGGCTGCTACCGGAAGATCCTTTCCCAGAGAGACTCTGCCCCTGTGACTCAGGTCATGTAGAAACAATAGAACATGTGCTCCTTCAGTGCCCGTTCTACAGGGATATCCGTGCCAGGTAGGGCTGGGCAACCACGGAAAAATTTGTTTCTAAACTCGATTCGTTTTTTGGGGTTTTTTGTGTTTTGATATTTAAAAGAATTCCGAAATTTTTCTTTAAAAATGTTCGATATTTACGAAATTTCGTAAAATTACTAAATGAATTCGAAACGAATACGAATCGATTCGTTAATGGCAGACGCGACTGCGCAATACGCTAAAAAACCTCCAAATGGGACAGGAGGAACTTTTGAAGCTTCCCTCTCCCTCTGTTGTTGACTGTTGGTGTGATATTTATAATTTTTTTTCACTGATTAAACAAACAACAGCTATAAAACTTGCCCCAGACATGCGGAAATAATAACGAAACGATTTCGAAACAAATACAAAACAAATACGAAGCAATTACGAAATGAATTGAAAAATTCGTTTCGTTTTTTAGATGCTCCTGAATGGTTCGTTATCGCTTCATAACAAAAAAAAATAACGAATTTTTAACGAATTATGAAATTACAAAACGAAACCACCCAGCCCTAGTGCCAGGCTTATCTTACCTCTGATAGACAAGCACCCAGGCCATTCAGGACAATTTTATACCCCCCCTGCTACTTGTAGATACTAATTCAGCTACAACCTACAATGTTGCAAAGTTCTGTGCAGCAGCATACAAAATCTGTCAGTGGATGACTACTCCCAAAAGTTAACTGTGTGTCCAGTAATCATCTTCCCTGAATCTATAATTTGCTGATGGACCTGTGCATTGTATGTTTTTACCCTGTTTTCTCTTCCGCTCCCACACCCCTATTGTGCTTCAGTATTTATATTTATATTTTTAATGTACTAAACATATCAAGTGTGTATGAAAATGTGACTTCTATTTCCTGTGCTGGTCTATGACCGATATGAATGATTTGACTTTGAAATAAGTACTAGTATTACTATTATGCACAACAAAAGTCCTAAATGAAGCAGGAATTTCATCAAGGTTTCATTTTGGGATACTGTGAATGATGAGGCCAAAAGAAGGCAGAAAAGAGGAAGAAAAAATAATGTATGCTGGATTATTTCTCTTTCAAATAGAAATAATATATGCTGGATTTGGTCGACTTAAAATATTAGTCATAACTAGAAGCACTTTTGAAAAATCCCTTAGAATTTATGTGATTCAAGACCTTGTCATCGTCTCTTAGAAAAAAAGTCATAGTGATATTTCCCTCAAGCTATTGATCAAATGTTTCAGTGTTAGTTTCTAAGAGAGAAGAGGGATGGAATTTTGAATTGAGTAAGAAAACCTCCACAAATGCAAACAGATCAGCTGTTGAATGGTACAAGCAGATGGTTCCAACATAGTTCAGCAATTTAATCTATGTAGTTGTGTGAATCTACATGGATCAGGTCTGCAGCTTGTCTAGTAATTTTTGCTTTCTGCTGTGGCAAATATGATTAATAGAATTATTATGCAGGATTTAACCATGCAACTGCTATATTTTAATTAGAACTGAATCCCAACAATCACCTCTTGCCTTGTGCTAATATTTATTTCTTGATGCCTGTGTGGAACACATCCAAATATAAGAAGATTCAAGAAAAGGAGGATAAAAATCTACAAAATAATCTAACTAAATATCTAGCCTGAAAAAGAGTCCTGTATCATTCACAAATATGGTCAGAATGACCATAATGTTTATTGAATGCTTTTCAACAACTTAAAGATGATGCTTTATGCTTCAAATCTATTTTAGCCCTATCATAATGTATCACACTTTAAGAAGCATATGGGACTTCACAGGAGGTATTTACTAGGGCTGTGCAAAAAAAATCATTTTTGCCTTGTATGTCAGATCTATTTTGTAAGATCTGTCCATATGAGGCGATATTAAGAAATGCGAGGAACACCCACACAAAAAAACCCCGTAAGAATCAAAACACTCATCTATGACTTTTCATTAAAATTCAGTAAACCTCATAAGTCTCCCAAAGTCAGTTTCATTTTTAGCACAAGCAACCTGTACCAGTGATGTATTGTCGAAGGCTTTCATGGCTGGAATCACTGGGTTGCTGTAGGTTTTTCTGGGCTATATGGCCATGTTCTAGAGGCATTTTCTCCTGACATTTAGCCTGCATCTGTGGCAAGCATCCTCAGAGGTAGTGAGGTCTGTTGGAAGTAGGAAAATGGGTTTATATATCGGTGGAATGACCAGGGTGGGACAAAGGACTTTTGTCTGCTGGAGCTAGGTGTGAATGTTTCAACTGACAACCTTGATTAGCATTTAATGGCTTGGAAGTGCCTGGGGGAATCTTTTTTGAGAGGTGATTTGATGTACCGGTGATGTGAAGCCAAAAGGGAAATTCTTCTTTAAACTAGGGAGAGTCAGGTTGCCTGTCACTATTGTGAGAGGGCAAGTGAGCTGGGAGGGAGACTGAGCATTCTATGAAATGTAATTTGGGAAGGCGAGGATACCTGTGGCAAATAATTCAAAAGGCCCTGCCCTAAACTACATTTTCTAGAATTCTGCTTGCACCAGAAAACCCCAATGAGGTAGGGCAGATCTATTGTCTGCCCATAGCAGCTGCCAGACGTGCAGTTTAGAGCTCTAATAAATTAGTGAATCTTCAAAGAGGATAGTAAATCTGTTCTGGACTACAAGAAAAATCCCTCAGTTGAAATTCTATGGTATGTGTTGTGTGTCATATAGAGGCATTCAAGGGGATAGCTGTTGTGGCTCTTTAAAAAAGGTTTTGTCTTAAATTCTACTCCTTCTTTTTTATTATGTCTTTATATTTGGGCCAAGTACATTTAAGATGAAAAATCAACAAGAATTAAAGGATATAAACAGCAAAATCTCCTGGTACCAATACGAACAAATCAAAGAACATTTCAAGATAAGTAAAGAAAAAGGTTTTGAAGAGGGAACACATTTCTGGGACAAAATAATGCAAACGGAAAACAAATTACTTTCAAAAATATACAAAAAAACTTCTAGAAGAAGCAGGATGCAAAGAGGAGGGGAAAATCTATGTGAAAAAATGGAAAGATAATATATGAAGAGAGATAAGGAAGGAAGAATGGGAAGAGGTATGGAACAGGAAACTAAAACACTCAAAAGCAATGAAACTCAAAGAAAATTGGATTAAGATGGCCCATAGATGGTACATAACTCCACACAGATTAGGGAAATTTAACAAAAATACAAACACAAAATGCTGGAAGTGTGGAAAACAGGAAGGGACATATTACCATCTATGGTGGACCTGCCCAAAAGCAATATCATACTGGAAAAGATACAAAAAACACTACAAAAATATTGGAGATAGACATACCTCGAAAAGCAGAAACTTTCCTATTAGGAATACACAATATAAAAATGGATAGAAACAAAGATAAAATTCTATTTCTACTAACAACGGCAGCAAGAGTAACATACGCAAAACACTGGAAGAAGAAAGACCCACCAGAAGAAGAGGAATGGGTGACAAAAATACTTGATATAAGAAATATGGATAAACTGACTTATATACTATCAAAAAAAGGGTACTCCAATGGCAGAAATAGATTGGAATCAAGTTACAACATACTTAGTAAAAGAAAAGAACATGGAAATAATTATATGAAAGAAAAGATGGAAAATACAAAACAGGGGTGAGCAAGATATAAAAGAAGGAAAAACGATGAAGAAGAAGAGAAGGAAGAGGAAAGAACCTCCCAGAAGATACCAGGAAGTCAACTCCACATCCACAATAAACAACCCCCCCCCCCCCGCCCTCACTGTGTACTCTTTATCTCTATTTCTTTCACCATACACTCAATATGAACCCAACAGCCACCGGAATCAGGTGGCTCTGGGTACTTGATAAAAAGGAACACCTCGATGGAAAGAAACCAGACACTCTTTACTTTAACTATTCTGCTACCCCCCCCCCCTTTTCTCTTTTTCTACTCTTTACCCTCATACTTTTCCCACTCAATTTCTTCTTTTGCATTATATGTTGTTATGTAAAATCAATAAAGATTATTTTTTTAAAAAAAATAAAAATAAATAAAAAAGGTTTTGTCAAAAATTAAAAAAAATCCCAGATATCAGTAGATGTGTGAATCTTTCTAAAATTTGGGGAAATGATTCCCTGATTGTCTTTTGTCATTATAGACAGTAGCCCTTGTAGGTTTTTTTAATGTTGTTTGTAAAAACCTCCAAAATTCCCCCAAAATTAGTGAAACGTTCTGAAACTTGGGGGGGGGGGGTGATAAATGTGTTCTAAAGTTTCAGCAATTTTCATCCTAATAGCTCTAAAAATGAGGGAGAAAGGAACCCCTGAATTTTCCCCACTGGCAGAATTACTTAATGAAAAAGTCACAAAAAACATTATAGAATCATAGAGTTGGAAGAAACCTCATGGGCTGTCCAGTCCAACCCCCTACCAAGAAGCAGGAAAATTATATTGTTATAGTAATCATATTGACTTCTTGGGATAGAATTGATCCCAATTTAGTGATGAGTACTGAAACATTTTTTCATTGATCGCACAGACCTAGTATTTACCATCCTTTGTACAGTTTCAACATTTAAAAAGCGAACTTATGTGATCAAGCCTAGTGTGAAAGGCACAGAAGTGCACACCACTTAGGTAAGAGTCATGCATTAATTAGACACATTAATTGTATTTTTTTTCTTTCATAGTTTTTCAGCAAATCTGAGCAAGCAAGGACATATAAAGGCGGTCCCAGAATTATAAACATCCAACTTACAAATGACTCATAATTAAGAAATGGGTGAGACAACAAGAAGTGAGAGAAAGGGAAATTCTACTCCTTGGGAGGGAAATTCACACTGAAAGTGTTATCATGGGGAAAAGGTGTCTCCACTGCAGCTTTACCACCAATTCTTGCTTCCACAGGAAGTGAATTTTTTCCAAAATTCAATTATCACAGGGATAGAAAGTGAGGTGAAATCCTCCGAACAGGGGCACAGACAGCAAAATAAACACCACAGGGGCGTTAACCATTTTCTATGTTATCTAAAGCTAAAATATATAGATTTTTGGTTAGAGTAACACTTAAAATGTACTTGTTCCAACTTACATACCAATTCAACTTAAGAACAAACCTACATAACCTCTCTTGTTTGTAACTTGGGGACTGCTTGTATTGTAGTACTATTGTAGTTTGATAGTATTTTAACATCCATGGCTCAGTGCTATAACTGAGGAGTTATAGTTAGGTCAGTGTTGGGGTTCAGCCTCTGTGTGACCCTGTACCTGATTCTTTGATTGTATTTCCTGTTGCCAATGTAGATGTCAATGTTGATTCTGAGGCCAATATAGATATTAATACTGATGATGGGTTGAATAGTGAAAATCCTACACCCTTGGAAAGTGAAAGTCCAAGTTCCCATGAGAACAGTCATTCCGAACCAAGTGGAGAAGTTTCACTCCGTTTTTCTCCCAGCCTTAGTTCCCCAGAAAATCTGACACCTGGTCAGCCTAATGAGGGAAGGAGGGGGCAGATTCGGCAGAGCAGGGGAGAAGCACAAAGTTTACGGAGGTTAGAAAGATTGAGAGAAATGCAAACAAAAACTTCAGACATCTCTCGTAATAGATTTCTCTCCTTTAAGAGTGCTGAGTCTGAAGCTGCCTTCAGACCAGGCATCGTTCCAGTTCCAAGTGCATGCCTGTGGAAGCCTCCTGATTCAAGTGGTTGGGTTTCTCATAGTTTCTCAAGTTGTACCAAATACCATTAGCTGGGAGCTAGCGGATTTCATGATTAATCAAGAGTAAATCATCGTTTGCTGCTTTTTTTGGGGGGGGGGGGGGACTTGTTCACAGACATTGCTTGTTGCTGTTTTGCTATGGTTTTTACTTACCTCTGATTCTTCCTCTGCTTTGCATTCAATGTTTTTCAATAAAAAGAATTGTATTCCTGCAGTCAAGTGTGGTGGATTGTTGTCAAGAGGGTCCAGTTTCCTGTTCTGGATTGCAACAGTTAGCACTTAGGGCTGGGCGGTTTCGTTTCGTTAATTCGTAATTCGTTAATAATTCGTTAATTTTTTCAATTACAAAACGATAACGAACCATTCTGGAGCAATTATTTAAAAAAAACGAATTTTCAAAAACGTTTGGTAAATGCTTCGTATTTCAATATTGTATTCGTTTTGTTAATGTTTTGAGGTCGTTTCGTTATTATTTCCGTATGTCTGGGCCAGTTTTATGGTTTAATTAGTGAAAAAAAATTATAATATCACACCAACAGTCAATAACAGAGGGAGAGGGAAGCTTCAGAAGGTTTTGGAGGTTTTTTAGCGTATTTCGCGGTCGCGTCCGCCATTAACGAATTGATTCGTTATTGTTTCGGAAATCGATTCGTTAATTTTTTACCATTTACGAAATTTCGTAAATATCGAACTTTTTAAAAGGAAAATTTTGTAATTATTTTAAATATCGAAACAAAAAAAACCCCCAAATACAAATCGATTTTAGAAACAATTTTTTCCGTTGTTACCCAGGCCTATTAGCACTCTTTAGCAAAAAAACAAACAAACAAACAAAACCAAAGCTGTTATATTGCAACTCCAATGATTCCACAGCATCAAGCGATGGCAAGTAAAGTGTACTCAACCAGAGGTTTGAGAGTGATCTCGGATTTTTCTGTTTGACTCAAGGAGGAGAGACCACCAGGAGCCTAAATGACCTCCATAGAAAATAAGCACTTTGTACATGAAGTCAACCAGAGAAAGATCAACTATAGTCGACTTGTTTTCCTTTCTCCCTATTAGGAAAAAAAATTGCTCTGTGAATTGCCCTGAACCTGCTGCTTGACTGGCTAGCCAAAAGGACTGCCAGTTTGTCTGCACATAAACATCTCAACCAGATCAGATAATCACCAGAGACATTTCTCTGAATGCTTCTTAAATGAGAGCTCCAGTAGATAGCAACCAAGAAAGAGTCTTCTCTGTAGATAACAGGCAGTTTTTGTTTTTCTCTCACTGGGTTAGGTAATTTCAAGGTATGCATCCAGCCTTCTTTGTGCCTTGCCCTTGATGTTAACATTTGAGAGCAGATGCAAAATCAGAAAATAGTATTTACTAGGCTTGGGCGGTTTCGTTTGTTAATTTCGTAATTCGTTATTAATTCGTATTTAAATTAGCTTATGATCCAATATTGAGCCATGCAGGAATAGTGTGAGGAGTAAATTAGATTCGAAACAATTTTTTCAATTTATTTCATAATTATTTCGTAATTATTTCAAAATTATTTCGTAATTATTTCGTAATTATTTTTGCATGTCTGGTGTAAGTTTTATAGTTGTTGTTTGTTTTATCACACCATCAGTCAACAACAGAGGGAGAGGGAAGCTTCAGAAGTTCCCCCTGTCCCATTTGGAGGGTTTTTTTAGCATATTGCGCAATCGCGTCCGCCATTAACAAATCAATTCGTAATTTTACGAAATTTCATAAATTTCAAAATTTTTAAAAGCAAAATTTTGGAATTCTTTAAAAAAATGAAACGCGATGGACCCCTAAAAACGAAGCGAGTTTAGAAACAATTTTTTCTGTTGTTACCCAGGCCTAGTATTTACACCTGGCATCCGGATATAACTGAATGCTTCCCTCGTGGGTAGAGTTCAAAGCTGCGTTTCTAATAAATCTATGACCAATAATAAATTCTGGAATTGTTTAGAGACTTTGTATTCCTACTGTATGCAACAATGAGGTGAAACTGAACAGCAGCAAAGACAACTCAAAGGGAATGAGTCAAAAGACCGCTACCTGCAACTAACTCTTGGAGAACATGCAAGCAGCTGTCTTGATTTTGATTAATATTATTATGCAGCCTGCTAAAATAGAATCTCATAAATATCCATGAAACATTTTATTAGATGACTGTAAATACTTAACATCATTCCTCGCAACCCATCACTGAAACGTAAAAAAAAAAAACTGAGAAGAGAGGTGTTTAAATGTGCAAATAAGATGATTCTGCAGAATTATGTTGGATTTTTTTATTTTTATTTCAGCAATATGCCTACAGTAGTTAAAGTGCAAAAGTAGAGGCTCACCTTAGAAGACCTCACTGAATATGTAATAAAGATACATTGGTTGCAGCCCCCAATCTACCCCCACACAATATGGATACTGGTCCATAGAAAGTTAGCCAACTAAATTTCTTCTTCTTAGCATAGTGATATTCTAAAAGTCTGATACTTTTTTTATTTACTACTAGTGGTCCCCTGCCACGTGTTGCTGTGGCCCAGTTTGGTGATCTGGAAAATAAAGTAATGAGAACATGTTGGTTTCTAATATATGCTTGTGGGTTAAAAGTATTTCTTGCTGTTTCTTTGTCAGTGTTGATGTGGAGATTATCTGGTTTGCCTACTCTGGAACATGCAACATATAATTGTCCTCCTTTAGGGGTCCCTTTTAAATCTTTGATACTGCATCTGTCATATACATATACGTGTGTGTGTCTGAATGGCTGGATGGCCCTTCGTCAGAAGGGCTTTGATTATGTATTGTCGAAGGCTTTCATGGCTGGAATCACTAGGTTCTTGTGGGTTTTTTCGGGCTATAGAGCCATGTTCTAGAGGCATTTCTCCTGACGTTTCGCCTGCATCTATGGCAAGCATCCTCAGAGGTTGAGAAGGTCTGTTGGAAGTAGGAAAAATGGGTTTATATATCTGTGGAATGGCTGGGGTGGGGCAAGGAGCTCTTCCCTGCTGCAGTTAGGTGTGAATGTTTAGCTGATCACCTTCATTAGTATTTGAAGGCCTGCCTGAGTCTGGGAAAATCTGTTGCTGGGAGGTGTTAATCTGTGCCTGGTTTTTTCCTCTCTGTTGTTTAGCTGTTATAATTTTAGAGTTTTTTAATACTGGTAGAACTCTAGAACATGGCTCTATAGCCCGAAAAACCCACAAGAACCTAAAACCGAAACATTCACACCTAACTGCAGCTGGGAAGAGCTCCTTGCCCCACCCCATTCCACAGATATATAAACCCATTTTTCCTAATTCCAACAGACCTCACTACCTCTGAGGATGCTTGCCATAGATGCAGGCGAAACGTCAGGAGAAATGCCTCTAGAACATGGCTCTATAGCCCGAAAAACCCACAAGAACCTGGCTTTGATTATGTTTTCTTGTCCTGGTGAAGGGAGTTGGACTGGATGGCCTTAAGGCAGCATTTCTCAACCTGGGAAGTCAAGACCGGGGGGGGGGGGTACCAGCGGGGTGTCAGAAGGGTCACCAAAGACCACCAGAGAACACAGTATTTTCTGTTGGTCATGAGGGTTCTGTGTGGGAAGTTTGCCCCAATTCTGTTCTTGGTGGGGTTCAGAATCCTCCTTGATTGTAGGTGAACTATAAATCCCAGTGACTACAACTCCCAAATGTCAAGGTCTATTTTCCCCAAACTCCATCTGTGTTCATATTTGGGCATATGGAATATTTGTGCCAAGTTTGGTCCAGATCCCTCATTGTTTGAGTTCGCAGTGCTCTCTGGATGGAGGCGAACTACAACTTCCAAACTCAAAGTCAATGCCCACCAAACCCTTCCAGTGTTTTCTGTTGGTCATGGGAGTCCTGTGTTCCAAGTTTGGCTCAATTCCATCATTGGTGGAGTTCGGAATGCTCTTTGTTTGTAAGTAAACTATAAATCCCAGCAACTGCAATACCCAAATGACAAAATCATAATGTTTTGAGTGAGAATCACTCCTTGTGTTGTGAGACGTTTTGTTGCCAAATTTGGTGTGATTTCGTTCAATGGTTTTTTTGTTTTTAAGGTACTCATTATGCACAGAGCATTTTTTATATATAGATTACTATGTCCATCCAAATAGAAGGTTTTCAGTTTTACCTTGTTCTGTTTCTTTATTACACACAACCTTCCTAAGAACATGTGATTACTTCTCTTTGCCTTATTTTGTGCACATTTTTATTTTCAGGACAGCCTAGGCTGTAAACCTTAGCCAGAAATCTTCATTGTGAACATTTCAATTTAGATCTCCACATTTCTAGACCAAAATTATCAACTCACTATGTCAGAGTGCTATCCTAGAGCCACATGTCATCCTAAAGCTGCTTTGCTTACCCATCCAGATTTTTTAAAGAAGTGCCAATCGTTAGCAAATGAAATGAATAATGAGACCACAGACATATATATCTATGGGGTAAAATATGGGCAAAATAATTGAATAGACACTATGCATGGTTAGTAGGCTTGGGTAACCACGGAAAAATTTGGTTCTAAACTCGTTTTGTTTTTAGGGGGCCCTTGCGTTTCGTTTTTTTTAATAATTCCGAAATTTTCCTTTAAAAAATTTCGAAATATACGAAATTTCGTATAATTACGAATCGATTTATTAATGGCGGGCGCGATTGCGCAATATGCTAAAAAACCTCCAAATGGGACAGGGGGAACTTCTGAAGTTTTCCTCTCCCTCTGTTGTTGACTGTTGGTGTGATAAAACAAACAACAACTATAAAACTTGCACCAGACATGCGAAAATAATTACAAAATAATTACAAAATAATTGCAAAATAATTACAAAATAAATTGAAAAAAAATGTTTCGAATCTAATTTACTCCTCACACTATTCCTGCATGGCTCAATATTGGATCGTAAGCTAATTTAAATACGAATTAATAACGAATTATGAAATTAACGAACGAAACCGCCCAAGCCTAATGGTTAGGTTTGGTTGGAATCTTCATAATTCGGAATAAATTTGGAAAGGTTTGCTCTTTGAAGAGATTTCAAAGTTTTTAAGGAAACCAGAAATCCCTTTGCCCTTCCAAAGCTTTTTCCGCCATTTCCGTTACAAAGCAGTAAGTGAGTCAGAAATGATTCAGCCTTTCCCTGCTTATGGTCCCTGGCCTTGGCTCAAGCCAGAGAAGCCGTTTTAAACCAGAGTGGATGAATTTCCTCCCTTTCCTCTCCCCCCGCTTCTGTCTCAAGCCTGGGGAAGTGTTTTAAACCAGAGTGGATGAATGTCCTCCCTTTTCTCCCCCCCCCCCCGCTTCTGGAGTAAAACAACTACTTTCAAAGTAAAGACCACTCAATGAAACAGGAAATAACACTTTCAAACCATTAAGGGAGGATTTGGAAGTCTCAAAATTTTTGAAAAGTTTAGAATTTTTTTCTGTGAAAATCGGAATTGACTTTAGAATTGAATCACCAGTTTTGAACCATTTTTCTAATTGAACAAGCCCAGTAGACGCCTAATTAGGATTTTTTTCTTGGTGATATGCAAAAATATTATTATTATCATAATCAGCATCGTTTTATTTATTTATTTATTTATTTATTATTTAAACTTATATGCCACCACTCCCCTGGGGCTTACAAGAATAGCTAAAAGAATAGCTAAAATCTAACAAAATTTAAAAGCAATTTAAAACAATTTAAAAACAACACTATCAAACATTAAAAACCTGTCCAAACAGGTATGTCTTACATGCCCTGCGGAAAGCTGGTAAGTCCCACAAGGCACGGACTTCAGGTGGCAGAGTATTCCAGAGTGATGGTGCCACTGCTGTGAAGGTTCTGCGTCTGGTTGCTGTTAGACGCAAGGTCTTGACACTGGGGACTTCCAATAGATCTTGGTCCGCAGAACGGAGGGATCTCTGGGGTTGGTAGGGGGTGAGGCGGCCCCTCAGATACATCGGCCCCAGACCATACAAGGCCTTAAAGGTGAGTACCATCACTTTGAAAGTGATCCGGTGCTTAATTGGTAACCAATGCAGCTGTTGTAAGATTGGTGTTATGTGGCATCTCATCGGAGTTCCCGCAAGAAGCCGAGCAGCTGTATTTTGTACCAACTTGAGCTTCCGGATCACCGACAAAGGAAGACCAGTGTAGAGGGCGTTACAGTAGTCCAGTCTTGAGATGACCGTGGCCTGGATTACCGTAGCTAGGTCGTCCCTGGACAGGAAGGGGGCCAGCCGTCTAGCCTGCCGCAGATGAAAGAAGGCGGTTCTGCTAACGGTGGAGACCTGGGCCTCCATCGTCAGCAGAGGGTCCAAAAGGACTCCCAGACTCTTTACCAATGATGACGATCATCATCATTATTGTTATTTATCACACTTGGGAAATGTTTGACATGTGATCAAATACAAAAAACCAGCATAGTGATTTTGTTTGCTGTGTACTAATCTTGTAATGTATCAAATAATGATATTTTATTTCTATACAGACCTCTCTCCCAAAAGGGACTCAGGGTGGTGTAATGTAATGGAACAAGTAACCTAGTGCTTGGCAGCAGGGGCAGTTGGCCTCTCCTTGACCTATTATTCATATTCCATTGGGAAATAACACCAGCCATGAGGGATATTTGCTTTCCTACTGGGATACTCCCAGGTCAACTATTTTATCCAAGGCTAATCCTCAAGTCACCTGACCTCTATAGAAAAGGAAAACTCTGAAGCCAGCCCCAATAATAGTCTCTTTCCCTCACCCCTCTGGCTGAGGGAAAGTTCCAAAATCCTATTCTTCACCAAATAGGTGTCAAGGATGCTCTCCTCACAGGGAAAACCACTCAATAACAGAAAAGGTAGCATTGATCAACAACATCACTTCACATCAAAAGGATAGTTAAGCTGTGGGGGCAATCTATATACAAAGGGAAGAGAAATACCCTTAGTGGGTTGTTGTATTATTTTATTTTATTTTATTTGAGAACACAGAAATGCTGGACCACTCTCACAACCACCATGTCAGACTACACAGAGAAGCCATTGAAATACACAAGCATGTGGACAATTTCAACAGAAAGGAGGAAACCATGAAAATGAACAAAATCTGGCTACCAGTATTAAAAAAAACTCTAAAATTGCAACAGCTCAACAACAGAGAGGAAGCAGGCAGGGCCATCTAATTATCTCTCAACAAAAGTTTGCCCCAGGCGCAGTCAGGCCATTGTATGCTAATCAAGGTGGCCAGTTGAAACATTCACACCTAGCTCTAGCAGAGAAGAGTCCTTTGTCTCACCCTGGTCATTCCACAGATATATAAACCCCTTTTGCCTAGTTCCAACAGACCTCACTACCTCTGAGGATGCTTGCCAAAGTGCAGGCGAAACGTCAGGAGAGAATGCCTCTAGACCATGGCCATACAGCCCGAAAAAACCTACAACAATCCAGTGATTCCAGCCATGAAAGCCTTCGACAATATAATACCCTTAGTGTCCATCCTTAGAAGCCCAACAGACCTGAGTAAGCTCAATCAAGACCAAGTGATGAGAAGCCATATATACAAGTGTACAGCCAGCTAGCTGGGGAAGCGATAAACAGGATGCTAGATGTGAGAATCAAGGTATGCAAAACACTGGAAGACCCATTGCCAAGCATGTGAACAATCAGTAAAGAAAGAGATGCACATGCTGGAATAGGGTACAAAACAGAACTTTCAGCTCAATGACTAAGGAGTTCTAGAAGAGTTTCACAGAACCAACTTCTGGGTGCATCTTTCTAGGAAAGAAGAGAGCCACCCTAATAGACAGCACCCAAGCATCATTCCAGACAGCTGATCCAGAAGAAATAACATTATAGATAGATTGAAAATCATTGAGAGACACAAAGAGGATACAATTTCTTTGTCCAAATCTCATACAAAAGTAAGCCACTTGGATGATTAAAGCAGTTCCCATGCCATAAACAGACCTAAAGCCAGATTTAAATTAAACTATATGCTCTGTCTCCTCCAGGAACTCCTGGAGCTTGGTTGCTGCTATTTGCTCCAGAAATTAAGTACTAGAAACTGACCAATAATTATCCAGCATGAGGAGATTCAGGGAAGGCTTTTTCAATAGAGGACATCCTCCATAAATTTACATAATAGCTTTTTAAGGCCATCTAAGTTACCAGCCACCATTAAATCTTCCAAAAGTATTCCCAACCTCTGAGAGTTGTTTCTAACCTGGACTCAAATGAATTCCCACATCCTAGATACTGAACTAGATAGATAATTTGTTCTGTCCAGGAGGGCCGAGAGCAATTAAGACATGCTGAGGCCCAAAACCACATCAAGTTCAAGAAACTCCTATAATGATGGTGAAAAAAAAGGTAGAAAGAGAAATAATTTGAAAATTAGAACAGGGTTGGGATTTTTATTTTGTGTTTTTGTGTTGTTATTGCTATATCCTTGCTTTGAGGAATGGTTTAGATTCCTCTTATAAACTGAGGCTTTTAACAGCACATCTCATTTTCTCACCATCTGAACAGAAAGAATATTATACTTAGAAAATGTGAATATTTGTCATTCTTGGTATGTTTGCACATTTTGAGACACCTACTAGAAGCTGAAATACAGTGTGACCATCATATATGTGGAACTGATGTATGTGGTTGAATGTATAACTTATAAGTTTTACTAGCAGTCCCCTGCCACACGTTGTTGTGGCCCAGTCTGGTGATCTGGAAAATAAAGTAATGAGAAAGTGTTGGTTTGTAATATATGTAATGTCTTGATGCTTGTGGGTAAACAGTATTTCTTGCTGTTTCTTTGCCAGTGCTGATGTAGAGATCTGGTTTGCCTATTCTGGAACATGTAACATATCATTGTCCTTCTTTAGGGGTCCCTTTCAAATCTTTGATACTGCATCTGTCATATACATATATGTGTGTGAATGGCTGGATGGCCCTTTGTCAGGAAGGCTTTGATTATGTTTTCTTGCCCTGGTGAAGGGAGTTGGACTGGATGGTCTTAAGGCAGCATTTCTCAACCTGGGGGTCAGGACCCCTGGAGGGGTTGTGAGGGGGTGTCAGAAGGGTCGACAAAGACCACCAGAAAATACATATTTTCTGTTGGTCATGGGGGTTCTGTGTAGGAAGTTTGCCCCAATTCTGTCATTGGTGGGGTTCAATGGAATCTTTGATTGTAGGTGAACTATAAATCCCAGTAACTACAACTCCCAAATGTCAAGGTCTATTTCCCCCAAATTCCATCTGTGCTAATATTTGGGCATATTTCGGCTTGAAGGTGGTGTTGTTGAACGCCAGGTCTGTCAACGGAAAAACAACTTGGATCCAGGATTTAATTCTGGAGGAGCGGGCAGATCTGGCGTGCATCACGGAGACCTGGCTGGATGAAGCGGGGGGTGTAAACCTCTCCCAGCTTTGTCCTCCAGGTTTCTCCGTGCAACACCAACCAAGAGCCGGAGGACGGGGAGGCGGTGTCGCAGTGGTCTATAGAGATTCCATCCATCTGACCAGGAGCCCCATCCCGCAGACCACAAATTTTGAATGCGTCCACCTGAGGGTGGGTGACCGGGACAGAATAGGGATTCTGTTAGTGTACCGTCCACCTCGCTGCACTACAGTCTCCCTACCTGAGCTAGCGGGGGTGGTCTCGAGCCTGGCGGTGGAGTCCCAACGGCTTCTTGTGCTGGGGGACTTCAACATCCACGCCGAGGCAACCCTCACAGGTGCGGCTCAGGACTTCATGTCCGCCATGGCAACCATGGGGCTGTCCCAACGAATAACTGGCCCCACCCACTGTGCTGGACATACATTGGACTTGGTTTTCTGCCAGGGATGGGAGCAGGGTGGCGGTGTGGAGGAGTTGGCCATCTCTCCGTTGCCGTGGACCGACCACTTCCTGATTAGATTTAGACTCACTGCGCCCCCTAACCTCCGCAGGGGTGGAGGACCCATTAAGATGGTCCGCCCCAGGAGGCTAATGGATCCAAATGGATTCCTGACGGCTCTTGGGGAGTTTCCCGCCACCTTGGTAGGTGCTCATGTCGAGGCCTTGGTCGCTCTCTGGAATGGGGAGATGACTAGGGCAATTGACATGATCGCTCCGGAACGTCCCCTCTCAAGTAACCGAGCTAAACCAGCTCCTTGGTTCACTGAGGAGCTGGCAGCGATGAAGCGAAAGAAGAGGGGTCTAGAGAGCGTGTGGCGCTCGGACCCAAGCGAGCCAAACCGAACACGGTTTGTGTCCTTTTTAAGGGCATATGCCGCGGCAATAAAAGCCGCAAAGAAAACTTTCTTTGCGGCCACTATTGCGTCTGCAAAAACCCGTCCGGCGGAGTTGTTTCGGATTGTCAGAGGTCTTTTAACTCCCCCTATCTCAGGTGGGAGCCCTGACAACTCGGCAGCGCGCTGTGAAGCATTTGCTCGGTTCTTTGCAGACAAAGTCGCTTTGATCCGCTCTGGGCTGGACGCCACATTAAATGCAGTCTCTGTGGATGTGACACAAGCACCTGCTTGTCCGATTTTGTTGGATTCTTTTCAGTTTGTGAAACCCGAGGATGTGGACAAGATACTTGGAGGAATGAGACCCACCACGTCCATCCTAGACCCCTGCCCATCCTGGCTTCTGAAGGAGGCCAGAGGGGGATTGGCCGAGTGGGTAACGGTGGTGGTTAATGCCTCCCTTCGGGAAGGCAAGATTCCAGCGAGCTTAAAACAAGCTATTATAAAACCGCTGTTGAAGAAACCATCACTGGACCCGACTCAATTCGTCAACTATCTGCCTGTTTCCAATCTCCCCTTTTTGGGCAAAGTCATGGAACGTGTGGTGGCCTCACAACTCCAGGTATTCTTGAGAGACACGGATTATCTGGATCCGGCACAGTCTGGTTTCAGACCGGGACATGGAACTGAGACGGTCTTGGTCGCCTTAGTGGATGATTTGCGCCGGGAGCTAGACAGGGGGAGTGTGTCCCTGTTGGTGATCCTGGACCTCTCAGCGGCCTTCGATACCGTCGACCACGGTATCCTTCTGGGGCGCCTTGCGGAAATGGTCGGGGGCACTGCGTTGCAGTGGCTCCGATCATTTCTGGAGGGTCGTACCCAGAAGGTGTTATGGGGGGACTCCTGCTCAGCGCCACGGCCGTTGACCTGTGGCGTTCCTCAGGGTTCCATCTTGTCCCCCCTGCTGTTTAACATCTACATGAAGCCGCTGGGTGAGATCATCCGGAGTTTCGGGGTGCGGTGTCACCTGTACGCAGATGACGTCCAACTCTGTCACTCCTTTCCACCTGCTACTAAGGAGGCTGTCGAAGTCCTGAACCGGTGTCTGGCCGCTGTAATGGTCTGGATGAGGGCGAACAAACTGAAATTAAATCCAGACAAGACAGAGGTACTCCTGGTCAGTCGCAAGGCCGAGCAGGGTATAGGGTTACAGCCTGTGCTGGACGGGGTCGCACTCCCCTTGAAGGCGCAGGTTCGCAGCTTGGGTGTGACCCTGGATTCATCTTTGAGCCTGGATCCCCAGGTTTCATCGGTGACCAGGGGAGCATTTGCACAGCTTAGGCTCGTGCGCCAGCTGCGCCCGTACCTTGGGAAGTCTGACTTGGCCACGGTGGTACATGCTTTGGTCACATCCCGCCTCGACTACTGCAACGCTCTCTACGTGGGGCTGCCCTTGAAGACGGCCCGGAAGCTTCAGCTAGTCCAACGCGCGGCAGCCATGTTATTAACAGGAGCAGGACGCAGAGAGCGTACAACGCCCCTGCTGTCCCAGCTCCACTGGCTGCCGATTTGCTACCGGGCCCAATTTAAGGTGCTGGTGTTAGCCTACAAAGCCCTAAACGGTTCCGGCCCAAAATACCTTGCAGACCGCATCTCGGCCTACGAGCCCACGAGGGCCTTGAGATCATCCGGGGAGGCTCTTCTCTCGGTCCCGCCTGCCTCGCAGGCACGTCTGGCGGGGACGAGAGAGAGGGCCTTCTCGGTGGTGGCCCCCCGGTTGTGGAACACCCTCCCTACTGAAGTTAGACAGGCGCCCTCTTTGATGGCCTTTCGTAGGAGCCTGAAAACTTGGCTCTGCGAGCAGGCCTTCAACTAAGTGTATCTGTGGAACGACGTTAGAATGGACTATGACTACGAACTTGGCTATGACCCCTAGGATTAGACGAAGCGGATTTTTAGTATAAGTATATGTTGTAGTAGTAGTTTGTTATGTATTGTTATGATTTTTGTATGCTGTCTTTCTATGTTGCTGTTCACCGCCACGAGTCGCCCCTAGGGCTGAGAGTGGCGGTCAATAAGTACAAGAAATAAATAAATAATAAATAAATATATGCTGTTTTATTGCAAATTTTATTAAGGGAGTAAAGGAAAGTAGGTGAACTACAACTCCCAAACTCAAGGTGTGCCCACCAAGCCCTTCTAGTCTTGTCTGTTGGTCAGGGGAATCCTGTGTGCCAAGTTTGGTTCAATTCCATTGTTGGTGGAGTTCAGAATGCACTTTGATTGTAGGTGAACTATAAATCCCAACAAGTACAACTCCCAAATGATGAAATCATGATGGTCACTCCTTGTGTAGTGAGATGTTTTGTTGCCAAATTTGGTGTGATTTCGTTCATTGGTTCTTTTGTTTTTAAGGTACTCATTATGCACAAATATACATAGATAGATTGATTAGTGACATGTGTACAAATTCCACCTTGTTCTCAGTACCTCTGTCATTCATCCCATTGAAAATAATACAGTTTGCCATTGCCATAGTTTCTCATATCCACATGAAGTCCAGAAATGTATCATGAAGACATGCTGCTGTAACCAAAGGAGTTTTAGCAGCTCTATGAGTACTATTCTGGCAGTTCTTGTTAACCGTTATAAACAAACAGCAAACTGAATTTAAAGTATTATATCTGTTTTTCCCCCCATTTTCCAATAAAAGAAGCTTTGTTTTTTACTCACGGCAGTGCCAGGTGATTTTAACCTCTTTTTCTTGCACTGCTAGTTTACATGAATCTATTTAAGCCATGCATTTTACAATAAGGTAGCTTCCCTCAGGTTGCAATCATAGGGCCAACAGTTTGGCAATCATCGTTAGAATCTTTAGATCCACCCCTTTTCCCAGGTTTTTGGAGGGAAAGGAGGACTCTGCTCAGTCTCACCGTTTTGGAGCCTAACAGCAGGACATGTGGGTCTCTCTCTCCCACTTGCACAAAGGCTTCACTTCTCACAGCTTTTGCTGGGGGAATACAGCACAGCCTTTGCTGGAACAACAGGACCGTTCCACAGCTTTTGCTGGGGGTTAAAGAAATAGATCCACAGCTCTGCTGGGGAGTAAAGAAATAGTTCCTACAGCCTTTCAGCTTGGCAGATCTACAGGAACCTTGCCTGTTTGTTTGTTTGTCATGTCAGAGCAATGAGTCCATTATATTACATTTCTAACAGGACAAAGCAAACAAACAGAAAAATACAAAACTTGTGAGTTTGGTAGCTGGTTAAATGTCCTTTGACCAGTATCTGGCCACTTGGAGTGCTTCTGGTGTTGCTGCAAGAAGGTCCTCCATTGTGCATGATGGCAGGGCTCAGGTTGCATTGCAGCAGGTGGTCAGTGGTTTGCTCTTCTCCACACATGTCGGGG
Source organism: Anolis sagrei ordinatus (assembly GCF_025583915.1). NCBI lineage: Eukaryota > Metazoa > Chordata > Lepidosauria > Squamata > Anolidae > Anolis > Anolis sagrei. The sequence continues at coordinate 15,741,772 of NW_026847993.1, read as the reverse complement.
ATTCCACTTTGTAGCCCCATTTCTTAAGGCTGGCTCTGTATCTCGTGGTGCCCGAGTGCAGTCTGTTCAGCACCTTCCAAGTCGCCCAGTCTCTGTGTGCCCAGGGGGGAGTCTCTCATCTGGTATCACCCATGGATTGAGGTGCTGGGTTTGAGCCTGCCACTTTTGAACTCTTGCTTGCTGAGGTGTTCCAGCGAGTGTCTCTGTAGATCTAAGAAAACTATTTCTTGATTTAAGTCGTTGACGTGCTGGCTGGTACCCAAACAAGGGATGAGCTAGAGATGTCTCTGCCTTGGTCCTTTCACTATTGGCTGCAACTTCCCGGCGGATGTCAGGTGGTGCAATACACTAAGCAGTGTAATTTCTCCAGTGGTGTAGGGCGCAGACACCCTGTGATAATGCGGCATGTCTCATTAAGAGCCACATCCACTGTTTTAGTGTGGTGAGATGTGTTCCACACTGGGCATGCATACTCAGCAGCAGAGTAGCACAGCGCAAGGGCAGATGTCTTCACTGTATCTGGTTGTGATCACCAGGTTGTGCCAGTCAGCTTTCGTATGATATTGTTTCTAGCACCCACTTTTTGCTTGATGTTCAGGCAGTGCTTCTTGTAGGTAAGAGCACGGTCCAGAGTGACTCCGAGGTATCTGGGTGTGCTGCTATCCATGAAGCAGCTTGGAGCCGGGAGTGGGGGCCTCACGCCAGCAAGGTAAAGAAAGATTGCCCAGGGAGGGGTCAGAAGATTTCCCTAAGGAAGAAAGGAACAGTTTACCACCAGTTGCCTGCCCCTTGTTGGCAGATTGAGGAAGCTACCGGTTTTCCAAGGTTATAAAGTGTTTAATTCATTTGTTTGAAGATTTAAGCCCAAATAAAGAACTTTGTTGAACTTATCTTGAGCCTCAATAGAACTTTGTGTTGGGAAATCTAAAGGGCCCTTCAGCTGAGGCACCCCGGCATCCCGTTGGGCATACAGAGAGCACGTCTTGTAAACAGACATTATTTCAGGCCCAGAGTGCCACAGCACACACATATTTTTAAATAGTCTTATGACTGATCAAATAAATAAATTGTTGTTGTATGCATACAAGTCAATCCTTGGATCTGGTTGATTTCCTGATGGCTCTCAGAAAATTGCAAACACATTGCATTGACTCTGGATAACGTTTTGAAATTCTATTTTGGCTCACGGTAGGCCAAAATAGAATTTTTCTGTATAAGTTTGCCCATTTCTCAGAAGTCCCTTCTCTCAGTCCCATCATTCCCACACATCTAGTAGGATGTCTGGAGATGGCACTTTCCAGGGCTGTTCCCAGATTCTGGAATTCACATTTTAAAGAGATTAGCACACTACATGTTGTCTTTCATAGGTTGATGAATTCTTTTTTCCCCCATAAGACATTTGAGGATTGACTTCTGACAGGGAAAAGGTTGTTCATTTGCTATTTTTAATATTTATTGTTGTTTCTAATATTCATGACCTTAGCTTCTTTTAAAGTTATGTTTTTTAAAAATTTAATATGTTCTAAATTTGTTTTAGTTGCATCCATTTGAACTTTTGTAAGCAGACTTGAATCCCAAACAGAATATAATAGCAGCAGATATAGCAGTAATGTAGTGTTTCATGTAGAAATAAATATCTGCAGGAATTAATTATTCATGCATTCCAATTATACTTTAGTTCCCACCTAGAAAAATAACCTTTGCGAATGTGGCTTGCCTCTCCATTTCCAAAAGCATGCAGTTCCTTTCAAAGATATAAATGTCCTTAAGTAATTCATAGAAGTTCAGATAGCTCCCTTTTGCAATTGCTACTGAAAATTCAGTAACGCTCACAGAGGTGAAGAATAAATGTAGACCAATACAAGGCTGTGAAGCAATACGATAGGAGGAAATATCAATTCCTCCTATCATTTGAAAAGATTCCCTCGCTATTTTTCATTTTCATTTCAATAACATTTAAGCGATTTATACAAATGCATTAGATTGCAACCTAAAATGTCAATCAAATATTGATACAGACATTTGAACAAAATTACTATCAGATGAGTTCCATGTGATCTCTTATTCCAATAAAAAGCAGTGTAATAAAAAGCACTTACATCTTGGTTTTTCTAATTTTCTTTTCATACACAATCATACATGGTTTTGCAATATTTTTATTTAGTTTTATTCATTTGTCATTTAATCTATATTAATTTGACTTAATTTCTGTTTTTAACTAGCTGTCCCCTGCCACGCCTTGCTTTGGCCCAGTCTGTCTATATGGTTTGTGTGTGTGTATATATGTGCTTATTAGGGCTGGGCAACCACGGAAAAATTTGTTTCTAAAATCGATTCGTTTTTTGGGGGGTTTTACGTTTTGATTTTTAAAAGAATTCCGAAATTTTTCTTTTAAAAAGTTCAATATTTATGAAATTTTGTAAATTACAAAACAACACGAAACAATTATGAAACAATTACGAATCGATTCGTTGATGGCGGACGCGACTGCGCAATACGCTAAAAAACCTCCAAATGGGACAGGGGGAATTTCTGAAGCTTCCTTCTCCCTCTGTTGTTGACTGTTGGTGTGATATTTATAATTTTTTTCACTGATTAAACAAACAACTATAAAACTTGCCCCAGACATGCGGAAATAATAACGAAACGATTTCAAAATGACAACAAAACGAATACAAAACAAATTCGAAACAATTACGAAACGAATTTAAAAATTCGTTTCGTTTTTTAGTTGCTCCTGAATGGTTCGTTATCGCTTCGTTATAAAAACAATAACAAATTTTTAACGGATTACGAAATTACGAAACGAAACCGCCCAGCCCTAGTGCTTATGTGTGTATATATATATATTTGTGGAAATGTATATATATGTGTGTTTGCACATATATACAGATAGATACAGATAGATAGATAGACTAGCTGTCCTCTGCCACGCGTTGCTGTGGCCCAGTCTGTTGATCTGGAAAAGAAAATAATGAGAAAATGTTGGTTTCTAATATATGTAATGTCTTGATGCTTGTGGGTAAACAGTATTTCTTGCTGTTTCTTTGTCAGTGTTGATGTGGAGAGTGTCTGGTTTGCCCATCCTGGAACATGCAAGATATCATTGTCCTTCTTTAGGGGTCCCTTTCAAGTCTATGATACTATATCTGTATGTGTATGAATTATATTTATCTATCTATATCTATGACTGGATGGCTATTTGTTAGGAGGGCTTTGATTACGTTTTCTTGCTCTGATGAAGGGAGTTGGATTGGATGGCCTTAAGTATTTTCTGTTGGTCATGGGGGTTCAGTGTGGGAAGTTTGCCCCTATTCTGTCGTTCCTGGGGTTCAGAACGCTCTTTGATTGTAGGGGAGCTGTGAATCCCAGTGACTACAACTCCCAAATGTCAAGGTCTATTTCCCCCAAACTTCATCTGTGTTCATATTTGGGCGTATTGAGTGCTTGTGCCAAGTTTGGTCCAGATCCATCATTGTTTGAGTCCACAATGCTCTCTGGATGTAGGTGAACGACAACTCCCTAACTCAAGGTCAATGCCCACCAAACCCTTCCAGTATGTTCTTTTGGTCATGGGAGTTCTGTGTGCCATGTTTGGTTCAATTCCATCATTGATGGAGTTCAGAATGCTCTTTGATTTTAGGTGGACTATAAATCCCAGCAACTACAACTCCCAAATGACAAAATCATAATTTTTTGAGTGATGGTCACTCCTTGTGTTGTGAGATGTTTTGTTGCCAAATTTGGTATGATTTCATTCATTGGTTCTTTTTTTTTAAGGTACTCATTATGCACAGAGCATTTTTATATATATAGATGTGTGCATATGTGTGTATATATTTGTGTATTTCTGCGTTTATATGTGTATATGTATATTGTATATATGTGTGTGCTTGTGTATATGTGTGTGTGTGTGTGTGTATGTGTCTATGTGTGCATGTTAGGCATGGGTAGGTACAGTCGTTATCTTTTAAAACTGTTATTATTTTGGGAAAAAATACCTTTTGAAGCGATATCGAGCCATGCAAGAATAGGGGAGGAGTAATTCCAAATTTAAACCACTTACCCATTGTTCTGAATTATTTTCGGACATCTCCCACAGTTATTTTGATTTTTAGAACAATTAAGCAACTTTGGTAAAGCCTCGCAGTTTCCATTCTTGAAGGCCATGCATTAAAATCTTGCAGTTTCCCTTCCCTGTTAGTTTTAAAATCTCGTGGTTTCCCTTTCCCGGCTGGTGGTGAACATGACACTGAAGAAGGACGAGGTGGGCATGGCTAAGAACAGCTCTTCCTAAAAGCCACGCCCCCAGTGGCCTTCAGGAAATACTGTCACTTAGCCAGGCCCACCTCATCCCTCTTCATCGCCGCCAGGGAAGGGAAACTGCGGGATTTCAAAACTGCTTAAAATCTCATGGTTTCCTTTCCCTGGTGGCAAGCTGCCATGCAGAGGGACGAGGTGGGCGTGGTTAAGCTCTCCTTGAAGGTCGCCTGGGGGTGTGGCCTTCAAGGAGAGCTGTGCTTAGCCACGCCCAACTCGTCCCTCTGCATAGCAGCTCGCCACCAGGGAAGGGAAACCATGAGATTTTAAAACTAAGAGGGAAGGGAAACTGCGAGATTTTAAAACTGTTTGTTTAGGCTGACTTTGTCAAAGTTACTTAATGGTTCTGGAGGGAGGGAGGGGCACCTTCCATTAACGAAGCAAACGAAGTGATTCAGATTTCCTGCTATTTCCGATCTTTTTTTCAAGAAAATTTCAGAAATCATTTAAAAATCGAATCGGGTTTAGAACCATTTTTTTCTTGATCACCCAAGCCTAGTGCATATGTATATGTAAATATATATGTGTGCGTGTGTATATGTATGTATATATTTGTGTGTGCTTGTGTATATATATGTGTGTGTGTGTCTGTCTGTATGTGTGCATGTTTATATGTATATGTGTTGCAAGACAGATCCCTTAAAGTGCCAGACCAGTATTTAGTAGCAATAAAGTTTATTAGTTCACAACCAAGAGAGTTCAAAAACAAACCAAAAAGACTCAAAACACTTATTCTTCAGTGTGAAACACAGTATTACCCACAGTTAACCCAAAAAATAGGACCTGGAAAATAACCTGGATTAAACAGGAATATAATCCGGTTTAAACATAAAACTATGCAATCAGCAGGAAAAAAAGCACTCCAATCCGCAGCAGAATGTCAGTGAGCATGAAGGGTCAAACAGAAAGGCTGGAGTCGTCAGTCCAAACGTGGCGTAGTCGTCATGGTGAATCAAATCCGGGTCGAAGAGGGAGAAGGCAACAAACACGATAATCCAGTCCAGGTCTTACACAGAGCCAAAACGAAGAACGGCAGCACAGCAGGTCCACAGAAGTCTTCCCAAACATGTCTTCTCAAACAGCTCTCACACGAATATACAATAACACTTTGCTGACTGCAAGGAACCCCATCTCCCAACCCTACTTTTATTCACAAATCATCCTCTGAACTAGAACCAGCTGACACCCTGTTACCAGCTGAAACTCCTTGCCCCAATTCCTCCTCAGAACTGGAATCAGACAATGCCTCACCAGACTTCCTTTCAGCTGAAGCCCTTTGCTGATCCCTCCTGTCTCTCCATCTTCTATCCAAACCCATAACTCCCCAGGACTCAGCTGGATACCCACTGTGCCAATCAGAGAACCCCACAAACGTGTCCCTACTTGTGGGCTCTTCACAAATATTCTGAACCTCCCGCACTTTAGTCCAGTCCATTTCTCCATCCTCTGAACTTGCCATACCACTCTCCTCAGTCCCAGACCCATTATTCCCTGCGAAGCCCTCAAATGATTCATCATCACTGGATTCCATAAGTATTTCCCTGATCCGCTTTCTCTGCTGCTCCTCATCAGAGTCTGGCTCACAAGTAGTCTTTCTTCCCCTCCTAATACTCCCAGTAGTATCACTACTTGAAGACTCCATCACAACAATATGAGTGTATGTGTATGTATATATAGGAGGTTTTTTTTGGGGGGGGGGGGGGGTTAAGTTCATTCTTCTGGGTTTTTTTGTGTGTGTTTTAGGGATGATGGCACTCATTGGCCTGATAAGTGTAATGTGTCCAAATTTGGTGTCAATTCGTCCAGTGGTTTTTGAGTTATGTTAATCCCACAAACGAACATTACAGTTTTATTTATATAGATTGTATTGAATTATAATTTCTCATAATGAATACTTTTATACTTCTTTTCCACTAAAAGGTGGGAATAAATAGGAATCATAACCTCCATTATCATCACCATCCTTTTGCAGATTTTGTACTCGGTATCAGACAACGATAAGAAACTCACAGCAACCAAGTTATAAGAAAGTGTGCAATAAATTTCAAAGAAAGAGAAATGAGGCAAAAGAGGAGTTAATACATAATTTTGGGGTTTTGTAGTCTAATCAGCTGTTAAACTGTATGAGAAAATTAAGTGACCTGAAAATGGCATTACTAATGGAAGAGCCCTGGAAGGGAGAGAGAGAAAAAAACCCAGAGGCAATGTTGAGGTTCATGAAATGTGTATGAACTGCATGACATATTCATGTCCTATTACCGTGAAGCTTGAAGTATCTCACTGCTCAGGATAACAGACCTTGACTCAATTCAACGTGATGTAGAGTGAATTTCATGTGCTAATTAGCAAAGCATTTCTTAATGATTAGGGAAATGGTTGATAACATCTGAGAGAGAACTTAGAGATAAGACAATGACACAGTTCAGGTTTCAAGGAATGCTTGGCATGGGTGCATTCAGGTGCCTTAATTATGATAATTAATTATTGCATTCCCTGTGTAAATGAACTCAACATAAAGAGCATATTGTAATTAAAGAGCTTTTGGAGAAGTAATAGTTTAAAAAATCATGGTAATTAATTAATTTTTAACATGTACATATTTTAATTGTTCCAGAGTATTCAACAGCTGACACAAGATTTTTGGGTCATTGCAAGTCTCTTGAAAGTATTTGTTTTTCATCCTTTAGGTAGTAGAATAAGCCTGATTGATATGATGCTTAGAATAATAGAATCATAGAGTTGAGAGACCTCATAGGCCATCCAGTCCAACCCCCTGCCAAGAAGCAGGAAAAATGCATTCAAAGCTTATATTAAACTAGCAATCCCCTGCCACGCATTGCTGTGGCACTGTCTGGTGATCTGGAAAAGGCAGCATTTATCTGGAGGTTGTGCGAGTGGGTGTCAGAAGGATCACCAAAGACCATCAGAAAACACAGTATTTTATGTTGGTCATAGGAGTTCTGTGTGGGAAGTTTGGCCCAATTCTATAGTTGGTGGGGTTCAGAATGCTCTTTGATCGTAGGTGAACTATAAATCCCAGTAACTACAACTCCAAAATGTCAAGGTCTATTTTCCCCAAACCCCACCTGTGTTCATATTTGGGCATATGGAATATCCATGCCAAGTTTGGTCTAGATCCTTCATTGTTTGAGTCCACAGTACTCTCTGGATGTAGGTGAACTACCACTCCAAAACTCAAGGTCAATGCCAACCAAACCCTTCTAGTGTTTCCATTTAAATGTTTATTTAATTGCATATTGTTGTTAAGGCATTGAATTATTGCCTATCTGTAAGCCGCCTTGAATCCTCTTTGGGGTAGAGAAAGGCGGGATATAAATATTGTTGTTCATTCGTTCAGTCGTCTCCGACTCTTCGTGACCTCATGGACCAGCCCACACCAGAGCTCCCTGTCGCCCGTCACCACCCCCAGCTCCTTCAAGGTCAGTCCAGTCACTTCAAGGATGCCATCCATCCATCTTGCCCTTGGTCGGCCCCTCTTCCTTTTTCCTTCTATTTCCCCAGCATCATTGTCTTCTCTAAGCTTTCCTGTCTCCTCATGATGTGGCCAAAGTACTTCACCTTTGTCTCTAGTCTCCTTCCCTCCAATGAGCAGTCGGCTTTATTTCCTGGAGAATGGACTGTTTGGATCTTCTCGCAGTCCAAGGCACTCTCAGAACTTTCCTCCAACACCACAGCTCAAAAGCATCGATCTTCCTTTCACTCAGCCTTCCCTAAGGTCCAGCTCTCACATCCGTAGGTTACTACAGGGAATACCATGGCTTTGACTATGCGGATCTTTGTTGCCAGTGTGATGTCTCTACTCTTTACTATTTTATCGAGATTAGACATTGCTCTCCTCCCAAGAAGTAAGCGTCTTCTGATTTCCTGGCCACAGTCTGCATCTGCAGTAATCTTTGCGCCTAGAAATACAAAGTCTGTCACGGCCTCCACGTTTTCTCCCTCTATTTCCCAGTTGTCAATCATTCTTTTTGCCATAATCTTGGTTTTTTTGATGTTTAGCTGCAACCCAGCTTTTGCGCTTTCTTCTTTCACCTTGATTAGAAGGCTCCTCAGCTCCTCCTCGCTTTCGGCCATCAGAGTGGTGTCATCTGCATATCTGAGGTTGTTAGTGTTTCTTCCAGCAATTTTTACCCCAGCTTTGCATTCATCAAGCCCCGCACATCGCATGATGTGTTCTGCATACAAGTTAAAAAGGTTGGGTGAGAGTATGCAGCCTTGCCGTACGCCTTTCCCAATCTTGAACCAGTCTGTTGTTCCATGGTCAATTCTGACTGTTGCTACTTGGTCCTTGTACAGATTCCTCAGGAGAGAGACAAGGTGGCTTGGTATGCCCATCCCACCAAGAACTTGCCACAGTTTATTATGATCCACACAGCCAAGGCTATATAAATAAAAATATAAATATAGTGAACAAATAAATAAAATATCAGAAGTCTTCCATATTGCAGTCTCAGTATATGATTCTTCTGAGAGGTTTGTTGGAAGCTGCTATGTGGTATAATGTGGAAATGTGTGGATATCACACAAACTGACTCTTCCCCACTCTTCCTCTTCTCCACCTCCTTTTTGGCTTTCCAGCTAACTGAACCCAACATTTATACCAGATGGCTGATCTTTGAGATCAACAAGATCAAGGGCTTAGATTAACATCAGAGAAGTTAAGCATGCAAGTGTGACCCCTTTTGAGTAAATACTGCACCATAAGGCAGCATCATAAATCTCTACTCAATTGCAAATCCAATTAAATCAAAATGTGAAGTGTTGTCTCTTCTCAACTTCCTTCCATTCACTTCTCCCCACTCTTTCATGTTCCACTTTATCAATACTAGGGTTAGCCTTTCAGATACTTGTCTCCAGACACTCACAGACACTGAATATCAAAAGTCACCACAAAAATAATCTAATTTAGCAGTGAGAAGGACATGGGGTAAGATGCCACAAATAGTATTGCCTCAAATAATAATGAGCCAAGAAGCACTGTGCTGTTACAGGAACATTTTCATTCTCCATGTCTCCTTTTTATTCTGCCTTTTTAAAAAAGTTTCTTATCCACATTTGTTTGATTACAGTCTTGAGGAGAGGGTCTCCTTCTAGACCAGGGGTTCTCAACGTTCCTCATGCCACGACCCCTTAATACAGTTCCTCATGTTGTAGTGACCCCCAACCATTACATAATTTTCATTGCTACTTCATAATTGTAATTTTGCTACTGTTATGAATCGTTATGTAAATATCTGCTATGCAGGATGTATTCTCATTCACTGGTCAAAATTTGGCACAAATACCCAATATGCCCAAATTTGAATACTGGTGGGGTTGGGATGGGAGGATTGATTTTGTAATTTGGGAGTTGTAGTTGCTGGTATTTATAGTTCACCTACATTCAAAGAGCATTCTGAACGCTACCAACGATGGAATTGGACCAAACTTGACACACAGAACTCCCATGACCAACGGAAAATACTGGAAGGCTTTGGTGGGCATTGACCTTGAGTTTTGGAGTTGTAGTTCGCCTACATCCAGAGAGTACTGTGGACTCAAACAATGATGGATCTGGATGAAACTTGGCACAAATATTCAGTATGCCCACATGTGAACACTGGTGAAGTTCAGGAAAAATAGACCTTGACATTTGGGAGTTGCACTTGCTGGGATTTATAGTTCACCTACAACCAAAGAGCATTCTCAAGCCCACCAATGATAGAATTAGGCCAAACTTCCCACACAGAACTCCCATGACCAACAGAAAATACTGTCTGTGATGGTCTTTGGCGACCCCTCTGACACCCCCTCGTGAACCCTTCAGGGGTCCCGACCCCCAGGTTGAGAACCACTGTTCTAGACCATCAGCGGAGCCCTTGGTTTCGCTGTTCCCCCCTCTTCGATCCATGGGTGGGAAGGGAGCTTATGCTCTACCCAGTCGCTCAGACAAGGCTGGCACACTAGCGGAGCTCTAAGATGCCCGTATCTCTGCCATGCTTGCGCACCGGAAGTGGGTGGAAAATTAACAATGTAATAAAATCAAAAGAAAGATGATTTATCTGGATACATACGCCGTACATTGGAGGGAAGATGGGATCCAAATGATTCAGGAATGCTCTCTGTTAGCTAGAGAGCTGCACTCACAGTGAGAAATACCTTATTTACTTGAGTACTAGCCATCCCCTGCCATGCGTTGCTGTGGCCCAGGCTGTGTATATGTGTTTTGTGTGTGTATATATTTGTGCATATGTGTATATATGTGTTTTTATGTATATATGTGGTTTTGTGCATTGGTTGCAATGTGTTTTGGGGGGTTTGGGGTTTTTTTTTTTTTGCTTTTTAAGTCTCTTCTGCTGTTTTTTTCAGTGTTTTTATGAGTGATGGTCACTCATTGGCCAGATAGGTGTCTTGTGTCCAAATTCGGTGTCAATTCATCCAGTGGTTTTTTGAGTTATGTTAATCCCACAAATGAACACTATATTTTTTATTTATATAGACTAGATGTCCCCTGACATGCATTGCTGTGGTTCAGTTTGTGTATATGTGTTTTGCATGTGTATAGGCATATAGGTAGGTAAAGGTAGTCCCCTGACATTAAGTCCAGTCATGTCTGACTCTGGGGTGTGGTGCTCATCTCCATTTCTAAGCCGAAGAGCCAGCGTTGTCCGTAGACATCTCCAAGGTCTAAGAATTGCTGTAGCTGCCCCGCCACTGTCCGTTCAATCACCTTGCCCAAAAACGGAAGGTTTGAAACTGGGAGATAGTTACTAGGTATGGCGGCATCTAGGCTTGGTTTTTTTCAAGAGAGGGTGGACCACTGCTTCTTTAAGGCAATCTGGAAAAATTCCTTGCTCCAAGGAACTGTTGATGATGCTCCTTAAGGGATCTTGCAGTCCCTCCCAGCACTCCTTAACCAACAGGGAGGGGCAAGGATCGAGGGAGCAGGTGGTTGGTCTTGCTGCAGCTAGAGTCTTTTCCAGGTCTTCCATTTCTAATGGCACAAAATGTTCTAGAAGTTGACCACTAGATGGCCAGAAGGCCTCTAGTTCCCTCGATGTGTCCTCTGTGGGAGGTAGCCCTTCACGGAGCAGATTGATCTTATTTATAAAGTGGCTCTGGAAGGTCTCTGCTGTAATATCTTGACTAGCCACATCTTTGGCCAGATGGGTTGGATTTGTGAAGCTTGAGCCAATAGTTTTATTCTGATCATTAAAAAGATAGAAGAAAGGGGACTTTTGATCACATACTACTGAAATGCTTTAGCTCAGTCTTCCCAAAGTGGTGTGCTTAGATGTATTCTCTATGGTGGCGATGACAGCAGTTGTCATCTACCTCCTCTGAAACACACCAGGTCAGGAGAGATCCATTTGCCAATGTCAACTCAACTAACTGGAACATCAACAACTAGGGCTGGGCGGTTTCGTTCGTTAATTTCGTAATTCGTTAATAATTCGTATTTAAAGTAGCTTACGATCCAATATTGAACCATTCAGGAGCAACTAAAAATTGAAACAAATTTTTAAAATGTATTTCGTATTGTTTCGAAATTGTTTCGAAATTGTTTCGAAATCGTTTCGTTATTATTTCGTTATTATTTCCGTATGTCTGGTGCAAGTTTTATAGTTGTTGTTTGTTTTATCAGTGATAAAAAAATAAATTATCACACCAACAGTCAACAACAGAGGGAGAGGGAAGCTTCAGAAGTTCCCCCTGTCCCATTTGGAGGGTTTTTTAGCGTATTGCGCAATCGCGTCCGCCATTAACGAATCAATTCGTTATTGTTTCGAAATTGTTTCGTAATTTCCGAAATTTCGTAAATATCGAACTTTTTTAAAGAAAAATTTCGGAATTCTTTTAAAAAACGAAACGCAAAAACCCCTAAAAACGAATCAAGTTTAGAAACAAATTTTTCCGTGGTTGCCCAGCCCTATCAACAACTAAAAAGCAAAAACAAGATATTTATTTACCTTTTCAAAAACTTGAAAGAAATGGTTTTTTATGTGCAATAAAGAGCAGAACAATCTGAAATCAATCCCTTATCACAATTTCTAGATTTCTCCCTCTAGCACAGGGGGGTCCTCATATTTTTGTTCTTACTGGCTTACTTCAGGAATCTTTCAACTATTCACTTTCATAATTAAGAAAACAAAGGAAATTATATACCCTGTTATTCCCAATTTAGTATTTGTTAGCAGAAAATGGAAGATGAAATTGGCCCATCCACTGGAACAATTTCATTGAATAGGAGAGAAGGGTGGGCTACACAGCAGGGGGGAAATTACTTTTGTGCCTGCGCTTGTAATTTCCCTCCTGATTCCTATGAACTCAGAAAAGGAATAAATCAGATTAAATATAAAGGGACTCCTTGTACGTTTGCACATACTTGTGTGCTAGCATTTCAAAGGTCAATGGCCAAATTACTTCTGGGCCTGTCACTTTGATTGCAGGTAGCTTACTGAAGGAATGTTTTTTCGCACATTTTCATGGCACTGTGGCTGTATAAGCAATACTGAATACTCTGGATGACATTTTGTGCCCACTGAGAAATAAAGAGGCTGGACATGTGAGATGGAAAGTAACTTAGGCAACACTTTATTGAACTATTTCCAACCACCTAACCTGCAATAGAATATTCCCTTAGTGAGAAATTATGGGTGGAGCTGGAGGCTGTACCCTAACTTCTCTATTTAGCAAACCACTTCACAGCTGCTACCATCCTGCCATGAGTGGTGAAATATCTACACTACCCATATAACTTGAGCCCCATATAATGTGTGATGTTATTCTGGTACCTAGCCTTTCATATGAAATGTGCCTTGATAGGTGCTTACTAGGCCTGTTTGATCAAGAAAAAAATTGTTTCTAAAATCGATTTGTAATTGGGGTGTTTTTTTGTTTCGATATTTAAAATAATTACAAAACTTTCCAAAAAAAGTTTTGGTATTTACGAAATTTTGTAAATATTAACGAATTTTTAGAATATTTTTTTGTATTTTTTAAGAATAATATTAAAATAATATTAAAAAATATTTTAAAATGGAAAATTACCAAAAAATGGCCCAAATGTGGACCAAACACAGGCAGGAGACAGCAAATGAGAGCACACACCAACAGAAGAGTCTTTTCTTTTTTAGAATATTTTTTAAGAATAATATTAAAATAATATTAAAAAATAATATTAAAATAATATTAAAAAATATTTTAAAATGGAAAATTAACCAAAAAATGGCCCAAATGTGGACCAAACACAGGCAGGATACAGCAAATGAGAGCACACACCAACAGAAGAGTCTTTTCTTTTTTAGAATATTTTTTAAGAATAATATTAAAATAATATTAAAAAATAATATTAAAAATAATATTAAAAAATATTTTAAAATGGAAAATTAACCAAAAAATGGCCCAAATGTGGACCAAACACAGGCAGGAGACAGCAAATGAAGCAAGCAGCACTCACAGCAGCAAGGAATGAATCCATTAATCCAGTTGCTAGTAGCCAAGCCAACCCAATGCAACTCCCTCGCCCTCTGCAGCAAGCTACGGGCCGCGCGGAGCCGCTTTGAAAGGGCTCGCCGGCCAATCAAAAAGAGACAGCCACGGACCCATGGTGCACTGCTTGGGAGCGCCGGATTGGCTCCCAGGCACCAGCACTCCAGCAGCCTCCACCCCATTAACGAAACGAGCGGAAGCTCGTTAAATCTATGGGGGTTGCCGGTTCGATATTTTAAAACCCTTCCGGGTTTGGAAATGTGTTTTGATATCGCTTCGGAAATGCCCAAAAAAACGAATTAATAACGAATTAACGAACGAAACCGCACAGGCCTAGTGCTTACCAATGTACCCTAACTTCCCTATCCAGCAAACCATTTCACAGCTGCCACCAACTTGTCATGAGTGGTGAGAAAGCTACACTATCCATATTATTTATTATTTATTTATTTATTTATTTATTTACTGTATTTGTATACCACCTTTCTCAGCCTATTGGTGACTCAAGGCGGTTTCCAACAAAACAGTATACATAGTATCATAATACAATTTAAAACATTAAAATTACATAAATCACACAACAATAAAAACAACATCATTGGCGTCTCCTTATTGTCAAGCATTGTCCACTTCCATCATCAGTCATCAGTTCCTATATCAGTTATCTGTATCTGTTACTCTGTGTTTGTGAACGCTTGCTCAAACAGCCATGTTTTGAGTTGCTTCCGAAACGTTAAGAGGGAGGGAGCAGATCTAATCTCTCTGGGGAGGGCGTTCCATAGCCGGGGAGGGGGGCACCGCCGAGAAGGCCCTGTCTCTCGTCCCCGCCAAACGTACCTGGGACGAAAGCGGGGCCGAGAGCAGAGCCTCTCTGGACGATCTCAAGGTCCTAGATGGTTCATAAGGGGAGATACATTCGGACAGGTAAGTTGGGCCAGAACCGTTTAGGGCTTTATAGGCTAGAACCAGCACTTTGAATTGTGCCCCACATAACTTGAGCCCGATATAACTTGTGATGTTATTCTGGCACCTAGCCTTTCACATGAAATGTACCTTGATAGTTTGCCAATATATCAGGATCAAGAAAAGCATTGCTTTATTCCTTGTTCCCATCATGACCATCTAAAATGTCTCTAACAGTGGTTCTCAGCCTGTGAGTCCCCAGGTGTTTTGGCCTACAACTCCCAGAAATCCCAGCTAGTTTACCATCTGTTAGGATTTCCTGGGAGTTGAAGGCCAAAACATCTGGGGACCCACAGGTTGAGAACCACTGCTCCAATACTTCAGTGCATGTTCCTAAGGATAATGTCCATCTCTATATCAGACAAATGGAGCCTATCACTTCTACTACTAACAACAATCATAGTAATAATTTTATTTCTTACCCACATCTCCTTGTGGCTCAAGGGGGTTACAATATAATTAAAAAGTAAAAACACATAAGGAGAACATGACAAACTATTATTTTTGGGCCATCACTTATAGAACATTCTTGCTAATAGCCATTGGTGATGGTAGAATGAGTTTGCCTGCTAATCCCTGAAATAACGAGACCACACACAAATATTTGAGTTTAAAATATGGGCAACTTTTATTAACTGTTACCTGTTTAACTTTGACTGGATCTAAATCTATGGACCCTGAACTTGGTGGCAAAGCTGAGGTAGCGTCCTTGTCCGGCCTACTCCTCGGCTAGTTAAGGCAAAACACCCGGATCCCCTGGACACCCAACCTGGAAAACCTCTGAAGGAAATGTGTAGAAGAAGTTTCTCTCAGTGTTTCTGAGACCATACTCTCCCTATTCCTAGGCCATTATAATTCCCCTCACCTCATCAAATTGAACCTTAGGTGAGTGTTTTAGTTAATGGCCTTCACCCCTGAAGGGGGTGCCTTGGGCGTACATCAAATTTTAGCTTTTCCAAACTGTTTACCATGACCACCTATTTAACACCACACCATCCCAATTTGCCTTGCAACAGTATAGCATAGGCAAAAAAACCTCTTAGAACATAGAAGGGAAAAAATCCTACTCGGCTCCCTAATGGCAACCCTAATATACTGTTTAAAGGGCAGGAATGGTGGGTCAACATTCGGCATCCGACTGAGGCAAGGGCAGGCCAGTGCCAAGAGCCTGGCTCTGCCCCCCTCCAAGTAGTTCCAACTGGAACTATTTTTCTCTCCCTTCGTGGGAAGAGGCAAACCTCTCTCCCACCCCAGCTGTGCAGGGGTGGGAAAGTTTCTTCTGTGAGATTTTAGTTTTTAAAAATGTAACCTTGTCATTTAGTGAAGGAGCTGGGGGTGGTGATGGCTGACAGGGAGCTCTAGCGTGGGCTGGTCCATGAGGTCACGAAGAGTCGGAGAACGACTGAACGAATGAACAACAACAACAAACCTTGTCATTCTCTTCATCCTCTTCAAATGTAACATAAAAAGGGATTTCCAAACTAGAATTGTCACAATTTGTTTCTGATTTAAAATTTAGGATGAGGGAAAGAAGCATGGACAGGGCAAATATTAGGTTATGAAAAAGAGACTTACTTGACCAAAACTGGAAGAACTAGTTCCTTATGTTTCTGATCTATGCAGGTGTGTTGATGAAGGACCAATCCTATCAGGCAATGATCAATACTGCACGATATTTGAATTATATACTGAGTCATGTGGTTTTGCAGGCACAACTTGACTTCGGTTGCATGAATGGTGATTGCCATTAACTCTGCACAGTGCTGTGATGAATAAAAATCATTTGTCTGCAGATTGCATCACCAGTATACCCAGCACAAGGGAAAAACAAAAAAGGAATCCCATGCAGAAGCTGATTGGGCAAACAATTCATCATCACCTCTTATTTATTTATTTATTTATTATTTGCACTTGTTAACCGCCACTCTCAGCCCGAAGGCGACTCGTGGCGGTGTACAGAACATAGAACATAAAGACAACAGTTACAATAAATCAGGACCATAACACACATCTTACTAACACAACTAATTAAACTAAAAATCCGCTCGTCATGTTTGGGTCATAATCAGTCTCGTAGCCATAGTCCATTCCGGTGGTCATTCCAAAAATATAGTACTTAGTTGAAGGCCTTTTCAAAGAGCCAGGTTTTCAGGCCCTTGCGGAAGGCCATGAGGGAAGGCGCCTGTCTGATTTCAGCAGGGAGGGAGTTCCACAGCCGGGGGGCCACCACCGAGAAGGCCCGCTCTCTCGTCCCCGCCAGGCGTGCCTGTGAGGCAGGCGGGACCGAGAGAAGGGCCTCCCCGGATGATCTCAAGGTCCTCGTGGGCTCATAGGCCGAGATGCGGTACTCAAGGTATTTTGGGCCGGAACCGTTTAGGGCTTTGTAGGTTAACACCAGCACCTTAAATTGGGCCCGGTAGCTGATCGGCAGCCAGTGGAGCTGGGACAGCAAGGGCGTTGTATGCTCCCTACGTCCCGCTCCAGTTAACAACATGGCTGCCGCGCGCTGGACTAGCTGAAGCTTCCGGCCGTCTTCAAGGGCAGCCCCACGTAGAGAGCGTTGCAGTAGTCGAGGCGGGATGTGACCAAAGCGTGTACCACCGTGGCCAAGTCAGACTTCCCAAGATACGGGCGCAGCTGGCGCACGAGCCGAAGCTGTGCAAATGCTCCCCTGGTCACCGCTGAAACCTGGGGATCCAGGCTCAGCGACGAATCCAGGGTCACACCCAAGCTGCGAACCTGCGCCTTCAAGGGGAGTGCGACCCCATCCAGCACAGGCTGTAACCCTATACCCTGTTCGGCCTTGCGACTGACCAGGAGTACCTCTGTCTTGTCTGGATTCAATTTCAATTTGTTCGCCCTCATCCAGACCGTCACAGCGGCCAGGCACCGGTTCAGGACCTCGACAGCCGCCTTAGTAGCAGGTGGAAAGGAGTGACAGAGTTGGACGTCATCTGCGTACAGGTGACACCGCACCCCGAAACTCCGGATGATCTCACCCAGCGGCTTCATGTAGATGTTAAACAGCATGGGGGACAGTATGGAGCCCTGAGGAACACCACAGGTCAAAGGCTGCGGTGTTGAACAGGAGTCCCCCAATAACACCTTCTGGGTACGGCCCTCCAGAAATGACTGGAGCCACCGCAAAGCGGTGCCCCCAAGGCCCATCCCTGCAAGGCGTCCCAGAAGAATACCGTGGTCGACGGTATCGAAGGCCGCTGAGAGATCCAGGAGCACCAACAGGGACACACTCCCCCTGTCTAGCTCCCGGCGGAGATCATCCACTAAGGCGACCAAGACCGTCTCGGTACCATGTCCCGGTCTGAAACCAGACTGTGCCGGATCTAGATAATCCGTGTCTACCAAGAATACCTGGAGTTGTGAGGCCACCACGTTCCAAGACTTTGCCCAAGAAGGGGAGATTGGAAACTGGCCGATAGTTGTTAAATTTAGTGGGGTCCAGTGATGGTTTTTTCAACAGCGGTTTTATTATAGCTTGTTTTAAGCTCGCTGGAATTTGCCTTCCCGAAGGGAGGCGTTAACCACCACCGTTACCCACGCAGCCAATCCCCCTCTGGCCTCCTTCAGAAGCCAGGATGGGCAGGGGTCTAGGATGGACGTGGTGGGCCTCATTCCTCCAAGTATCTTGTCCACATCCTCGGGTTTCACAAACTGAAAAGAATCCATCAAAATAGGACAAGCAGGTGCTTGTGTCACATCCACAGAGACTGCATTTAATGTGGCGTCCAGCCCAGAACGGATCAAAGCGACTTTGTCTGCAAAGAACCGAGCAAATGCTTCACAGCGCGTGGCCGAGTTGTCAGGGCTCCCACCTGAGGCAGGGGGAGTTAAAAGACCTCTGACAACCCGAAACAACTCCGCCGGACGGTTTTTTGCAGACGCAATAGTAGCCGCGAAGAAAGTTTTCTTCGCGGCTTTTATTGCCGCGGCATATGCCCTTAAAAAGGACACAAACCGTGCTCGATTTGGCTCGCTTGGGTCCGAGCGCCACACGCTCTCTAGTACCCTCTTCCTTCGCTTCATCGCTGCCAGCTCCTCAGTGAACCAAGGAGCTGGTTTAGCTCGGTTACTTGAGAGGGGACGTTCCGGAGCGATCCTGTCAATTGCCCTGGTCATCTCCCCATTCCAGAGAGCGACCAAGGCCTCGACATGGTCACCTACCGAGGTGGCGGGAAAATCCCCAAGAGCCGTCAGGAATCCGTTCGGATCCATAAGCCTCCTGGGGCGGACCATCTTAATGGGTCCTCCACCTTTGCGGAGGTTAGGGGGCGCAGTGAGCCTAAACCTGATCAGGAAGTGGTCGGTCCATGGCAACGGAGAGATCGACAACTCCTCCACACCGCCACCCTGCTCCCATCCCTGACAGAAAACCAAGTCCAATGTGTGTCCAGCACAGTGGGTGGGGCCAGTTATTTGTTGGGACAGCCCCATGGTTGCCATGGCAGACATGAAGTCCTGAGCCGCTCCTGTGAGGGTCGCCTCGGCATGGATGTTGAAGTCCCCCAGCACAAGAAGCCGTTGGGACTCCACCACCAGGCTCGAGACCACCCCCGCTAGCTCAGGCAGGGAGACTGTAGTGCAGCGAGGTGGACGGTACACTACAAGAATCCCTATTCTGTCCCGGTCACCCACCCTCAGGTGGACGCATTCGAAATTTGTGGTCTGCGGGATGGGACTCCTGGTCAGGTGGATGGAATCTCTATAGACCACTGCGACCCCGCCTCCCCGTCCTCCGGCTCTTGGTTGATGTTGCACGGAGAAGCCTGGAGGACAGAGCTGGGAGAGGTTTACGCCCCCCGCTTCATCCAGCCAGGTCTCCGTGATGCACGCCAGATCTGCCCGCTCCTCCAGGATCAAATCCTGGATCCAGGCCGTTTTTCCGTTGACAGATCTGGCGTTCAACAACATCACCTTCAAACCAGAGGGCCCGCTCACCTGGTTACACCAATTTACCTTAGGAGACCGGTTGGGAATTGTTAATATAGATAAGCGATCCGAATTAGGCCGAATTCGAGGTCTCCTTTTCCCGCATCTCCTCCTTCCCACCACGACCTCTATGGGGGCCCCTCGGCTAATGGAACACCTCCCCCCCTCCATGCCGCAGTCTAAAGCCAAGATCTTACTTTCTGCTATGTTCGTTGTTTGATTTTCTGGTCCTAGCCAGTCTCCTTTCTTCCCCTCTACCCCCCTCCCCACTACATTTTTATTTACAGGGTCCAACCCACCCCCTCCCCTGTCCCTTACACTATACAATAGTAACAAGGATAGCACACAAAGGGGGATGGGGGACCACATGGATGAAACAATACAAGGCGGTGTTAGATGTTCCGGCCACACCACTAGAATAGTTCATAAAGTGCACAAATAAGGTGCTAGATCTAAGGTGCAATAGCTGCAATAGTTAAAGTGCAGTAGCTAAGTGCAGTGGCTAAAGTGCGGCACAGAGGGACAGGAAGGGGCGAAAGTGCTAATGCAGTTGGCGGCAAAGGCAGGCGCCTTAAGGTGCTTTCTTACATAAGGTACTATATTACGTGTTTATATCACATAATCGACCGGTATAAGGCCAGGAGTGTGCAAACAAATGGTATATAATCACCCTCCTATGGGGCTAAAATGATGGCCGATTAACTCACTGCTATTATGACCCAGATGGAGTCCCTAGACGGTTGGAATGAAGCGGATGGAAGCTTCCGGAGATGGTAACTCGGCAATGGGATAGCACGGTTGGTCGGTTACAGCATTACACACTCTGCACTAACGCAGAGGGGGCCAGCCCAAAGGTCTACACACAGGCCGGCATAAAGGTCTACACAACGGTCTACATAAAAGGTTTACACAGAGATCTACACAAAGGAGGCCAACACAGTATAAGGTCTACATAAGAGGTCAGCACAAAATATCTACCCAGGGGGCCATATAGGGACAGGCAGACCCCCCGTAGTCCCGTCGGTATGTCGTTGCGTTCAGATGGGAAGGGTGGGGTGGCTGTTCAGATGGTCTAGGCGATGGTGTGGCCTATACGGCTCCCCGCGATGGCGGCTATGGTGGTTTCAGCTGGACGATGGTGGCCGCTGCCCCGCTACAGCTGGTGGTGCTAGCAGCCGCGGCAACTGCGGCAGCGGCAATGGTCTGGCCTGGCAGAAGG
>NW_026847993.1:15659004-15720175 GCF_025583915.1 Anolis sagrei ordinatus | reverse complement strand
AGAAACAATCAGGGCCAGCTAATCACCTCTCAACAAAGGATTCTCCCTAAAAACTGTCAGGCTATGAAATGGCAATCAAGGTGGCCAATTGAAACATTCATACCTACCTCCAACAGACAAGAGTTCTTTCTCCCACCCTGGATCTTCCACAATTTTCCTAGTTAAAGGTTTTCCTCTGACATGAAGTCCAGTCGTGTCTGACTCTGGGGTGTGGTGCTCATCTGCATTTCTAAGTCGAAGAGCCGGCGTTGTCCGTAGACACCTCCAAGGTCATGTGGCCGGCATGACTGCATGGAGCGCCGGGGCAGCCTCCCTTGGCTGGCTCACGCCCAGGGCCACGTGAGTAGACTATGGCGGAGCAGCTGCCCTTGGCTGGCTCACGCTGTCTCATCGGGCCTGACGGATAGCATGAGCCTGCCAAGGGAGGAGCAGCCCTGCGCGGCCTACATGCAAGTAAAGCACCTCGCACGGTGCTTTACTCGCGAGTAGACCACACGGAGCAGCTGCCCTTGGCTGGCTCACGCTGTCCATTGGGCCTGACGGATAGCGTGAGCCAGCCAACGGAGGGGCACTGTGTGTGTGTGGGGGGGGTGCTCCTCCTCCGCGGGCCGGATAAGGGCCCTTGGCGGGCCGGAAGTGGCCCACGGGCCGTAGTTTGGGGACCCCTGGTGTATTGGGTGCTCCTTGGATCCCCTAGACTTCAATAACTCCAGATCAGTGTTTAACCTTTCTTTGCTTTTTTCACACAAAATTCCGAAATGCTTCAAAATGCTTCAAAATGAAAGCAAAAAAACAAGCAAGCACACACAAAAAGTACAACAATCTTTCCATATGATTTCTTCTCTGTGTTGAGCATATAACAAAGTTGTTGTTTCTCCTTCTCTGCACAAGACATTACTGTGTGTTTCTTCACTCTTAATAATATTCTTAGAAGCATGTCCTATATGTCCTCATTATCTTGCAGTGCATTACCACAACACACTGGCACTCTTAAGATTTTTGTTTTCTTTTACTCAAACTTTTACACCGTCTATACTTCCCATTATATGATTGCCTAGCATCTAAATTGAACAACATATGCCAAGTTTAGTCTCAGAAGACTCCATATCAGGGCTCTCAAGGGAGCTGAAATGGATTGGCAAAATCTTAGCCACTTTAATAGCCGATGTGTTTGGCGCAAAGTGCTACTTTTATTGCCCTTAGCACATTGAGAAAGCCAGGCCATTTTGATTTATATTTATTCTAGCATCAATCGGATGGTCTCAAGGCTATGTAGAGATTTCAAACAGCAAGCACATCATGTAAAAGAGAGTGAATTTAACTTTTACAACAGTATTGTGGCAGTTCAGAAATGCTTTCTTGACTGATTCAGTTTTGGAAGTTAGGGGCATGCAGCAATAGTATGACTATGAAATCTTCCAGCACATTTTTTGTTGCATTGTGTGTTTATTTACCTGACAAAGGTCTTAACATTTATAATGGCATGAATTCAGTAATAGTTTCTCCCAGGAGTAGCAATTTTTATTAGGCTTGGGTAACGGAAAAAATTGTTTCTAAACTCGTTTCGTTTTTTGGGGTCCATAGCGTTTCGTTTTTTTAAAGAATTCCGAAATTTTCCTTTTAAAAATTTTGAAATTTATGAAATTTCGTATAATTACGAATCAATTCATTAATGGCGGACGCGATTGCGCAATATGCTAAAAAAACCTCCAAATGGGACAGGAGGAACTTCTGAAGCTTCCCTCTCCCTCTGTTGTTGACTGTTGGTGTGATAAAACAAACAACAACTATAAAACTTGCACCAGACATGCGAAAATAATTACAAAATAATTAACGAAATAATTTTGAAATAATTACGAAATAATAACGAAATAATTACGAAATAAATTGAAAAAATTGTTTCAAATCTAATTTACTCCTCACACTATGCCTGCATGGCTCAATATTGGATCGTAAGCTAATTTAAATACGAATTAATTACGAATTACGAAATTAACGAATGAAACCGCCCAAGCCTAGTTTTTATCCATTGTATGTTGTTGTTGTTGTTGTTGTTGTGTATCTTCAAGTTATTTCCAACTTATGATGTGTCTGACGTGAACCTACCACAGTTTTTTTTCTTGCAAGATTGGTTCTGAGAGGGTTTGCATTTGTCTCCCTCTGAGGTAGAGAGAATGTTACTTGGCCAAGTTCACTGTGGCAAAGAAGATATTTGAATCCTGTGACCTCATCACATTGAAGTTGAATGGGATGATTTGCCAGCCTCTGTGGCAAATCTGCGGGCCAGTAGGGCAATACTAGTGCTCCACCTCTCCTGCAGAAATGCTTTCCCATCACATGTGGGGAAGTGTCACTGTGCAGTTCCCCACATTGCTGGCCCCATTGTACCTTACAGAACACAGGAAGCATCTGTGTTCTGGATGCAGCATTGCAGGATAAGAAAATCCAACAAATGCTACGTTCAGCAAAGGACAAGAGGGATCCCCTCACTTCTGCAGGAGTCTACCGTGTACCATGCAGCTGTGGACAAGTCTACATAGGGACCACCAAATGCAGCATTGTCCAAACATGAATCAAAGAACATGAAAGGCACTGCAGACTACTTCACCCAGAGAAATCAGCCATAGCAGAGCACCTGATGAACTAACATGGACACAGCATTTTATTTGAGAACACAGAAATGCTGGACCACTCTCACAACCACCATGTCAGACTACACAGAGAAACTATTGAAATACACAAGCATGAGGACAACTTCAACAGAAAGGAGGAAACCATGAAAATCAACAAAATCTGGCTACCAGTATTAAAAAACTCTAAAATTGCAACAGCACAACAACAGAGAGGAAGCAGACAGGGACATCTAAACTCTCAACAAAAGATTCCTCCCAGGCACTTCCAAGCCATTGAATGCTAATCAAGGTGATCAGCTGAAACATTCACATCTAGCCCCAGCAGACAAAAGTCCTTTGTCTCACCCTGGGCATTCCACAGATATATAAACCCATTTTTCCTACTTCCAACAGACCTCACTACCTCTGAGGATGCTTGCCATAGATGCAGGCGAAACGTCAGGAGAAAGCCTCTAGACCATGGCTATACAGCCCGAAAAAACCTTCAACAACCCAGTGATTCTGGCCATGAAAGCCTTCGACAATACATTGCAGAATACTTGCACCCCCCAGTTGATCGATGGAGCCCCACAGGAAGTCAGTGCTCATTTGGACCAGAGTAAAGAGAAGGGCAAAGAAGACAATGCCATCTTGTCTTCAGTGTCATCAGTTGGGAGCCCCTCCCCCAACACCAACTGCTACTCTGGGACCAGAGTAAAGAGGGGTCCAGGAAGATATTGTATTTATTTTATTTATTGTATTGTATATTACTTGTAAGCCGCTCTGAGTCCCCTTAGGGGTGAGAAGGGTGGCATATAAATGTCATAAATAATTGTGTGGTGGGTGACATGGGGCTCCGTAGATCAACTGGGGTGCAAATGACACTTTCATCGCCTCATGTGATGAAGTCCCTGGTCTATAGAATCATAATATAATGCTTAAACCACTATGCTATACTGATTTGTACAGTGCTGATTCAGATAAAATTTTGCATAAGGTAATTGTATGGTTATGCCTCCTGTCTCCTCAAAGTCTGACTTGGCCACAGTAGTCCACGCGCTGGTTACATCCCGTATAGATTACTGCAACGCTCTCTACGTGGGGTTGCCTATGAAGACTGCTCGGAAGCTACAAATGGTCCAACGATCGGCAGCCAGGTTGTTAACAGGAGCGGCACTCAGGGAGCACACCACTCCTCTGTTGCGCCAGCTCCACTGGCTGCCAATCTGCTACCGGGCACAATTCAAAGTGCTGGCTTTAGCCTTTAAAGCCCTAAACGGTTCTGGCCCGACCTATCTGTCCGAACGCATCACCCCCTATGAACCAGTTAGGACATAAGATCGTCCGGGGAGGCCGTGCTCTCGTTCCCGCCAGCCTCACAAGCACAGCTGGCGGGGACGGGAGACAGGGCCTTCCCAGTGGTGGCCCCTTGGCTGTGGAACGCCCTTCCCGCACATATTAGATCGGCCCCCTCCCTGCTGGCATTCAGGAGAAGAGTGAAGACCTGGCTCTTTGAACAGGCGTTTAATTAAGCAGTGCAATTAATTGAGTGATCATGGAACATGGAATAATGGACAAGGAAATCGGATTATGACTTTGATGATGAGACGTGATGGATTAGTTATATGGATGTATTGATGTTATATTGATGTAATGATGTATTGTTATATTGATTTAGTTGCTTTGGTTACTGTTTTAAATGCTAATGTTGTGCACTTTGTATACTGATTGGTTGTAAACCGCTCTGAGTCGGCTACGGGCTGAGAGAGAGCGGTATACAAATGAAGTAAATAATAAATAATAAATAAATAAACTTCTTCTGCTAAAATTAGGATTTCTCCTATACACTTCCTCCTACACTTCCACAATAATCTGTTTATATAAGTTGTGTGTCTATGGCATTGAATGTTTGCCATGTATATGTACATTGTAATTCGCCCTGAGTCCCCTGCAGGGTGAGAAGGGTGGAATATAAATACTGTAAATAAAGAAATAAATAAATAATCTTTCGATCATGGATGTATTTTCTAGCCATGGCTTTGGACATGCATGGACTTACATTTTCTCTGTTGGCTTCCACAACCTTTTTCAAATTCTAAGGCCCTTGGTTAGGCAATGCCCTTTTATACCAACTAAATGTCTTTTCCCATTTATTTGTTTTTTGCTGCTATAATTTTATGCAATTTATTTGTGTTTAATTATAGAAATGTGGTGTCATGGGGAGTGCTCCTACTGTCCTCTCCTCATAAGTCAGTATTTTATTAGCAATTCAATAAAACTGCTAAATTTACAAAAGAAATATCATCTTTGCCACTTCAGATCTCATCAATATTTCATCCTAGTTACACACAGTCTCACTGCAGATATAATTCTCTTGATCCCTACTGTGACCAAATGTCTCTAGAAAATATTGCATGAATAGCTCAAGAGCCCAAAAATGTGGCTTCATCTTTGCTTCTTGCCAGTAAGATTTTAAAATGCCCCAAATTCAAGTAATGTTGTCTCCTCTTCAACCTCATGAACCATGTTATATGAGTCTGTAGAATAGTCTCATTCTCATATGCTACCATATTTTATCTAAAGCAAAATTTGCAAATAAATACAGAATGGGAATGTCCATGATGCTACCCCTCTATTCTGCTTTGGTTAGACCACACCTGGAATATTGTGTCCAATTCTGGGCACCACAATTCAAGAGAGATATTGACAAGCTGGAATGTGTCCAGAGGAGGGTGACTAAAATGATCAAGGGTCTGGAGAACAAGCCCTATGAGGAGCGGCTTAAGGAGCTGGGCATATTTAGCCTGAAGCAGAGAAGGATGAGAGGAGATATGATAGCCATGTATAAATATGTGAGAGGAAGCCACAGGGAGGAGGGAGCAAGCTTGTTTTCTGCTTCCCTGGAGACTAGGAGGCGGGACAATGGCTTCAAACTACAAGAGAGGAGATTCCATCTGAACATGAGGAAGAACTTCCTGACTGTGAGAGCCGTTCAGCAGTGGAACTCTCTGCCCCGGAGTGTGGTGGAGGCTCCTTCTTTGGAAGCTTTTAAACAGAGGCTGGATGGCCATCTGTCAGGGGTGATTTGAATGCAATTTTCCTGCTTCTTGGCAGAATGGGGTTGGACTGGATGGCCCATGAGGTCTCTTCCAACTCTTTGATTCTATGATTCTGTGATAAATCAAGAGAACTAAAAGAATATTGATTATGAACAAATACACAACCTTGGTAATAAATGGTCAGAATTCCATACTATTGATTTTGCTTAAGAGATGTTCTGCCTGTAGTACAGATAGCTAAGTCAGATGTAAATATTAGGACTAAGCACAGATCTGTTTTTCAAAATGGGCTCTGGCTGTTTTGGCCAGCCTAATGGCACAGGTACAGCAGCTTATTTCTTTTTTTACTGCAACAGACCATGCAGCTGCCGGCTACAGCTCTTTCAGGTTTTTTTTTCAGCTACACTGCATGCCTACATGGATTTCACTGCCTGTTAAGCCAATCAGAACAGAAGAAATCCATGGCATGTCTGTTAGCCAAGGTGACAGTTCTGTCGTGCGCTGGGCATGTAAAGAATTGTCTTTAGAACAGGACGTGCAACCTTTGCCCAGCGGGAAGCCAGGGGGCCCAAGGAGAAGTTCTCAGAGGTTTTCCACCACAAATGATCTTTAGATGGCTTGTGAAGTATAACAAAGTCTTTTATTAATGAACAATCAAACAGAAACTTCTCTTGTCTTCAGAAAGTTAAACAAATGATTCCATGCTTTTATGCAACTGGTAGCTTCCTAAACTTGCCCACGAAGGACAGGCAACTGTCTTCAATAACTTCTTCTTTACTTTAAAGGAAAGTCCCTTTTAACTTCTCCCAGGCTGACTGTAATCTAACCCTTACTGATGTGGCCTCCGCTACCGGGTCAAACTGCTTCTCGAACACTGAGTGGACTTACCAGTAAAAGCTTAGATGTTCTCCAGCTGGAATTCTTTGGTCTTTAGGGCTGTTTCCCTGGAAATCTTTGGAGACTCTTAAGACTGTTCTCTCCCGGAAGGTCTTGGATGCTCCCCGGAAAGTCTTGGGGTTGAAGCTTTTGTACAAGGGAAGCTTGCACACGTCCTGTACATTAGCTTTCCTTGCTGAGACTAACTAAAATGGCTCCTTTCCCTTCCCAATTGCCCTGAGCAAGGGGTGGAACCAAAACTTAACGATGATGGACAGATGACTTGCCCTATGACTGCAACCAAAGGAAGCCACATATCTGCAGAGTCCCTGAAACCTAGGACTGCAAACAAACATTGAATACAAAACAAATAAAGTTGGAGCTCCTGGTACAGTTGTACCAGAACAGTGACCCTTCATTTTTCTGTTGTGAGCAGGCTTCTGCGAAAGACAGATCATACTGCAGTCCGCTGGTGATCTAAATTCTCAGTGCCAATTGCAGCTTGGCATCACTTGCCTTGCTTTTTAACTCAAATAGCAGTAAATAAGGGTTTACTTTCTACACACTTAGTAAACAGACATTGATGGTGCCCTTCACATGATGCAAGCTTCAAATGTGGGATAGAAATTTGCGTGTGGAAGGGCGACACACCTCCCGCTGACAAGTAAAAAATGACACAAACACAGAGTTGGATAGAAAATGGCCACAACTTATTAATTGATTACAGAATGCAAAACAAGGTTGGCAGCCAGGCATGGGTTTTGGATCAAGATCAGTCAGTCCACTGCTGACCGATACTAACATACATGCCAGGGTGCCACCAGCACAAGACTGGGCTACAAAACTCGGCACCTCTAGGAACAAACTGACGTTCTTTCCCCTTCCACTAGAGGGAGGAAGAAAACAAGATCCAGGGCCCATGTCACATGCCAGCCTAAGGTGTGATGAGCTAACAAAGCCCAAACCTGTGGCAACAATAACAAACTACAACAGCATGCAGGGTGGGTGGGATGGGCAAGCAAAGCAGGCACAGTGCCTACACGGAGCCACAAGGCAGCCCTTTAAGGGCTGCCAGGCAGAGGGAGTGGTCAGCCCCAACCAACCTGAGGAAGGGGGTGAGGCCTACCAATCAAGCAGCGGGAAACTTCCCACTGCCACGCAAGGGGCTTCTGTGAAGAAGAAGCCCCCACTTGGTTGATCAAAAAAAAAGGTTCAAAACTCGTTTCAGATGTAGGGGGCGCTGGCGATTCGATTTTGAAATGATTTCTGAAATTTTCTTGAAAAAAGATCGGAAATATCAGAAATCCGAATCACTTCGTTAATGGAAGGTGCCTCTCCCTCCCCTGTTTTTCCAGCTGATTTTAACATTTTTGTCCCTGACAAAACCTGGAAAGTTCTGTTTGCAAGGCGGGAGCACTGCCAGTAGGCTATTTCCCAGCCATTGAGTTGCATGGGAAAATAGGAATGTTTATCTTCTCTCGATCTTTGCACTGTTTCTTTGTATACGTGGGTGCGAGAGAGATCTGTGATGTTTGGATGTCTCCCACAGTTATTTTGATTTTCAGAACCATTAAGTAACTTTGGCAAAGCCTACAAACAGTTTTAAAATCTTGCGGTTTCCCTTCCCTGGCGGCGAACGGCGATGCAAAGAGGGACGAGGTGGCCGTGGCTAAGCACAGCTCTTCTTGAAGGCCACGCTCCCAGTGGCCTTCAAGAAGAGCTGTGCTTAGCCAGGCCAACCTCGTCCCTCTTCATCGCCGCTTGACAGAACATTGGATGAGTGAATGTTGGATAAGAGAGACCCTACTATATTTATTAAATATATGAATTTTAGCAATTGGGTGTGATGAGGTCAGTATGCATCCTGTCTAAAAACATTCTGTATTATCCAACACAGTCTGCCTCCCACTTGGAATAATGTCCAGGGTGGGAGAAAGAAAGAACCCTTGTCTGTTTTGGTACTAAATTCGGAAATAAAGTAATTACTACATAATTGTGCCGTCGCTGCCTGGGGATCTATAGTTTTTAGTGAAAAAACAAGGACGTGGCAACTTTTCCCCAAGGGATTGCTTCTTGCCTTCTTTTAGAGAACTTGAACTCTCGAGGATCAACAAGACACTATAGATAACTCAAAATAGGCTTTATTGTTTACAAGGAGTTATCTTTCTGAGGCATTAAACTTGATGTTCCAAAAAGGGTAAAGAAAATATACATTACAGTCTCTGGTTGTCTTGGGTTCAAGGAGTTTTCCAGCTGAGTAGCTTCCAAGTTCCCTCTTTCTCAATGGCTATGAGGTCAAAACACTCACAACCCCAGTCCAATTGCCTATATTGAAGACACAAAGTCTTCCTCTTGATACCAAAGGACTGGTTTGAAAGCGCTTAAGATTCCTCAACATCGTCCAGATGAAGTATGAATCCTAAGGGTATAAACTTAAGAATTGGTGGTAAGAAATGACTTGACCAAGGGCTTTGAGCCAAGCCTTTCGCATGTCCATCTGTTGAGCTTTTGGTGGTAAGAATGAAAATGAAAGTATTGTTTTTCTCCCTAGGAAGGGGTGGAGCCAAACAATTGAGCTGGGGGAGCAAGCTAATTGATGCAAAACAACATTGATTGACAGCTGTAGATAACCAATCAATTCAACTATACATTTACAAGGTAAACACTGTAAGGCAAGTCTGGGCATGTTACAACAGTTCAAACCTTTGCAACTTAAAGTTTTACATACAGGTGGTGCCAGTTGCACCATCACAATAATGTTACTGTGTAAAAAGATATGGGAGGCATACTGATTATAGAGAAGTATTTCTCAATGCTATAAGGTCTATAGTGATTTCCAAATCTTGATATCCAGATACTTTTCGACCTCAGCTCTTACCTTCTTCATCGAGCACAACAGATGATGGAAGCTAGATGTCAGTTTGGTTACATTGCTATATTCTCTTTGGGAAATCTGTAGTTTTTTCCTATTATTTAAACCTCTGCAATCATCATGAGACATATCAGTCATCAAAACTTCCAATTTATTTTGAGTTTAGGAAGAATGGAGGGGAAAAATCAACCATCTAGAGATTGATGGATCATAAATCTCATTGTTCCTGACCATTGGAACATAGTTGTTGCTGATGAGAGCTGAGATTCATCAAAACTTGAAAAGCAAAACTTTCCCTGTCTCTGGTCCCCTATTGCCCACTTTGCATCAAAGATCTTTTAAGATTTAGAATTATTTAAACAAAATGTCCCTCAAATTTAATCACAATTATGATTTTTTTAAAGATCTCAGTAAGCTTATGAATTGTTCTTGGCTGGATTGGATTAATCTCACCCTGAATCCCTTCAGATGACACAAATATAAAAGTAGATACACATAAATTGGTTGAAATAGTTATCTGTACAAAAATATGTTTTCCTTTTTTTCTTTTTTATATACATACCTTTTTTTCAAAGTAATCATGTTCTCCACTTTTCTTTGACAGTTAAAAAAAGGACTGTGTGAGTAACAGATGGCGTGCTTTGCATAAGCAAAAAGGAAAATAAGGTGTTTTTTTCCTAATTATATCAATGATTGATAGATAATCTTTTATAATTATATTTCTCCTTGAATTAAAAATATCCCGTGCTATCTGTAAAAAGAACAACCTTTCTTATCCTATTTTCAAGAGTTAAAAAATAGGGCACATTTAAATTGACTTATCTGTTTATTTTAGGAGGAATGAGGAAGGGAACTGCTTAGTGCTGCAGTGAGCACTGGAGTAAAATGGGAAAGTCAATCCAAAATGTAGTGGGAGCAAGCTACTTCTAAAGCAATTCCAGTTCACTTTATGACCACTTGAACAGCATCTTATTCAGTCTGTTCTTGAACTTTCAGCAGTTTTGGATCTAGTTTTAAAAAGTTAAGCATTACGGATGAACTCCGTCGCCAGTCTGACAATGGTGGATCCGTGCTACTGGTACTTCTCGACCTTACCGCAGCGTTTGACACCGTCAACTACGATCTAATGATTCACCGTCTTGCCATGTCCGGAGTTCGTGGTCAGGCCCTCAATTGGTTCAACTCATTTCTCCGGAACCGGAGTCAACGCGTGGAGTACATGGATCAAGTCTCCGATAGATCCCCCCTCCTATGTGGGGTCCCCCAAGGTGCAATTCTCTCTCCTCTTCTCTTCAACATCTACGTTAGACCCCTTGCTAGTTTGGCTCGGAGTTTCAGCCTGGACTGCTACCAATATGCAGACGATACCCAACTCCTTCTGCGCCTGGAGCCTGGAGCAACGTCAATTCCAGACAATTTCACCCTATGTCTGGAAGCTCTGTCAAACTGGCTACGTGCTAGCAGACTGAAGGTGAACCCGGCAAAGACTGAGATTCTCTGGCATGGCTGCCCGGCAGGTCTGACTCCTCCATTACCCACCTTCGATGGTGCCGCCCTATCTCCATCGACCACTGTTAAGAGCTTAGGTGTCATCCTGGATTCACAGCTGACAATGGAAGCTCAGATCGCTGCTGCCAGCAAACAGGCCTTTTTCCATCTACGACAAGCAAGGCAACTGGCACCCTACCTATCTGACGAGGCTCTGGCAACTGTCATCCATGCCACGGTCACGTCTAGGCTGGACTATTGCAACGCCCTGTATGTGGGCCTTCCGATGTCTACGACCCGAAAGCTTCGTATTGTTCAGAATGCGGCAGCCAGGTTACTCACAAGAACGCCCATGAAATGCCATATAACACCAGTGCTGCAACATTTACATTGGCTTCCAACTGAGTACTGTGGCCTGTATAAGATGCTAGTTCTGACCTTTAAAACTCTTTACGGCCAGGGTCCATCGTACCTTAGGGACCGCCTCTCCTTCTCCCATCATCGGAGGTTGCAACGACCAGCCCAACGTGACTTACTCCATATACCGGGTCCTAGAGAAGTGCACTTGGAAAGGACCAGACACAGGGCTTTTTCTATTTCTGCCCCTGCCTTGTGGAATTCCTTGCCGCCCTACATGAGAGCCATGCGTGACTTAGGGCCTTTTACTCTCGCACTTAAGACCTGGCTTTTTACTAGAGCATTCAATCTCTGTTGATTTTTAATTTTTGTATGTATGTATTTTATCTTTTGTAATTTAGCTGTAAATCGCCTGGAGCATTCTCAGATGGAGGGCGATTAATAAGTTATTAAATGATAATGATAATGATGTTCAACTACTTTCTGCATATCATCCATGTGATGGCGCAACTGGCGCCACTTGTATGTAAAATGTATAGTTGAATTGTTTGATTATCTACAAGCTGTCTATCAATGTTGTTTTACATCAATTGGCTTGCTCCCCCAGCTCAATTGTTTGGCTCCACCCCTTCCTAGGGAGGAGGGCAGTGCTTTCTTTTTCATTCCACCACCAAAAGCTCAACAGATGGACGTGCAAAAGGCTTGGCTCAAAGCCCTTGGTCAAGTCATTTCTTACCACCAATTCTTAGGTTTATACCCTTAAGATTCATACTTCATGCCCAGCTCATCTGGACGACATTGAGGAATCTTAAGCACCTTCAAACCAGTCCTTTGGCATCAAGAGGAAGACTTTGTGCCTTCAACATAGGCGATTGGACTGGGGCTGTGAGTGTTCCGACCTCATAGCCATTGAGAAAGAGGGAACTTGGAAGCTACTCAGCTGGAAAACTCCTTGGACCCAAAGACAACCAAAGACTGTAATGTATATTTTCTTTACCTCTTTGGGAACATCAAGTTTAATGCATTAGAAAGATAACCCTTTGTGAACAATAAAGCCTATTTTGAATTATCTATAGTGTTTTGTTGGTCCCCTAAAGGAAGGCAAGAAGCAATCCCCCGGGGAAAAGTTGCCACGTCCTTGTTTTTCCACCATAGATCCCCAGGCCGCAACGTCACAATCCATCTATTTTGTAGGCTTCATTTTTTTAAAAAACCTGTCAAAATGGATAGGAATTACATCTTTCCTTAACCACCTTACTTTTGTTTATCTCAGTCCTTGTCTAAGACTAATCTCTGATATTGCAGTCATGTGTGCTGGAGATGCTTTTAACTAATAGTGGTTGTTTATGTAGTTTTAATAATATTTGGTTTTACCTGGTTTTTAATTATGTAGATGCGAGTCCATACAGTATGTAGTATTTTAAGGGTGCATCTTGCCACCGATATATGTAGCATTTTAATGATTTATAGGATTTTATTGTGTATTTTATTATTTATTTATTTATTTATTTACAACATTTATATGTTGCCCTTCTCACCCTGAAGGGGACTCAGAGCGGCTTACAAGTAAAAATTAAATACAATATATTATATTATTATCATAGCACAATATTAATATTATGTATTAAATTGTACTATAGCATTATCCTGTAATATTATTAGTAATATTACATTTTGTTCCATCTTCCAGGAGCTTGGTTTGCTTTGCTCTTTAGTTGCATAAAATAACATCCCTTTGCATTTTCCCCAGGGTTGCAGCAGCACCCTGAAAGTTAATTATTAACAGAGGCTGGAAGCCAGCCTGCAAAGCCTTTGCAGCTATTGGTTTAAAAAGTATCCTTTTGGTCTAGAGACCGCCCTTTTTCCTGAGGATGAGATCTCCATTTTGGAAAAGCCCTCCTGCTTTCTTTAGTATAGAAAAAGCCTCAGATGTGCTGGTGGTCAGCTAGGCAGCTCGGACAAGCCATTGTGAGTACAATTGAGATTGAGGGTTGAGGTTAAAGTTAAAGTCACCCTCTCGCCTTTGAAACTAAGGCTGAGCTCAGATAGAGAAAGACCTGCTCTTTCTAAAGGACAGTAGCTCAGTGCTGGGGTAGGGAATATCTCCGGATTTCTCTGCCATTGAGAAAGGCTCCATTACTTCATCTCCAAAACTAATCTTGAGCTTAGATAGGGGAAGACCTGCTCTTTCTGAAAGATAACAGCTCAGGGTTAGGGTAAAAGATCCCAGGATTTTTCTACCGTTGGGGAAAAGTTAACTCAGTAACTGAAGGAAAAAGGAAAGAAAGAAAATCTATATGGTTTTCCAAATCGACTGTTTGCGTTTGTAACTTCATCAAGCTATGCCAAGTCTGTCAATGACTTTGTAAAATAAATGTTCTGTTGATGTTCAATTCTGGACTGGCTTCAGTTGCTGAGAATCTGGAGCTTCTAAGAAAGGCACCCGCAGTCCACCCAGATAAAGAGAGAAGCACATCTTAGCTTTAACTTCATAGTGTCTGGGTGTGACGGAACTACCTTCACACCCAGACACTAGCAGTATATTTTATTACATTATATTTTATTACATTATAATATTATCAATATTATATGTATATACAATATATTTTATTATATTATAAGCACAGTGCAGTAGACAAGATGGAACCGCCTTCCTGACCCCTCTTTTCACTCTGATCTCAGAGCAGCAGTTGGTGGTGGAGTGGGGGGGGGGCTCCCAATTGATGACACTGGAACTGCCTTCATGGCCCCTCTCTTCATTCTGATCTCAGAGCAGCAGTTAGTGCTGGGGGGGGGGGGCCCCATTTCGTAAGGTTGGCCCTGCATCCAGAGGCGGCCCTAGGTAATTTTCAATGGTAAGCAAACAGTATTTTGCCCCCACCCCAACCAATCATTGATATATATTTTCTGTTCGTCGTAGGAGTTCTGTGTGCCATATTTGGTTCAATTCCATCATTGGTGGAGTTCAGAATGCTCTTTGATTGTAGGTGAACTATACATCCCAGTAACTACACTTGCCGCACTTGCTCCCTTGCCTGGCCCGCTTTGGGTCCGGAGGCGTGCCTGAAGACCCCGGCATGTGCACCAAAAGTCACCTCTTCTCCTGACTTTCTCCTCAGCCATTGGGACCAAGAGAGAGAGAAAGAGAGAGAGAGAGAGGGGGGGGTGCAGATGCCCACCTTTCCTGAACTTTTGGTGCACACGCTGGGGTCTTCAGACATGCCTCTGGACCCGAAGCGGGCCAGGCATGGCGGCTCCGCCCCTTGGCCCAACCGCAGATTGGGGAGAGGAGAGGAGGCAGGTGAAGCGCCAGAGGATAGGGAAAGGGAGCCAGTCATGGGGAAGGGATCGAACACGGAGAACGATTGAGCGCCGGCTCTGCTCGCGCACCCAGTGGCCGGGTGGAGCAGGAACGAGAGGGGCTAGGTGAGGCTCAAGGGCCCGGCCCCTTTGGGAAGAGGATTGCCCGGCAGCGAGGCAAGAAAGCTGAGGCTCCCCCCCCCAGACTACTAGGGCTGTTGTGAGCTGAGGGAGCGCTCCTCAAGTGGTGGTCGAGGGGCATTTACAGAGGCGCCTCTGCGCCCCGGGCAAAAAAAAAGTTCTGTGACTGCTTACTTCGCATAATGGACGAGCCGCCCCTGCATTTAATAATCTGGTGTTCATGTATTTATCTATTTGCCTTATATGTGAAAGACCTATGGTCTAAGCATTAAATAAACAGTCCTTGTCTAAACCTTTAGTTTAGCACTGGTATTCAGCTCACAAAATGCTTCCCAAATACTAGAAAAGTGATGTTGTTCATTTAATAGTGCTGTAGAGCAATGTATTTTGGCAGGCACTGAAGCCAAAATACTTTTGTCACCCCATGAAAAGGTGCAGATTCAGTCCTAAATAATAATCAAGGACCTTCTACATGCAATACAGTTTTGTTTGCATTTGTGCTGTTTCTTTCTTCTCAGATTCACTGATATGTTGAATGGTTTCTTCATAAATGTTTAGAGAACTATGACCAGTAAAGATGCAGAAAATAATATATTGCCTTGGAAAGGCAAAGGCTAAAATGACCTTTCTGTTGGCATCTTGTACTTTGATTTCACATCTGCCTAGAAGCACACTTTGCAGAGGGAGAATGGCATTGGGCTCAGCCATGATAAATATTTCCCTTTGAAAACCCACAAAAGATCCTCTTTCTATGTCTTTCTTCCAACAAGTCCTAGTGAAAGAATAGTGCTATGCAAGTCAAATTCTTGCAAAAAAACAAAACAAAAAAAACCCACCGTATGGTGGCTGACAAAAGTGTTTTTAAAGCAGTTTATCTGTCTAGAGGTTGCTTTTAAAATACTTTGTTACTGTTGACAAAAGCCACTGTGGTGGGGTATAATTAGAATCAGGATAACCCAGTAAGATGCATATGTGCAAGAGGAAGACTTTCTCAAAAACATTTCCCTAATGCTGATCCACAATGTTTCAAAGGAAGGTAACTTTAAAATTGCTTCATGTAATTTTTATTAAAGTAAACACTGTGCGATCCGGAGGAATAGCTTTTGCTTTGTTTTGTTGCAGGTTATTGTCATCTTGATGCCAATTTAGGGGAGGCCACACTGAATTATGTTTTCAATGTGGCCGAGTGCCAGGGCAAGGTTAAAAGGTTGGGAGCCTGAGCCTATTTATTTTCCCCATGACATCTTCACAAAGAAGGTAGTAAAATGTGGGTCAGGAAATGCTACAGTTAGGTAGATTGGGAATTGACTGATTGGCCAAACCCAAAGTTGTTTCCAATGGGTCCTCCTCATTCTAGAGCAGTGTTTCTCAACCTGGGGGTTGGAACCCCTGAAGGGGTCACAAGGGGGTGTCAGAGGGGTCTCCAAAGACAATCAAGAAACACAGTATTTTCTGTTGGCCATGGGGGTTCTGTGTGGGAAGTTGGACCCAATTATATCATTGGTGGGGTTCCGAGTGCTCTTTGATTGTGTGTGAACTATAAATCCCAGGAACAACAAGTCCAAAAAGTCAAGGTCTATTTTCTCCAAACTCCACCAGCATTTACATTTGGGCATATTGAGTATTTGTGCCAAGTTTGGTCCAGATCCATCATTGTTTGAGTCTACAGTGCTCTCTGGATTAGGTGAACTACAACTCCCAAACTCAGGGTCAATGCCCACCAAACCCTTCCAGTATTTTCTGTTGGTCATGGGAGTTCTGTGTGCCAAGTTTGGTTCAATTCCATTGTTGGTGGAGTTCAGAATGCTCTTTGATTGAAGGTGAAGTATAAATTCCAGCAACTACAACTCCCAAATGACAAAATCAATTTTTTTGAGTGAAGGACATACATTGGATTGTTAGGTGTACTGCGTCCAAATTTGGTCTCAATTCCCCCAGTGGTTTTTGAGTTCTGTTAATCTAGGCTGTTGACACAGCCTAGAATCGCTTTGGCTGCACCACACTGTTGACTCATGTTCAGCTTGTGGTCTATTAAGATTCCGAGATCCCTTTCACATGGACTGTTTTCAAGCCAGCTGTCACTAAAGTGTAGTAATGTATTTTATTTATTTATTTATTTATTTATTTATTTATTTATTTATTTATTTATTTATTGTATTTATACAATTCACCTACATTTCAGTGGTCTTTAAGCAGTGGATGGTGATTGTGCTGTCATGCGCTTGGCCTGTGAAAGAGCCTGTAAACAGGACGTGTTTTCTGAATGCCCAACGGGACGCCAGGGGTGCCTCGGCTGAGAGGCCTTTCGGATTTCCCCACACAAAGTTCTTTTAAAGACTTAGAAAGTTCAACAAAGTTTTTATTGTTGCTTAAATCTTCAATAAATCAAACAAATACTTCAAGGCTTTGAATCAACTGGTGGCTTGCTTAAATCTTGTCCACAAGGGACAGGCAACTTTCTTCATAAACTGTTTCTTCCTTCTACAAGGGAAATCCTTGACCCCTCCCTGGACAATCTGACTTAAGCTCTGCTGGCGTGGGCCCCTACACCCGGTCCAAATTGCTTTATGGCTGTTGCAAGTAGTCTTTACCAAACAGAGTCCTTTAGTAGATTTCCAAGAGGAAAGAAGGCTTTCAATGCCCAGTGAAGGCTGACTGTAAAACCGTGGAGCTGTATTTCTCCAGCAAAGAGCTGGCTGTAGAGTTGTGGAACTAAATTCCCCAACAAAGGCTATGCTGTAGTTCTCTGTAGAGCTGTGGGACTGGATCCCCCCAGCAAAGCTGTAAAAGACAAAGCTTTCTACAGGTGGAACTGATTCACGTCCTGTACGAAAGGCTTCTCTGTGTGAACTGAACTAGAGGTCCCCTTTTTCCCTCCTTAACCCAGAAAAAGGGGCGGAACTAAAGAACATAATGATAATTGATGAGTCATTGCCCTATTATTGCCAACCAAGGGAAGCCACCTTATTGCAAAACGCATGGAACTTTGGAATACATGCAAACACTCAATAGAAAGGAAAAGAAGTTGGAGCTCCTGGTACAGTGATCATGTGTTGGAGTGTTTTGATTGTGTGCTTGCTACATATCAGTAGGTTGGATTGAATGGCTCTTGGACCTTCCTAGAAGGTCGATCTCAGACGGTGTTATTGGAAGACACCTGTTCAACCCCACAACCATTGTCTTGTGGAGTTCCTCGGGGTTCAATATTGTCTCCCATGTTGTTTAACATCTACATGAAGCCGCTGGGAGAGATCATCTGGAGTTTTGGGGTACGATGTCATCTGTACGCAGATGATGTCCAACTCTGTCACTCCTTTCCACCTACTACTAAGGAGGCTGTTCAGGTCCTGAACGGTGCCTGGCCGCTGTGACGGTCTGGATGAGGGCTAACAAATTGAAACTGAATCCAGACAAGACAGAGGTACTCCTGGTCAGTCGTAAGGCCGAACAGAAAATAGGGTTACAGCCTGTGTTGGACGAGGTTACACTCCCCCTGAAGACGCCGCCCTCCAACTTCCACTGCTGCCCCAGCCTGTTTCCACTGGCTTGCCAAAATTTTTTGCCTTACCGGGCAGAAATTCCCCCAAAAAGTTGCCATTTGGTGCTTTAAGCCTTTAAAAGGCCCCTAAAACTGTTGTTCCTTGTGGCCCCCCCGACCGACCTATACCCGGAATACCCCAAACGTTCCTCCCTCCTATGGGGAACCAGTTAGGAACGTTTAAGGATCCCCGTCCTTTTTGGGGACCCCACCTCCCTCCTCGATTCCCCCAGCTTCCAAACATAGCCCCCGGCCTGGCGGGGACGAGAAGACAGGGGGCCTTCCTCAGTAAGTTGGCCCCCCCCCCCTCGTCCGTGTGGGGAAAAACGCCCCCTTTTTTCCCCTCCGGCAGAATGTAATTAGAAATTGACCCCCCTCCTTGCCCTTTGGGCCCCATTTCCCTGGAAGGAAAGTAAAGGACCTGGCCTGTTTTTGGGAAACAGGCCCATTTTCGACCCCTAAAGCAGTGTGGATTCTGATTGACCTTGGACTATCGGAAAACACGGAATTTAAATCGGATAACGGATTTTTTTTGGAATTCTGGATTTTATTTTTTAACAAATGGTTGAAGAAAAACCTGTTGGATTTTTGTTTATAAATTGAAAATGTTTAGTGGAAGTGTATTGAAATATTGATGTTTCAATTAGATTTTTTTTTGATGCTATTGCTTTTAAATGCTTAATGATTTTGTATTGTGTATACCTAAATTGTTGTAAACCGCTCTGAATCGCCTAAGGGCTGAGAAGAGCGGTATACAAATA
This sequence comes from Anolis sagrei ordinatus, assembly GCF_025583915.1. Classification (NCBI taxonomy): domain Eukaryota; kingdom Metazoa; phylum Chordata; class Lepidosauria; order Squamata; family Anolidae; genus Anolis; species Anolis sagrei. Next base: position 15,701,171 of record NW_026847993.1, on the reverse strand, counting down.
AAGTAAATAAATAATAAATAAAATAATAATTGTGGTCTCTTCTAACTCTAACCTCTAGGATTCTATAGTTCTATGAATTATTGTAAGTAACTATAACATTTTTCAAAGCCATGTAAATTTTAAAATTAATTTTCCAGTGTCTGTTTTTTTAGAGCTAGAAGCTGTAAAATGTAGTTTAGGGAAAAAAAATAACAATATAGAAAATAATAAAGGTCTTCTCCCTTGAGGATTACTGTGCTATACCTACAGATTTTAATGGCTTTCAACCTATATCACAATGCTTCTGAAGTTTTAAACTTTTTGGAAATTTATATTCAGTAGAGGAATTTTTTTTTTCCATTTGGGTCAAATGACAGGTTGATTAAATCACTAGAAGTCATGATGAAATACTTTATATTAATGATATGGAAATGTACTGCTGAGTGAGCACATAGCAGGAGCTGCCACTTGAAATGTAGTTGAATTGGAAATATAAGAATCAAGTGGCTAAGAACAGTTTCTTTTTCAATGTACTAAAAGCTTTTTTTACTCAGTGGGAACCTAAGTTATTAGGAACTGCACTCTGGAAATGTACTGCTTAGAGATTTGGGAATAGTACTTCTTGAAGAGAAGATTTATTACAGTAGATGTTACCATTTATCCATTTTGGGCTATGTGTAAGGGATAATCACAGGGGTAATAAACTTCAAATAGGCTGGAGTGAAGTTAAATATGTGTCAGTATCATTTCTTAATTTTCTGTGAAATGGAAAAAAAAGAAATTAGTGCAAACAAATGCTGTGAGCTCATCTTGGAATAAAAAAGGGAATACATTTCTATAGAGATAATTCTCTTTGAAAAAAGCATGAGTGATCAAGGCAAGTGGGATGCCTATAGACAATGTTGTGTTTTATCATTTTTTTTGTAAAAGGGAGGGGAAAACTAGGAAAAATAAAAGATAACAAGAGAACTGTTCTCAAACGTTCTCATTTTAGTGTCTAGGAAGTCAGTCCTAGTGTGAGAGCATATTCACTAGACACTTTTGAAGTCTATTTCTTGCTCTTTGTACTTTTTTCCACCTTGGCATGCCTTTGTGCACAGACTGTTGAGATGAATGATTATATCTACTAACTCTATGTCAACTTTCTATTTCAAAAAATTGATGCTGACCTCTTATTTTCCTCTTTACAACAAACTATACATTGATTGGGTTGTTGTAGGTTTTTTCAGACTGTATGGCCATGTTCTAGAGGCATTCTCTCCTGGCGTTTCGCCTACATCTATGGCAAGTATCCTCAGAGGTATTGAGGTCTGTTGGATCTAGGAAAAGGGTTTATCTATCTGTGGAATGGCCAGGGTGGGACAAAGAACTCTTGTCTGCTGGAGCTAAGTGGGACTGTTTCAACTGACCACCTTGATTAGCATATAATGGCCTGACTGTGCCTGGAGCAAACTTTTGTTGAGAGGTAATTAGATGTCCCTGCCTGCTTCCTCTCCTTCCTTGTTGTGCTGTTGCAATTTTAGAGTTTTTTAATACTGGTAGCCAGATTTTGTTGATTTTCATGGTTTCCTCCTTTCTGTTGAAATTGTCCACATGCTTGTGGATTTCAGTGGCTTCTCTGTGTAGTCTGACATGGTGGATGTGAGAGTGGTCCAGCATTTCTGTGTTCTCATGCTGGTGGGTACCTAGCTTCCTGTCAACAAGGTGCAGTGTCTTAGCAATCATTTAAGAGTGGTGTAGAACAAAGTATTCCAGCAGGCACTGAAGCTTCAAAGAAGTCCTTTTGTTCACATGGCAACCCTAGTTCAAGTGTTTGTCAAGGTGTCTGTGGCATAACATGAATACAATTTGACGAAAGCAATACTGAGTTGAAAATATTATAGGATTGTGAATGTCAGCAATTGAGACAGAAGAAAGTGGCTGTCTGGGAATAGTTTTCTGCAGGGGACTTCAAATATATGGATTAAGATCTCCAAGTCAAGAAGTCCTGTGTAGCATAAGCTAAAGAAAACATGTAAGCAAAAAGGTCTTTGGATCTAATGAGTTTCTTCTTCAATATTTTCTGAATGACTGTGACCAAATGTCATGTTTTTTGTGTATCTAGGGCTTAATGTGCCGTTGCGCCTGGGGGCTATTATTCTCAATAAAGGAGGGATGGACGTGGCATCTTTCCCCCAGGGGATTGCTTCTTGCCCTCCTATAGGAAACTGGAACTCCCAAAAACCCAAAATGCTGTAAATAGCTCAAAATAAGTTTTATTTATCACAAAGTCATTTCTTTAAAGCAATGAGCTGGAAAACTTTAGAGGGGTGAAGGAAAACGTACATTACAGTCTTGATCAGTCCTGGGTCCAAGGGGTTTGAAGCTGAGAAGCCTTTCCAAGTTTCCTCTTTCCTCAATGGCTGTGAATGCCGGAGCAAACCACAACCCCAGTTCAGATGGCCTATGTTTTGAAGATTCAGGATCTTCCTTTGGTGCCAAAAGAACCGGCTTGAAGGCGCCTGGGTCGCCTCAATAATTGTCCAGGACGATCTGGACATAAAGCATGAGTCCCAGGGGTAAAAACCTCAGAACTGGTGCTAAGAGGTAACTTACATCAGGGTCCTTTAGAGTCAGGTCTCTTACTCACGTCCATCTGGTACGAACTCTGAAGGCAGAATGAAAAGAAAAAGGAAGTTCTCCCCTCTTGCAGGAAGAGGTGGAGCCAAACAGTACTGATTGACAGCTACAAGCAACCAATCCATACAACTATACATAAGCAAGGTAAAAAGGGGCAGAATTAAGCATGATACAACAGTTTAAATCTTACAACTAACAGTTCTATACATAGGTGGCGCCACTCACCGTCACACTTAAGCTACACCTCCCCTAACCTTATTCATATGTGGGGAGCCGTAAGACACTCATTGCCTGATCCAGGAGCAGAGAAATTTGCAGGCATGGTGGGTTATAAGAATCTGCAGACATTAGCAGTGACCTCAGTATTCAAAGTGCAGTGTGTGATCTGAAGAGCCACTAAAGTGCTATAAAACATTTATAATAGATTAAAAATGGATTTAAAAAATACAAGCAAATAAGACAATATTAATATATAAACTAGTTTAGAAAATTAAATAGTAACTTGATTAAAAACTCTTCTGCTTACAGATTAAATGCCTGCTTGAATAGTAATGTGTCACATCAATGGGACAAATTGTGAATCTAGGAGCATGTCCTGGAGACTAGGACTCGGAGCAATGGGTTCAAATTAAAGGAATGGAGATTCCACATGAACATTAGGAAGAACTCCCTGGCCATTAGAGAAGCTGTTCAGCAGTGGAAATGCCTACCTCAGAGGATTGGTGTCTTCATATTTTTTAAACAGAGGGCCAGGTCACAGTCCCCCAAACTGTTGGAGGGCAGGGTTATAATTTGAAAAAAATCATGAATGAATGCCTATGCACACCGCACATATCTTATTTGTAGGCAAAGAACACTTAAAACAATACAATAATTAAAATGAGGAACACTTTTAACAAATATAAACTTATTGGTATTTCAATGGGAAGTGTGAACCTGCTTTTGGCTGATGAAATAGAGTTGTTGTTGTTGTTGTTGTTGTTGTTGTTGTTGTTGTTGTTTTTGTGTGCTTTCAAGTCATTTCAAACTTAGGTTGACCCTGAGCAAGGGCCAGGTAAATGACCTTGGAGGGCCGTATCCAGCCCTTGGGCCTTAGTTTGAGGACCCCTGGGCTAGATCGTGTGGTCTCTTCCAACTGTATGATTCCATAGGTGAGTACCACAAGGTTGTGTTGAACTTATAAAGAAGTGTCTGTCCAAAAGACATGGCTTTAAATTGCCATTTGGGACAATTCTCTAAGAATCTTTCTCTAAGAATGCCTAGATTCTCCAGTATGACTCTACAGTCAACTTCACTGGAGGACATGGAGATTCCTAGAGAGGTGTCCTCTTTAGGAGTCTCTATGTACTTCTGTGATCATGTTCTGCAGGAGGTTGACCACAGAGCCACACTGGAAAACATAGATATCCCTAGACTGAACATTTAATGAAACCCATCTATATATATATATATATATATTAGGCCTGGGTAACAACGGAAAAATTTGTTTCTAAAATCGATTTGTATTTGGGGGGGTTTTTTGTTTCGATATTTAAAATAATTACAAAATTTTCCTTTTAAAAAGTTCGATATTTACGAAATTTCGTAAATGGTAAAAAATTAACGAATCTATTTCCGAAACAATAACGAATCGATTCGTTAATGGCGGACGCGACCGCGAAATACGCTAAAAAACCTCCAAAAACCTTCTGAAGCTTCCCTCTCCCTCTGTTGTTGACTGTTGGTGTGATATTATAATTTTTTTCATTAATTAAACCATAAAACATGGCCCAGACATGCGGAAATAATAACGAAACGACCTCAAAACAATAACGAAACGAATACAATATCGAAATACGAAGCATTTACAAAACGTTTTTGAAAATTCGTTTTTTTTAATACTTGCTCCAGAATGGTTCGTTATCGTTTTGTAATTGAAAAAATTAACGAATTATTAACGAATTACGAATTAACGAAACGAAACCGCCCAGCCCATATATATATATATATATATATATATATATATATATGTATATGTATATGTATATGTATATGCATAAACTCAAAAACCACTGGACGAATTGACACCAAATTTGGACACAACCTAATGCATACCACCCGCAAAAATTGATTTTGTCATTTGGGAGTTGTAGTTGCTGGGATTTATAGTTCACCTACAATCAAAGAACATTCTGAACTTCACTAACAATGGAAATGAACTTGGCACACAGGACTTCCGAGACCAACAGAAAACGGTAGAAGGGGTTGGTGGGAACTGACCTTGATTTTTGGAGTTATAGTTTACCTATGCCCAGAAAGCACTGTGGACTCAGTGATGGATCTGGACCAAACTTGGTATGAATACTCCATATGCCCAAATTAGAAAACAGATGGAGTTTGGAGAAAATAGACCTTGACATTTGGGAGTTGTAGTTGATGGGATTTATAGTTCACTTACAATCAAAGAGCATTCTAAACCCCACCAATGATTGAATTGGGCCAAACTTTCCACACAGAACCCCCATGACCAACAAAAAATAATGTGTTTTCTGATGGTTTTGGTGACCCCTCTAACACCCCTTTATGACCTCCACAGGGGTCCCAACTTCCAGGTTGAGTAATGCTGCCTTAAGGCCATCCAGTCCAACTTCCTTCACCAGGGTAAGAAAACACAACCAAAGCCCTCCTGACAAAGAGCCATCCATCCATAGGTATAGATAGATAGATAGATGATAGATAGATAGATAGTAGGCCTGTGAGGTTTCGTTCGTTATTTTCGTTATTCGTTAAACATTCGTTATTTTTGGCATTTACGAGGCGATATCAAAACACTTTTTCAAACCCGGAAGGGTTTTAGAATATCGAAGCGGCATCCCCCATCCTTTTAACGAGCTTCCACCCGTTTCGGAAATTGGATGGAGGATGCTGGTGCCTGGGAGCCAATCCGGCGCTCCCAAGCACCCAAGCAGTGCACCGTGGCTGATTTTCATTGGCCGGCAAGGCCTTTAAAAGCGGCTCCGCGTGGCCGCAGAGCTCATTTGTTGCGTGGAGGCGAGGGAGGAGAGAGGTCCGGGAGGGCTGCTGCTTTGGGTTGGCTTGGGCAGGAAAAAGACTTGCATTGGGTTGGCTTGGCTTGGTTGAAAAGAGTAGTAGACTCTTCTGTTGGTGTGTGCTTTTGCCTTTTGGCTGTCTTTTGGCTGTGTGTCTCCTGCCTGTGTTAGCTTTTAAAAGAAAAGACTCTTTTGTTGGTGTGTGCTCTCACTTGCCCTGCCTCGTGGCTGTGTTAGCTCTACATCAGGGCCAGTTTAGTTAATTTTCCATTTCTGAATATTTTCTAAAAATACCTGCCTTTTATTCTTAAAAAAATACAAAAAATATTCCAAAAAAAGAAAAGACTCTTTTGTTGGTGTGTGCTCTCATTTGCCCTGCCTCGTGGCTGTGTTAGCTCTACATCAGGGCCAGTTTAGTTAATTTTCCATTTCTGAATATTTTCTAAAAATACCTGCCTTTTATTCTTAAAAAAATACAAAAAATATTCCAAAAAAAGAAAAGACTCTTTTGTTGGTGTGTGCTCTCACTTGCCCTGCCTCGTGGCTGTGTTAGCTCTACATCAGGGCCAGTTTAGTTAATTTTCCATTTCTGAATATTTTCTAAAAATACCTGCCTTTTATTCTTAAAAAAATACAAAAAATATTCCAAAAAAAGAAAAGACTCTTCTGTTGGTGTGTGCTCTCATTTGCCCTGTCTCGTGGCTGTGTTAGCTCTACATCAGGGCCAGTTTTTGGTTAATTTTCCATTTCTGAATATTTTCTAAAAATACCTGCCTTTTATTCTTAAAAAAATACAAAAAATATTCTAAAAAAGAAAAGACTCTTCTGTTGGTGTGTGCTCTCGTTTGTCCTGTCTCGTGGCTGTGTTTGGTCCACATCAGGGCCAGTTTTGGGTTAATTTTCCATTTCTGAATATTTTCTAAAAATACCTGCCTTTTATTCTTAAAAAATACAAAAAATATTCTAAAAAAGAAGACTCTTCTGTTGGTGTGTGCTCTCGTTTGTCCTGTCTCGTGGCTGTGTTTGGTCCACATCAGGGCCAGTTTTGGGTTAATTTTCCATTTCTGAATATTTTCTAAAAATACCTGCCTTTTATTCTTAAAAAATACAAAAAATATTCTAAAAAAGAAAAGACTCTTCTGTTGGTGTGCTCTCGTTTGTCCTGTCTCGTGGCTGTGTTTGGTCCACATCAGGGCCAGTTTTTGGTTAATTTTCCATTTCTGAATATTTTCTAAAAATACCTGCCTTTTATTCTTAAAAAAATACAAAAAATATTCCAAAAAAAGAAAAGACTCTTTTGTTGGTGTGTGCTCTCACTTGCCCTGCCTCGTGGCTGTGTTAGTTCTACATCAGGGCCAGTTTAGTTAATTTTCCATTTCTGAATATTTTCTAAAAATACCTGCCTTTTATTCTTAAAAAAATACAAAAAATATTCCAAAAAAAGAAAAGACTCTTTTGTTGGTGTGTGCTCTCATTTGCCCTGTCTCCTGCCTGTGTTAGCTCTACATCAGGGCCAGTTTAGTTAATTTTCCATTTCTGAATATTTTCTAAAAATACCTGCCTTTTATTCTTAAAAAATACAAAAAATATTCTAAAAAAGAAAAGACTCTTCTGTTGGTGTGTGCTCTCGTTTGTCCTGTCTCGTGGCTGTGTTTGGTCCACATCAGGGCCAGTTTTGGGTTAATTTTCTATTTCTGAATATTTTCTAAAAATACCTGCCTTTTATTCTTAAAAAATACAAAAAATATTCTAAAAAAGAAAAGACTCTTCTGTTGGTGTGTGCTCTCATTTGTCCTGTCTCGTGGCTGTGTTTGGTCCACATCAGGGCCAGTTTTTGGTTAATTTTCCATTTCTGAATATTTTCTAAAAATACCTGCCTTTTATTCTTAAAAAAATACAAAAAATATTCTAAAAAAGAAAAGACTCTTCTGTTGGTGTGTGCTCTCGTTTGTCCTGTCTCGTGGCTGTGTTTGGTCCACATCAGGGCCAGTTTTGGGTTAATTTTCCATTTTTGAATATTTTCTAAAAATACCTGTCTTTTATTCTTAAAAAAATACAAAATATTCGCTTTAACGAATCGATTCGTTATTATTTCAATATCGAATCGAATCGTATTTAATAACGACGCTTCGGAAGCCGCTTTTGCGCATGCGCGATCGCGTCCGCCATTTTAACGAATCGATTCGTTATATCCTTAACGAATCGACCTCGCGCCAATAACGAAGCTTCGGAAGTGATTTTGCGCATGCGCGGGGGTCCGCCATCTTTACAAAATGTTTTGTAAATATTTACGAAATTTCGTAAATACCGAAACTTTTTTTGGGAAAGTTTTGTAATTATTTTAAATATCGAAACAAAAAAACACCCCAATTACAAATCGATTTTAGAAACAAATTTTTTCTTGATCAACCAGGCCTAATAGATAGATATGATTCACACACACACATATATAAGTATATGACAGATAAGGTATTCTAGTTTTGAAAGGGACTCCTAAAGAAGGACATTGATATCTTGCATTTTCCAGAGTAGACAAACCAGACAATCTCTACATCAACACTAGCAAAGAAACAAGAAGTAATACTGTACCCACAAGCATAAAGAAATTACATATTTTGGAAACCAACACTTCCTCATTACATTATTTTCCAGATCACCAGACTGGGCCTGGCAGGGTACGGCTAGTAAATAATTCAATGCACAAAAGTCAGACCCACAAATCTGGAGGACTGACTTTATTGAGTGAAAGAATGAGAAACCTTCATTCTGCTTGATGAAAGGCAGAGAGGAATTGCTAGAAATAACAAGTCAATTTTTAAAATCAATGTAGATTTCAGTATCCGAATATTTTATTTATTTAATGCTAATATTCATACAAGAAGGACAATGGAAGTGCTGTTAATTCAATATAAATTAATGTGATAAAATATGTAATTAGCAATTCTACACTTCACAACTAATAATTATGTAAATATTTTACATTTAATCTTGTATCCAGGAAATTAAATTAATGGTCTTCAACAAATGAACATTTTGTATGCATTGCAGGACACGTTATCTAAGCTTTAACAGCACGGCATTAGTTTCTGATAATAACATGATTTCACAAGTTGAAATGTAAATGTATACCACTCTTTGGTGCAGTTGCCTTTGCTCTCAAATTTGAAGCAGAACATAAAATCACACAATTATAGAATCATAGTTTTAGAAAGGCTATTTAGTCCAATACCAATCACATAGGATTGCTCAACTAAGGCACGACACTGAGAGGCCTGCCCAGCTTCCGAGGAAAGAACTCCAAAGAAGATCATCACTCTATAAGATAGGCTATTCCATGTTTTCACATACTATTTGGAAGGTTTTTTTCTCTCTAGAAAATGATTAAATTATGATCTCCATGGCTTTACAAAAGCCAGCCAATCACAACTTATTGAATGATCTGAGACAGAGGAGGCCCTAGGTAATTTTCAACGGTAAGCAAACAGTATTTTGCCCCTCCCCCCAACCAATCACTGATATATATTTTCTAGGCCTGTCCGGTTTCGTTCGTTAATTCGTTAATTCGTTAAACATTCGTTATTTTAGGCATTTTTGAAGCGATATCAAAACACATTTCCAAACCCGGAAGGGTTTTAAAATATCGAACCGGCAACCCCCATGGATTTAACGAGCTTCCGCTCGTTTCGTTAATGGGGTGGAGGCTGCTGGAGTGCTGGTGCCTGGGAGCCAATCCGGCGCTCCCGTGGGTCCGTGGCTGTAGTGTTTGTTTTTGATTGGCCGGCGAGCCCTTTCAAAGCGGCTCCGCGCGGCCGTAGCTCATTGCTGCAGAGGGCGAGGGAGTTTGCATTGGGTTGGCTTGGCTAATGGCTAGCAACTGGATTGGATTCATTCCTTGCTGCTGTGAGTGCTGCTTGCTTCATTTGCTGTCTCCCGCCTGTGTTTGGTCCACATTTGGGCCATTTTTTGGTTAATTTTCCATTTTAAAATATTTTTAATATTATTTTTAATATTATTTTTTAATATTATTTTTTAATATTATTTTTTAATATTATTTTTTACTATTATTTTTAAAAAATATTCTAAAAAAGAAAAGACTCTTCTGTTGGTGTGTGCTCTCATTTGCTGTATCCTGCCTGTGTTTGGTCCACATTTGGGCCATTTTTTGGTTAATTTTCCATTTTAAAATATTTTTAATATTATTTTAATATTATTTTTTAATATTATTTTTATATTATTCTTAAAAAATATTCTAAAAAAGAAAAGACTCTTCTGTTGGTGTGTGCTCTCATTTGCTGTCTCCTGCCTGTGTTTGGTCCACATTTGGGCCTTTTTTTGGTTAATTTTCCATTTTAAAATATTTTTAATATTATTTTAATATTATTTTTTAATATTATTTTAATATTATTCTTAAAAAATATTCTAAAAAAGAAAAGACTCTTCTGTTGGTGTGTGCTCTCATTTGCTGTCTCCTGCCTGTGTTTGGTCCACATTTGGGCCATTTTTTGGTTAATTTTCCATTTTAAAATATTTTTTAATATTATTTTAATATTATTCTTAAAAAATAAAAAATATTCTAAAAATTCGTTAATATTTACAAAATTTCGTAAATACCAAAACTTTTTTTTGGAAAGTTTTGTAAATTATTTTAAATATCGAAACAAAAAAACACCCCAATTACAAATCGATTTTAGAAACAAATTTTTTCTTGATCAAACAGGCCTAATATTTTCTGTTCATCGTGGGAGTTCTGTGTGCCATATTTGGTTCAATTCCATCATTGGTGGAGTTCAGAATGCTCTTTGATTGTAGGTGAACTATACACCCCAGTAACTACAACTCGCATATGTCAAGGTCTATTTTCCCCCAAGAGTGCCTCAAGAGCGCCCCTGGGCAAAATCAACTATACTGCAAATGCTTACTTTGCGTAATGGGTTGAGCCGCCCCTGATCTGAGATGATAGCTGGGCTTCCGCTGAGAGAAAGGGCCCTTCCGCACAGGCACATGATTGATATTGGGACCAGCATAAAAATGCCAATTCTGAGCTGGATTGAGCCCATTTAAGGCTGCCCTAAGCCACATCCAGAGCTGGGCATGCACCCAGTTTCCGTCTCTTCCAAGATCCCCATTCCACCACCACCCACACAAAAATGACAGAAATTCCTTCGTTTCCAGTTTTGCCTGCTCTGCACTCTTTGATTCTTTGTGATGCAGAAAATAAAAGGAGCTTTGGGAAAAGGGAAGGAGCTAACACCCATCCTCTGAAGGACTGCCATTCCAACTCCCTGGGCTGCTTGATCCTGGGAACATGGGAAGGCTATGGTCTTTCATTGAGATCCGAGGTGGCAAAACTCCAGATCTTGTTGCACAATATGGACTTTTCCCAGTTTTTTTAAAAAAAAAAACTTAGAGTCAAACTGGAGTGAGTAGCTTACAAGTTCATTGGCTTGTGTGTGTTAGATGGACACACTAGGCTAATGTAATCCCTACACTGCATTATTTGGAGCCAGAATGAGTCAGAGACTTGATTGGAAGAGGAGCTTGTTGTTGTTCATTCGTTCAGTCGTCTCCGACTCTTTGTGACCTCATGGACCAGCCCACGCCAGAGCTCCCTGTCGGCCGTCACCACCCCCAGCTCCTTCAAGGTCAGTCCAGTCACTTCAAGGATGCCATCCATCCATCTTGCCCTTGGTCGGCCCCTCTTCCTTTTGCCTTCCACTTTCCCCAGCATCATTGTCTTCTCTAGGCTTTGCTGTCTCCTCATGATGTGGCCAAAGTACTTCAACTTTGTCTCTAGTATCCTTCCCTCCAATGAGCAGTCGGGCTTTATTTCCTGGAGGATGGACTGGTTGGATCTTCTCGCAGTCCAAGGCACTCTCAGAACTTTCTTCCAACACCACAGTTCAAAAGCATCTCTCTTCCTTCGCTCAGCCTTCCCTAAGGTCCAGCTCTCACATCCGTAGGTTACTACAGGGAATACCATGGCTTTGACTAGGCGGATCTTTGTTGCCAGTCTGATGTCTCTACTCTTTACTATTTTATTGGAAGAGGAGCTAGCAGTCACTAATTTCAGCCCCAGTCCCTGGACCTCCGCTAACAGGGAAATCCAAGAGTATTTTGCAACAGAGTGTTGTGGTTCAGTGTGATGAGAATGATGGGATTCAGATTCCTGGATGTTTTTCTGTGCCTCAGCCCGAGGCTCTCACAGATAGGGGAGATTCAAGCAAGCGGTTCTCACAGGGAAGGAATGCCAGTAAGGGAGTTAGCACCTAGGTGTCTTCCCACACTGATAGTGAAGGCCTTGATCTGCGGGCTAGTACACGTTTAGGTAGTAGACGAGAAGCCAGGTCGGGGAAAGGTCATGGGACCACTGTGAGAGCAGAATGTTTTCATGGTTAGAAAAAGGTATTTAGGCTTCTCACAAAGGAAGCGAAACTGTCAGTTCAACGTAGCTTATTAGCCTGAAAGCTTCATGGAATAACCTTAGCCTGGAACTTCTTGCATTGTGATTCTTGGGGCAAATGTTTCCTTACTTGTACCTGGGACTCTAGTTTGAACTTTGCCAATAGGATTATGTCTCCTGATTTTACCTGAAGATCTTTGGAACTGTATCGTGCATTTAACCTTAATCTTTGGAACTTTGCAATGCTTATTCTTTATTTTGACTTGGATTTTTTCCTTAATAAACTATAATACTACAGCTCTTGTGTGGAGGTGTTTGGAAGCAAGGTGAAGCCTACTCTGAGTTGCAACACAGAGCTTGAGTCCTGGAGTCCTGTTTCAGTGCCTAAAAACCCCTCTACTGATTATGGACAGCATTATTTATTTTGCACTGTTTACTAGGTTGATGTTTTTCTTTTCTTTTTAGGAGAAAAAGCACTTCTACTTTGGGTTGTTATAGGTTTTTCGGGCTATATGGCCATGTTCTAGAAGCATTCTCTCATGACGTTTCACCTGCATGTATGGCAAGAGTTGACTTGATGCGCCTTCCTCTTGGCATGTTTCTCTCTTTTGCCCTCCATTTGTGCCTCTTCAAATTCTGCAGCACTGCTGGTCACAGCTGACCTCCAGCTGGAGCGCTCAAGGGCCAGGGCTTCCCAGTTCTCAGTCTTTATGCCAGACTTTGAAAGGTTAGCTTTGAGCCATCTTTAAATCTCTTTTCCTGTCCACCAACAGTCTGTTTTCCATTCCTCAATTCGGAGTAGAGCAACTGCTTTGGGAAACGGTGGTTGGGCATCCGGACAATGTGGCTGATCCAGCGGAGTTGATGGCGGAGGACCATTGCTTCAATGCTGGTGGTCTTTGCTTCTTCCAGCACGCTGATGTTTGCCCACCTGTCTTCCCAAGAAATTTGCAGGATTTTCCGGAGGCAGCGCTGATGCCTTAATCTAATAGGGAACTGATGATATAACTTACTTAGCATATTGGTTAGCCCGTCCCTCACTATTATCTTTATTGTTCATTTAATTAGAAACAACATCTTGTCTGTACCCAATACACACATAACTGAATTTGCATTACCAAATTCCCCCTCCTCTAAATTGGTCTTTGCATTTTCAGTACTCATTTAAATTGGTCAATGTATTTCAGAGTCAAGCAACCAGTCGTTACTATACATGTTCATATTCTCTAAATGCTAAGGTAAATGGAGGACTTCTGTTCCCTAACCTTCAGGAGCTGGGCTGAGCAGTGGGGGTTTCAATTAAAAACCACAGGAAAGGAAAGGAATATGTCAATAAAACCACAGACTTGTAAGTACTGCATACTAGTTTGCAAACAAACACAGCAAGCTGTCGTGGAGTATGAGTCTATTACTGTAAATTTAGACCGAATGCAGAGTGTTGAAGGTGACTGTCCCAGCATGGTTTCCTTTTACCTTATGTACAGACAAATACTCTCTCGCTTTTTTCCTTTTATTACTCGATCTAGTCATAGAGCAAGAATACTATAGCCAACAATGGAAAGCTGAACCAGAGAGAGACAATTTTGGAGCAACATTAGCAAATGCGTGTTTCAGTTGAAAGAAGTCATTTCTTACGCACAACCCAATGGGCTCTTGCAGATCAATTCACATTTATAAAATTATTAATTAAATTAATAATGCAGAAAGGCTAAAGTGGCAAATATTGAAATTATAAAACCTCAATCAATTAAACGAGACTATAAAATGGAAACTTAACTCTATGTCTCAAACATTTAACAACTAATAAGGATTACAAATTACAAATCTACAACCAGAAAGTCTATAATTTTTTTTATTAAAATCAGCAATTTGTCAGTGACTTCTGCCTCATTTCCATAGCAGACTTAATCAATTTTGCTGTTCTAAAAGCAACAGAATCTGAATTAATAATGTATTCACTTTTACTATTAAAAATTAAAATATTTTCTTTATAAGCAGACCAATTCCTTTAGGACTTCTGTTGATACATTTTATGCACTAACACATTACTTACTTACTTACTTACTTACTTACTTACTTACTTACTTAGACGATCCCTCGTAGTCCGAGGATGATGGTCCAAGTGTAGTATTGTTGCGGTGGGTCAGTAGGTGACGGTGGAGCCCTATTCTTGATCTGCATCTTCTCCCACAGTGAGGGCAACGATTTCCAGGTAGAAGGCGGTCCCTGGGGTTGGCTTGATGCGCCTTCCTCTTGGCACGTTTCTCTCTTTCGCCCTCCATTCGTGCCTCTTCAAATTCTGCAGCACTGCTGGTCACAGCTGACCTCCAAATGGAGTGCTCAAGGGCCAGGGCTTCCCAGTTCTCAGTGTCTATGCCAGAGTTTTTAAGGTTGGCTTTGAGCCCATCTTTAAATCTCTTTTCCTGCCCACCAACATTCCATTTCCGTTCTTGAGTTCGGAGTAGAGCAACTGCTTTGGGAGACGGTGGTCGGGCATCCGGACAACGTGGCCGGTCCAGCGGAGTTGATGGCGGAGGACCATTGCTTCGATGCTGGTGGTCTTTGCTTCTTCCAGCACGCTGACATTTGTCTGCCTGTCTTCCCAAGAAATTTGTAGGATTTTCCAGAGGCAGAGCTGATGGAATCGTTCCAGGCGGGCCCGTAGCCAGGATTTTGATTCGGGGGGGGGGGGGGCCTGAGTCTGAGTGAAAGAGGGTCTACCCTAGCAAACCTTTTGTATTTTTACCCCAATACCCCATGCATATGAGATATATTGAGCATGGTGATCAGATCATGATATGAATAAACATAACAGCTTAAATAATGTACCAGTAAGGCCTTTTCGCAGACCACTGTGAGAATTTCATTGGGGCTGAAGCCCCCAAAGCCCCCCCCCCCCGCTACATGCCTGGTTCCAGGAGTTGCATGTGATGCCTGTAGACAGTCCACGTTTCACAGGCATATAGCAGGTTTAGGAGGACAACAGCTTTATAGACAAGAACCTTGGTATCCCTACAGATGTCCCGGTCCTCAAACACTCTTTGCTTCATTCGGAGCTCAGGCGGTATTGAATTTTAGTGTCGATGTTGACTTTGGTGGTGAGGTGGCTGCCAAGGTAACAGAAATGATCAACATTTTCTAATGTTACACCATTAAGCTTTATCACTTGCATTTGAGAGGGGTTGGCTGTTGACTGCTGAAACAGCACTTTGGTTTTCTCAATGTTCAATGACAGGCCGAGTTTCTCGTATGCTTCTGCAAAGGTGGTGTCTTCTGAAAGGGATAGAAGGCGATTTCTCCCACAGTGAGGGCAACGATTTCCAGGTAGAAGGCGGTCCCGGTCAGGATTGGCTTGAAGCGCCTTCCTCTTGGCACGTTTCTCTCTTTCATCCTCCATTCGTGCCTCTTCAAATTCTGCAGCACTGCTGGTCACAGCTGACCTCCAACTGGAGTCGCTCAAGGGCCAGGGCTTCCCAGTTCTCAGTGTCTATGCCAGAGTTTTTAAGGTTGGCTTTGAGCCCATCTTTAAATCTCTTTTCCTGTCCTCCAACATTCCGTTTTCCATTATTGAGTTCGGAGTAGAGCAACTGCTGTGGGAGTTGGTGGTCAGGCATCCAGACAAGATGGCCAGTCCAGCGGAGTTGATGGCAGAGGACCATCGCTTCAATGCTGGTGGTCTTTGCTTCTTCCAACATGCTGACATTTGTCCACTGGTCTTCCCAAGAGATTTGATGAAATCATTCCAGGAGTTGCATGTGATGTCTGTAGACTGTCCACGTCTCGCAGGCGTATAGCAGGTTTGGGAGGACAATAGCTTTATAAACAAGCACCTTGGTATCCCTACGGATATCCCGGTCCTCAAACACTCTCTGCTTCATTCAGAAGCTGCACTCGCAGAGCTCAGGCGGTGTTGCATTTCAGTGTCAATGTTGACTTTTGTGGAGAGGTGGCTGCCAAGGTAGCAGAAATGGTCAACATTTTCTAATGTTAAACTATTAAGCTGTATTTCTGGCATTGGAGAGGGATTGGCTGGTGACTGCTGGAAGAGCACTTTGGTTTTCTTGATGTTCAGTGACAGGCCAAGTTTCTCTACTAACACCATCATACAGCCAAATAGGCATAGCTTGCATTCTCTTGGAATATTGTGCACTGTGATAAATTAGGAGTTCCTAGTATTTTTACTTTCACCAGACTTTGCAAGTGACTTCTTTCTGTCCTGGATATAAAGAAAAGTATAAATTTTGGTAAATAAATACTTCAAAACTAAAGGGAAATGAAATTGCAATCCACATTTCAAGCAACCAAACACAATAGGTGCATCCATTCCCAGATGGTGGCAGCTTTGTTGTGAGCTTCAGCAAGTCACACTTTTCTGAACTTCTTCTGCACAAATGCTGCTGAGAAAACTCTGTGATAGATTAATCTTAGATTCGCAATAGGTCAGAAATAACCTGAAGGCACGCAACAACAATAAAGCTGCCAGAATCACCTTGAAGTCATACAACAACAAGAAATCTGCCAAATAAGATGCAGTGCCACTTGCCAGGGGAAATGTGGCAATTATAATCACAATCAAAGGTGAATACTCAGAGACCAATATCTTGGGCCTAGTTGCATCAGTTTTGGTTTTCCCAAATCCAATTTATAGAAATCTCAATTGGTTTTGTCCATCTCTAATCTCACACATGCCTTACGACACTGTCACTGCATAACGCACTACACTTCACTCTTGCAAAAAAAAATAATTACCTCTGAGCTTTGGAGAGCCACTGCTCTCCATTCCACTTCAAAATGGCTGCAATAGAACAAAATTAAGTTGAGCTCAACTCCCTTCTCATTATGGTGATATGAGGAGGAAACAAGGCTGAAAGCTCACTTACACTATAAAACAGCCCAAAGTATGAGGGCGCTTCCAGACAATGTCAAAATGCAGGACATATAAGTGGAGCCCCCGGTGGCACAGTGGATTAAACCCCTGTGCCGGCAGGACTGAAGACTGACAGGTCGCAGGTTCGAATCCGGGGAGAGGCAGATGAGCTCCTTCTATCAGCTCCAGCTCCTCATGCAGGGACATGAGAGAAGCCTCCCACAAGAATGATAAAAACATCAAATCATTCGGGCGTCCCCTGGGCAACGTCCTTGCAGACAGCCAATTCTCTCACACCAGAAGCGACTTGCAGTTTCTCAAGTTGCTCCTGACACGACCCAGGACAAATAAGTGGGGCAAAAAATTGTGGGACTTAACAGCAAGTCCAAACACAGACCTGTTAGTACCGGTAAATGGTCCCCCACAGTCCTAACACCTTCATTTGTAACAGATTTTAGAAATCCGCATGGCGGACAGGGGACATCTGGAGGAGGTTTAGTTTTTGTTTTTTTTTAAAAAAAAATGATACTCCAAGATGCGCTGTACCTCTAAATGTACACACTAGCAGATTTCTTATAATCTCTCCTCGGCCTACTGCAAATTCAACTCTGTTTAAGTTCATAAGCATCAGAACAAAAAATGCAGCAAGTTCTCAGTGTAATTGCTTTCCATTTGTGCTTCCATTTAGCCACCTGTGTGTGTGTGGCTCCATTTGTTTACTGCCAAGATCAGCTGTTTTGGGTATTTAAAATGTGCAGTTGCACTGGAGCAGTCCACACCAGGGTATAGGAACGAAACCACGTGTTTTCCTTGACTGTAGGGATGTACAGTCATGTGAATATGTGCATTTTTAGGCAAAATTGGGTTTCAAGTGCCTCTTTTAAATCTGTTTTTCAGCTGCTAATCCGAATGAGCACGCATTTTCATGAAATGTCATTTAGACAACTCCCCTTTTATCCCAATTTCTTCCACATTTTAGGGCATTTTTAGAAGGGCCTCGAGTTGGTTTAGTGACAGCTCCAAGCAGAGGTTCTCAGAGAGAGTTTGCTTCATTTAAAGAAGTATACAAACAAATTAGAATGGATTCAGAAAATGATAATGTTCATGAGGAAAGGTTGAAGGAGTTTGGTGTATTTAGCCTGATTCAGAAAAGACTGAAGGGAGACACGATTGCCCTCTTTAAATACTTCAAGAGCTATCACAAATGAATAGAGGACAGGTGTGTTCTCTGCTGCCACATAGGACCAGGTAAAAAGCCTAGTAGCCTAGTAGGGTAGATTTTGATTTAAATGTAGAAAAAAACTTCTTGACAGTAGGAGTGGTTCAAAAATGGCCCAAATGTCTAAGTATGTCTTCAATTAGAGACTGGGCAACTACCTGCTGGGGAAGTGCTAATCGGGGTCCCTGCATTCGATGACCAATGATGCCCTATCCATCTCTGGTTCTACGATTATAAAGCGACCCTACCCTCTCCACTCTGTTTCCTTTTATTAAAATGTGCAGTATTTTTTTAAAATAAAATTTGGATAATTTTATCCAATGCCTTGTTTGTTCTTTTTTTTCTGCACCTGTGATTTCGGAACTGGTCCCATTCATATCAATTACCAATACAAGGAAAATAATTGTGAAAACACTTTGTGGAAGTAAGCAATCTCCCATAAATCCATTTTCCAAACAATATTTGTTGTTCATTCATTCAGTCGTCTCCGACTCTTCGTAACCTCATGGACCAGCCCACGCCAGAGCTCCCTGTCGGCTGTCACTACCCCCAGCTCCTTCAAGGTCAGTCCAGTCACTTCAAGGATGCCATCCATCCATCTTGCCCTTGGTCGGCCCCTCTTCCTTTTGCCTTCCACTTTCCCCAGCATAATTGTCTTCTCTAGGCTTTGCTGTCTCCTCATGATGTGGCCAAAGTACTTCAACTTTGTCTCTAGTATCCTTCCCTCCAGTGAGCAGCCGGGCTTTATTTCCTGGAGGATGGACTGGTTGGATCTTCTCACAGTCCAAGGCACTCTCAGAATTTTCCTCCAACACCACAGCTCAAAAGCATCTATCTTCCTTCGCTCAGCCTTCCCTAAGGTCCAGCTCTCACATCCGTAGGTTACATCCGTAACCTACGTAACCTGTGATCCGTAACCTGTGATCCGTAGGTCACATCAGTAAGTGTGATCCCTGGGGAAGGCAATGGCAAACCACCCCAGTATCCTTGCCAAGAAAACTAAATGGACCAGAACAACCAAACAATATTAGAACACCATTTATTGTCAGCACTTGATAGGTAACATGCAGTAGTAAGTATATCTTATAGTGTTCAATGGGCAATGTGTAAAGGTAGTTAACATTTGATGGATAACATCATATCGGTGGTGGCCGGGAGGGCCTTTGCACAATTAAGACTCGTACGCCAACTGCGACCGTACCTCGGGAAGGCGGATCTGGCCAAAGTGGTCCATGCCTTAGTCACCTCTAGACTGGATTACTGCAATGCACTCTACGTGGGGCTGCCCTTGAAAACGGCCCGGAAATTTCAGATGATCCAACGGGCGGCAGCCAGGTTGTTAACTGGGGCTCCTTACAGGGAGCGTTCATCTCTCCTGTTCAAGGAGCTCCACTGGCTGCCATTCATCTACCGGACCCAATTCAAGGTGTAGGTTCTTACTTACAAAGCCCTGAACGGTTTGGGACCCGCCTACCTGCGTGACCGCATCTCTGTATACGAACCCACACGATCCCTTTCTATCATCCGGAGAGGCCCTGCTCTCGATCCCATCAGCATCATAGGAGTGATTGGTGGGGACGAGAGAGAGGGCCTTTTCGGTGGTGGCCCCTTGACTCTGGAACTCACTCCCTAAAGACATCAGACAGGTCCCAACTCTGGCAGTCTTCAGGAGGAGCTTGAAGACGTGGCTGTTCCAGTGTGCCTTCCCGGAATAATGATCCCATAGCACTTTGTCCTCCAAAGCACTTTACATTTCTTTAGGTCTGCTCGTATGCCCTTCCACAAACACCACTATCACCTTTTCGTCCATGTCCCAGCATTACTTCATTTTAACTTTACATTTGGCCTTCCCACTGTTTTTAATTGTGTTGTCTTATTGATAATGTTGTATATTTTATTGTCTATGTTTTTAATTGCTTGTATGTTGTTTATTGCTTGTATTGTTGTATTGGGCTCGGCCTCATGTAAGCCGCACCGAGTCCCTTGGGGAGATGGTAGCGGGGTACAATTAAAGTGTTATTATTATTATTATTATTATTATTATTATTATTATATGAGATTACATATTTGAAGTCTATTAAAATTAAAAGGAATCAAGTAATGCAAAGCATTCTAACCTCCTTATACTGAAAGTGTGTGTGTGTGTATAGGGGAAATGTAATGTTGGAAGACAGGAAAAGAGATTTAAAGATGGGCTCAAAGCCAACCTTAAAAACTCTGGCATAGACACTGAGAACTGGGAAGCCCTGGCCCTTGAGCGCTCCAGCTGGAGGTCAGCTGTGACCAGCAGTGCTGCAGAATTTGAAGAGGCATGAATGGAGGGCGAAAGAGAGAAACGTGCCAAGAGGAAGGTGCGTCAAACCAATCCCAACAGAGACCGCCTTCCACCTGGAAACCAATGCCCTCACTGCGTGAGAAGATGCAGATCAAGAATAGGGCTCCACAGTCACCTATGGATCCACCAGAACACTCATCCTGGAAGACTATCCTACTCGGCCAACGAGGGATCGCCTAGCAGGTAAAGGGGATGTGGCACATGTAAAGCGAATTCATATATTAAAATGTGTTGTTCAGGCTCTTGTTGCCAAGCACCTGATTTTCAAATATCCTTTTCAGTTCTATGTATTGTCGAAGGATTTCATGGCTGGAATCACTAAGTTCTTGTGGGTTTTTTCGGGCTATATGGTGAGGTGAGGTGAGGTCACCTCTGAGGATGCTTGCCATAGATGCAGGCGAAACGTCAGGAGAAATGCCTCTAGAACATGGCCATATAGCCCGAAAAAACCCACAAGAACTTACTTTTCAGTTCTCTTTGTCAGTTCTAGCATACATTCAAGGGTATACATTGTACATTCCTTTGTGTAATAAAGAGATCAGCAGTACAAAGCTATACCTAGAATGATTTATTTGATAAACTCTGGTGTCAATATCAGCTGTCGTTAAAACAGATTATGTTGATAATTAATTAGAAGGAAGGAGTAATCACTCAAAAGAATTACCGGTTTTACGGTCATGACATTTTCAGTGAAAGACAACTTAAGTGAAAGGTGTATGTCAACAATTTACAGTTCATAGACAGTTATATAGTCCAAGGCATAATTAGGAGGCAAACGTGCCCTGGTTTTTTATAGCTAAAGAGATGAAACATTGAGAGAAAACAATATTGTTTACCTAATTAATAGAGCCAAATAAAGCTTCTGTTTACTGCAGGTTAATAGCGATCATTAAATATATTGGATTCATGTTATGGTGAGGAATATAATAAAAGACATCTTCTCTTCATACAGTTGATTATAACCTACAAGGAAAGAATGCATCAAAAAAGTGTCTAGTTTCTATTTCCTTTTTATGCTGGCTCAGACTATTGGTCTATCTCAGTGGTTCTCAACCTGGGGGTCGGGACCCCTAAAGGGGGTCGCAAGGGGGGTGTCAGAGGGGTCGCCAAAGACCCTCACAGACAGTATTTTCTGTTGGTCATGGGAGTTATGTGTGGGAAATTTGACCTAATTCTATCGTTGGTGGGTTTCAGAATGCTCTTTGGTTGTAGGTGAACTATAAATCCCAGCAACTACAACTCCCAAATGTCAAGGTCTATTTCCCCCGAACTTCACCAGTGTTCACATATTGAATATTCATGCCAAGTTTGATCCAGATCCATCATTGGGTTGTTGTACGTTTTTTCGAGCTATATGGCCATGGTCAAGATGAACTGAACCACCTCAACTGTGCCGTACAGGACAATGGAGACTCCACCTCAGACATCAGAAGAGCTGCAAGACCAAGAACAAGCCACGAAAATAAAGATGAAGATCCACCGGGAGGAAAAGTGTTCTTGCCATACATCAAGGGAACCACTGACCGCATAGGGAAGCTGATGAGGAAACACAACATACAAACTATCTACAGACCCACCAAGAAAATCCAACAAATGCTACATTCAGCAAAGGACAAGAGGGAGCCTCTCACTTCTGCAGGAGTCTACTGTGTACCATGCAGCTGTGGGCAAGTCTACATAGGGACCACCAAACGCAGCATTGCCCAAACACGAATCAAGAAACATGAAAGTCACTGCAGACTACTTCAACCAGAGAAGTCAGCCATAGCAGAGCACCTGATGAACCAACCTGGACACGGCATAACTTCCACTTGGCAGGGTAGCCATTTTAAAATGGTTAGTCTGTAGTCAGTGAACTACAGGGAAGGCTGGTTCTGTTGTGTGTTGAGAACCAGTAAGGTAGTCTGTAGTCAACACATTTTGAAGGAGAATAAGTTTAAAGCCTGTTTAGTGAAAGGAATAGTTCTGTTAAGAGTTGTTTTATGAAATGTATTAAATGTAACCTCTGAAGATATGTGCCTCTAAGAGTTAAGAAACATTGAAACCACCAAGCTTCTTCCATACTTCAATAAACTTGTCATAGTTTCTTCTAAAGCCAAGTCTCAGTTACAAATACTTCCAAGTTAAGCCACGCTACACATTGAAGAAAGACCAATTCAATATTACAAGCTATTAGCTGTGCTATCAATTTAGTAAGTTCCTTACAAAGTGGTGGCTCCTTTACAAACCGTTACAAACTGGTGGCCTCTTTACAAATTGGTGGCATCGTTGATTAGCTGATTGCTTCTTGTATGGAATTCCCATGTTTTTGAATATTGTTCTTTATTTATTGTTATGATTTTACATTTTTTAAATACTGGTAGCCAGATTTTGTTCATTTTCATGTTTTTTTTTCCTTTTTGTTGAAAGTGTCCACATGCTCATGGATTTCAATTGCTTCTCTGTGTAGTTTGACATGGTAGTTGTTAGAGTGGTCCAGCATTTCTCTGTTCTCTAATAATATACTTTTTGATTTTTGGGTTTTTTTGTTGTTTTTTGTCTTTTTTGTTTTTGTTTTCATGACAGGAGCGACTTGAGAAACTGCAAGTCACTTCTGGTGTAAGATAATTGGCCATCTGCAAGGACGTTGCCCTGGGGATGCCCAGATGTTTTGATGTTTTACCATCCTTATATGAGGCTTCTCTCATGTCCCTGCATGGGGAGCTGGAGCTGAAAGAGGGAGCTCATCTGCGCTTTCCCCAGATTTGAACCTGTGACCTGTCAGTCTTCAGTCCTCCCGGCACACGGGTTTAACCCATTGCGCCAGGTGTCCAGGTTGGTTCATCAAGTGTTCTGCTATGACTGACTTCTCTGGTTGAAGTAGTTTGCAGTGCCTTTCATATTTTTTTATTTGTGTTTGGGAAATGCTGCATTTGGTGATCCCTATGTAGACTTGTCCACTAGGCTTGGGTAACTACGGAAAAATTTGGTTCTAAACTCGTTTCGTTTTTAGGGGGGCCCTTGCATTTCGTTTTTTTAAAGAATTCCGAAATTTCCCTTTAAAAAATTTCAAAATATACGAAATTTCGTAAAATTACAAATCGATTCGTTAATGGCGGACGTGATTGCGCAATATGCTAAAAAACCCTCCAAATGGGACAGGGGAAACTTCTGAAGCTTCCATCTCCCTCTGTTGTTGACTGTTGGTGTGATAATTTATTTTTTATCACTGATAAAACAAACAACAACTATAAAACTTGCACCAGACATACAGAAATAATTACGAAACAATTACGAAACAATTTCGAAACAATTTCGAACCAATTATGAAACAATTACGAAACAATACGAAATAAATTGGAAAAATTGTTTCGATTTTTAATTACTCCTCACAGTAGTCCTGCATAGCTCAATATTGGATCGTAAGCTAATTTAAATACGAATTAATAACGAATTACGAAATTTACGAACGAAACCGCCCAAGCCTATTGTCCACAGCTGCATGATATATGATAAACTCCTCCACAAAGCTCAAAAACAAGGTGGATCTCCTTTGTATACACATTTTATATAAACTGTCAATTTTTTTCACTGTCCAAGGTTGTTCCACTTTTTCATTTGTTTGGTGTTTTACTGCACTTGAATGCTAATTCTTCAGGATGATGTTTTGGAGCAAGGTTGTGGAAAGTGGCCTCCTTATTCCCTGATGAGGGAATATCCAACCTATAATCTACCTCAATAGGACAATTTTTTTGGGGGGGGGGGAGGAAATAATTGCTCACAGGCTGAGTTAAAATTACAGGGCTATATTCAGTTTGTGACTGAACAAGTATGTGTGTGTGAAAAGATCTCCAACAGAATTCTTTTTTTCTCATTGCTCATTTCATGAACTGTTGCAAACATTTTAAAAACACATTTCCTTTTGAGACTCAGTTGAGATGTTTTTCTTCTGGAGAGGAAGAAGATTGAGTAATTCCTAGCATATGGCTTTATTCATACTTCCAGTCCCCCTTCAACACCTTTCTGAGCTACACATGCAGCTATCTTATTGTGTAAGACGAAGCTGAAGGAAAATTGGCAAGATGATGGCATTAAACCAGAGGTGCTTTTAATTTAAAATCCATTAGCATAACACATAATTAATTAGAGTTTTACACTTCACCAATCCCCAATTCCCAGAAGGAAATGGAGAATACATATTATAACTTGATTTAATTTTGGGTCTATGTTTAATCTAACCAGAAATGTTGTATAATACCTTGGAGGGAATTTGAACCACTTACATGTAGTCAGTATTTTTGTGGTTTTGTTTTTTTTAAAATAATGAAGGACCCAGCAGTGAGGCATGGCAATGAAGCCGAGCATGACCCCCCCCCCAACAAGGGATGGTGACTTATAGTTTTGCAAAGGACAAAGGTACCAGACTGCACAATATGGGTCAAGTCTTGGTCAATTTGTCAAGGCCTTAACAACAATGAGGACCCCATGAAACTTTGGGAATGGCTAGACCTTGGGGTCTCTGCCTCTCTCGAGAGAGCTGTAGTTTTCCAAGGACCATGGGACCGGCTTCCATCCCAGCGCTGCAGGGCTTTGTGTCTTGGCCCAGTGGAACTCCATAGACTCCCTTTGGTGGCTTTTTGAATTCTGCTACATTCCTGGACTTCACTCTCTTCAAGGACTCGCTCTCTACCCATGAACTTTCTTCAAGACAACTTATGAATTCATGCTGTGTCCTGATACTGTCTGCTTTTTATAATTGGTATTATTAATCTCCCTCTGGGGTCCTGGATGGGAAGATAGCATTAACCCCAGGCATTGTTCCCCTGTCTCACAGCCAGGAAGGACACATGTTGATTCACAACACTCAAAGCAGCCCTGTATGGGCTCTTTGTCTCACAGAGCACATGGCATTCCTTTGTCTAAAGATTCCTTCCCAGATTCATTTGTGTTCCATCATCCCGCCCCCATCCCGCCCCAGGCTATTCAGTTTCACTTTCCCCACCACTGATCTCATCATCAACAGTTTCAACACTATCAGGGAAAGATACATGTTCAGTGGCTTGCTCAGTTGCATCAGGAAATACACTCAGAGAATCAGGTTCACACAGAGACTGAGGCTCAGGATCACACGGAGGAAGCTGAACCCCAACACTGACTAGGTACGGGTGCAGCTGGTGCACAAGTTTTAATTCTGCAAAAGCCGCCCTGGCCACCGCTGCAACCTGAAGATCCAGGCTCAGCGATGAGTCCAAATGGACTCCCAAGCTGTGAACCTGTGCCTTCAAGGGGAGTGTAACCCCATCCAGCACAGGCTGTAACCCTATACCCAGATAATATATATCAGATAAGGAGATCTTTGCCTGCCATGGAAAAAGAATTCCATAACTAGGAGGTTTTTTCACAGATTAGCAAATCACAGTGTCCTATGCATGCATTCCCTCCATAAAGGGAGATTTCAATTTTATAAGCAGGCTGAGCTTCCAAATTTGCTAGAGATTTTTGCAGGATAAATGACAATTTTCTTATAGTTGTATTTCAGCTCCTAACATCTTGGGTAAAACACTCCACTGAATTAAAAACCAATTCCTTGACAAAAGCAAAAGCAGCTTAAGCCCTTCATTAAAGTAATTATATCAGATGAAAATGCAGTTAATTCATCATATTTTTGAGAATATAGTATTTTGGAACATAGCTGACAGGTATATTTTATATTTTTGCCACAAGCTCAGCATAGTGAGCCAAACCTTCCCCTGTTATCACCTCATTTATAACAATTAGAGACCCAGAAGACCTCTCTTTCCAAATGATAGACTCCCTGTCAATTCTCAATGTCATGAAGAGAAAAGAGAAATGCATGACTAACAGTATCGTCCTGCCTTTATGAAAATCTCTTGAAGAGAACGTGGCTTGTGCAAGATGCTGTGAGGCTGCTGAGTCTTTGGCCCAGCAAATGTCAGGCGATGGCCCAGTTGGAATGTAATTACAGAGCTAAGCTAAATGAGATGACATTCAAGTGATTAACAATTGGGTAAATGTTATCCCTTCTTCCTTTCATGTAGTAAATAGCAGATTCTAGAATTTCAATTGCATTGAAACCCAGTCCCTTTCTTTATACTGCAGCATTGACCCTTTCTCCTGCGCCTCTCCCCTACCCATTTGTAAGGAGGGGACATTCTTATTGACATCAATGGAGCTTTTCCTCTACATCAGTGGTTTTCAATCTGTGGGTCCCCAGATATTTTGGCCTTCAAATCCCAGAAATCTGGTAAACTGGCTCGGATTTCTGGGGGTTGTAGTCCACAACACTTGGGGACTCACAGGTTGAGAACCACCACTGCTCTACATGTAAATAGTAGGCTTGGTTGATCAAAAAGAAGCTGGTTCAGAACTCATTTCACTTCTAAAGTCAATTCCGATTTTCACAGAAAAAAATGTTCAAAACTTTTCAAAACTTCCGAGACTTCCGAATCCTTTCATTAATGGTTTGAAAGTGTTATTTCCTGTTTCATTGGGTGGTCTTTACTTTGAAAGTAGTTGTTTTACTACAGAAGCGGGGGGAAACAAATGGAGGAAATTCCTACCTTCTCTGGTTTAAAACTGGCTTCTCTGGCTTTAAAACTGGCTTCTCTGGCTTGACCGAGGCCAGGAAATTCCTTCCTTTTCTGGTTTAAAACTGGCCTCTCTGGCTTTAAAACTGGCTTCTCTGGCTTGAGCAGAGGCCAGGGACCAGAAGCAGGGAAAAGCAAGTAGATGAAATTCCTTCCTTCTCTGATTTAAAACTAGCTTCTTTGGCTTTAAAACTGGCTTCTCTGGCTTGAGCCGAGGCCAGGAAATTCCTTCCCTTTCTGGTTTAAAACTGGCTTCTCTGGCTTTAAAATTGGCTTCTCTGGCTTGAGCCGAGGTCAGGGACCAAAAGCTGGGAAAAGCTGAATCATTTCCAACTCAATTCATAACAAAAATGGTGGGAAAGGCTTTGGAAGGACAAAGGGACTTCCGGTTTTCTTAAAAACTTCAAAATTGACTCGAAAAGGTATTTTTTCCCGATTTTATTCTGAATTACAAAGATTCCAATGGTACCTAACAATGCCTAGTAAATACCATGGGGCTGGACTGGTTCAGAGCAGGGAAATGGGCAATACGTTAATCCACTAAGGAGTCAATCCAGGTCTTATTTTCTCTCACATACAAAACATCTTCCAACTATCCAAGGGCACATCTAAAATCAGGTTCAGTGCAATTTCAATATGTGGGTTGTACATAGTGGGGGCGTCTCAAGTCGTGCACTGTTTTGGCTCTTCCATGCAGACATATAATCCAGAATATTAAGGCAGATAATTCACAATATCTGCTTTAAATTGGACTATCTGAGTCAACACTGCCATATAATCATGTTCAAATGGTTCTGGCCCAGCATACTTGTCTGAGCTTATCTCCCCCTATGAACCAACTTGAATGTTAAGTTCTGCAAGGAAGGCTCTGCTTTCAGACCCACCTCCTTCACAGGTGTGACTGGTAGGAACAAGAGACAGTGCCTTCTTAGTGGTGGCCCCTTGGCTATGGAATTCTCTCCTCAGTGATATTAGATTAGCCTCCTCCCTCCTGGTTTTCAGAAAAAATGACCTGGCTGTGGAACCAGGCATTTGGGGATTAGCATAACCATAGTGCAATATACATGCATGAAATCAACATAAATGAAGCAGCATGGACAACGATTGTGGCCACGCATTGCTGTGGCCCAGCCTGGTGATCTGGAAAATAATGAGAAGGTGTTGATTTCTAATATATGTAATTTTTTTTTGCTTGAGGATAAACAGTATTTCTTGCTGTTTCTTTGTCAGTGTTGATGGAGAGATTATCTGGTTTGCCTACTCTGGAACATGCAACATATAATTGTCCTTCTTTAGGGGTCCCTTTCAAATCTATGATACTATATCACAGTGTGTGTGAATCATATCTCTGTGGCTGGATGGCTCTTTGTCAGGAGGGCTTTGATTACATTTTTTTGCCTCGGTGAAGGGAGTTAGACTGCATGACCTTAAGTATTTTCTGTTGGTCATGGGGGTTCTGTGTGGGAAGTTTCCCCAATTCTGTCGTTCATGGAGTTCAGAATGCTCTTTGATTGTAGGTAAACTGTGAATCCCAGTGACTACAACTCCCAAATGTCAAGGTCTATTTCCCCCAAACTCCATCTGTGTTCATATTTGGGCGTATTGAGTGCTTGTGCCAAGTTTGGTCCAGATCCATCATTGTTTGAATCCACAGTGTTCTCTGGATGGAGGTGAACTACAATTCCAAACTCAAGGTCAATGCCCACCAAACCCTTTCAGTATTTTCTTTTGGTCATGGGAGTTCTGCGTACCAAGTTTGGTTCAATTCCATTGTTGGTGGAGTTCAGAATGCTCTGATTATAGGTGAACTATACATCCCAGCAACTACAACTCCCAAATGATAAAATCATATTTTTTTGAGTGATGGTCACTCCTTGTGTTGTGAGACATTTTGTTGTCAAATTTGGTGTGATTTCGTTCATTGGTTCTTTTGTTTTTAAGGTACTCATTATGCACAGAGCATGGATGTAGGCGAACTACAACTCACAAACTCAAGGTCAATGCTCACCAAACCCTTCTAGTATTTTATGTTGGTCGTGGGAGTTCTGCGTGCCAAGTTTGGTTCATTGATGGAGTTCAGAATGTTCTTTGATTGTAGGTGAACTATAAATCCCAGCAACTACAACTTCCAAATGAAAAAATCATATATTTTTTTAGTGATGGTCACTCCTTGTGTTGTGAGACATTTTGTTGCCAAATTTGGTGTGATTTCATTCATTAGTTCTTTTGTTTTTAAGGTACTCTTTATGCACAGAGCATTTATATATATATATAGATTATTCTAGGGAGACTGTTTCTTGGAACCAACACAAGGATTCTGATGGTAGCTCTATGGACTACTGAATTCAAATGTGGCTCTTAGCAAATGGCCATTGAATCATCCCACATATTTAATCACTAATAAAAAACCATTTTCTCTTCTCGGTTCAGTTATGAACAATATTTAAGTAATTAAATACTTGCTCCAAAAGCTTTGTAAAAATTCCATGACCTGGTTTCTCAACTGCATTGGTTGGATTATGTTCCTGATGATGAAAAGCATCTCCCTGGAGGGGTTTGCATTTAGTATTCTTCATAAAGAAAAGTAACCTACTCAAAGTTTCTGTCAGAATTTTTTTAAAAAGAAACATTTGAGAATGTATTGTTCCCATTTCTTAGATACGCATTTTTGAACTTGATTGAAAAACCTCGAATAAAAGATAATTTAATCACTCTGATGAAGCAATTTCATGTTATTCCTTTGCCATAGATCAGTAGTCCTATGAGATGAACAGCAAGAAATGGGTGGAGAGAGAGGAAATAAAAGAATATATTCAAAACTATTATCTTCTTCTCATTGTGCTTATATGTTTTTGCTAGATTTTTTGGGGAGAAGGGGGCACTGATTTATTTGACGTTGCAAGGATGAACTAGCAACCCAACTTCTGTCCATTCTTTCATAAATGGCAGTTATTGTTTCAGGACGTTCTTCAGTCTGTTAAACATGCTTGGATTTATGTATTTTCGACATCAGAAGAGCTGCAAGACCAAGAACAACTTCAAACTACAAGAGAGGAGATTCCATCTGAACATGAGGAAGAAGTTCCTGACTGTGAGAGCCGTTCAGCAGTGGAACTCTCTGCCCCGGAGTGTGGTGGAGGCTCCTTCTTTGGAAGCTTTTAAACAGAGGCTGGATGGCCATCTGTCAGGGGTGCTTTGAATGCAATATTCCTGCTTCTTGGCAGGGGGTTGGACTGGATGGCCCATGAGGTCTCTTCCAAATCTTTGATTCTATGATTCTATGATTCTAATGTTATATTCAATGTTTTGTGCTGAAGATCCACCCAGAGGAAATGTGTTCCTGCCATACATCAACGGAACCACTGACCGCATAGGGAAGCTGATGAGGAAACATAACATACAAACAATCTACAAACACCAAGAAAATCCAACAAATGCTACGTTCAGCAAAGGACAAGAGGGATCCTCTCACCTCTGCAGGAGTCTACCGTATACCATGCAGCTGTGGACAAGTCTACATAGGGACCACCAAACGCAGCATTGCCCAAACACGAATCAAGGAACATGGAAGGCACTGCAGACTACTTCAACCAGAGAAGTCAGCCATAGCAGAGCACCTGATGAACCAGCCTGGACACAGCATATTATTTGAGAACACAGAAATGCTGGACCACACCAACAACCACCATGTCAGACTACACAGAGAAGCCATTGAAATCCACAAGCATGTGGACAATTTCAACAGAAAGGAAGAGACCATGAAAATGAACAAAATCTGGCTACCAGTATTAAAAAACTCTAAAATTACAACAGCAAAACAGCAGAGAGGAAACAACCAGGCACATCTTAACACCTCTCAACAAAAGATTTTTCCCAGGCTCAGCCAGGCCTTCAAATGCTAATGAAGGTGGTCAGTTGAAACATTCACAACTAGCTCCAGCAGAGAAGAGCTCTTTGCCCCACCCCAGCCATTCCACAGATATATAAACCCATTGTCCTAATTCCAACAGACCTCACTACCTCTGAGGATGCTTGCCATAGATGCAGGCGAAACGTCAGGAGAAATGCCTCTAGAACATGGCCCTATAGTCCGAAAAAACCCACAAGAACCTTATGCTTGGTTTTGCACAGATTTATTTCCAGTATATTGACAATGGAAACAAACATGTTCACTAATTAATTCAGATTGCAAGGGAGAGGGAGAGAGAAGAGAAAAGCAAAATATATGAATGGATTCTACATGTGTACTGATGCTTACTTTCATGTAAATTAAAGTAGAAAACACATATGGATCAATAATGAAATCGAATAGAAATGTCTGCTGTCAAGCAAAATTGATCTTTCAAAGTTTGTATCATATTTTTGTGTACTAGCAAACAAGCCCGTAGCCAAGAGGGCTGCTTAGGGAGATCAAACCACCCTCGAAAATATTCAGGTAAAAAAAAAATGGTTTGCTCATGAATTTTAATTGGTTAACCAAATCCTCATGCCAAGTCAGTTAGAAGCAAAAATAAGAGTCCCTTCAGAACTCTAAGCACCATCTCAACCAAATTCTGATTATTCACTAAGCATGGTTGATAAAAAAAAAAGGTTCAAAACTCATTTCAGATGTAGGGTTTAATGCTGGTTCAATTCTAAAGTCACCCCCCCCCCCAAAAAAAAATCAATGTATTTATTTTATTTATTTAAAAGTTTTGTATACTGACCTTCTCACCTCTCTTGAGGGACTCAGACTGGTTTCCAACCATAATATCACATACAGTCAATAAAACATCATAATTCATATTACAGTAAAACAATTAAAACAGCAAATTACATTCAATAACTACAATGGTCAGTCATCACACTAAAATCGTTGTTCATCATCCTCCATCCATATCTCAGGGTGTTGGCTCACTTGTTGAATGCCTGTCTCCATAACCACATCTTCACCTGTTTCCTAAATGTCAGGAAAGAAGGGGCGGTTCTGATCTCCAGTGGGAGAGAGTTCCAGAGTCGAGGGGCCACCACCGAGAAGGCCCTGTCTCTCATCCCCACCAGCCGCACTTGCGAGGCCGGTGGGACCGAGAGCAGGGCCTCTCCAGATGATCTTAACAATCTTGATGGTTCATAGGGGAGAATACGTTCAGAGAGGTAAACAGGGCCGGAGTCGTTTAGGGCTTTATAGGTTAACACCAGCACTTTGAATTGTGCTCGGAAGCTAATTGGCAGCCAGTGGAGCTGGCGTAACAGCGGAGTGGTGTGCTCTCTGTACCCAGCACCCGTTAGTAGTCTGGCTGCCGAGCGTTGGACTAGCTGCAGCTTCTGGGCAGTCTTCAGAGGCAACCCCACGTAGAGAGCATTGCAGTAGTCTAAACGGGATGTAACCAAAGCGTGGACCACCGTGGCCAAGTCAGACTTCCCAAGGTACGGGCGGAGCTGGCGCACAAGTTTTAATTGTGCAAAAGCTCCACTGACCACCACCGAAACCTGGGGTTTCAGGCTCAGCGATGAATCTAGGAAAACTCCCAAACTGCGAAACTGCGCCTTCAGGGGGAGTGTAACCCCGTCCAGCACAGGCTGTAACCCTATGCCCTGTTCGGCCTTTCGACTGACCAGGAGTACCTCTATCTTGTCTGGATTTAGTTTCAATCTGTAAGCCACTCTGAGTCCCCAGCAATAATTTTTGGGGAGGAATCAACGTTTTATCAACAAGAATGATTGACAACTGGAAAATAGAGGGAGAAAATGTGGAGGCCGTGACAGACTTTCTAGGTGCAAAGATTACTGCAGATGCAGATTGTGGTCAGGAAATCAGAAGATGCTTACTTCTTGGGAGGAGAGCAATGTCCAATCTCGATAAAATAGTAAAGAGTAGAGACATCACACTGGCAACAAAGATCCGCATAGTCAAAGCCATGGTATTCCCTGTAGTAACCTACGGATGTGAGAGCTGGACCTTAGGGAAGGCTGAGCGAAGGAAGATAGATGCTTTTGAGCTGTGGTGTTGGAGGAAAGTTCTGAGAGTGCCTTGGACTGCGAGAAGATCCAACCAGTCCATCCTCCAGGAAATAAAGCCCGACTGCTGATTGGAGGGAAGGATACTAGAGACAAAGTTGAAGTACTTTGGCCACATCATGAGGAGACAGCAAAAGCTTAGAGAAGACAATTAAGCTGGGGAAAGTGGAAGGAAAAGGAAGAGGGGCCGACCAAGGGCAAGATGGATGGATGGCATCCTTGAAGTGACTGGACTGACCTTGAAGGAGCTGGGGGTGGTGATGGCCGACAGGGAGCTCTGGCGTGGGCTGGTCCATGAGTTCACGAAGAGTTGGAGACGACTGAACGAATGAACAACAACACAAAGTTTTATCCCCTTGGGAATCTCGGGGGATTTGATGCCCGGTTGCAATACTTGTGTTTGAGAGAAAGAGGGAAAGTGAGACATAAAGTCAATATTCTCATAACCTCAAATAAAAACAGGATATAAATATTTCAATATTCCAATAAATAAACAAACATTTGCCCAAAATATGTTTGTGTTTACTCCATAGTTTAATCTACAAAATGAAATCACTATCCTTTTTTTTTCAAACACAGAAAATTATTATAATTGGCAAGACAATAACAATTTGCATTTGGAATGTGCTTAAGTGAGTGTTTAATTTAAGCCTGTATTCCCTCTTAGAACGCACAAAAACAAAGTGCTTGACTGGACAACTATAGCTGTAAAAGATAGATCCAACCCCAATGAGATAGTTGCAGTATTATGTCTACAGTTCAGTTCATGATATATAAACTGATAGGAATCCCATCGAGGGATGTTGGCAAAGAGGCTTTGTACTAAGCCGGCTAATATGCTAAAGCTAGCGAGAAAGGCATCATTCACTTTCGCCTCTGATGCATGGCTGGAAAAAAAGTCAACAATAAGAGTTGTCTAATAAACTACAGAGTCTTGCTTAGGAACACAGTAAGAGAAAGAGAGAGATGGAGGAGGTCTGATTTAAAATGTGGGATAAAATTGAATGTTTCCATTTTTAATTCAGAGAATCACTTTAAAAAAGAAAGGAACAATAAAAAGCCAGTCAGATACTCCTTACTGCTCTTCATGACAGTAAGGTTATTATTAATGTGTTGCCCTTTCCAGTGTGTGGTTTAATTTGCATCATATACTGAACAAGGAAAGATAAGCCGTCCAAATGCTACTGAATGAAAATAAACTCCTATTTATGATTTTTGGGAAACTTTATTAAGATCACAGATTCTTGAAATCTAGGAATACCCTAAAAGACATGGGTTGAAATAAGGAGAACTTTATGAATGTTACTTATTATTATTATTATTATTATTATTATTATTATTATTATTATACAGTATTGTAATGGCAGTGTGGATGGGGCCTTATATAATGCAGGTGGAACTGCTTTATGCAGTACATTATTCACAAAAAGCAGCATTTCTCCACCTTCCTAATGCCTTTTTAATTTTTTTATTGTATAATACATAGAAACATACAATCTTTGAAATTAACATTCAAAATACCAGTATTTTCCCCAATCCCACCACTACCACAGCAACTTTCTTGGGTGGGATCACTGTAATCCCCGAAAGGAACCCCGAAACACTGGGTTGCTCTCAGATACACCAATAAAATGAAAAGCTGATCAGAGGGTGTCATCCCTCAAGTCACATGGCCCCTTGGAAAAAGTGAAAACTCAGAGACGAGCCCCAAGGATAGCAATTTTTTTCATCCCCTGATCACTTTATATTCCTCCTCCTCCTCCTCCTCCTCATCATCATCATCATCATCATCATCTAATTACTTATTAATTGCCCTCCATCCAAGATGCTCTAGGCGATTTACAAGCTAAATTGTAAAGGATAAAAATACATACATACAGATATTGATAAAATTAACATAGATCAAAAGCTCTAGTAAAAAGCCAGCTCTTAAGTGCTAGGGTAAAAGGCCTTAACTCACGCATGGCTGTCATATAGGCAAGGAATTCCACAAGGCAGAGGCAGAAACAGAAAAAGCTCTGCGTCTGGTCCTTTCCAAGTGCACTTCTCTAGGACCCGGTATATAAAGTAAGTCACGTTGGGATGTGTCAGAGTGAGACACCTGGGTCATGCACAGAGTACTTGAGGTTTCCAGATCAATTATCACACTGCAGACTTCTTAAGTTCCAAAAACAACAAACTTTACTGAAAGCATTTCTACAAGCGACTACATCTCGATGGCTGAAAATGGCGACTGACAAAAGTACAGCTCTAAACACACAGACAAAGAAAATCCGCCCTCCTGTCTTATCTGTCTCCTAGCCGGTTAACTCCCTTTTCTTCTCAGGGCAAAAGAAACTCTTGTTATCTCAGTCTCAGGGACTCTACTCTCTGCCTATAACAATATTAATCTACTACACAAATGAACAAAAATGAACATGACTGAAACCATCTTGAAATACATTATTAACACATTGAAAAACATACATATCATATTTGCAATTATCCTGACAGGATGGTCGTTGCAACCTCCGATGATGGGAGAATGAGAGACGGTCCCTAAGATACGATGGACCCTGGCCGTAAAGAATTTTAAAGGTCAGAATTAGCATCTTATATAGACCACGGTAATCAGTTGGAAGCCAATGCAAATGCCGCAACACTGGTGTTATATGGCATTTCATGGGTCTTCTTGTGAGTAGCCTGGCTGCCGCATTCTGAACAATACGGAGCTTTCGGGTTGTAGACAATGGAAGGCCAACATACAGGGTGTTGCAATAGTCCAGCCTAGACGTGACCGTGGCATGGATGACTGTTGCCAGAGCCTCATCAGATAGGTAGGGCACCAACTGTCTCGCTTGTTGTAGATGGAAAAGGGCCTGTTTGCTGGCAGCAGCGACCTGAGCTTCCATTGTCAGCTATGAATCCAAAACGACACGCAAGCTCTTAACGGTAGGCGAAGGAGATAGGGCGGCACCATCGAAGGTGGGTAGCGGATGGGTCAGACCAATCGAGCGGCCATGCCAGAGAATCTCAGTCTTCGTCAGGTTCACCTTCAGTCTACTAGCACGTAGCCAATTTGAAGGAGCCTCCAGACATAAGGTGAAATTGTCTGGTATTGAGGTTGCTCCAGGCTCCAAACGCAGAAGGAATTGGGTTTTGTCCGCATATTGATAGCAGTCTAGGCCGAAATTCTGAGCCAAACTAGCATGGGGTCTAACATAGATGTTGAAGAGAAGAGGGGAGAGAATTGCACCTTGGGGTACCCCACATAGGAGGGGAGATCTTTCAGAGACTTGATCCATATACACGCATTGGCTCCGGTTTCAGAGATAATTCCAGATTACTATCTTTCACCAAATGTTGGTTGTCAATAAACATCCGTCCTTTATCTGTGGCAGAGGGCATATGATGTCTACATAGGTTCTCATCACTTTGAGGCCCTTGATGTTGGGGAAAGCTTTGGAGCCCACAGGGCAGTGAGGCAAATCATGGGGCAATGGAGTGAATCTGTCACCCGGCACCCCACATTGCCTGCATCACCTACTTTACCATTCCGTGTTATCTCCATGAATTCTGATCTGAGCATGGGTAGTCTGTCATGTTCAGGTTTTCCCCTCCTATCATGCTTCCTTGACACAGCTGGCACAGAGCAACATCAGAAGTAGATGTACATGGTGGGATGAGATTTGGTGGGCTCTGTCCTGGCAGTATCGAGAAAGTGTTGTAGAATGGGGAATTAAGGAAATATGGTGAGGTTCGTAGTTCCTATCCTTCACCGGAAGATGGGGAGTCAACTTACCCCTCCCTCTTTCCCTGGACCGGACCTTTCCCCCACCAAAAGTATTTCTTATTCACTTTTGCAGATTGCTTATCCCCTTTTGTGCAGCTGGCTGGGAGTCAGCTGCATTAAATAGCCTCTTTGTGTCCGTCTATATGTTGTATGTCTATGACATTGAATGTTTGCTATGTATATGTACATTGTAATCCACCCTGAGTCCCCTGCAGAGTGAGAAGGGTGCATTACAATGTACATATAGATGGCAAACATTAAATGCCATAGACACACAGCATATATAAACAGACACATGCTTTTTCTTGAGGGTATTCTGGCCAGCAGGGGAGCTGTCTCTTCACTGTCCATTTGTGACACTGATGAAGTACTTCCTCATTCTTTGCATGCTTGCTGGAGATTTTTATAGTGTCGTAAATTAGCCTCCCCACCTAAGCAGTACCTAAATTTCCTACTTGACAGATGCAACTGTCTTTCGGGCTGCGAAGGTTGACAGCAAGCTACACAAATTGGTCAGAAGCTCACTCCGACCCAGGCTGGCTTTGAACCCATGACCTTTCGGTCCATAGTGATCTTAATGCAGCTGACTCCCAGCCAGCTGCGCCTCAGTGCATAGACAAGCCACAGTCTTATTTCATATTAGTTTTCGAGAACTGAAGGTTCAGAATAAAATTGGAACACAAATTCGGGGTTTTTTTTTCTTACACATTCCTAACAGCTTTTCCTACTGCACTGCAGTATTTAAAAATGAAAATCAATGTAATTATAATGGAAAGGAAAGACATTTTAAACCAGGTTGTCATTATATTTAAAGCAGGGTTGTTATTTTATTATCAGAGTTGAAGTGATTGTGATAATTTTCAATCTGTTTCACCCATCTTGGAAGAACATAATCATAGTTATGCAGCATCAGAACAAATGTTTGATTCAAGTCCAGCTAGCCCAGCTTGCTTTCTACACAGAGGCCATTAATACAAGAGTCCTTACTATTGCACATATAACAGAAAGGCTCTTCTCAGAAAAGTGAGTTCTGAATCCATGGCAGCATCAGAACAAATGTTTGATTCAAGTCCAGCTAGCCCAGCTTGCTTTCTACACAGAGGCCATTAATACAAGAGTCCTTACTATTGCACATATAACAGAAAGGCTCTTCTCAGAAAAGTGAGTTCTGAATCCATGAAAACTGACATTTGTTAAGCAGATGCATTGGTTTCACATATTGTCAGGGGCGGCTCGTCCATTATGTGAAGTAAGCGGTCGCAGAACACTTTTTTTTGCCAGGGGCGCAGAGGCGCCTCTGTAAATGCCCCTCGACCGCCACTTGAGGAGTGCCCCCTCAGCTCACAACAGCCCTTGCAGTCCGGGGGGAGCCTCGGCTTTCTTGCCTCGCTGCCGGGCGATCCTCTTCCCAAAGGGGCCGGGCCCTTGAGCCTCGCCTAGCCCCTCTCGTTCCTGCTCCACCCGGCCACCGGGTGCGCGAGCAGAGCCGGCGCTCAATCGTTCTCTGCGTTCGATCCCTTCCCCATGACCGGCTCCCTTTCCCGATCCCCCGGCACTCCACCCGCCTCCTTTCCTCTCCCAAATCCGTGGGTGGGCCAAGGGGCGGAGCCGCTGCGTCTGGCCCGCTTTGGGTCCGGAGGCGTGTCTGAAGACCCCAGCGTGCACACCAAAAGTCGCCTCTTCTCCTGACTTTCTCTTCAAGAGAGAGAGAGAGAGAGCCCCTCCGGCTGGAGGTATCTCCCACCTCCGCTCCCTCCTTTGTTTTTGCGCCTACCTTCAGGAAAGGTGGGCATCTTCACCTCTCTCTCTCTCTCTCTCTCTCTCTCTCTCTCTTGGTCCCAATGGCTGAGGAGAAAGTCAGGAGAAGAGGTGACTTTTGGTGCACACGCCGGGGTCTTCAGGCACGCCTCCGGACCCAAAGCGGGCCAGGAAAGGGAGCAAGTGCGGCAAGTGTAGTTACTGGGATGTATAGTTCACCTACAATCAAAGAGCATTCTGAACTCCACCAATGATGGAATTGAACCAAATATGGCACACAGAACTCCCACGACGAACAGAAAATATATATCAATGTTTGGTTGGGGGGGGGGGTGCAAAAATACTGTTTGCTTACCTTTGAAAATTACCTAGGGCCGCCTCTGCATATTGTCAATGCTAACCAAACACTGTAAAGAATTGAAAGACCCTTGTCACCTTCCCCAGCCATTTCAGAATGTGGTGAAGGGACATGATTTGTATCTTTCTGAGTCCTATTGCATTCTATCTAACTCCCATAACTCTATAAATATGGCTTGTGCTTTAGGCCATAAAACCACTCTGTGCTGCATCCAAAGAAGTGGCTTTCTATTCACAAAAGCTCATGCAAAGATAAAAAGCAACTAGTCTTAAAGGCTCTGTCACATTTCTTTCCTTTTCTTCCCTACTTCTGGTTATTCTGCTACTTCTAACATGGCCACTTCTTTGAAAACACCTAAAAAAATTACTTATTTTTTACTGGCCTTATACAAGAGCTGAATAGAAACTTACATTTCCACTTCTACAACTTTTTTTTTGGTTAGCAAATATCAAAATGTATGCCTCACTTTTAATTGAGTATATGGTTGACGTTATAGCCAGTATCCAAAATCTATTCAGAATAATGAGATCTGACATAATAAAGTATATGTGTTTTTTTAGATATCTATATGTATAATAAAAGAGAATGTTTGTATGTATGTGTGTATGTATGTATGTATGTATGTATGTGGCAGCTTTCTGATTGGCTGCCACTTTCACAGGCCACTGTGATGTGCAAGGGCGACAGACCAGGACCAAAATTGGCACACGTAACCCCCATGACCCACTTTACTTCCTGGTGTGGTTTGGGGGAGGTGGACCACAGATTATGGGATTTGTAGTACTTTAAAATGCTTGGGAAACCACAGACCACTGTGACCCTCACCAAAGACAGATCAAACTTGGCACAGGGCACCCATTATCAATTTTACATCCTGGTGAGATTTGGGGGATGATGGACCACGGATGATGGGACTTGAAGTACCTTCACTCACTTCCCGAGACTGCTGCAACCCTCATCCAATGACTGATCAAGACCAAACTTGGCACACAGAGCCCCCATGACCCACTTTATGCCCCAGTTAGGTTTGGGGGAGGTGGACCAAGGATTATGGGATTTGTAGTACTTTAAAATGCTTGGGCAACCACAGACCACTGTGACCCTCACCAAAGACAGATCAAGACCAAACTTGGCACAGGGCACCCATTATCCTTTCTATATCCTGGTGAGATTTGTGAGAGGATGGACCACTGATGATGGGACTTGAAGTACTTTCACTCACTTGCAGAGACCGCTACGACCCTCATCCAATGACTGTTCAAGACCAAACTTGGCACACTGAGGACCCCATGACGCACTCTACATCCCAGTGCAGTTTGGAGGAGGATGGACCACAGATGATGGGATTTGAAGTACCTTCACTCACTCCCTGAGACCACACCAACATTCATCCAATTACCAATAAAGACCAAACTTGGCACATAGAGCCCCCATGACCCACTCTACATGCTGGTGCAGTATGGAGGATGGACCATAGATGATGTGACTTGCAGTACATTCACTCTCTTTCTGAGACCAGTGCGACCCTCATGCAATGACTGATAAAGACCAAACTTGGCACACAATGCCTTTCTCAAATAACCTGTGCACCGCTGGGTCCCCAAGCTAGTAATTACTAATAATGACTGGAGAAAAAATTACAATACTTATAATGGTTTTATACCTCAATTTACTTTCCTTAGCACGTTGTGCTATTAATATATGTTCCAGAACTGGAGATCCATAACTGTATCTAGAAAAGATGAATAAATGAATAAATAAATAAATCCACTCTGTGTGGAATGAGTAATGTTGCTAAAAATATTTCATCAACCACATACAATGGAATCTGCTTGCTCTCTGCTTGTCAAAAATGCTTGTTCAACAAGGAGTCTCAAGAGGACACTCCTACTTGATTTAAATGTCTTCATAATTGAGTGTCTCCATCCCATCCTTGTATTCAGGGAGGTCCGGCTCAAAAAAAATTACTGTACAACACAATTAATTAGTGTATCTAGAAATTTGCAATTTGTAGTATAGGAAGGAAAAGAATACACTTCACCACCTCTGCTTTGAACATTGCAACTTTGTGACAATAGGTCTAGCGGGGAAATGGAACATAACAGGAAAAACAGAGAGATATGAAGACTTTTAGAGGAACATCAAGATTGGCATAATACCTTTTTCAAAGAATCATAAGAATTATGTAATCATAAAAATGAAACGGATTCTAGAAGACATTTAGTACAACTTTATGAATGTAGGATTCTGCCACTAAATTGCTCCTGAGAAGTTGATGTGTTAGCCTTTCCTTACAAACTTCCAATGCACGAGAGTCCACCACTTTCTGAGATAGTTTATTCCACCTCTGAACAGCTCTCACCACTAGAACAGTGATTCTCAAACTTTTTTTGACCTTACTTACTTACTTCGGCAATCCCTCGTAGTCCGGGGATGATGGTCCTCCAAGTTCAGAGTTCTGGTAGTGGATCCATAGGTGACTGTGGAGCCCTATTCTTGATCTGCATCTTCTCCCACAGTGAGGGCATCAGTTTCCAGGTAGAAGGCAGTCCAGCTGGAGCGCTCAAGGGCCAGGGCTTCCCAGTTCTCAGTGTCTATGCCAGAGTTTTTAAGGTTGGCTTTGAGCCTATCTTTAAATCTCTTTTCCTGTCCACCAACATTCCATTTTCTGTTCTTGAGTTTGGAATAGAGCAACTGCTTTGAGAGATGGTGGTCGGGCATCCGGACAACGTGGCTGGTCCTGCGGAGTTGATGGCGGAGGACCATCGCTTCAATGCTGGTGGTCTTTGCTTCTTTCAGCACGCTGACATTTGTCCACTTGTCTTCCCAAGAGATTTACAGGATTTTTTGGAGACAGCACTGATGGAATTGTTCCAGGAGTTGCATGTGACGTCTGTAGACAGTCCACGTCTCGCAGGCGTATAGCAGGGTTGGGAGGACAATAGCTTTATAAACAAGCACCTTGGTATCCCTACGGATGTCCCGGTCATCAAACATCTCTGCTTCATTCGGAAAAATGCTGCACTCGCAGAGCTCAGGCAGTGTTGAATTTCAGTGTCAGTGTTGACTTTTGTGGAGAGATGGCTGCCAAGGTAGCAGAAATGATCAACATTTTCTAATGTTACACCATTAAGCTCTATTTCTGACATTGGAGAGGGATTGGCTGGTGACTGC
Organism: Anolis sagrei ordinatus; assembly: GCF_025583915.1. NCBI lineage: Eukaryota > Metazoa > Chordata > Lepidosauria > Squamata > Anolidae > Anolis > Anolis sagrei. The sequence continues at coordinate 15,659,077 of NW_026847993.1, read as the reverse complement.
TAGAAGAGCACTTTGGCTTTCTCGATGTTTAATGACAGGCCGAGCTTCTCGTATGCTTCTGCTAAGGTGTTTA
>NW_026847993.1:15646989-15658904 GCF_025583915.1 Anolis sagrei ordinatus | reverse complement strand
CCCAAATACAAATCGATTTTAGAAACAAATTTTTCCATTGTTACCCAGGCCTAATAAATAGATATGATTTACAGAGAGAGATAGTATTATAGATTTGAAAGAGACCCCTGAAGAAGGGCAGTTATATCTTGCCTGTTCCAGAGTAGGCAAACCAGACACTCTCCACATCAACACTGACAAGGAAACAGCAGGAAATACCGTTTACTCACAAGCAGAAAGAAATTACATATATTAGAAACCAACACTTTCTCATTATTTTTTTTCCCAGATGAACAGACTGGGCCACAGCAACGCGTGGCAGGGGACAGCTAGTCACTCTATAAACTGTAGGCCACTACAAGGGAAGGATTCTTCCAGGTATCTTAACTGCACTGCAAACTCATCACCATCCTTTGCTTCTCCTCCCTCCACAATCCACAGTCTTTTTTTCTGGGTCCCTCTTATTCCTCCTTATTAAAATGAATTAGGCAGGATGACTGGAATGCAGTCCTCAAAACTTCAGATTAAAGTATATGTTTTTACGACGTTCTGCCAATTTATTGAAGCAAGTTTCTGTAGACTTTAAGAAATCTGAAGAGAGCCTACTTAAAATTCTGCGGTTGGTATTGATTTAACAGATATCTTACTTTTAGTTCAGCAGTGAACCAGAGCAGCAAGTCACAGCAGTTTTCAATAAAGATGCAAAGGGAGAAAAAGCTCAGTTAAACTGTATGCAACCGTGTCTTTTCATTCTTATGAATTTTTTCTGTTACATTTAAATTAACCATTCAGATGGAATAATGAGAAGGAATGACTACAAAAGTTAAGACGGGATTCACACTGTCATAATAACCCAGTCTCAGAATGCAAATAAGCTACATTAAATTGGATTATATGGTAGTGCAGACTCATAACCATTTCAATGCAGTTAATTTGCATCCTGAAACTGCATTATATGGCAAGGTAGATCCAGCCTAAGAGTGATGCTACATGTAATGATTCTTACCTTGTAGGCCGAAGTAGGAGCATGAGATGTCAGTAAGCAGGCCTCCATTTTGAGAGTGTAAGTGAGGGAGGCAGACATCTTGGGACTGTAAGAGTAGAAGAGGGGAGGAGCTGGAGCTTTCTCTGGATTGGTTAGGGCAGATGGGAGGAGTTTAGCCCTGAGAGGGAAAAAGTGTCGACTTAACAGAGAAGGGAGATTGATTTTTGGCTTTGAAGGAAGAGGGTGGCTTTGGGAATAGAGAAGAGAGGTGGATTTTTGGTGAGCTAAGATTTTTCTGTCAGAGGGCATATGTGACAGGCGATTCTGCATTATTTTGCCAGGAGGGTCAAAGTGGACACCTGGGTGCTTGTGTGGGATTTTTTTTTACGCAAATGGTTTGCTCTCTGGGGTCAGAGTAGTTTAGCTTTTAGAGTGTAGCTAATTGCTCTAAGGCAGTTTTTCTCAACCTGGGGGTTGGGACCCCTGGGTGGGTCACGAGGGGGTGTAAGAGGGGTCACCAAAGACCCATCAGAAAGGTGGAAGACGAACTACATCTCCCCTAAATAACCGTCAATTCATCCCAAATCCCTCCAGTACATTCTGTTGGTCATGGGGGTTCTGTGTTGGAAGTTTGGCCCAGTTCTATCATTGGTGGGGTTCAAGGGATCCTTTGATTGTAGGTGAAGTATAAATCCCAGCAACTACAACTCCCAAATATAAAGCTTTAATTTCCCCAAACTCCACCAGTGTTCACATTTGGGCATATTGAGTATTCGTGTGAAGTTTGGTCCAGATCTATTATTGTTTGAGTCCACAGTGCTCTCTGAATGTAGGTGAACTACAACTCCCAAACTCAAGGTCAATGCCCACCAAACCCTTCCAATATTTTCTGTTGGGCATGGGAGTTCTGTGTGCCAAAATTGGTTCAATTCCATTCCTGGTGGAGTTCAGAATGCTCTTTGAGTGTAGGTGAACTATAAATCCCACCAATTACAACTCCCAAATGACAAAATCACTCCCCCCACCCCACTTCACCAGTACTCAAATGTGGGCGTATCGGGTATTTGTGCCAAATTTGATCCACTGAATTAAAATACATCTTACTTACAGTAACAAAATTGCGGTTATGAAGTAGCAACAAAAATAATTTCATGGTTGGGGGTCAGCCTTCGACAGTAATTTCATGGTTGGGGTCAGCACAACATATAGAACTGTATTAAGGGGTCACGGCATCAGAAAGATTGAGAACCACTGCTCTAAGGACAACCTGGTTAGGTTAGTCTGGGGAACTCACTGCTACTGTGTCAGGGTAGAGTGAGGAGTCTTACTCATATCCAAGTTAAAAAACCTTTTTAAGTAACCATTAAGAATATTGTGCCTCAGTAACCATTCAAGCTTATGTGCCTCATTAATGAAGATAGTTGATTGTTTGTTTATATTATATCAATAAACATTTTCTCTAGTTCAACTTTTGAATAAGCCTCAGTAGTGATTCATTCTGTGAGAATAATTCCAGTGGCTTTTAACATCTTTACATTACAGTCATTTCAGGGAGCCAAAGGGAGAGCTGGTGGGCAGGAAAGCTTTACCTCAGGGAACTATTCTTTAATATTCCCAAATTATATTGGGTGGTGGCAGCAACTCTACCAGATAGGCTTGGGCGGTTTCGTTCGTTAATTTCGTAATTTGTTATTAATTCGTATTTAAGTTAGCTTACGATCCAATATTGAGCCATGCAGGAATAGTGTGAGGAGTAATTAAGATTCGAAACAATTTTTTCAATTTATTTCATAATTATTTCGTAATTATTTCGTAATTATTTTCGCATGTCTGGTGCAAGTTTTATAGTTGTTGTTTGTTTTATCACACCAACAGTCAACAACAGAGGGAGAGGGAAGCTTCAGAAGTTCCTCCTGTCCCATTTGGAGGTTTTTTTAGCATATTGCGCAATCGTCCGCCATTAACGAATCGATTCTTAATTTTACGAAGTTTCGTAAATTTCGAAATTTTTTAAAGATAAATTTCGTGATTATTATAAAAAACGAAACGCAAGGGCCCCCTAAAAACAAAACGAGTTTAGAACCAAATTTTTCCGTGGTTACCCAAGCCTACTACCAGAGTATACATGTTATCTCAACATACAACTAAACACTCCATGCCAAGAAGCATATTCCATCAGATTGGTGACAGCGGCGTGATTTATTTTGAGATATCAGACCGATGATTCTTTAAAGTGGTGTACAGCTGTGGGATTAATAATCTATAATCCTTTAGAGCTGTGCCAAGGTATAATATAGGATCCTTTATAACTGGTGGCAAGATATAATACGTTTCTTTAAACTACTGCACTCTGTCCATGACATTTGTGAGGTTGGAGGAACAGAATTCCCACAAAATTGGAAATGCTTGTATGTAAGCACAATATGTTTTTAACCCGAGAGAACACTTGTCTAGGTATCTACACAATTCAATGGGGAGAGGAGAGGGAGGAAATTCATCCAGTCTGCTTTAAAATGCTTCTCAGGCTCCAGACAGAAGCGAAGGGAGAGGAGAGGGAGGAAATTCATACACTCTGCTTCAAAATGGCTTCCCAGGCTTTCCCCAGAAGTGGGGAAACACTGAATCATTTCCGACTCACTTACTGCTTCGTAACAGAAATGGCGGAAAAAGCTTCGGAAGGGCAAAGGAACTTCCGGTTTCCTTAAAAACTTTGAAAAAAGCAAATCTTTCCAAATTTATTCCGAATTACAAAGATTCCGACCAAACCTAACCATGCCTAATTATTACCATAGCACAATATTAGTATTATATATTACTATATTGTACTATACCACTATACTGTAATATTATTAGTAATATTGCATGTAATATAAAATATATAATTATAATATTCTATTATTATATTATATTATATTACATTATAATATTATCAATATTATATCTATATATTATATATATATATATATATATATATATATATCTTCTTCTATATATATATAAATGCTCTGTGCATAATGAGTACCTTAAAAACAAAAGAATCAATGAATGAAATCACACCAAATTTGGCAACAAAACATCTCACAACACAAAGAGTGAGCATCACTCAAAACATTATGATTTTGTCATTTGGGAGTTGTTGCTGCGGGGATTTATAGTTCACCTACAATCAAAGAGCATTCTGAACTCCACCAACGATAGAATTGAACCAAACTTGGCACACAGAACTCCCATGACCAACAGAAAACACTAGAAGGGTTTGGTGGGCATTGACCTTGAGTTGGGAGTTGTAGTTCACCTACATCCAGAGAGCACTGTGGACTCAAACAATGATGGATCTGGACCAAACGTGGCACAAATACTCAATATGCCCAAATATGAGCACAGATGGAGTTTTGGGGAAATAGACCTTGACATTTGTGAGTTGTAGTTATGGGATTTATAGTTTGCCTGCAATCAAAGAGCATTCTGAACCCCACCAACGACAGAATTGGGGCAAATGTCCCACACAGAATCCCCATGACCAACAGAAAATACTCAAGGCCATCCAGTCCAACTCCCTTCACCAGGACAAGAAAACGTAATCAAAGCCCTCCTGACAAAGAGCCATCCAGCCATAGATAGATATGATTCCCACACACAGAGATATAGTATCATAGATTTGAAAGGGACCCCTGAAGAAGGACAATTATATGTTGCAGGTTCCAGAGTAGGCAAACCAGACAATCTCCACATTAACACTGACCAAGAAACAGCAAGAAATATTATTTCCCCTCAAGCATCAAGACCTTACATATATTAGAAACGAACACTTTCGCATTACTTTATTTCCCAGATCACCAGACTGAGCCACAGCAACGCATGGCAGCGAACAGCTAGTTATATTATATTTAAGCATAGTGCAGGAGACAAGGTGGAGCTGTCTTCCTAGCCTTCGGTCTTCATTCTGGTCCCAGAGGAGCAATTGGCGCTGGGGGGGAGGGGCTCACAACTGATGACACAGGAGACAAGATGGAACTGTCTTCCTGACCCCTTCTCTCTTCACTCTGGTCCCAGAGCAAAAGTAGGATAACAATGGTTAACCCAGTTTTACCTTGTGTTAGGACAGTGGTTCCCCATGTGTTTTGGCTTACAACTCCCAGAAATCCCAACCAGTTTACTAGCTGTTAGGATTTCTGGGAGTTGAAGGCCAAAACATCTGGGGGCCCACAGGTTGAGTACCACTATGAGAAGTTGGAGAATACTCCAGAGTTTTCGTGATACTCCAGAGCAGACTTGACTTCAGGCTTAGAGTTGATGGCTGGACCAGTTGGAACTGGAATCGATCCACATGGCCTAGCACCACCATCTCCTTTTCACTGTACTTCACATTGAATGGTTGTTGTTGTTGTTGTTCATTTGTTCAGTCGCCTCCGATCTTCGTGACCTCATGGACCAGCCCACGCCAGAGCTCCCTGTCGGCCATCACCACCCCCAGCTCCTTCAAGGTCAGTCCAGTCACTTCAAGGATGCCATCCATCCATCTTGCCCTTGGTCGGCCCCTCTTCCTTTTTCCTTCTACTTTCCCCAGCATAACTGTCTTCTCTAGGCTTTCCTGTCTCCTCATGATGTGGCCAAAGTACTTCAACTTTGTCTCTAGTATCCTTCCCTCCAGTGAGCAGTCAGGCTTTATTTCCTGGAGGATGGACTGGTTGGATCTTCTGGAAGTCCAAGGCACTCTCAGAACTTTCCTCCAACACCACAGCTCAAAAGCATCGATCTTCCTTCGCTCAGCCTTCCCTAAGGTCCAGCTCTCACATCCGTAGGTGACTATGGGGAATACTATTGCTTTGACTATGCGGATCTTTGTTGCCAGTGTGATGTCTCTACTCTTTACTATTTTATCGAGATTGGACATTGCTCTCCTCCCAAGAAGTAAGCGTCTTCTGATTTCCTGGCCACAGTCTGCATCTGCAGTAATCTTTGCACCTAGAAATACAAAGTCTGTCACGGCCTCCACATTTTCTCCCTCTATTTTCCAGTTGTCAATCATTCTTGTCATTGAATGGTTATTTAGACCATATTTCAATATAGATGTAATGTGTTCATTTCTTTTCTTTATGTGCATGGATATTGGACGGAAATAACGCTTGGTTTCGTAAATCTCAGGCAGCACACCATTAAAAAGGATTCTCTGTTTAAAATCAATACCAATATCAGAGGGCAGGTGAACGTGCTCTTTCAGCTTCATTCTCTTCCTTCACTCAATCGTTCTGATAACTTCTGCTAATCCTATGCTCTTTGGTCGAGCTTGCTTGTGAAAAGTCAATGTAATATTTATTGATTTACAAGCATCATTGTTTTTTCCTCATTCTCGTTCCCGATAATTTTTGTCGCAAGTGAGAATATGAATCCAATCACTGCAATATTCATGGAAGCAAGTCCCTATGGGAACCATTTTTTTTTTAAAAAAAATGACAGTTGAAGCTGATGTTGCAAGACACCTCCATGGCACTAATAAAACAGTAAGAATTAGTGAATGACTTTGGATCAATATTTGGAGGTGGCACATGACCCCATCTCCCCCATGCTCACTCCTCATTTTTGTCAATATTTGGAATCTGAAATTACGGAACAAGAGGCCTGGACCTTCAGCAGCTAAATCAATAGAGCTTCAATTAATTCAATGGGGCTGCTGCAATTTATGCAGCCCAATGGCTTGGCCCTATATTATTGTTCATTTTCGTTATCAGATTTGATTCAGGTCCCTGTTCTTTGGAGCACAATAAACAGAGCAGGTCATCGGCTGGATTGATCTAAGGTTAAGCTCTTTCATTAAATATTCCATTCATGCTGCTTGATTAAAAATTGCTCTGGCTTTGAATTCAGTAGAGGAAATGAACTTCATTGCCGAGATGAAACTTTGGAGGACTGCTTTTGTGAACAGGCAAATCTTGTGGAACGGAAACTGAGTTGTTGGCATTAACAAAAATGTGAGGATTCCCCCTGCCTACAGGAATTTATTGGAAAGCTATTGGATAACAATCCCTGATCACAACCAATTGTTTTAAGATACCGTTCTCTCTAAGGAATTCTCTTCTTCTTAATTATTATCCCAATAAATGTATCTTTTTAATGACAATCTTCTCTTGCTCTATTATTTTTATTTACTTTATTTATTTATTTATTTATTTACTTTACTTGTATACCGCAGTTTCTCAGCCCAACAGGCGACTCAACGCGGTTTACAACAAGGATAAGAATCAATCAACGATATACAATTTAAAACCATAAAAGCATAATATACAATATGGACACAACAATAGACAACACAATGTGTCTCATAACTAGAGTCGTGATCCAATCCGTCGTCCAAATTTTCATTCTTTTTTCATTTTCATTATTTTTATTATTTTTATTTATTATTATTATTATTATTATTATTATTATTATTATTATTATTAGGTTTTTGTGGGTTTTTTCGGGCTATAGGGCCATGTTCTAGAGGCTTTTCTCCTGACGTTTCACCTGCATCTATGGCAAGCATCCTCAGAGGTAATGAGGTCTGTTGGAATTAGGACAATGGGTTTGTATATCTGTGGAATGGCTGGCATGGGCAAAGAGCTCTTCTCTGCTGGAGCTAGGTGTGAATGTTTCAACTGACCACCTTCATTAGCATTTGAAGGCCTGCCTGAGCCTGGGAAAATCTTTTGCTGAGAGGTGTTAAGATGTGCCTGGTTCTTTCCTCTCTGCTGTTTTGCTGTTGTAATTTTAGAGTTTTTTAATACTTGTAGCCAGATTTTGTTCATTTTCATGGTCTCTTCCTTTCTGTTGAAATTGTCCACAACAGACAATTAAAAAACTTTAAAATTACAACAGCAAAACAGCAGAGAGGAAACAACCAGGCACATCTTAGTTCCCCCTGTTTATAGGCCTTCCCAATCGTGTAGATAACTTCATTCATATTAGTTTTTGAGTGGAGCTTAAAATTACCCCAGAGGCCAATCTTAATTTCCCTGTATAGAGCTCTCTTGCTGGACTCCTCCCTTTTTCTACAGTCACTATGTTGTGACTCAGCTGGAATCACAGAGTGATAGTGTCAATAAGTCTGATGAGGATGATGAGATTCAGATTCACAGTCATGTGCAAAGCGATGTGATAGAAGAGGAAGAACAGGGTACAGAGGTTCAGTTGTTTCCCACAGCAAGGGATGATGCTGTTGATAATGAAACTACTGAAAACAAGGTGCATTTTGATTTAGTAAGGGAGGACAGTTGTTCTCAGCCAGATAATGAGCAAGAAAGCATTAACGAACAGATTGACCTTGATGAGGCCGGAACTTTAGATCAAGCTGATTGCTTGGAATTTAAGGTTCGAAGAAATGTGAGAATCGCTAGCAAGAGAGAGAGGGAGGCCAAGGGCCAGAGGAATGCCTTCATGTTTTCCAAAGGGTATTAAACAGGCTGTTTGAAAATACCCCAGTGTCAGTGCAACTTCTCGCTTCAGCCAAGAGACTTAGCATTTATCTTGCAGTTTTCATGTTCATGGTTTCCAGACTTTGTCATGTTCTCATGGGACTTTACCTTGCTTATATCTTTGTGGATCCTGTTTTCCAGTTTTACCTTATATTGGTCTTTGGGACTATGCTTTTGCCTTTTTGAATTTTTTATCTTTTACTTTAATAAACCATAAAGACTATTGCTTGTGTGCTGTTTGGTGTCTGAAGCAAGGTGATTCTACTCTGAGGTGCGACACACTAGAGGCTTGGGACATTGCCTGGTAATCCTAGGCCAGGCAATCCAAAAACAGGCAGTCTTAGCACCTGCATTTAACAGTATTATTATACCACGAGTCCAAAAGACAACAGAAGCTTATAACCAGCCTAAGCTTTACAGGAAAGAAGATTAAGACAGTTTATAACCATCACTTTGCACCAGAGGCAAAATATTTTCAAAGATATTGGAGAGATAACTGCAGCCAGCAAAATCTCCTTTTGTAATGTATACTTTTAATTTACCTTATGATAGTCCTGGGTGGACTTAACCCTTTATTCATCTTGTTTGGTTTTCTTTTCACCTTGCCTCAAAGTGCCTCTGTCTGCCGAGGGTCTTAATCTTAACAGAAGGTATCAGATAGCCAGACAATGTAGTTTTCCCAAAGGTTTGGGCATGACATCACACAGGTTTTCCCATCCATAACTGGACCATATGGCAGTCAATCACAGTTCCTCCTCCCCTATTTGGCATCACAGTTGCATGTTGGTTTCAGTGTATTTTTTGGCTTGGCTTCTAGCTTGGCCTCTCTCTTAAACCTTTTTGATTTTCCTTTATTTTCTTGGGTTTTTTTATTTAGTGGGACTGACTGGGAGTTGGGAACATGCAGGATGGGTGCGTGGGGTGCTTGCGTGGGTTTGTGGGCTTGTTAGAGTCACCCTTTTAACTTCTTTTTCTCCTCCCCTCATCTCCCTCAGAAAATACTTGTAAAAGATAATAATTTTTAATAATAGTAATCCCAAAAAACAAAACAAAAAGCCTCATTCTCAGAAAACTACTACCACCTAGTTACCTCTCCTCTGGAGTAGAAAAGAGTAGAGTAGTTAATGTGAAGGTAAGAGCAACAATAATGATAATAATGATAATAATAATAATAATAATAATAATCTTTATTTATACCCCGCCACCATCTCCCCAACGGGGACTCCGGGCAGTTTACATGAGGCCAAGCCCAATCAACAAATTACAGCAAAATAAAATAGTTTGCATCTTCCTAGATGTTATCACATTCCCACCTGCACAATAGCATACATATGTTTTATAACCTGAATCTATATCCACGAAAGCTAGGATTAAAATTAAAAAAAACCAGTTAATTATAAAAGTGCTGCCACGTTTCTTTCTTTCTTTTCTTCCCTTCCCTTTCTTCTTGTGATGCTGCAGGAGACTAACATCGATGCTTTATTGAAAATTGCATAATTACGTCTTTCCTGAGCATACACTATATATTTAATTCCGCCTTTTAATAATACCTAGCTAACTCTTTAGTAATATAGTGATCTAAAAGCATGTTGATTCAAAGGAATTGAGGTGGAATAATGTGCTGAATTTATTGACAGTGAACACAGTTTTTTCATAAATCCACTTCCTATTTTTTTGTAAATGTTAAACTATTTACTGTAAATCTCTGAAATTAAACTCTCTTCACCTCAATGTATTTATTCATCAATCATAAAAATTTTCTTTCCCCATAATTTGGGCTTTGATTGCAATCAACACTTCAGTGTTTAGTGGGGAAAGAGGAGGGATGAAGATACTTTTAAATACAAAGGAAAGAAAGAATTGGTTACTACCACAGTGCTCTGTTTTCTAATACGAGTTATGTTATGGAAAATCCGTTACGGAATGATAATATGGAGAGCATCTTACCTTCAAGATGTACAGTTCCAACAAATGATGAGCATCTCAATATGGCACCCAAGCCACTTTACATTATAAATTAAACCAGAAATAACAGTTTAAATAATGAATACTATTTTAAATAAACATAAACAACATATAAAATATTAATTTGTATCATCATCATTATCACAAAACCCGGTAAAAGGTCCTCTACAATCACCACTTAAGAATAAAAAAACAAGTTAAGTGAGAAATCTTTGCTTCCCAACAGAGACAGAACCAACCTAGCATTATGAGGGAATTTATTCCCCAGTCTTTGGGCAACCATAAGCAGGGGTGGCTTGTCCATTACACGAAGTAAGCGGTCGCAGAACACTTTTTTTTGCCAGGGGCGCAGAGGTGCCTCTATAAATGCCCCTCGACCGCCACTTGAGGAGTGCCCCCTCAGCTCACAACAGCCCTAGCAGTCCCGGGGGAGCCTCGGCTTTCTTGCCTTGCTGCTGGGCGATCCTCTTCCCAAAGGGGCTGGGTCCTTGGGCTTCACCTAGCCCCTCTCGTTCCTGCTCCACCCGGCCACCGGGTGCGTGAGCAGAGCCGGCACTCAATCGTTCTCCACGTTCGATTCCTTCCCCATGACCGGCTCCCATTCCCAATCTCCCGGGTGCTCCACCCACCTCCTCTCCTCTCCCCAATCCACGGGTGGGCCACGGGGTGGAGCCGCCGTGCCTGGCCCACTTTGGGTCCGGAGACGTGTCTGAAGACCCCAGCGTGTGCACCAAAAGTCGCCTCTTCTCCTGACTTTCTCTTCAGCCAATGGGACCAAGAGAGAGAGAGAGAGCCCCTCCGGCCGGAAGTATCTCCCACCTCCCAACTGGTAGCCAATGAAACTAATTTAATGAGGGAGTTGCATTTGCTAATGAGTGAATATGCCCACCAGACCAGTAGACTTTCCAAATAATTTGCAAAAACAGATTGTTGAAATGTATGTTACAATAATCCAAATGAGATCTAATCAAGGTATGTTATAATGGCCAGTTCTGTCAGATCCATAAATGAGTGTCACTTGCACACAAGTGTTAACTATATGAATACACTCCTGGGTGTTATCAATATGGAACCAAGCCCCATAAGCCAAGGGCCAAATTTCACTACTCCAGAAAGGACTGATGTGGCCAAAGTACTTCAACTTGGTCTCTAGTATCCTTCCCTCCAGTGAGCAGTCGGGCTTTATTTCCTGGAGGATGGACTGGTTGGATCTTCTCGCAGACCAAGGCACTCTCAGAACTTTCCTCCAACACCACAGCTCAAAAGCATCTATCTTCCTTCGCTCAGCCTTCCTTAAGGTCCAGCTCTCACATCCGTAGGTTACTACAGGGAATACCATGGCTTTGGCTATACGGATCTTTGTTGCCAGTGTGATGTCTTTAGTGTGAACAGGATGCAAAAAGTTACTCACAAAGTGTTTGTATCACTCTGTTTTGTTTTGTTTATAAGGGAGATTATCACTTCCTATTCTAAAGCCTTTGACTGTGTGGATCATAATAAATTGTGGCAAGTTCTTGGTGGGATGGGCATACCAA
>NW_026847993.1:15625090-15645785 GCF_025583915.1 Anolis sagrei ordinatus | reverse complement strand
TGGCGTGGGCTGGTCCATGAGGTCACGAAGAGTCGGAGACGACTGAACGAATGAACAACAACATCACCTCCTTTTTTATAACACACTCCACATATTCCTAGAATGAGTAAAGAAGGGTGGTATAGGAATAGCTCAAATACTTGTATAAATATCCATTTCCCTTCTTCTCTATCTATCTCTCTGTCTATCATTGCTGCTTTCTTGGCAAGGAAGTCATACTGCACACAAGCAAGTTAGCAGGATAATGCGGGGCATATTGAAATGAATCAAACCCATCTAAGAATGAATGAATGATAATGAGAAAGTCCCTCTTGGCACCATTTCTGGGATTTGTAATTTGTAAAATTGTAGCAATGTGAGGGAACAGCATGGGAAAGCCATTTCTACCCTCCTTTGTCCAGTCTAAATGCAAATCTGAACTTTCTTGGCAGCTCATTTGCATATTAATGTGTATCCTATTCCACTCCAGAGATCACTTTAGATTTTTTAAATTAAAGCGTGTGGGTAGTTGGGCTGATGGGAAAAGGGGGTCACTCTGTTTTGCCAGCTAAAGCAACTTGAGGCACCTCTCATGAGATGGATAACACACATGCATTTGGATATTTGACCATTGCTCATTTCTTCTACCGGTCCTACTCCTCTGTTTCAGACCACTTCCAGGAGTGGAAGCAGAGAAAGAACAGGAATGACCTCAAGCCAAGGAATATTTCTTTTTAATGGCATAGAAGCACAAACACAACTATGTTAGGAAAGAGTACGGGTGCACATTCATCTAATTAGCATTTCTTCCGGGTAGCTTGCAAAATGTCAGCTACCAGTTGGTGGAAAATAAAGATGTAACGTGAGTGGCAATGAATTAAATTGTGGCTATTTGCATTGGAATGCTAAGATAATGATCTCAAATTACTATTGTAAATATTCCTCTCGACAGTTCCAAATTGGACTTAAAGCTAATAGTACTTCGAATGAACTTTAAGCCATAAAATCACTTTGGAAAGTTGTTTCTCTGTTTTGGCGATGATGCCGCTTTTGGAAAGATAATATACCTCTGGGTTTAGTCAAGCAATTTGGTAATTGTCACATAGAGCAGGAAGGCTTAATGAATAACCACAGGTACTGCTTAGTTCATTTTGCCAAGCAGAAGTGAGGCACCCTTGATTATTACCCACCATTTGAATATGCAATTAAACGATCAGACAGACTATAAGTACTGTTTTGGATTCTCCTCCTTGCTTTCAGCTTTAGGCAACTTCCAACGCCAAACATTTTGAGAATCATTGAGCATTTAGATGCATTATCTTACATTAGCTGTGATTTAGAGCCTATCATTACCAGAACAAATTTGTTAGAAAGATTATATATATATTTACGTATAGACTAGAATCTTGACATGGTGAGGTAACAAAACAGTCTACAATCAGCACATGCTGAAAGCTGCTACAGATTGAGCTGTATGGCCACAATCACTGGGTTGTTGTGAGTCTTCTGGGCTGTATGTTGTGAGTCTTCTGGGCTGTATGGCCATGTTCAAGAAGCATTCTCTCCTGACATTTCACCTGCATCTATGTCAGGCATCCTCAGAAGTTGTGAGGTCTGTTGGAAACTAGGAAAATTGGGTTTATATATCTGTGGAAAGTCCAGGGTGGGAGAAAGAAGCAAGGTGTTAAGCATTCTGAATAGGGCTGGGCAACCACGGAAAAATTTGTTTCTAAACTCGATTCGTTTTTAGGGGGTTTTTGCGTTTCGTTTTTTTTAAAGAATTCCAATTTTTTTCTTTAAAAAAGTTCGATATTTACGAAATTTCGGAAATTACGAAAAATTTCGTAAAATTACGAATCGATTCGTTAATGGCGGACGCGATTGCGCAATATACTAAAAAAACCTCCAAATGGGACAGGGGGAACTTCTGAAGCTTCCCTCTCCCTCTGTTGTTGACTGTTGGTGTGATAATTTATATTTTTTTCACTGATAAAACAAACAACAACTATAAAACTTGCACCAGACATGCGGAAATAATAACGAAACAATTTCGAAACAATTACGAAACGAATTGAAAAATTCGTTTCGATTTTTAGTTGCTCCTGAATGGTTCAATATCGCTTCGTTATCAAAAAATAACGAATTAATAACGAATTACGAAATTAACGAACGAAACCGCCCAGCCCTAATATTTACGTATAGACTAGAATCCAGGCTAGGGGTTCAACCCCCCCCCCAAAATTTTTCAGGTTAAAAAAACCTGGTTTGCTCATGAATTTTAACTGGTTAACCAAATCCCCATGCTAAGTCTATGAGACGCAAAAAATTAAGAGTCCCTCCAGAACTGCAAGCACTATATCAAGCAAATATTGACAATTTATTCACACTGTCATTACTTGCAGCAATAGCCGATGTAGCGAAGCAACCAAGTTGGGGTGGGGGGAGGGTGTTGAATGCTCTCATTAAGGAGACCAGACTTGGTGGAGGTGGTTGACAGGGGCAGAGCTGCAGGCTATTGAAGGCTGCTCTGCCCCTGCTGTCTCTTGCTTCAGTGTGAGCTAGGGGGCAAATTTTCAACCCCCCCCCGCCGAAATTTTCATCCCCACCCCCCAAAATTTCAACCCTCCCCCCAAAAAAATTCTGGCTACGGCCCTGCTAGAATCTTGACATGGCGAGGTAACAAAACAGTCTACAATCAGCATATGCCCTGAAAGCCACTACAGATTGAATAGTATCCCAAGAAAGTGATCAATGTATTGTCGAAGGCTTTCATGGCTGGAATCACTGGGTTGTTGTGAGTTTTTTGGTTTGTATGGCCATGGCCGTGTTACAGAAGCGTCCTCTCCTTATGTTTTGCCTGTATCTGTGTCAGACATCCTCAGAAGTTGTGAGGTCTGTTGGAAACTAGGAAAATTGGGTTTCTGTTGGAACTAGGTGTGAATGTTTCAACTGGCCACCTTGATTAGCATTTAAAGGCCTAGCAGTTTCAAGGTGTGGGTTCTTATTTATTATTTTATTTATTTATGACATTTATAGCCCACCTTTCTCAACCATACGGTGACTCAAGGTGGGTTACAAATTGGCACGATTCGATGCCATGCATTCATAAAAGTGCGATTAAAAACAGTCAACATAACAATATAAAAACATATATAAAAACCATTAAAACTACATCGTCTGGCCAATTCATGTTCATCATTCATACTTTCATGTTATCTATTCTGCTGCATTTTTTTTTAGAAAATCAGGAGGAGGGGGGACGATCTAAGTTCCATAGCAGAGGGGGGGCACCACTGAGAAGGCCCTGGCCCTCTTCCCCACCAAAGGAATTGTATGTTCCCTGTATGTCGCTCTAGTGAGCAACCTGGCTGCCGATCGTTGGACTAGTTGAAGCTTCCGGGCAGTCTTCAAAGGCAGCCCCACATAGAGTGCATTACAGTAGTCTGTTCGGGATGTAACAATGTGATGAGATAGGTGCCACCGGTGGCACAATGTGTTAAACCCTTGTGCCAGCAGGACTGAAGACCAACAGGTTGGACGTTCGAATCTGGGGAAGCACGGATGAGATTACTTACTTACTTACTTACTTAGGCGATCCCTCGTTGGACGAGTAAGATGGTCTTCCTTGATGACTATTTTTGTGGGTTTGTAGGTGGCTGTGGAGCCCTATTCTTGACCCGCATCTTCTCCCACAGTGAAGGCATTGGTTTCCAGGTGGAAGGCGGTCCCGGTCGGGGTTGGCTTGACGCGCCTTCCTCCTGGCACGTTTCTCTCTTTCACCCTCCATTCGTGCCTCCTCGAATTCTGCAGCACTGCTGGTCACAGCTGACCTCCAGCTGGAGCGCTCAAGGGCCAGGGCTTCCCAGTTCTCAGTGTCTATGCCAGAGTTTTTAAGGTTGGCTTTGAGGCAATCAGGCTTCTCTCATGTCCCCGCATGGGGAGCTGTCAGCTCCAACTCCCCATTCGGGGACATGAGAGAAGCCTCCCACAAGGATGATAATTTATTTTATTTATTTATTTATTACTTGCACTTATTAACCGCCGCTCTCAGCCCTATGGGCGACTCGCGGCGGTGTACAAAACATAGAAAAGACAATTTACAATAGATCAAGACAGCACAACAACACTCTACTACTACACAACATCTACTTATACTAAAAATCCGCTTCGTCTTATCATGTGGTCATAATCAATCGCATAGTCGTAGTTCATTCTGGTCGTCGTTCCAATAACATAGCACTCAGTTGAAGGCCATCTCGAAGAGCCATGTTTTCAGGCCCTTACGAAAGGCCATAAGGGAGGGCGCCTGGGATACATGAAGGCCACCTCGAAAAGCCATGTTTTCAGGCCCTTACGAAAGGCCATGAGGGAGGGCGCCTGTCTAACTTCAGCAGGGAGGGAGTTCCACAGCCGGGGGGCCACCACCGAGAAGGCCCGCTCTCTCGTCCCCGCCAGACGTGCCTGTGAGGCAGGCGGGACCGAGAGAAGGGCCTCCCCAGATGATCTCAAGGTCCTCGTGGGCTCGTAGGCCGAGATGCGGTCAGAAAGGTATTTTGGGCCGGAACCGTTTAGGGCTTTGTAGGATAACACCAGCACCTTAAATTGGGCCCGGTAGCAGATCGGCAGCCAGTGGAGCTGGGACAACAAGGGCGTTGTATGCTCCCTGCGTCCTGCTCCTGTAACAACATGGCTGCCGCGCGCTGGACTAGCTGAAGCTTCCGGGCCGTCTTCAAGGGCAGCCCCACGTAGAGAGCGTTGCAGTAGTCGAGCGTTGCAGTAGTCAAAACATCTGGGCATCCCCTGGGCAAGGTCTTTGCAGACCACCAATTCTCTCAAATCACTCCTGACATCAAAAAAAGAAAAAGAAAAAAAAGAAAGAAAGAAAGAAAGAAAGAAAGAAAGAAAGAAAAGAAAGAAAGAAAGAAAGAAAGAAAGAAAGAAGAAAGTGGTGTCAGGAGAGAAGTTGAAATATCAAAAAAGAAAATGTGGCTGAGTGCAATCCATGGGTTACAGTTCTGCTATCTGTGGTTTATGTTATGCCATGCCTTTTTGGGTCAGCGTAGGGTTAACAGAAACTGGTTAACAGAAATTTAAAAGCTGGAAAGTTTCAGTTTCTGCCCTTCTTCCAATCTTGTAAGCAGAGGGAGCAGAATTTCATCCAACTCTGTAAAAGGCATTGGATAATGGTATATCATTATGTAGATTTATGGTGTAAAGGAGCCAGCCTACATGGCCATAGGCTTCAGAGAGGAACCGTAAAAGGACAATAGAAAATAGCCCAGGATTTCCATGCCTTCAAAGTAAAAGGAATGGGAACAAAACAAAGAATGAACATGACAAGGAGAGGCTGAAGAGATTTCCCTGAAGGTTAAAGCATTTGACTGCCCAGAAGTTTGACCTATTCAGTATATAGGTCAGCCTGCCATGCAGAAGGACAGACCATGCGCTGCTGATGCGTCTAAAGGAAATGGCTGCTTGCTACAACTTCAAATGGTTTGTTCAGCACAATCACAACAAGCTCTTATTTTTGGCCACACAAGAAAAAAAAAAGGTGCATTCTAGCACACAGATCTCTTTGAGCTGAAGGAAATCTAAGCATCAGAAAAATAGTTTGATAAACAACGTTTTGGCGAAGAGCGGGGCATGTGAAACATTTGACTCAAGCATCCTAAATTCAAATTTTGTGTGAAACTCCTGCATCAAGTCTTCAAGAATGTTTTATGTTAAAGCATAGCTAAATGTCATGCTGTAAAATCTAGGTATCTTTCAAATGTAGAATTGATACACACACACAACATTAAATGGTTCCTTAAAATATATCCAGGAAGGTGTCTATTCTGTAGAATTAATCCAGTTTGACACAACTTTCAAGAACCAAGGCTCAATGCCATAGAATCACAGGAAATGTAGTTTGACAAACCCTTTAGCTTTCTCTGCCAAAGAGTGCTGGTTCATCACCAAACTACAAAGGACCAAGGCAGAGACATCTCCAGCTCATCCCCTGTTTGGGTATCAGCCAGCACGTCAACGACTTAAATCCAAACATAGTTTTCTAAGATCTACAGAGACACTCGCTGGAACACCTCAGCAAGCGAGAGTCCAAAAGTGGCAGGCTCAAACCCAGAACCTCAACCAGTGGCTGATACCAAATGAGAAACTCCCCCCTGGGCACACAGGAAACTGGGCGACTTGGAAGGCGCTGAACAGACTGTGCTCTGGCACCACAAGATGCAGAGCCAACCTTCAGAAATGGGGCTACAAAATGGAATCCTCGACATGCGAGTGCGGAGAGGAGCAAACCACAGACCACCTGCTGCAATGCAACCTGAGCCCAGCCACATGCACAATGGAGGACCTTCTTGCAGCAACACCAGAAGCACTCCAAGTGGCCAGATACTGGTCAAAGGACATTTAATCAACTACCAAACTCACACATTTTGTATTTTCTCTGTTTGTTTGCTTTGTTCTGTTAGAAATGTAATATAATTGACTGGCTGGCCTGACACGAGAAATAAAACCAAACTACAAATTCCATAGCACTGGAGCCATGGCTATTAAAATATTCTCCAACTGCATTAATTAAAGTTGTATGTAACCTTAATGTCTATTTCATATAGATAGTTGTTCAGAAGGGGAGACATGTTTTTTGCTGAGATGGCATTAATATAGGTTTTGGAATGTTATGGATTCCCCCCCCCCAAAAAAAAAGTTATATGTAACTTTCTCCAAACTCCTTCACTGTCACATCACTGAAATTTTTGATTGCCGGGTGGTGCAAACTCTGGAAGGTTCAAGCAAGTTGGCAAGGTATTATGTATGTTCCCAAGGAAGGACCGTGTGTGTACCATTCGAAAACCACCCTTGCCAAGTACAGAGTAAATGGCCACAGCAACTTTGAACACAATGGCAGTGTAAAATATTTGTAAAATAATAATAATAATAATAATAATAATAATAATAATAATTATTATTATTATTATTATTATTTCCCGCATTTCTATCCTGTCCTTCTCAACCCCTGAAGAGGGACTCAGGACGGCTTACAATGGGCCCTAATACAAGGCCATTACATAGCAATTACAATAATTAAAACCACAATTCAGCATAAAACATAATTTTGGTCTTCGAAATCATGGTTCCCTATAGCCAAATGCACAACTATAACATCATGGTGAGAGGGACAAGAAGAAGGGCAAAACTGGAGAAGGAAGGAATTAACTCCTCCAGTTTTGCCCTTCTTCTTGTCCCTCTCGCTCACCAGGGAGAAGAAGGGTGGGAAACTGGAGGAATTAATCCGATTTTGCCCTTCTTCTTGTCTCTCTCACTAGCATATAAACTGCTGCCAATCCAGTTCCGAACACAATTCAAAGTGCTGGTTTTGACCTACAAAACCCTTTACAGTTCCGGCCCAGCATATCTGTCCGAACACATCTCCCTCTACATCCCACCTCAGAATTTAAGGTCCTCCGGGGAGGCCCTGTTCTCGGCCCCACCTCTATCACAAGTGAGGTTGGCGGGGACAAGGAGCAGGGCCTTCTTGGTGGTGGCCCATCACCTATGGAGTTCACTCCCCGGGGAAATTAGATCATTGTCATCCCTCCTTTCCTTTAGAAGGAAATTGAAGACATGGATTTGGGACCAGGCGTTCAGGCAATCTGGCAGATAGATAAATAAAGGACAATGACGACTGATAGGAATGGGAAATTGTGGAATGAAGTTATGGACTCTGAGTTGCAAACGTTGAGCATAAGATTGGTTTTTTATTGATTGTGATGTATATTGATTGTTTTAACTGTCGAAACTGTTTTAATTGCTGTGCATATTTTTAAACTGTATTACTGTGCAGGCATCGAATTGTGCCTTTTTGTAAGCCGCCCTGAGTCCCCCCTCGGGAGTCGAGAAGGGCGGGGTAGAAGTATACAAAAAAAAAAAAACGCTGACTCACTTCCGACTCATTTCCGACTCACTTCCTGAGTTGGAAGAAAAATTGCGACAGAAGCTTTGGAAGGGCAAAGGGATTTCTGGTTTTCTTAATAACTTCACAATCACTTCAAAAAGGTAATTTTTCTGACTTTATTCTGAATTACAAAGATTCATGGTACCTAACCATGCCTATTGCGCATACCACAAACAGTATCCAAGCATTAGTGCATGAGTCCAATTCTTTGCAAAAGAATGCTAAAATTAGAGCAAATAAATGCATTTCAATGCACTTTATACCATCATTGGAAGAAGAAAGATAGAGGAAGACACAGCTCCTTCCACAGGGATTAACTTGCCTGAGAAAGAAAGATGTGGTTACAAATGCAGTTTAATCTCCTGTTCAGAGTCTTAGCAAGTCAATATGTAAGGGTGACAGAAAATTACATCAAACTGGGACAATTTGCCAAGCCAATTAAATAAACTATTACATTTGTGTAATTTCAACTTAAATTGATTTATTTTTACCCAGGGCATGCTAGGCTTTGCTAGCCTCTGTTGTCAAGACTAAATAGATTTGTGCGCATAACTGATGCTCCCCATCAAACTCTCCCACTGCGAGCCTTTTCTTTCCGAAGTGGGAGGCAAAATTAGTAATGGCAGACTCAGCAGTTTAATGATACCATGCAGAGATTCAAGTGTCTCCTATACATTTGACAAAATTTCATTACCTGGCACTTCCAAGCAAAGTCTCACTCAAGAATTTCTCCATGCAATGTTAGCAACTGAGCCAAAATTAGGTAGTGCTTTATTCAATATATAAACTGGACCATCTCTTATGCAATATACTTCAAGCATTATTTTGCACATTCTTTTACGGCACAGAATTGAAATGAGAAATCTGCATATGCAGAAAAGGTTCTGGAACCGAAGGAAGCTAAGTATATTTATTGTTAACACCATACTCTTCATCAAAATGTGAGAGCTGGACCGTAAGGAAGGCTGAGCAAAGGAAGATAGACACTTTTGAACTGTGATGTTGGAGGAAAATCCTGAGAGTGTCTTGTACGGCAAGAAGATCAAACCAGTCCATTCTCCAGGAAATAATGCCTGGCTGCTCACTGGAGGGAAGGATAGTAGAGGCAAAGATGAAGCACTTTGGATACATAATGAGAAGACAGGAAAGCTCGTAGAAGACAATGATGCTGGGGAAAATGGAAGGAAAGGGGAAGAGGGGGTGACCAAGGACAAGATGGATGAATGGTATCCTTGAAGTGACTGGCTTGATCTTGAAGGATCTGGGGGTGGCTGACCACAGCTGACAGGAAGCTCTGGTATGGGCTGGTTTATGAGGTCACGAAGAGTCAGAAGTGGCTGAACAAATAAACAACAAAAAATGTTTGTATTTTCTAAGTGCTGTTAGCTGCCTAGGGCCCTTGAATGGGCAAAGGTGGGATAAAAATTGTCTAAATAAATAAATAAAGAGTGCTGGTGGCTCATCAAACTACAAACCTCAGGATTCCATAGCATGGAGTCCTTGTAATTAAAGTAGTCTCAAACTGCTGTGATTCTACAGAGTAGAAGCAGCTTAGGACAATAGATACAAGCCTCCAAGGGGAGATAAAGTGCATTACAAATAAAGTATTATTATTATTATTATTATTATTATTATTATTACTATTACTATTATTAGGAGCCCCCGGTGGCACAGTGAGTTAAACCCCTGTGCTGAAGACTGACAGGTTGCAGGATCGAATCTGGGGAGAGGCGGATGAGCTCCCTCTGTCAGCTCCAGCTCCTCATACGGGGACATGAGAGAAGCCTCCCACAAGGATGATAAAAAACATCAAATCATCCAGGCGTCCCCTGGGCAATGTCCTTGCAGACGGCCAATTCTCTCACACCAGAAGCGATTTGCAGTTTCTCAAGTCGTTTCTGACACAAAATAATAATAATAATAATAATAATAATAATAATAATAATAATAATAAGATTCAAATTGCAGATAAGGAGATGCCACCTGAATATCTTGATGATTAGAACACTTCAACAGTGGAATATTCTGCCTGGGACTGTGATGGAGTCTCTTTATGACACTTGTATGTGCTTCTGCAAGCCACCCGAGTCCTTTTTGGGAGATGGAGACGGGGTATAAATAAAGTTTATTACACTGTTCAACGGAGAAAAAGTTGCGGGCCTGAAAATAGTTGTTCTTTTATGATTTTGGGGTGCTGAAAACGAAAATGACGTTTAAAAATGTATATTGGCTCTAGTTTTTATGATATAAGCAATCACGTGATCACGTATGGTTGAAAAAATGCATGTTGCGACTTACACTATGGAAGATTCTAGAATACTCTAGAAAGTTTGATGACGCAGTATTAGTGCCGTGTGCAAAAGCCAGAAAGCCCTATATAAGGCCAGACTTTTGAACGGTGAGGGTCAGTCAGTTGAAGACTGAGACAGTATCGTTAAACATCGTTTTACATTGTTCTTTTTACTGTAGTTATGCCTTGCATGTGTGTAAATAAAGCACTATGGAAAAAGAGATCAAGGCAAATGGACTCCGTCAATGCTGTCAGACTACTGCTGGAGCATTGTAAGAGGCAATCCTTTCCTTGAATACTAAAGAAAAGTCAAGAAAAGCAAACAGGATATAAACTAAAGTCACGATTAAAGCGACATTTAAACTTTCAGACTTTTCAACTGCATTAGGCCTACTAATATAGTTTCTTGCTGCACAAACATAAACAATAGACTAATTAAATAAATATTTCTCATGTATAAACTATTGGCAATATAATTTGACTAAAATTTAGTAAATATTCACGGTTTATATACATGCAGTATGGTTAGGCGCATTATCATAATATTAACGAATTACCTATTGTGGAGAAAATTGAAATAGCTGTTGCATAAAAACCAGAGCCAATTAACACATTTAATTATTATATTTGAATTCAGCATGTTAAATTTATTAAGAAACGGCACATTTTGTTTCCGTAACTGAGAAAAACTGAAAATTTGTAGAACAGTGTTATTATTGTTATTTTACTGACACAAAAGCACACTATGTCACAGCGAATGAGATCTATATGCTGGATTTTGTATCACAAAATCACACGTCGAACACTTCCCAAGCGTCACGGACAGTGTGATGTATTTTCGAATGATGCACGCAGATCCAAGTAAGGTGGCTGTTTGCAATTGACAGATTGTGATTTTGTTGATATTTATTGTTTCCAAATGCCGGCTGAGATCTTTTGGCACAGCACCCAGTGTGCCAATGACCACTGGGACCACCTGTACTGGTTTATGCCAGAGCCTTTGCAGTTCAATTTTGAGGTTTTGATAGTGGCTGAATTTTTTCTGTTGTTATTATTATTGCTATTATTGTTATTGTTACTATTTATTGTATTATTATTATTATTATTATTATTATTATTATTATTATTTCTGGAGGTTTTTAAACAGAGTTTGAATGGCAGCCTCCTGGGAGTGATTTTCTTGTGTCTTTCTGTATATCAAGGGGTTTGACTGGACACTTGAGGCTTCTTCCTACTTTGATGCCATCATTTCCCAATACATTTTACTTTGTGATGAAAATAATATTGAAAAAAGTGATTCAATGTTCAATATCAATACCTATTACTTCAATGGCCACACAAAATTACAGTGGGTGGGGAGAACTATCCAAGCTCAATTACCACATTAGAAGCAAGATTGACAAGTTTGTACTTGTGGAAAAACTATCCCTTTTTCCACCCACATACAATTTTTTGCTTAGCATGAACAGGACCAAATTTCTTTCTTTGAAATGAAATCAATGTTTTAGCCTTTACAAGTAGCAACCCTTTGACAAGCATCAGCATGTGGAGTTTTCCTCTGTGTCTTTTCAATTACATGCATGAATGGTGATATATGTCCACATCCACTTAAGGTAGTGGTTTTTCATTCAACTCAATACAAGTCTGTAACAGTAGAGAATGGGGTGAAATCACATCCAGTGCTAATTCATCAATAGAAGTTTAGAAGCTCAGGCACAATGCATCCAAAGATAAGCATGTTTGCTTCTTCCATTGAAATATGTCCTTCTGAAACCTTCAGAAGACTTAAATTTAGCTGCATTGCTTTCCATTCTGTTTTTAAATGACACCTCTCTAAGTTATGTGTGTTTTTCTACTGAAATCAAGAAAAAATAATCAGAAAGATGAGATATCAATTTTCTAACCTATCTTTACAAAAATTATGGTGTCATCAGAGACTGCATCAGCAGCTGAATTGAAAATTCTGTGTAGAATGTTTTCTTTGATGGACAGAGAGATAAAAAAAGAGAGAAACAACAGAAATTGTTGGAAGAAATAGAAAAAAAATCAATAAATTTAGGTTGGTGGTTCTGTTCTAAAGATTATCTTGGCTGCTGTCGGAAGTGAGGATGTCGTCCCTGGCATTGGTCCTTTTTATATTTGAATTATTCCAAAACTGATATTACAATATTGTAAACAGAATGCAAATACATACCAAGTTCAAACCAGTTTTTATGGCAAATGGTCAAATACAATACATACACATCCAAGGTGACTGTACCATCAAATTACAAGAGAGGAGATTCCATCTGACCATGAGGAAGAATCATAGAACCATAGAATCAAAGAGTTGGAAGAGACCTCATGGGCCATCCAGTCCAACCCCATTCTGTCAAGAAGCAGGAATATTGCATTCAAATCACCCCTGACAGATGGCCATCCAGCCTCTGTTTAAAAGCCTCCAAAGAAGGAGCCTCCACCACACTCCGGGGCAGAGAGTTCCACTGCTGAACGGCTCTCACAGTCAGGAAGTTCTTCCTCATGTTCAGATGGAATCTCCTCTCTTGTAGTTTGAAGCCATTGTTCTGCGTCCTAGTCTCCAAGGAAGCAGAAAACAAGCTTGCTCCCTCCTCCCTGTGGCTTCCTCTCACATATTTATACATGGCTATCATATCTCCTCTCAGCCTTCT
The DNA here is from genome assembly GCF_025583915.1 of Anolis sagrei ordinatus. Taxonomy (NCBI): domain Eukaryota; kingdom Metazoa; phylum Chordata; class Lepidosauria; order Squamata; family Anolidae; genus Anolis; species Anolis sagrei. The sequence goes on along the minus strand of NW_026847993.1, from coordinate 15,632,890 downwards.
CTTCTTCAGGCTAAACATGCCCAGCTCCTTATGCCGCTCCTCATAGGGCTTGTTCTCCAGACCCTTGATCATTTTAGTCGCCCTCCTCTGGACACATTCCAGCTTGTCAATATCTCTCTTGAATTGTGGTGCCCAGAATTGGACACAATATTCCAGATGTGGTCCAACCAAAACAGAATAGAGGGGTAGCATTACTTCCCTAGATCTAGACACTATGCTCCTATTGATGCAGGCCAAAATCCCATTGGCTTTTTTTGCCGCCACATCACATTGTTGGCTCATGTTTAACTTGTTGTCCACGAGGACTCCAAGATCTTTTTCACACGTACTGCTCTCGAGCCAGGCATCCCCCATTCTTGAACTTGAGAGCCGTTCAGCAGTGGAACTCTCTGCCCCGGAGTGTGGTGGAGGCTCCTTCTTTGGAAGCTTTTAAACAGAGGCTGGATGGCCATCTGTCAGGGGTGATTTGAGTGCAATATTCCTGCTTCTTGGCAGGGGGTTGGACTGGATGGCCCATGAGGTCTCTTCCAACTCTTTGATTCTATGATACTATGATTCTAGTATTACAAACTTCCCTGAAAATGTAGTATCAGGATGAAATTGATAGAAATAAGTAAATAAGCAAGCAAATGCTTACCTGAGAAGATATATACACATATAGTTAGCGCATAAAGCCAGCCATTCCATTATGATTATCGTATTACTTTGTTGACAGACTTCTTCCCAGCCACAGGGACAACTTACATATCAGATTAGGTCTCGGTATCTGCTGTCACATGGTTCGATATTATGTTTGTCATTGCAGCACTCCCAGGCACTTACTGAAACTACTTCTGGATGATAACAGCATGAAAACATTATCTTCAAGTAGCCGGCTCCAGAATGTTGCATAATAAATAGTTATTTTAAGATACTGTAATAATTTCTAGGCTCAGGAAAAGAACCTTGCCAACCCAGGCACATTTTTGCATAATCAGAGCACCTATTTCCCTATCAGAAGCATCATTAATTATGACAAAGTATAAAAAGAAGGAAAAGTATGACATGGTACAGGGAAAGGAAGAAAGTAAGAGGGAGGGAGAGAAGAAGAAACAAAACACAATGCAAATTTAAAAGAATCTCCTTATTCAGAACCTATTTTTTCAGTATAATATAATGAATGGAAGCAGTGAATAGAAAAACTGATAAGATATAATGTTGTAGTTCAGCGTTATGGTAACGTTACTACTACTAGTAGAAGGGAAAAGAGGGCTGCGCAGGTGTTGGAAGAGGAGCAGCAGCGAAAGCGGATTAGAGAGATAATCATGGCTCCGAGTGATTCTGAGACGTTTGAAGGCTTCTCCGATTGTGAAATGGGGGATGGGGAGGAAAATAGGGGAGTCAAGCGGGCTACTCGTGAACAAGAGTCCGACGAGGAGATTCAAAGGAAGCGTATCCGTGACATACTTAGCACTCCTACAGAGTACAAGGACTTCATGGGGTTTGAAAGGAGTGATGGGTCTGGGAGTGATATGGGAGAGGAGGATGAGCTGGATTGGGCCCGTGTTCAGGAGGTTAGGGACATTTGTAACCAACCCACCTCCAGTGATGAATTTGAGGGGTTTACTGGGGAATGGCAACCGGGGAGCACTTGGCAAGATCTAAGTCTTGACAGACGCTGGCAGAGGTGGAGGGATGGGCGCTCAGGTTCAGCTGCGGGGATGGAGGCAGCTGAGAGCGATGATGAAAGGGTGGGGAGCTCATTATCCTCTGATGATGAACTTTAGGATAAATATGGGTTTGAGTTGTATGACTCTTTGCTGAAGGCAAAGTGTCTCTTTTGGGATGTGAATCTTTGTTACTGCCAACTCTCGAGCTTGGGTCCTTTGACTACAGATTCCTGTGTTCCTGTGTTTACCTCTACTTGCGGCTTGACTCCGGAGTGGTTTGACCTACGCTTTTGCCATTTGGATTTGAACAATTTATCTACCTTGTGCTTTGACTTAGGAACGTTTTTTGACTCTGTTTTTACTTCTTGAACTGTGCCTTTTGAACTGTGCAAATTTAAAGCAGTTTACTGTGTTTTTTGCATTATACCGGATTAAACACCAGGATAATCCAGGTTTTACTTCCATTACGTATATCACCTTGTTTTTGATGTCAACTTGCTGACTGAACTTTAAGTGCTTCTAAGACTCTTTTGTAATCAATAAACTTGTGTTTGGACCGTTTACTCTGTGTTTGGCTTTACTGAGGCTTGTGGGTCTTGACATATAAAGGTACAGTAAACATTTTCTGAGGGCATCATCCACCTCTCGCAGGCATAGCAATAGACAAGCAGTATATTGCAAATGTCTTCAGAAAGTTGTCTCTCCTCTATTTGGTGCACAACATACTTGTGGGAGTAGCGGCTGTGGGGCATTGTCACATTAGAATAATAGAATCATAGAATCAAAGAGTTGGAAGAGACCTCATGGGCCATCCAGTCCAACCCCCTGCCAAGAAGCAGGAAACACAGAACTGTTTATGACTTTCATGTATTTCTAACAATCAAGGCCATGATACTTCATGAGAGAAGATACCAGTTAATTTCTTCACCTCCATTCCACCTATAGAATCAACACAACCTTTGAGTCTTATTTTAGAACTAGGCATGGGGTAGCATCCCCCATCTCCTCCTCCATAATTTCTGGGCTTTGAGAAGTATGTTGGGTGAGGCCAGTTGATGTGTCAGGATGGTCACCAATCTACCTTGCTCAGAGGCAGCCCTAGGTAATTTTCAACAGTAAGCAAACAGTATTTTGGTGCCCCCCCCCCCACTGATATACATTTTCTGTTTGTCGTGGGAGTTCTGTGTGCCATATTTGGTTCAATTCCATCATTGGTGGAGTTCAGAATGCTCTTTGATTGTAGGTGAACTATACATCCCAGTAACTACACTTGCCGCACTTGCTCCCTTGCCTGGCCCGCTTTGGGTCCGGAGGCATGCCTGAAGACCCCGGCGTGTGCACCAAAAGTCACCTCTTTTCCTGACTTTCTCCTCAGCCATTGGGACCAAGAGAGAGAGAGAGAGAGAGAGAGAGAGAGGGGAGATAGAATCATAGAATCATAGAATCAAAGAATTGGAAGAGACCTCATGGGCCATCCAGTCCAACCCCCTGCCAAGAAGCAGGAATATTGCATTCAAATCACCCCTGACAGATGGCCATCCAGCCTCTGCTTAAAAGCTTCCAAAGAAGGAGCCTCCACCACACTCTGGGGCAGAGAGTTCCACTGCTGAATGGCTCTCACAGTCAGGAAGTTCTTCCTCGTGTTCAGATGGAATCTCCTCTCTTGTAGTTTGAAGCCATTGTTCCCACCTTTCCTGAAGGTAGGCGCAAAAACAAAGGAGGGAGCGGAGGTGGGAGATACCCAAAGCCGGAGGGGCTGGAGATACTTCTCTCTCTCTCTTGGTCCCAATGGCTGAAGAGAAAGTCAGGAGAAGAGGCGACTTTTGGTGCGCACGCTGGGGTCTTCAGACACGCCTCCGGACCCGAAGCGGGCCAGGCGCAGCGGCTCCGCCCCTTGGCCCACCCGCGGATTGGGGAGAGGAGAGTGCCGGGGGATCAGGAAAGGGAGCCGGTCATGGGGAAGGGATCGCAGAGAACGATTGAGTGCCGGCTCTGTTTGTGCACCTGGGGGCCAGGCGGAGCAGGAACGAGAGGGGCTAGGCAAAGCTCAAGGGCCCGGCCCCTTTGGGAAGAGGATCGCCCGGCAGCAAGGCAAGAAAGCCGAGGCTCCCCTGGACTGCTAGGGCTGTTGTGAGCTGAGGGGGCGCTCCTCAAGTGGCGGTCGAGGGGCATTTACAGAGGCGCCTCTGCGCCCCTGGCAAAAAAAAGGGTTCTGCGACCGCTTACTTCGCGTAATGGATGAGCCGCCCCGACCTTGCTCTTTATACTTTCTGATCCACACAATATTCACCCCTTGTACTGGACGAACCTAACTGTACATCTGCCACATATTACATGAAATAGATGGAAAAACCTATTTGAAGGGATCCTCATATCCCTGCTGGGCCTTAAATATTGTGGCTAGAATTTCTTTGCAGGTTTATTATTATTATTAACTGATGGAGAGGGGAGAAAGTGAGAGAAAAACATGTGGACAGGTATTTATATTCTGCCCTCGTGGTGCCCCAATTGCTTGCCTTTTTTACATTTGGATCTATATGGCTATTCTCTATCAATGGAGGAGGATAGATTTTCCAAGCTAAATACCATGAGAGAAAGTCATTTCGCAATATAGATGGGACGATATTGTATCTAGATTAGTACTATGCAGTGTAAATTTCCACGTGTAAAGTATGAATTGTACTGTGCAGTCCCTGTTGCTGAATGGCAACATTGTACAACTGAATTAAGTCATCAAATGTGCAGCCAAATATATCCACGTAAAATATACATTCATGTACAATGTGTGCAACTTTGCAGCCAAAATCTTGAACTGACCAGATTGATTTATTAAAAAAAATATCAGCCACAATTTTAGGGAATGTGGGCATGTGAAAGACACCAAGAGGATGTTGGCCATGACACAATAGATCAAATTTTGGACCAGGACCAATGCCTAGGTTAAATCTCGACTATGTTTTGAGTTTTACTGGCTATGATGTTCTCTGATACAGCCATAATCTCTTAGTTTAACATACCACACAAAATTGTTGTGAGGATAAAAATGAGGGGGGATATGAGTGGTAAGTCTTTCATGAAGGCTATCTGGAAGGATTCAAGGGGAATGACAACTCTGCATCTGAAGGGGTACAGGGTGAACAACATGGATGAGTGAATCTGGCATTGCACCTGGGGATTGCTATGGGCCCAGAACACGAGGTTTTTTGGTCCCATTGGGGTTCTTCTGAGTTGAAGTAGGCAGTAGGAAGCAGTGTCTCAAATCATGAGGGCTCAGCTATGAAATCAATCTTGGTATAACCAAATGATGTATATGCAGGTAGTTTGCTCTTAATGGATAATTATGCTTCAGACAAGTATGGGATCTCTTCCAGGATGGAGGAGAAAGTTGAGACAATGTAGTAACAGCCAATATGTTTCTGCTTCTTAGGTGGCATGTGACCAAGGAGGAGGTCAGATTGGAAACCCATGTTACTGCTGGAACCCATTTGATGCTCCTTCCACTGCATATAATTACAGTCTAAAACTTAATATTTAAATAGTTTGTAAAGTGGTCCTTTCAATACCTCAACCATAGTGACTGTTCTGGAACAGCTAGCTGTTCCAGGAGCTCCAGTTTTATTTGCTTTGAATTAAATGTTGGTTTGCAATCCCAGGCTTGGGATTTTGCAGCAGGGTGGCTTCCTGTTATAGTTTGCAATCATAGGGCAAGCCACCTGGCTATTATAGTTGGGATCCCTGGTCCCGCCCTTCTCTGGGTTTTTTGGAGGGAAGGGGCCATTTTTCAGTTAGTCTCAAAAAGGAAGTCTATGCAGAGGATGTATACAGACGTCCTCCTGTACAAAGGCTTTGTCCCTTAAGACTTTCCGGGATAACAGTCTTGAGAGCCTCTAAAGATTCCCAAAGGTTCCGGGGAAACAGCCTTACAGCCCTGAGGAATTCCGGAGGGAATAACAGCTCTAACCATCAAAGCAGCTAAGTGATTACAAGCCTTTTGATAGGTTCGCTCGGCGTTGAGATGCAGTTCAGTCCAGTAGTGAATCCACATCAATAAGGTTTAACTTCACAGCAGCCTGGGAGGAGCTAGAAAGGGGAATTTTCCTTTAAACAAGGTTTTTGAAGATAGTGCCTGTTCCCTGTGAACAAGATTGCAAGACTGTTAAGAAAGCTTTACAATTCCTGTTTGTTCATCAATAAAAGACTGTTATATTTAAGCTCAAGCCTCATAAAGACTGTTTAATAAGGGAAATTTCTCTAAAGGCTTCTTTTTGGGGGCCCTGGCTTCCCGCTGGATCCAAGCCATACATCCTCTCTTAAAGGCACTTCATTTCAGGTCCAGCGGCGACAGAACAGTGACTCATTTCTTTGTAGACACTTTTTCCCCTTTAGGATAATGTACCCTTGACAAGATCCTCTTGCTATTAGGATTTGAGCATCAGGAGATTATTTCTCATGCTTTACTGTTGCATTGTTTATTTATTTTAGTAAAGAGGTTTCCCACAAACTCACCCCCTTCCCCAGCTCTGAATTTGGGTGGGACATTTATTGTGTGTTACCAAAGGAAATTGTCTCTTGGATGATTTCACAAAAGCACATCCTCCCTCTCGTTACCATGAAATACCTGTACAATACTAAAAGGCATACCCTATTTTAAATCCTCTTTTGTTACAGACTGACAACAAAGGCCCATGCTTACATTAATAACGTACAAGGAAGGAAAATATATATTATTTGTAAGCTATGTGGTGTTTGGTGCTAGGATTGTCTTGGTTGTAGACATCAAACATGGAAATGACGGCTTTGTCTTCCTTTTTTATTACAAAGAAAAGAGGGGAAATGTGATTATTTGTTTATAGATATGAAAGTACTAAGGAGCCTGTGTATGTCTTTCAATTGCCTGTATCACAAAGGAATAATTTATTGCAAATACCCAACAAAAAGCTCCTGCCCCAATCCAAGCAGATGCCTCTTCAGAACTACAATGGAATATTGTATTCTATTCTTCCATTTGTTGTTTAGTGTCTGCAAAGGAAATATTTATTATGCTGAACCACTCCTCACATATCCATCCCATGAAGCCTCTGACCCGTCCTCCAAGTCTTCTCACCTGCACACTTTGATGTAATTTGTGAATAGGTTTTTAATGGTTTTAACTGTTTAACCCTATTTATTGCTTTTTTTGCTTTCAAAATTATATATTTTATTGTTTTTAGTGTAAGCCACAATGAATCACTTTTTAGAGAGATAAAGCAGGAGTCCTCTTGCTCTTTTTCTTTTTCTTGAGTCAGTGGCTACAGGACAAGAAGGAAAAAGGGTTCTGGAAGCTTTGGTCCCCACTCTCCAGCAAAAGACAAATATATAAATGTGAGTAGAAGACAAGTGGAAATGGATAATTGTTTAAAGCTTTTTTGTAGTTTTGTAGAATTGAAACAAGAGCCCATCCTTTTGCAGTTTGCATGTAGATACCAGGATGAATCTTTGGCATCTTAAGATAAGTTTGGGATAGATGGCTATTAGGAGAGAAAAAAGAGAGCCCCTAACAATTAGTCTTACACACTTTTATAACTTTTCTGGCCCAGAAAGTTAGATTTGAGATTTTTAAATATACTCTAGCAATTTTAGTAAAACAATACAGACCTCCCCCCAATCCAGGCAAGCACAAGCCCATCTCCACACACAACCACAAAAACAACTGCCCATCCCAGATAAAAGAGATATATTGAACTACTAGGATCTTCTTAAGTGATATTTTTTTTATTTGTTCAATGTATTCTACTGCATTTCTGTGTACAATCTCTTTGGTCATCTGGAGAGGCCCTGCTCGCGCTCCCACCTCCTTCGCAGGCACGATTGGTGGGGACGAGGGAAAGGCTCTTCTTGGTGGTGGCCCCCCGACTCTGGAACTCACTTCCCAAGATCATCAGACATGCCCCAACTCTGGCAGTCTTTAGGAGGAGCCTGAAAACATGCTTGTTCCAGTGTGCCTTCCCAGAATTAGGAAAACACTCAACAATATTCCTTCAAAATGCACTTTACCATTGATTTAGGACTGACTGCATTCCCTCATCTCTTTTTGAAAACCCTATACCAGTTGTCCTACCTTGTTCATGCCCAGCATTATTTTTTAAATTTTAAATTATTACATGTGGCCCAG
>NW_026847993.1:15586989-15616215 GCF_025583915.1 Anolis sagrei ordinatus | reverse complement strand
ACAGAAGAGTCTTTTCTTTTTTAGAATATTTTTTAAAAATAATAGTAAAAAATAATATTAAAAAATAATATTTAAAAATAATATTAAAAAATAACATTAAAAATATTTTAAAATGGAAAATTAATCAAAAAATGGCCCAAATGTGGACCAAACACAGGCAAGAGACAGCAAATGAAGCAAGCAGCACTCACAGCAGCAAGGAATGAATCCAATCCGAGTTGCTAGCAGCCATTGCCAAGCCAACCCAATGCAAACTCCCTCGCCCTCTTGAAGCTACGGGCCGCGCGGAGCCGCTTTGAAAGGGCTCGCCGGCCAATCAAAAACAGGCAGCCACGGACCCATGGTGGTGCACTGTTTGGGAGCGCCGGATTGGCTCCCATGCACCAGCACTCCAGCAGCCTCCACCCCATTAACGAAACGAGCGGAGGCTCGTTAAAACTCTGGGGGCTGCTGGTTCGATATTTAAAAACCCTTCCGGGTTTGGGAATATGTTTCAATATCGCTTTGGAAATGGTAAAATTAACGAATTAATAACGAAATAACGAACGAAACCGCACAGGCCTATTGGACAGGTATGCTGGGCCGGAGCCGTAAAGGGTTTTGTAGGTCAGAACCAGCACTTTGAATTGTGCTTGGAACTGGATCGGCAGCCAGTGGAGCTGACACAACAGAGGGGTGGCATGCTCCCTGTATGACGCTCCGGTGAGTAATCTAGCCGCCACCCGTTGGACCAATTGAAGTTTCCAAACAGTCTTCAAAGGCAACCCCATGTAGAGTGTGTTGCAGTAATCTATTCAGGATGTAACAAGAGCGTGGACCACCATGGCCAGATCCGACTTCCCAAGGTACCGGCACAGCTGGCACACAAGTTTTAATTGTGCAAAAGCTCTCCCGGCCACCGCTATATTAAAATGTTTTAACCAAATCTTGAAGGATAATCGCCAAGAAGCCGTCGACTCAGTATTTAGAAGAAAAACTGACTCAAGGGAAGATACATACCAACCTGGAAGATCCTGGAAGTCCCGCACAAACCCTTCCTCTTTTTGTTTTGTTTTGTTCGTCTGTTTTTGTTTATTGCTTCTTTTCTCTATTAGGTTACTGCACTTGTTCACCCACTTTACTATATGTTATTGTTCCCACTCTTTCCATGTACTAAAGGGAAATCACAATTCCCCCTTCACTTTTCTTTTACCTCCTATCTTCAGGAGCAACATATTCTAAATAAAAATAAATTTAAAAAAAAAAGAGCACCAACCATTAGGTAAAAAACATAGTTTGCCCTTGGTACTATCCACTAGGCCTGTTTGATCAAGAAAAAATTTGTTTCTAAAATCGATTTGTAATTGGGGTGTTTTTTTGNATGGATCTGGACCAAACTTGGCACGAATTCTCAATATGCCCAAATGTAAACACTAGTGGGGTTTGGGTAAAACAGACCTTGACATTTGGAAGTTGTAGTTGCTGGGATTTACACCTACAATTAAAGAGCATCCTGAACCCTGCCAACGATTGAATTGGGCCAAACTTCCCACACAGAACCTCCATGACCAACAGAAAATACTGTGTTGTTGTAGGTTTTTTTTGGGCTATATGGCCATGCTCTAGAAAATACTGTGTTTTCTTGTGGTCTTTGGTGACCCCTCTGACACCCCCTCGTGACCCCTCCAGGGGTCCTGACCACCAGGTTGAAAAACACTGCTGTAGAAGGAATCCACTTTAACTGCCCTGCTTCAATGCTATGGAGTCATGGGGGGAGAGGTTGTTTTACAAGGTGTTTCTTCTCTATCAAAGAATGCTGATGCCTTTTGGATAGACATGTCTTTAAAAGTTCAATCCAATCATGTGGTCCACACTTTTAGACTCATAGAGTTTGAAGAGACTGCAAGGACCATTCAGTACAATCTCCTTCTGCCATACAGGAAAAATACAATCAAAGTAAACCCAGACAGATGGCCATCTGGCTTGTTTAAAAGCCTCCAAAGGAGCTTCCACAATACTCTGTGGCAGAGAGTTCCACTATTGAACAGTTCTCACAGTCAGGAAGTACTTCCTAATGTTCAAGTGGAATCTTCTTTCCTGTCTTTTGAACCCATTGCTCTGAGTCCTAGTCTCCAGAGCATCCGGAAACAAGCCTGCTCCCTCTTCCTTATGACAGTCTTTGAAATATTTAAACATGGTGATCATATCTCCTCTCAACTTTCTCTTCAGCAGGTGAAACATACTCAGCTCTTTCCACATAATCACATTTATCCTCCCCCCCTCCAATTTATGGCAGCCACCATAAATTTACTGGAAGTCATGGCTGCCATCAGACAACTTACAGACGTTGCTCCTCTTCCTATTGCATCCCATGGAAAGGGAATCTGGGAAATCTTGCAAACCCAGCTTATCAGTTTGTTGTTGTTCATTTGTTCAGTCGTCTCCGACTCTTCGTGACCTCATGGACCAGCCCACGCCAGAGCTCCCTGTCAGCCGTCACCACCCCCAGCTCCTTCAAGGTCAGTCCAGTCACTTCAAGGATGCCATCCATCCATCTTGCCCTTGGACGGCCCCTTTTCCTTTTACCTTCCACTTTCCCCAGCATAATTGTCTTCTCTAGGCTTTGCTGTCTCCTCATGATGTGGCCAAAGTACTTCAACTTTGTCTCTAGTATCCTTCCCTCCAATGAGCAGTCGGGCTTTATTTCCTGGAGGATGGAGTGGTTGGATCTTCTCGCAGTCCAAGGCACTCTCAGAACTTTCCTCCAGCACCACAGTTCAAAAGCATCTATCTTCCTTTGCTCAGCCTTCCCTAAGGTCCAGCTCTCACATCCGTAGGTTACTACAGGAATACCATTCTTTGACTATGCAGATCTTCATTGCCAGTGTGATGTCTCTACTCTTTACTATTTTATCGAGATTGGACATTGCTCTCCTCCCAAGAAGTAAGCGTCTTCTGATTTCCTGGCCACAGTCTGCATCTGCAGTAATCTTTGCACCTAGAAATACGAAGTCTGTCAGTATCAGTATCTCTCTTGAATTGTGGTACCCAGAATTGGTGAGGTCTGACCAAAGTAGATTAGAGGATCATGACTTCCTTTGATCTTGACACTATATTCCTATGCCGCAGCCTCAAATCCCATTGGGTTTGTTCACCTGCTGTATCACATTGTTGGCTCCTGTTCAACTTGTTGTCCACTAAGACTCCAAGATCTTTTTCACATGTACTGTTGTCAAGCAGGCATCACAAATACTGTACCTGTGCATTTCATTTTTTTTCTGACTAAGTGAAGTATCCTACATTTCTCCTTGTTGAAATTCATTTTGTTAATTTTGGCCCAGCAATCTAATCGGTTAAAGTCATTTTATATTCTGATCCTGTCTTCTGGATGACTTCATATCTCTGGATGATTAAAAGATCTCGAAAGACAGCACCATATGAGGAGATGGGTTATAATTTGAAAACAAATAAGGACAACCCTGATGGCAACATATTTTTAGCAACATAGATTCCCTTTGCTGCATTTGAGAAAATGGACACATTACTCTATATATAGTTTTTCCATGTATTCATTCTTTTTTTTTCCTTTTTGGAAATCTGATTCTTGTTTTGTTTTGTTTTTTGTTTAATCACAGATACAGAGAAATGTACTTAACACAACATCAACTTCTTCTAGATAAAAATACAATAAAAGAAGACATAATCACAAAAACAAGAAGAAATCACAAAATCACCATAAGAAGCCGCTTATTAACAAGATTGATACTGTGCAGGTACAACTGCACCAGGAACTCCAATTTTGTTTGCTTTGCATTTAATGTTTGCTGTAGTCCTAAGTTTCAGGGACTCTGCAGATAGGTGGCTTCTTTTGGCTGCAATCATAGGGCAAGCCACCTGTCAATTATAGTTAGGTTCCCCTTTTTTGGGTTTTTGGAAGGAATAGGAGCCTTTTTGGGTTCAGTCCACACAGACAAGCCTTTCATGCAGGACATAATACCAAGAGCTCCTGTAGAAAGCTTCATCTTCTACAGCTTGGCCGGGGTTATACAGCCCACAGCTTGGCCGAGGATCATACAGCCTTACAACTCCTTTGCTGAGGGACTTCAGTCAGCCATTACTGAAACCTGAACTCCTTTTCCCCTGGAAGTCTACAAAGCTCTGCTTGATAAGGGTCACTCGCGGAAGCCAGAAGCAGTTGGTACCTGGTGTAAGGGCTCCACGCCATCAGAGGCAAAGACAGACTGCCCAGATTAGAAGTTAAGGATTTCCCCATTAGTTACAGTTATGAAGATAGTGCCTGTTCCCTGTGGACAAGATTGAGAGAGAGCCAATAGACTGTTAAGAAAGCCTTAAAGTACCTGTTTGTTTTCATTAATAAAGAACTTTGTTGAACCTTTAAGCAATCTAAAGACTCTGTTTTAAGGAAATCCAAAGGCCTTTAATCTGAGGCAGCCCCGGCGTCCCGTTGGGCACACAGAATTTATGTCCTGTCTACAGTCTTATGCACAGGCCCAGCGTGCGACAGCACAGATACAATTGTATGAATTGCTACATTTGTAAAGCTATATATTTACTGATGGAAGGAAAAGTGGCTATAGGGTCACAAGCATAGCATCCTGAATGAAACTGCCACAAAATATAATTGCTAAAATACCAAAGTCAAAATATTATCCAAATTTGTTATTCAGCCAGAAATGACAAAAATAGCACAGGATCATATATTTGGACAAAAGGCAGATTTACATGAAGCCTAAAGGAGTAGATCAACAGCAAATCAGATAAAGGATATTTATTTCCAATAAAATATTTTAAATAACTATTTGGATGTTCAGTTAAGACCTAAGTTTCAGCATAGCTGTGATGGTGATATTGAGGGTGTTTGGACATTGAAGCAGAAAACTTTTCTGAAATGTATATATAGTTTCATGATGAAACTAAAGTTGGGATTCCGATCAAGAGCTATAAAGGGAAACTTGCTCTTTCAAAGGTCAGCGGATTGTCAGTTAGCCTTTTTAAAGGCCAAGAGCCTTCATGTAGCCCAGGGACTATGACTTCTTTACTGCTAAACAAAGACGTATCCATTGGCTGATCAAAATGTAACATGAAAATTTTCTCAACTTTGCCTGGGTCAGTAAGGTGATATTCAAATAACACATGAATAATCATGGGGCAAATTAGAATCTATTAATTACGTGTGCTTGTTTTGTAATGCAATTCATCAGAACTAAAGATCAGCCCAACCTTTAACAAAAACTTTATTTTTAGGAAATTTTATTTGAACTGAAAATTCATAGGATGGGTGTTATCCTTCTCAGTCGGAACGGTTGAATTTCATCAAATGTCAATACAATTTTGAGGAATATGATCATCAATCCCTAAGTAATCACTGATTTATCACATTTTCCATTTTCTTGTTCATCCTCCTTCCTCATGTTCCAACATCAGGCCTGTAGCAGGGGTGGGCATAATAATAATAATAATAATAATAATAATAATAATAATAATAATAATAATGTATTGTCGAAGGCTTTCATGGCCAGAATCACTGGGTTGTTGTAGGTTTTTTCGGGCTATATGGCCATGTTCTAGAGGCATTCTCTCCTGACGTTTCGCCTGCATCTATGGCAAGCATCCTCAGAGGTAGTGAGGTCTGTTGGAAGTAGGAAAAATGGGTTTATATATCTGTGGAATGACCAGGGTGAGACAAAGGACTTTTGTCTGCTGGGGCTAGCTGTGAATGTTTCAGCTGATCACCTTGATTTGCATTCAATGGCTTGGAAGTGCCTGGGGGGAATCTTTTGTTGAGAGTGATTTTATGTGCCTGTTTGTTTCCCCTCTGTTGTTTTGCTGTTGTAATTTTTGAGTTTTTTAATACTGGTAGCCAGATTTTGTTCATTTTCATGGTTTCCTTCCTTTCTGTTGAAATTGTCCACATGCTTGTGGATTTCAATGGCTTCTCTGTGTAGTCTGACATGGTGGTTGTGAGAGTGGTCCAGCATTTCTGTGTCCTCAAATAATATGCTGTGTCCATGTTGGTTCATCAGGTGCTCTGCTATGGCTGATTTCTCTGGTTGGAGTAGTCTGCAGTGCCTTTCATGTTCCTTGATGTGTGTTTGGTGCGCTGTGTTTGGTGGTCCTTATGTAGACTTGTCCAAACTGCATGGTACACGGTAGACTCCTGCAGAAGTGAGAGGATTCCTCTTGTTCGTTGCTGAATGTAGCATTTGTTGGATTTTCTTGGTCGGTCTGTAGATAGTTTGTATATGTTTTGTTTCCTCATCAGCTTCCCTATGCGGTCAGTGGTTCCCTTGATGTATGGCAAGAACACTTTTCCTCTGGGTGGATCTTCATCATTACTCTCTGTAGACCCAATTGTTGATCTGGTTTGCGGATGACTGAGGTGGAGTATCCATCAGTTGTCCTCAGAAGCACCTCCCCTCCTCCAGGAAGAGGTGGAGCCAAACAATTGAGCTTGAGGAAGCAATTTAACTGGTGCAAACAACACTGATTGACAGCTATAAATAACCAATCAATCCAACTATACATAAGCAGGGCAAAAAGGCAGGATTAAGCATGATACAACAGTTTAAATCTTGCAACTAACAGTTCTACACATAGGTGGCGCCACTCGCGCCATCACAAAAACACAATATTATAATCCCCGAACGTATTCTCCCCTATGAACCTTCAAGATTATTAAGATCATCTGGAGAGGCCCTGCTCTTGGTCCCACCGGCCTCGCAAGCGCGTCTGGTGGGGACGAGGGACAGGGCCTTCTCGGTGGTGGCCCCTCGACTCTGGAACTCTCTCCCACCGGAGATCAGAACCGCCCCTTCTATCCTGACATTCAGGAAGCAGGTGAAGACGTGGTTATGGAGACAGGCATTCGATGAGTGAGCCAACACCCTGAGATATGGATGGAGGATGATGAACATCAAATTTAGTGGGACGACTGACCATTGTATTTATTGAATGTAATTGCTGTTTTGCTGTTTTAATGTTTTAATGTTTTATTGCAATATGAAGTATGATGTTTTATTGACTGTATGTATATTATGGTTGGAAGGAGAGGTGAGAAGGTCGGTATATAAAACTTTTAAATAAATAAATAAATAAATAAATAAATAAATAATCTGCATTATAAAGGCAGTGTAGATGGGGCTCCAGTCAAGTGTTGAAGAAGCTACACTGGGCTGAGGAATATGACTTGGGCAGTCTTCAGTCAGGTCCTCCTGCTAGCCTAAAAGTCAGGTTAATGAAGCTTGCCTGAGTTTTTGTTGTTGTTGTTCCTCTGCTGGACCCTTCATAGCTGCTTTGGGCTACATTTCTGTAGGGCAAATGTTCCCCTATGTCCCAAATGCTAAAACATTAAAACCAAAACCAAATGAGGCTAAACAAATATAAGGAGCTTTTGCATGGCATTAACTTCCTCATGATCTTTTATGTTCATCAATCTCACTCCAGTATCCCTCTGTCTAATGATGCCCCCTGATTGAAAAGAGCCATTTGAAGCATTAGCCTGTTGAGTAATCTGGCCAGCAGAACACTCTTCGGCACTTTATAATCAAATAAATGGTCACATTTGTTCTCCCCTGACATTTTATTGCTGTGATTACTGATCTGCCAAGGGTTGTTAATATGTGTGCAGGGCACCATAATTTATTGTTGCTCCTATAGACCTGACTTTACTTTTTATAACTCAGGTGTCTCAAGCTATGCAATGTTGCTGTCGTATAATCCCATCGTATCACTTTACAGATCTCTCTGCAACTCCCCAAAGGAGACCAGTTTGTTTTATTTACACTTGCATTTTCCAATTGATGAGCATTATCCATAACTTTAAAAGGGAGGGAAAAAACACACTTCTTTATCACTGAGATTTTCCAGGCTTCCTTTTCAATTAACTCATGCTGAGTTTCTCTATTATGTATCCAAGATAATTATTACCCAAATTTAAGACAATGATTCATTTTAATGACTGTTTGAACAACATTGGTTGTTTGTTACTTTGGCTTTTTCTACCAATGTTGTCAAGAATAAATGAGAAAATAAAATAGCTTCATTACATTTTGTAAAGTGTACAAAATGTGAAAACCAACTGCACTATTTGAGTGCCTGTCTGGCGTTGCAATATATGCATGAGTGTAGCTAGTAGGGCTGGGTAACAACGGAAAAAATTGTTTCTAAACTCGTTTCGTTTTTAGGGGGCCCATTGCATTTCGTTTTTTAAAAGAATTCTGAATTTTTCTTTAAAATTTTTTTGTTATTTACGAAATTTTGTAAATTTTGAATTGATTCGTTAATGGCGGACGCGACCGCGCAATACACTAAAAACCTCCAAATGGGACAGGGGGAACTTCTGAAGCTTCCCTCTCCCTCTGTTGTTGACTGTTGGTGTGATAATTATATTATTTTTCACTGATAAAACAAACAACAACTATAAAACTTGCACCAGACATACGGAAATAATAACGAAACAATTTCGAAACGATTTCGAAACATCGAAACGATTTCGAACCAATTACGAAACAATTACGAAATAAATTGAAAAATTCGTTTCGATTTTTAGTTGCTCCTGCATGGCTCAATATCGGATCGTAAGCTAATTTAAATACGAATCAATAACGAATTACGAAATTAACGAACGAAACCGCCCAGCCCTAGTAGGTAGATCTACATTTTACCAATATAGCATTGTATTGTTTACAAAGCTTCCCAGCCAAAGTGTTGCCAAAGTGAGGAGCAAGTTCCAAAGCCATTTTTGAACTAAATGAAATGGCAAAAAAGTTGTTGCTTTGTTTGTGTACAGTGCTGGCTCATTTGGAAATCCTAATAAATTTTGGCCGTGCTTGTACTTTTTTGTAAGGGTTCTGAACAAATGGAGTTGTAATATTTGCTCTCCTCAATGCCACTATGGTGTGGAAATATTGAAGAAGCAGGAAAGTACGTGTTTTATTGCTTTCTGTACATTGTGATTTACCACTGGAAGGAGCTAGAGTAATGATGCTGAATGCAGCAGTTGAGCAGCAGTATAGTAAAAGATTTGAAAGGAAATAGCACACACACAGAGGCTTGCACCTGAAGAAAAAAAAGACAAGAAAGGGAATCTTTTACGACTGGAGATGAGGCAGTTCTGACACATACAAGATCTTTCGAAAATATGACATGTGGGGTCTTATACATGAAAACAAAAGACAATCATTTTAAAAGCTGCCAGCTTTTTTCATCTTCTGTCTCCTGACAAGGGAGCAAAGAGAGATGGAAGTATAAAAGAGAGCAAAGGGGAGAAGGGGGAAGCATGCAAAAAAAGTATCAGGATGTTTACAGCCTTTGGAAAAACAACCAAGGTCATATACCAGGGGGCTCTTGCATGGCTGAAGAAGTAACAGTTGGGAACCTTAATATCTCAAACTAAGAAGTAGTTTCTCAGCAACTTTATCACTGGTTTCCTAATGTACTTGTTTTAAAAAGTTGAATTTGGAGGAAGAGGAAGTAAGTCTTCTCCTTCTCCTCCTTCTCCTTCTTCTCCTTCTCTCCTTCTCCTTCTCTTTCTTCCTCTCTTTCTCCTCCCTCTCTCCTCTCCTCCTCTCCTTCTCCTCTCTCCTTCTTCTCCTTCTCCTTCTCTCCTCTCCTCTCCTCCTCTTCCTCCTCCTCTCTCCTCCTCCTTCTCTTTCTTCCCTTTCCTCCTCTTCTCCTCCTCTCCTCCTCCTCTCCTCTTCTCCTCCTCCTCTCCTCTCTCCTCCCTCCTCCTTCTCCTCCTCCTCTTCTCCTCCTCCTCCTCCTCCTCCTCCTCCTCCTTCTTCCTCCTCCTCCTCTTTCTTCCTCTCTTTCTCCTCCATCTCCTCCTCTCCTCCTCCTCCTTCTTCTCTCCTTTCTCCTTCTCCTCTTTCTTCCTCTCCTCCTCCTCCTCCTCCTCCTCCTCCTCCTCCTCTTTCTTCCTCTCTTTCTCCTCCATCTCCTCCATCTCCTCCTCCTTCTTCTCCTCCTTCTTCCTTCTCCTCTTCTTCCTCTCCTCCTCCTCCTCCTCCTCCCCCCCCCTCCTCCTCCTCCCCCCCCTCCTCCTCCTGGCAAGTGATATCCAGAGATTTCTGGTAGTTATTGTGGGGTGAATCAGGAAAAAAAAAACAAGTTTAACACTATGTTATGCATAATCAGGGGATACTCCAAAGTTTTGTTGAAACCTCATAGCATGTTGGGTTGAGTCCAAACCACAACCCAGTTTCAAAATGGACTGATCTGCTATCTACACAGGACAATGCTGCCACCCTCTTTTCCTGTACCTATTCCCATTGCTGTGGCACATTCAACTCACTCGGGAGTCCCTAGGAAAATGTTTATTGCTTCTTCATTAGGAGTACAGCCCTCCAATGCCTCCCAATGAACTAAGGTGTCCCTCTAACCTCCCGCACTGCCCACTGTTAGTCTAGATTAAAATTAGAGACATAGTGGTAAATTTACTGACATAGCATGCACATCATTTCACTTTACACTTCTAGCTAGGGAATTTACACAGATATTAATAAGACAATGTAAAATGTATTTCTTATCTGCCTCTCACTGAAGCAAAGTATAATACAGAATTGGATATATATATATATATATATATATATATATATATATATATATCCACAAATAACCATTTAATAGATCAAAACATTTTAGCTTATTATTAAAGTACTAGCCATTTACTATTAAAATCATCCATGCCTATAAAATGCCAATTTAAAATTCATAGTGTAAAATTGATTGGCAGAGAGAGAGAAAAAGAGAGATCTTTAATTTTTTAAATAAAAATTCAGGTGGGATATTTTGCTGTCCCATCTCATATGGCAGATACTTACATGCAAATCTTTTCATATCACACTTTGTCAAACGGGCAGAGTGTATACATGTTTGTGTGTCTGTTTGTACCCATTAGAAGAAGATTATTTGGTGACAATTCCATTTGACAAGGATGGTTCCAGACAGCACCGAATCACACACTTTAATCAGGGGCAAAAAAAAAAAACAAACCAAAAAACCCTGGGACCTGAGAAGATGTCCAGATACAGACCTGTTGGTCGATTTTCCACACTTACTACATTTTCATGGGATTTTGCAGCCACCAAGATGGCCACTGCAGGATTTCTGCTGGAAATTTTGGCTTTTTTTAAAATAAAAATTAAAATGTGAATAATTGTTTAAGTTCCTTTCCTGTATTATATGAGCTTCAGGGCCATCTGTGCAGACAGGGTGTTGTTCCTGGATTACACTTGTCTGTTCCTGAAAAGATGTACAACATTGACTAGGGGGACACAACTTTGTCCTGGCCAGAGAAAATGTGCCCTCCACACATTTCATGAAGTTTCTGACACACAAAGTTTTTGCATTCTATTCAGCTGTTGTGCTGGTACAGCTGTACCAGAAGCTCCCACTTTATTTGCCTTTTGTTAAGTGTTTGCTTGCAGCCCAAGGCTTGGGATTCTGCAGAAGGGTGGCTTCCTGTTAAAATTTGCAGTTATAGGGCAGGCCCTCTGTCCATCATCGTTAAGTTTGGTTCCGCCCCCTGTTCAGGACAATTGTGAAGGGAAGGGAGCCATTTTCAGTCAGTCTCAGCAAAGGAAGTCAATGCACAGGACATGTACAGACTTTCTCCTGTACAAAGGCTTCAACCCTTAAGACCTCCTGGGGGAGAACAGTCTTAAGAGCAAAAGGATTCCCAAAGATTCCCAGGGAAAACAGCCCTAAAGCTCTGATGAATTTCAGAGGGAAAAACAGCTTTGAACATCCAAGAACTCCAGCTGAAGTGACTACAGGCCTACTGGTAGGTCCACTCGGTGCTTTGAGATGCAGATCAATCCGGTAGTGGAGCCCACATCAGTTTAGGTTTAGGATCACAGTTAGCATGGGAGAAGTTTGGAAAGGGATTTTCCTTTAGAGTAAAAGTAACAGTTAGAAGCCACCAGTTGCACAAAGCCTGGAAGCATTTGTTTAACCTTTTGAAGACAAAAGAAGTTTATGTTGATTGTTCACCAATAAAAGACTTTGTTATATTTTACAAGCCCTCCAAAGACTGTTTATGGTGAAAATCCTTAAGAATTTCTCTTCAGGCCCCCTGTTTTAAAAGCAATTCATTTCAAGCCCAGCGCATGACAGAACAACTGTCACTTTCTTTTTAGGAACCGATCAATCAGGAACAAACATCTAAAAACCAGGAACACACCCAGATATTTAAAAATCCATGATTTCCAAGTGCAGTGACATACAGACATTTGAAGATGTGGAGTTTTGGCTCAGAACCGGGATATTCCCGCACCTGAAAATCTCATGGTTTTTGCCATTTGTAGTCATTACTTCTGTGTTTACAAGGAGCTGCATTTGGCCACCTTCTTGTTTGCTGCAGAAGCGCCTGAGATAAAGGTAATGTTTAGATGGGCCCACAGTTTATTTTTATTAATTTGATGTCTTTATTTGATTTGTATTTTTGATTTGTCGGACGATTTGGGATGATAATGTTTTAATGTGTATGGTGCTGATATATTAATCGTGTAATGAAGTGGCATTGTGTTGTTATTGTATATTTTTTGTATGTTAACACATGTTGTGAACCGGTCCGAATCCCTCTTTGAAGGTGAGAGGGTCGGTATATAAAACCTCGAAATAAAATAAATAAATAATATTTTGCCTTTCTCAAAAGTAACTTATGGTGTAATATGTTCTTGGATCATTATGGCTATTGTTTCTTTTATCTCCCAATGAAAAGGAAATGTACTACTAAATGACAGCAGCTGGTGGAGAGGTTGTTGATCATCTGAGCTTTTATCTGGTTGGCCACTACGCAAACACTATGAAAAAGTCATCTGAACTGCAAGCACTTTTCTGGCCTTGCTTCTCCATGAGAAGTGTTTTTCATGTTTTAAGAAAAACTTATGCACAGACTCTTCTATTTTAGAGAATCAAGTCCTTTTGTTGAGAACTCTGATCTTATATTGCTTTGATGTGTCAAGTTTCTTCCAAACTCTTTTCTTTTGCTTATTTTTTTTACCTGTCCAAGAAAAAAAAGCATGTTTGTAAAAGTTACTTTTCTAAATTATCAGTTTTCTTTTTGTGTAGCTCTCTGTGTGTACTATCTTCCAGGTTATTGGCTTTCAATAGCAGATACGACAACACAGCAGTGGTAGTGGCTCTTTGGCTCACGAATAACATCCGGCCCTGTTTCGCCTTACAATACTGGGCATTTTTTTTATTTCTAGCTGTATCATGCTGCATTGTGTTTGTTCAAAGCATTCACCTGTAAAAGCCCATTGAGCTTGTTTAAAATTCTTCCTTTGAATCTGATGTGTTTGTTTCTCTTGACGCTGGTTCTGTCAATCTGTATTGCTTTTATTTTCTGACCTCTGAGTAAGATGACGAAGACGGGGATGTTGATGATAGAGAATTGTTGCAGGTGGGATATTATTGCTCATGAAGGTGGACTACAATATCATTTTGATGACTGGCTTCCTGTGCAGTTTAGTAGATGAATTTTAAAAAAAGAAAGGATCTGCTTTGGTATGAAGTTGGCAACAAAAATAGTATGAAATGTTGCAAAATGTCTGGAACCATACCCAGGAAAGATCCAAGCTAAGCTTGGAACCCCAAGTTTCAGCGGTTTCCAGAGGAGCATTTGCACAGCTTCGGCTCGTGCGCCAGCTGCGTCCCTATCTTGGGAAGTCGGACTTGGCCACGGTAGTCCACGCTCTTATCACATCCCGCATAGATTACTGCAACGCGCTCTACGTGGGGTTGCCCTTGAAGACTGCCCGGAAGCTCCAGATGGTCCAGCGCTCGGCAGCCAGGTTGCTAACGGGAGCGGCACTCAGGGAGCACACCACTCCTCTGTTGAGCCAGCTCCACTGGCTGCCAATTTGCTACCGGGCACAATTCAAGGTGCTGGCTTTAGCCTATAAAGCCCTACACGGTTCCGGCCCCACTTACCTCTCCGAACGCATCTCCACCTATGAACCGGCTAGGACGTTAAGATCGTCCGGGGAGGCCCTGCTCTCGGTCCCGCCAGCATCACAAGTGCGGTTGGCGGGGACGAGAGACAGGGCCTTCTCGGTGGTGGCCCCTCGGCTATGGAATGCCCTACCAGCTGACATCAGGCAGGCCCCTTCGTTACTGGCGTTTCGGAGGAGGGTGAAGACATGGCTCTTTGAACAGGCGTTCGGTTAATCATGCAATCATAACTAACTCAGGAAGACGGCATACTGAACAAGGAATGGTAGAATGACTGTGAGAACGGGATCTGATTCTATTTGAGGCGTTGATGACTATATGTGTGTTGTCTGTGATTGTTTGTTTATATACTGTCAGTGTTTTATATTTTACTGTAAACCGCATTGAGTCGCCGTAAGGCTGATAAATGCGGTATACAAAAGGAGTAAATAAATAAATAAATAAATAAGTGGATACCTGACTTAAAGAGAGAGCTCACTCAGTCATATATAAAGTCAAACCTCCACATTTTTCTGGGGTTAGGAGTGCAGAAACCCTGCAAAAGTGGAATATCCATAACATGTTTTACCTGAGAAAACAACTATCTAGGAATTAGGGCTGGGTAACCACGGAAAAATTTGTTTCTAAACTCGATTCGTTTCCAGGGGGCGCTAGTGTTTCCAAATTCCAAATACTTCTGAAATTTTGAGATTTCAAAATTTCGTTATTTACGAAATTTCGTTAATTTCGAATCGATTCGTTAATGGCGGACGCGATTGCGCAATATGCTAAAAAAACCTCCAAATGGGACAGGGGGAACTTCTGAAGCTTCCCTCTCCCTCTGTTGGTGACTGTTGGTGTGATAATTTATTTTTTATCACTGATAAAACAAACAACAACTATAAAACTTGCACCAGACATACGGAAATAATTACGAAACAATTACGAAACAATTTCGAAACAATTTTGAACCAATAACGAAACAATTACGAAACAATACGAAATAAATTGGAAAAATTGTTTCGATTTTTAATTACTCCTCACACTATTCCTGCATGGCTCAATATCGGATCGTAAGCTAATTTAAATACGAATTAATAACGAATTATGAAATTAATGAACGAAACCGCCCAGCCCTACTAGGAATCTCTAGGTCAGCGGTTCTCAACCTGTGGGTGCCCAGGTGTTATGGCCTACAGCTCCCATAAATACCAATCAGTTTACCAGCTGTTAAGATTTCTGGGAGTTGAAGGCCTAAACATCTGGGGACCCATAGGTTGATAACCATTGCTCTAGGTCCTCCTGTAGAACATGATCAAGGAATTGCACTAGACGACATAGAGCAGTGGTTCTCAACCTGTGGGTTCCCAGATGTTTTGGCCTTCAACTCACAAAAAATAAAGAATATTAAAAAAAAATCCTAACAGCTGCTAAACTGGCTGGGATTTTTGAGATTTATAGTCCAAAACACCTGGGGACTCACAGGTTGAGAACCACTGATCTAGAAGTTGCTAGAGGGATGTACTCTGAAGAATGTCTACATCATCCAGCATGATTCTATAGTCAACATGTAGCAAACATTGAGCACAGAGGCCCCATCTACACTTTTGTATAATGCAGGTTCAAACTGCATTATATGGACAGTGTAGATATACATCTAATGCAGTTTAAATACATTGAACTGCATTATATGACTCTATACCGACCATATAATGCAGTGTAGATGGGGGCCAAAGACATACTAGAGAACCTAGTGATTCTGAGCCAGAATCTACATTGCCAAATAAGGCAGTTTGAACTGCATTATATGGATCTAATCGACCATATAATGCAGTTCAACCTTCATTGTTTGGCAATATACATCTAGCCCTAGACTCCATCTATACAGCCATATAATGAAGTTTGAATCTGCATTATATGTTTAGTGAGATTCTGTTGTAGCTCAGCGTCCTGACACAGCTGCTACTCCTAGTAGCAGTGGGGAAAGGTCTCCTCGGGAATCAGAGAGTGAAAAGCAGCGTCAACACATTAAAGAAATCCTCCTGGCACCAAGCAACAGTGATACGTTTATGGGCTTCTCAGATTACGACATGGGGAATGGGGAAGCATCTAGAGGTGTTAAAAGGACTGTTTGTGAGCCAGAATCTGAAGGAGAAGCACAGAGGAAGCATATTCGGGAGTTACTTAGGGAACCTACTTCTGAGGAGGACTTTTTGGGCTTTGAGGGGGATTTGGGGTCTGGAAGTGACATGGAAGGGGAGGAATTGGATTGGACTCAGGTACAGAATATAAGAGACATCTGCAACCAGCCCACTTCCAGCGAGGAGTTCGAGGGGTTCATGGGGGACTGGCAGCCAGGTGATTCTTGGCAGAATCTGACCCCTGATAGTAATTGGCAAAGGTGGAGAGATGGGCATTCAGCTGCAGACTTGGAAGCAGGTGATAGCGATGATGAAAGGGTGGGGAGCTCATCAAGCTCTGACAATGAGCTTTAAGATATAAGGGAGTTCTGTTGGCACATCTAGTTGCAGGAAGCAAAGTGTCCAAATGGGACCTTACTCTTTGCCTTGCCAAACTTTCACCTTTGAGTCCCAGGCTCCAGCCTTGTGAGTTCCTGTTGTTCCAGCTTTTCAGCTTTCCAGCTTTGATTCCTTCGGATTGACCTCAGGACCGGTTTGACCATGCTCTGGCTTTTCTGGACTTTATGTGTTTATATTTTTGGGACTAAAGCATTCTTTTGTTCTGAAACTGTGATTTTCTTGCTCCAGTGACTGTATTTCTGCTACATACTGATTTTTAAGCAGTTTGCTTCTTTTTTAGTTTAATCTGGATTAAGAGTCTACACTATAATCCGGATTATATTTTAGTTTGCTCTATTGACTCAATTCCGGTGTCAAACTACTCCAATAGACCAGCACTGCTGTTAAGTGCTTTTCTAGACTTTTTGTTAATAATAAAGTTGTGTTTTACCATTTGAACTGTGTCTGGTGTGTTTGAAGGCATCGGGGTCCTGACAGATTCGTATGGTGTAGTTCAGTGCAATTAAACTCTGTTGGAAGTCTACACTGACCATATAATGCAGTTTCAAACTCTGAATTCACACAAAAAAATAAGTTTGTGTTTCCCTTTTGATGATGGGAAACTGAAAGACACTCATCATCTATTCTTGAAGACTATGAACTGCATAAATTCATAAAAACTCTCAGATATTGTGAATTCCTTTTCCATGACCTACTGGGAATTGGGCCATGAATACGGGATTGCTTTCTCTCTCTTTCACACACAGAGAAGACTGTGGATTGTTTTTAAGAAGAAAAGTAGCAGGCTGAAGAGTAGCATAGCAGACAGAAATTCCCAAGGCAATACAAGCCATGCCATTTTCAAACACATGCAAGAAAATGTGATGAATAATGCATGTTCATACTACTTGGGTATATATTATTGAACCTATTTATTCTGAAGGCCAGTAATCACGTGCCTTTTAAATTATAAACTAGTGGTCCAATTAATATCCTATGTTTATTGCATTCTGGTGAAGTCTGTGTAAATCTAGCGTCTTCTTCTTCTTTACTTGTGAAACAAAACATTTAGGATATTGCTGGTAGCATGGCTTTGAAGCTTCCCATCCATGAATGGAAATATTTACCATTGCACAGTGTTGCAGTGGAGTCACTCCAAACCAGCTTTCAACTAATGTCGTTCAGGTTGGTCTGAACATGAAGCACAAGTCTCAAGGGTAAAAAACCTCAGAACTGGTCCTGAGAGGTAATTTAAATCAGGGTTATTTATTTATTTATTTATTATTCAAACTTATATGCCGCCACTCCCCTGGGGCTCGGAGCGGCTTACAAGAATGGCTAAAATCTAACACAATTTAAAAACAATTTAAAACAATTTTAAAACAGCAATATCAAAAGGCACGGACTTCAGGTGGCAGAGTATTCCAGAATGATGGTGCCACTGCTGTAAAGGCTCTGCGTCTGGTTGATGTTAGACGCAAGGTCTTGACACTGGGAATTTCCAATAGAGTCAAGTCTCTTACTCATGTCCATCTGGTAGAAACTCTGATGGCAGAATGAAAAGAAAGGAAGCACTCCCCTCCTGCAGGAAGAGGTGGAGCCAAACAGTACTGATTGACAGCTATAAGTAACCAATCCATACAACTATACATAAGCAGGGTAAAAAGGCAGGATTAAGCATGATACAACAGTTTAAATCTTGCAACTAACAGTTCTACACATAGGTGGCGCCACTCGCACTGTCACACAGATGGCTAATTCTCTCACATCAGAAGCAATTTGCAGTTTCTCAATTCGCTCCTTACACAAAAAAAGAAAAAAAAAACCAGATAGGTAATAATTCAATGCCTTAACAACAATATACAATTAAAATACCGTAAAAACCGAGGTACTAGATGACTTTTTAGACATGTAAAATCTTAGAAAATTTTGGGGGTCGTCTAATACCCCGGGTATAAAATTAAAATAATAAAAAAATTACCGGACTTGCTCATGGAGGCCTCCCGGGCAGGCTTCCCATGCTTCCTGCCTTCTTTGCACAGGCCCAGGCCTCTCCTTTGTTGGAGGCCAGGCCCCTGGGCTGCTCAGGCCGCTCTCCTTCCTAGCCAGGCCTCATGAGAATCGCGTCTTCTTCCCCAAACAGCGCGGCCCAGTCCTCTCCTTTGTTGGGGGCTGGGCCCCTGGGCTGCTTCCTGCACTGCTTAGGCTGCATTCCTTCCTAGGCAGGCCTCGCGAGAATCACGTCTTCTCCCACGGGACGTCTCGCGGGAGAAGACGCGATTCTCGCGAGACTTGGCTAGGAAGGAGAGTGGCCTGAGCTGCCTAGGAAGGAATGCAGCCTAAGCAGTGCAGGAAGCAGCCCAGGGGCCCGGCCCCCAACAAAGGAGAGGCCTGGGCTGCGCTGTTTGGGGACTCGTCTTAAATGGCGAGTATATCCCCAACACACTATTTTGTCGGCTGCAATTGGGGGGTCGTCTTATAGACCCTGTCGTTTTATACCCCGGAATATATGGTAAACATTTGAATTAAAATTAAGATCCAGATTGAAATACATTAAAATGTTTTAAAAACATTACAATCACTATAACACCAGTTAAGTCATGTTGGTTTCCAGGGAGAATTCAGACTTCATTTCTTCTTGTGTTTTTGGCAGTCCATGGTATCCGTAAAACATTTAACCAGTGCTAGAGTTGATTCTCTTCTTATCCTTGTTCACTGTCTAGCTTTCACAACTTTACAAACTGCAATGGTGATTTGCTTTTTTAAAAGTTGCACAAAATGTATTTGGAAAAGACACAAAGGAAGTTCCTATCTTGCCTCTGGAGAGTAATTTTATAGACTTTCTGTTCACATATAAGGGATGAGAAAAGTGTGGTGATATATCTAGCCATAATGGTACTATGGTGAGCGCTTGATTTTATTTAATCTGAAACTTTTTTTTACCACAAGGAAAACAAATGCCTCATTTTCTGGAGGAGGCAATAAGGTAAAACTAACTGCCGGGGTTACGATAGTTCATTAAATAAAACACATTGTATATTGCCACAATTTATTTCTCACAGGTCTTCGTCCTTGATAATTGATTTCATGAGAACTATATTTCACTCCTCTGTAATATTCTTGAAAATGTGCCCTATGATCTCCTGACCTGCATCATAACCGTAGTCAAAACTGAACTATGACATTGCTAGCCCACTGTATTTTTCAGTCTGCTCTTGTTCCCGCTGTGGTCAAAAATAGAAGATGAAACCTTGAGTTTCATTTTCATTAAACTTACAAGCAAGTGAATACTTTGCTTTCCTTTACTCTATTTCTTTGAAACTCAGTAGGGCAAAGTAAATATACTTTTCATTTCCTGCAATATAAAAAAGCATTCTTGTCATTAACTGTCACTTTTTTGTCTGAAATGATGCCCAAAAATAATTATTTGATATTGGCTAACAAGAAGCAAGTGAAGAAACAAAATATAACTTCGTTTTAAAACTATTGTTGCTTTCAACAATCTAGAGATTTAACTTTTTTAAAAATTATATTTAATTTTGCCTTTTGATATTTTCTGTTCTTATTTCACCAATCTAGTAGTAGCCTAAAACCAAGTGCTACCATAAAAATCTCTTTGGAAAATAGAGGAGGAGAATTATTTGAACCTTTCACTTCTGAGACACATCACAAAATCAATCCTCAAAAGTATCCATGTATTTGTGTCACAAAAACCTGAGTGATATGACTTTGAACACTTCAATATTTTGCTAGTTGTTTCCTGTCACCATTTCTTTTCAGAACAATTTTATTCATTTAGGACAGACACATTGAACCAGTTGTTTCATGATGAGTCAACCACTGGTAAATTCCATCAGTTCTGTGCCGTAACACCCAGACACTATAAAGTTAAAACTAAGATGTGCTTCTCTCTTTATCTGGATGAACTGCGAGTGCCTTACTTAGAAGCTCAGGATTCCCAGCAACTGAGGCCAGTCCAGATTTGAACATCAAACAGAACATTTATTTCTCAAAGTCCTTGGCAGACTTGGCACAGCTTGATGAAGTTACAAACACAAACAGTCAACTTGTGAAACCATATAGATGTTCTTTCCTTCCCTTTTCCTTCAGCTGCTGAGTTAACTTTCCCCAACGGTAGAAAAATCCTGGGATCTTTTGCCCTAACCCTGAGCTGCTATCTTTTAGAAAGAGCAGGTCTTCCCCTATCCAAGCTCAAGGTTAGCTTGGGGATGAGGTAATAGGGCCTCTCCCAATGGCAGTGAAATCCTGAGATATTCTCTGCCCCAGCGCTGAGCTGCTATCTTTTAGAAAGAGCAGGTCTTTCTCTATCTGAGCTCAGCACCAGTTTCAAAGGCAAGAGGGTAACCGTACTCACGGTGGCCTGTCCAAGCTGCCTAGCTTGGTCTCCAGCACATCTGAGACTTTTTCTATACTGAAGAAGGCAGGAGAGCTTCTCCAAAATGGAGATCTCATCCCCAGGAAAAAGGGTGGTCTCTGGACCAAAGAGATACTTTTTTAAGCCAATAGCTGCAAAAGGCTTGCAGGCTGGCTTCCAGCCTCTGTTAATGTTTGACTATTAGGGTGCTGCTAAGACTGTAGCAACCCTGGGGGAAAATGCAAAGGGATGCTATTTCAAGCAACTAAGGGGCAATGCAAACCAAGCTCTTGGAAGACGGAACAAGTTCCATGACTCAGGCTGCTTCACTTCGGCAGGTTTCCCAACCTTTTTTTTTTGGATATTTGAAACAGAACTTTATTATGATCTAAATGAAAAGGAATGGGAATGACAGTAACAAACAGGTTTTACCACTGAATACTGTGCCGTGATTGCAATAGATTTGTAACTCAAATAAGGATCAAGTTGCAGTCCAAAACAGCTAAATATTAGGCTTGGGCGGTTTCGTTCGTTAATTTCGTAATTCGTTATTAATTCGTATTTAAATTAGCTTACGATCCAATATTGAGCCATGCAGGAATAGTGTGAGGAGTAAATTAGATTCGAAACAATTTTTTCAATTTATTTCGCAATTATTTTGTAATTATTTTGTAATTATTTCGTAATTATTTCGTAATTATTTTGTAATTATTTTGTAATTATTTCGTAATTATTTTGTAATTATTTTGTAATTATTTTCGCATGTCTGGTGCAAGTTTTATAGTTGTTGTTTTATCACACCAACAGTCAACAACAGAGGGAGAGGGAAGCTTCAGAAGTTCCCCCTGTCCCATTTGGAGGTTTTTTTAGCATATTGCGCAATCGCGTCCGCCATTAACGAATTGATTCGTAATTATACGAAATTTTGTATATTTCGAAATTTTTAAAAGGAAAATTTCGGAATTATTAAAAAAAACGAAACGCAAGGGCCCCCTAAAAACAAAATGAGTTTAGAACCAAATTTTTCCGTGGTTACCCAAGCCTACTAAATATGCAGGTCCAAAATGAAGGAATTTTATTTAAACTGCCACATTCACTCCAAAGCCCATTCTCTCTTTTCAGCATCCCAAAGATTAAAGCACATGTTATGCTCAGCTAGAATAATAAAGTGACAAACACGCTGCACCACTGACATGACAGAACAGTTGCCTATAAAACTAGACTTCTGATGCTGGGCTCCAGCTTCACTATCTTACACGTCATCATCTTAATCTGGCAGTGCAGTGGTCTGAGCAATCAGTGCTGGATCCATAACAACTTCAGCTGGTGCCAGAGCAGGCATGGCAACAAATTCCAAGTTGGGATCTCCAATCAGCTTTCTTCAGGTCATCAACATCCCTCCTCTCCTTCAGAAGGAAGTTGAAAACATGGATATGGGACCAGGCTTTTGGGTAATCTGGCAGACTGATAAGATATTGATGACCAGAATTTGGAAAGGACTATGGTAATGTTGAATGGACTTACGGATTTTAGGACTCGGTGAACGTTGGCCACTAGATTGGCTTTTTAGTTGTTATTGTATTAATTGATTGTCTTTAACTATTGTGGCTATTGCTGTTATGTATTTTATCTGTTGAATTGTTGGCATCGAATTGTGCTGGTTGTAAGCCGCCCTGAGTCCCCGCTTGGGGGTTGAGACGGGCAGGGTAGAAGTGCCCAAAATAAATAAATACAATTAATAAATTCTTGCCAGCCAGTTCCCAACCTTTTTTTGTCCAGGGACCACTTTGACCAGGGACCACTCTCCAACATGAGTACCAAAAAGGGTTACGAATAAGGTATTGGTCAACTTTAGATTCAGTTTGCTTATTTATGGTGCTGATTCAGAAAATTGCATTGGATAGACCACATCAGCTCTAGAACATATGCCAGTAGTTTCCATCAGCTCGCACACAGAAAGCTATATTTCATAATCTAGAGTTGAGGTGGTATTAGTAATCTTTTTTTTACTCCCTTCCTGACATCCCAGTTGCCTCGACAGTATAAGAGGATTTCATGAAACCAGTCGCTTTCATTGCTACATGTTTTTGAGGCCACGATGTAGTAATGGTGAAGCTGTGGACCATATTTTAATTCCTGCAGACCACTGGTGGTCCATGGACCACAGGTTGGGAATCACTGCTATAAAGAATAACAAACATGGACCATTACAGAGATATTAGAGTGATCTGCAGAATCTATGCCATGTTTGTTTGGTTGCCAGAGGTTATGCTGTGAGCCATATTTGCAACAAATACAACCTTGGGGTCTCTATGGAAGAGAAACTGAAACACCTCAAGGCTAATGAACTACACTTCAACTTATCTGAGAAGTTGTAGGGCAGTGGTTCTCAACCTTGCTAATGCCGTGACCCCTTAATGCCGTTCCATATGTTGTGGTGACCCCCAACCATAATATTGTTTTCGTTGCTACTTGATACCTGTCATTTTAGTACTGTTATAAATCGTAATGTAAATATCTGATATGCAGGATATATTTTCATTCACTGGACTAAATTGAGCACAAATACCCAATATGCCCAAATGTGAATGCTAATGGGGTTGGGGCGGGGGAGGATTGATTTTGTAATTTGGGAGTTGTAGTTGCTGGGATTTATAGTTCACCTATAATCAAAAAGCATTCTGAACTCCACCAGCGATGGATTTAAACCGAAGTTGGCACAAAGAACTCCCATGATCAACAGAAAACACTGGAAGGGTTTTCGGGGCATTGACCTTGAGTTTGGGAGTTGTAGTTCACCTATATCCAGAGGAGCACTGTGGACTCAAACAAGGATGTATCTGGACCAAACTTGGCACAAATACTCAGTATGCCCAAATGTGAACACTGGTAGAGTCTGAGGAAAATAGACCTTGACATTTGGGAGTTGTAGTTGCTGGGATTTATAGTTCACCTACAATCAAAGAGCATTCTGAACTCGACCAGCAATCGAATTGGGTCAAACTTCCCACACAGAATCCCAATGACCACCAGAAAATACTATGTTTTTTGATGGTCTTTGGCGACCCCTTTGACACCCCCTCACGACCCCCTCAGGGGTCCCAACCCCCAGGTTGAGAAACACTGTTGTAGGGTTTCTTGGATGGGGGGCGGGGGTGGGATCTTCCCAAAGGGCAACACATAAGGGACATTTCTAGGAAGGGGGTAATTTCCAGTGAGTCAGATAGCTGAAAGAATGTGACACACAGAAGCAGAACTACCAAGAATCATGTTACAAGTTTTAATTCCAAGTTCTCACCTTAACCAGTGATTATAAAGTACAGTAACTAACAGAAAAGGAAAAAAAATAACTTACATATCAAGAATGTGAAAGGATGGGAGAATCTGAATAAAAAGAATGAAAGTCAGACTGCAAGATATCTTCTTAGGTGACATTGTGAAACATTTAAAAAGGGAGCAACATAGTAGCAATGACAGTTATTTATTTATTTATTGTTTCATCCGCAACCAGAACATTGTATTTCATTTCTAACAGAACAAAACAAGCAAACAGATAAACAAAACAAAACAAAACAAAAACAAAAAAACACAAATTTTGCAAACTTGGTAGCTGATTAAATGTCCTTTGACCAGTATCTGGCCACTTGGAGTGCCTCTGGTGTTGCTGCAAGAAGGTCCTCCATCGTGCATGTGGCAGGGCTCAGGTTGCATTGCAGCAGGTGGTCAGTGGTTTGCTCTTCTCCACACTCTCATGTCGTGGATTCCACTTTGTAGCCCCATTTCTTAAGATTGGCTCTGCATCTCGTGGTGTTCAGCGCCTTCCAAGTCGCCCAGTCTTCTGTGTGCCCAGGGGGGAGTCTCTCATTTGGTATCACCCACGGATTGAGGTGCTGGGTTTGAGCCTGCCACTTTTGGACTCTCGCTTGCTGAGGTGTTCCAGCGAGTGTCTCTGTAGATCTAAGAAAACTATTTCTTGATTTATGTCGTTGACATGCTGGCTGATACCCAAACAAGGGATGAGCTGGAGATGACAGTTAAACCACCTTGATTTTTGTTGGAAGGCAAGTTCTACCAAGAATGAAAAAAACCAATAATTTTTCATTTGGTACGCAATTTTGTTGTCCAAAACATGGAATCTTTAACAAGAGGATAATATTAATATTTGATTCAAGACAACACAGTTGGTCACTAGGGTGGAAATAGTGGGGTTCCTTAGTAAGACTGATGTATATAAGTGTAATGAAATATTGAGTGATATCCCATAGTCAAAAAATGCTCAGAAAATACACTATGCATAAAGGTTCTTAAATGTGAAGTTTTGAAGACACAATAACAAACAATTCCAGAGATGAAGGAAGGGGGGAAGTATCCAAAGCTACTGGGATGTATATATAAAAAGCTTTCAGATAAGCAGAGGCTTAAAATAGATATTAGACATGAGGAATCACCAAATAAATAGCCAAAAGACATGCTAGTGAAATTTGAGCTGGTTAGTGTTGTTGTCAGATGGATTTGTTATTGTTTGATAGACTTTTATTTGTCGTGTCAGAGCAACCAGTCCATTATATTACATTTCTAACAGAACAAAGAAAACAAACAAACAGACATTTGCAAACTTGGCATTCTGTTAAATGTCCTTTGACCAGTATCTGGCCACTTGGAGTGCTTCTGGTGTTGCTGCAAGAAGGTCCTCCATTGTGCATGTGGCAGGGCTCAGGGTGCATTGCAGCAGGTGGTCAGTGGTTTGCTCTTCTCCACACTCGCATGTCGAGGATTCTACTTTGTAGCCCCATTTCTGAAGGTTGGCTCTGCATCTCGTGGTGCCAGAGCGCAGTCTGTTCAATGCCTTCCAAGTCGCCCAGTCTTCTGTGTGCCCAGGAGGGAGTCTCTCATTTGGTATCAGCCATTGGTTGAGGTGCTGGGTTTGAGCCTGCCACTTTTGGACTCTCGCTTGCTGAGGTGTTCCAGCGAGTGTCTCTGTAGATCTTAGAAAACTATGTCTAGATTTAAGTCGTTGGCGTGCTGGCTGATACCCAAACAGGGGATGAGCTGGAGATGTCTCTGCCTTGGTCCTTTCACTATTGGCTGCCACTTCCCGGCGGATGTCAGGTGGTGCAATACTGGCTAAGCAGTGTAATTTCTCCAGTGGTGTAGGGCGCAGACACCCCGTGATAATGCGGCATGTCTCATTAAGAGCCACATCCACTGTTTTAGTGTGGTGAGATGTGTTCCACACTGGGCATGCATACTCAGCAGCAGAGTAGCACAGCGCAAGGCCAGATGTCTTCACTGTGTCTGGTTGTGATCCCCAGGTTGTGCCAGTCAGCTTTCGTATGATATTGTTTCTAGCACCCACTTTTTGCTTGATGTTCAGGCAGTGCTTCTTGTAGGTAAGAGCATGGTCCAGAGTGACTCCCAGGTATTTGGGTTTGATCAAGAAAAAATTTGTTTCTAAAATCGATTTGTAATTGGGGTGTTTTTTTATTTCGATATTTAAAATAATTACAAAACTTTCCCCCAAAAAAAGTTTTGGTATTTACGAAATTTTGTAAATATTAACGAATTTTTAGAATATTTTTTGTATTTTTTAAGAATAATATTAAAATAATATTAAAAAATATTTTAAAATGGAAAATTAACCAAAAAATGGCCCAAATGTGGACCAAACACAGGCAGGAGACAGCAAATGAGAGTACACACCAACAGAAGAGTCTTTTCTTTTTTAGAATATTTTTTAAGAATAATATTAAAATAATATTAAAAATAATATTAAAAAATAATATTAAAAAAATATTAAAAAATATTTAAAAATGGAAAATTAACCAAAAAATTAAGAAACAAATTCACAAAAACCGAAGGAAGTAATGAATCCAAGCAAGGAATATAAGCAGCACTCACAGCAGCAAGGAATGAATCCAAGCAAGGAATGAATGAATCCAATCCAGTTGCTAGCCAAGCCAACCTCTTCTCTCTCCCTCGCCCTCTGCAGCAATGAGCTACGCGGCCGCGTGGAGCCGCTTTGAAAGGGCTCGCCGGCCAATCAAAAACAAACAGCCACGGTGCACTGCTTGGGAGCGCCGGATTGGCTCCCAGGCACCAGCATCCTCCATCCAATTTCCGAAACGGGCGGAAGCTCGTTAAAAGGATGGGGGATGCGCTTCGTTATTTTAAAACCCTTCCGGGTTTGAAAAAGTGTTTCGATATCGCTTCGTAAATGCTAAAAATAACGAATGTTTTACGAATAACGAAATTAACGAATGAAACCGCACAGGCCTAGTATTTGGGTGTGTGCTTGATAGACTGAATCCAAATAACACTCACCAGTGGTTTCTTTTCATCTTGGGTAGAATAGTCCTTGGCATGGAGACATGTTGAAAGGGAAAGAGAAGGAGAAGGAGGAAGCATGAGGTTATCATAAAGTAGTGTTGGATTCGCTTTATGTTGTGCTGAGTATATGACAAGTATTTTGTTTTGTAAATTGAGAAAGAAACAGAAGGGGAGAAAGGCATCAGGGGAGAATTCAGATGAAGAGATTTTTCAGATGCTTTCAGCCCTCTCCCATTTGGCCAGACTTCTTGAGTTGGAATTAGGCCTCTAACTGATCACTCTTCCAGATCAGATCTTCTTTGGTTCTGCCTCAATGCCTCATCAAAACTTCTGTCCCAGTTTTGTAAGAAATTACCATTCACTCCTCTGCCTACTCAGCTACCCATGATCCAGTCTGTAGACTTTTTCATTTACCTAGTAAATCTGAGACTGGAAAAATGCTTGCGTCATAATAAGGTTATGATAAAAAAATGTTGTTATAGCTCTGGATTGAGTTGGGAATTTTTTCCTTATAGAGTAATTAAATACTAGATATGAACCAAAAATGTGTCGTGAAGTCAATAGTTTCCTAGCATGATTGTCATGGTCCAATTCAGACATGTGTTGAAGACAGTGCTATTATCCATAAGCAGTTGATTAAACAGAAATTTCTCAGTTGATAGTAGGAAAAGCATTTTCATGTGTCTAAAGGAATTTTGAAATAAGATGAATGACTTCACTTCAAGGCCAGTTAAGATGCTGACCACTAACAAAGACCACAGTTCTTTCCCATTAAAAACAGCATAGAATGACTACCAATTTTAATTTTTCAATGTCTGTGGCCCAATTTAAATGGAAGACTGCTGGTCACATAACTAAAAGTACTCAGGAATGCCCATGCAATGGCCCATTCTTTTCCTCCCTTCCATTTCTCTCATGCTGATGCATGAGAGTAAAGACTGTTATCCGGAAAGTAAGGTTATTTTATTTATTTATTTATTTCACATATTTCTACCCCGCCCTTCTCAACCCCCGAGGGGGGACTCAGGGCGGCTTACAAAAGGCACAATTCGATGCCTACACAATAATACAGATAAACATATATAAACAACAATTAAAACAATTATAACAGTTAAAAACAATCAATTATAACTCACAATCAATAAAATCAATCTCATGCTCAACGTTCGCCAACTCAGAGTCCATAAATTCATTCCACCTTGCCCATTCCTATCAGTCGTTGTTGTTCTTTATTTATCTGCCAGATTACCCAAACGCCTGGTCCCAAATCCATGTTTTTAATTTCCTTCTAAAGGAAAGGAGGGATGTCGATGATCTAATTTCCCCGGGGAGTGAATTCCACAGGTGAGGGGCCACCACCGAGAAGGCCCTGCTCCTCGTCCCCACCAGTCTCACTTGTGATAGAAGCGGGGCTGAGAGCAAGGCCTCCACAGAAGATCTTAAACTCCGAGGTGGGATGTAGAGGGAGATGCGTTCTGACAGATATGCTGGGCCGGAACCGTATAGGGTTTTGTAGGTCAAAACCAGCACTTTGAATTGTTCTCGGAACTGGATCGGCAGCCAGTGGAGCTGACATAACAGAGGGGTGGTATGCTCCCTGTATGACGCTCCGGTGAGTATTCTGGCTGGCTGCCTCCCGCTGGACTAACTGAAGTTTCCAAACAGTCTTCAAAGGCAACCCCACGTAGAGTGCGTTGCAGTAATCTTTTTGGGATGTAACAAGAGTTTACAAGGCATGTAGCTCTCGCAGGGAATTTTCTCAGGGGAAGTTGGTATCACTGCTGTGTAATGGGAAGCCAGGAGAAGTGAATGAACAGTGCCAGTTGTCAGTAGCTCATTGGTTAGAGATGAGCATCCTCATTCCAATTCCCTCTGAGTGTGAAGTTTGCACTGTAATACGCTACCTAAATGCTAAGGGCATGAACGCCACTGCAATTAATCACAAAATCATTTCAGTTTATGGAGAGGATGTAATGTCAAGACAACAGGTGACAAAATGGGTACAGAATATATTGTGAGACCATAAGAAACTTCGCAGAGGAATCCAAAACAAATGTTGTGGAAGAAGAC
>NW_026847993.1:15564489-15584489 GCF_025583915.1 Anolis sagrei ordinatus | reverse complement strand
TCCCCTGGGGCTCAGAGCGGCTTACAAGAATAGCTAAAATCTAACAAAATTTAAAAGCAATTTTTAAACAATTTAAAAACAACAATATCAAACATTAAAGCCTGTTAAAACAGGTATGTCTTACATGCCCTGCGGAAAGCTGGTAAGTCCCGCAAGGCACGGACTTCAGGTGGCAGAATATTCCAGAGTGATGGTGCCACTGCTGTGAAGGCTCTGCGTCTGGTTGCTGTTAGACACAAGGTCTTGACACTTGCGTCTAACAGAATGGAGGGATCTCTGGGGTTGGTAGGGGGTGAGGCGGTCCCTCAGGTACATCGGCCCCAGACCATGCAAGGCCTTAAAAGTGAGTACCATCACTTTGAAAGTGATCCGGTGCTCAATTGGTAACCAATGCAGCTGTAGTAAGATTGGGGTGATGTGGCATCTCATCGGAATTCCCGCAAGAAGCCGAGCAGCTGCATTTTGTACCAACTTGAGCTTCCGGATCACCGACAGAGGAAGGCCAATGTAGAGGGCATTACAGTAGTCCAGTCTTGAGATGACCATGACCTGGATCACCGTAGCTAGGTTGTCCCTGGACAGGTAGGGGGCCAGCCGTCTAGCCTGCCGCAGATGAAAGAAGGCAGTTCTGCTAGCGGCGGAGACCTGGGCCTCCATTGTCAGCAGAGGGTCCAAAAGGACTCCCAGACTCTTTACCAATGATGATGGGCGTAGCACCTCACCATCCAGGGTAGGCAGCTGGATGTCCCCACTGCCCGGTCGACCCAGCCATAGGATCTCCATCTTTGCTGGATTCACCCTCAACCTGGTGGCACGCAACCATCCACTTACAGAGATGAAAGTCCACTTACAGAGATATAAGTCACAAACAAGATTTCAGTTCGCTATACTTCCCTTCCCTTTTAAAATTATCATATCTACATATCATATCATCATCTACACTGATACAGTGTAAACCTACCTGAAACCTCACATGTACGGGGACTGTGCCAATTGTTACAAATCAGCTTAATGTACACCAGCCAAAATCAATTCTTCCCTGAAAGGATAGTGTAATTATTTTTTATTGCTGTGAGTAAATAGCTTTCCTTGCTATGATCATGAATTGCAGGAGAGCTAAATATCTCTCTTGCTTGAATTGATGGCATAAAATCTAGCCCATACCATGTATGAGATGTTATGAAAATATTTGAGCATCTGGCCCTTCTCTTGATCGATATTACAGGTTAACAGGGACTGATGATATGCCAGGCTGAGTATTAGGGTAACACATTGTTTTCCGAGATATTCTAAGTTACAAAATAGTGATGTCTCACAGATCTCTAGCAACTGAACAGCCACTCACCAATAATGATTTTGTATGCCAATAATTGTCTCAGCATACATTTATGGAAGGTGCCAATCAATGTGTGGCAAAGCAAGGGTATCAAAACCTTTGTCCTGGTGATGAAGAGACTTCTGTGAGAATTCCTGTAACATGAAAAGTTTATGTTGTGCTCAGGTGCCAGAGATTTCATTCAGAATGTTTTGCCTGGAGAAAAGAGCATTATTATAGGTTATCACTCGTGGCCGAGTATGATTGCCTTCCAAGTGTAGGGTCATGGTGTTGGGTTTGTAGGCGACTGTAGAGACCTATTTTTGATCTGCATGTTCTTTTGCAGTGAGGACATCGGTTTCCAGATGGAAGGAATTCCCCATCAGGGTTGTCTTGAATTCCCTTCCTCTTGACATGCTTCTTCCTTTTGCCCTCCATTCATATCTCTTCTGATTCCACAGCACTATTGGTAACACTGACCTCCAGTTAGAATGCTCGAGGGCCACATCCTCCCAGTTGTCTCTTGGTGTCAATGTCAAATTATTTAAGTTTAGATTTAAGTCCATCTTTAAATCTCTTTTCTTGTCCACCAAGATTCCATTTTCCATTCCTGAGTTGAGAGTAGAGTAACTGCTTTGGGAGATGGCGATCAGCTATTCAGACAATGTGGCCAGTCCAGGAGAGTTGATGGTGAAGGATCATTGCTTCAGTGCTGGTGGTCTTTGCTTCTTCCAGAACACTGTTGCACCCCAGAGTAGGGACAGGACCCTCTAATAATTAATTACACCACACCTTGGATGAAAAAAGAGTCATCTTTATTTGAAGAACAATTGGAGCCAATAAAAGAGATGAATATAAAGTTGATAAAAGTCCAAAAGCAAAAAGCCAAATAGCAGTAACATAAAGTGTCCAAACAAAGCAATAATATCGAAGTTTCAAAAGCTTGCTGTTTTAATCCAGGTGCAAAGAAATATCAAATGCCTTTTATAAAAACCCAGAACACAGTCACTGCTAATCCACTTGAAAAGCCAGGAAACCTAGGAGACGGGGCCACAACAATATCCAGAAGACTTGACTTGAAACCAAACGTTGCCTGGTCTGAAGGAAATTCCCTAAGACCTCAATTTAAGTCCCAGAAACTGATTTCTACTCCCCCCAGTCTTTGACCTTAATTGCCAAATTCTTTCTGACCTGCGTAAACATTGGGCCTCTCTACAGATCTGGCTAATTTCCAGATGGCGACTGGTCTTATCTATCTCTTCATTAACTGCAGCTGTAAAACTATCTTACAGACTCGAGCCTGGAGAAGGGAGTGAACTTTCCTGCAAACTCAAGCTTGGAATTTTCTCATGAGAACTTAGCTTTTCCCCTGACCCTTCTTGATCAGAGTCTGTAGTAACTTTATTGTCCAAAGTGTCTCCATTTTGCACCTCATCCTCATTGACATCCAAGCCAGGTTCAGAAACATTAGAAGGGGGAAACACTATAACAGTTTGTTGAGTCCCAACAAACACTGACATTTGTCCGGCTACCTTCCCAAGAAATTTGCAGATTTTTTTCAGAGGCAACATTGATGGAATCGTTCCAGAAGTTGAGAATGACATTTTTAGATGTCACATTGAAGATGGAGCCAGGTTGTTTTCTGCTACTTCAGAGACCAGAACATAAAGCAAACTCCAGGAAAAACAAGCCTACCTAAACACTGGGAAAAACTTCCTAATTGTAAGAGCTGTTCAGCAGTGGAATATACTGCTGGATGGCCATCTGCCAGGGGTACTTTGATTGTGACTTCCTGCATGGCAAAAGGGAGTTGGACTGGATGACCCTTGTGATCTCTTCCAACTCCATGCTACTATGATTCTATCTTGATTTGAAGAAACAGAAAGTTTGGACAGATGGTGCGACATTGTACAAAGAATGGTAGAAGGACTCAGAATCATTAGTTCCACTCTGGAAACAATACAAGATAACTCAAAACTTCAAGCCCCAGAGAAGGTTTTATTGCAGAGCATCCTTCTTGCTTAGCAAAATGTGAGGACAGAGAAAGGTCATGGCACCAAACTATTTTTCACTACATTCCCAGACTTGAAGTGCTTTCCAACAAAATGACTGCATCTTCTGGTCACAGCTCTCAACATAATAATCATTCCTTGTGCCTGAAACAAGCTGTTAGGTACTTTACAGAAACAGTGAAAGCCAATCTTCAACTAGAGAGAGAGGAAATGTCATTTTTAAACAACAACAACATCAACAACAAAAACAACAACAAAGCATTACGTCCATCCTACACAGAATCTGAGTTTTAGTTTCTTTCTGCCGCCCTTACCTTTCAAGACTTCTTTCCACTGTACTCTTTTGATTTCGTTCCTTTGTAGCATTTGTGTGTGTGTGTGTTTTGCTATTATTCCATCGCAAATGAATATCAATATTCTTTTTCATCCTCCTTGACTTAATGAGTCGCTAACCATGATGAGCAAAAGAAAGACCGTTGTTCGGTTTTGCAAAAAGCTAAAGAGAAAACCTCATGTGGCAGCTGTTGCTATTCTTGCCAGGATTAATACAGGCCAAGAAATTTACATCCCATTATAATGGAGAAAAGTCCAAAAGCTGAACCTGTGAGACACTTGGACTCTGGAGGAGGAAAAATAGATTAAAAATGTGAGTCTGGATTACTGAGTCTGATGCCAGGAAGAAAGGTTATTAGAGGGTGTCAGAGAGTATTTACAAACCTCTCAATTTTTGTGCTGTGAACCTGCTCTTTCACACTACAATCCAATATGTATTAGAGCCATGCAAAACCAAACAGTGGGAGGAGATCTTTGGGTCTGAGAATGTTCTGTCATGCGCTGGGCCTGTAAAGAATTTCCTTTAGAACAGGACGTGCAACCTTTGCCCAGCGGGAAGCGAGGGGGCCCAAGGAGAAGTTTTCAGGGGTTTTCCACCACAAATGATCTTTAGATGGCTTGTGAAGTATAACAAAGTCTTTTATTAATGAACAATCAAACAGAAACTTCTCTTGTCTTTAGAAAGTTAAACAAATGATTTCAGGCTTTTCTGCAACTGGTAGCTTCCTAATCTTGCCCACGAAGGACAGGCAACTGTCTTCAATAACTTCTTCTTTACTTTAAAGGAAAATCCCCTTTTTAACTTCTCCCAGGCTGACTGTAATCTTACCCTTACTGATGTGGGCTCCGCTACTGGGTCGAACTGCTTCTCGAACGCCGAGTGGACCTACCAGTAAAGGCTTAGATGTTCTCCAGCTGGAGTTCTTTGGTCTTTAGGGCTGTTTCCCTAGAAATCTTTGGAGACTCTTAAGAATGTTCTCCCCCGGAAAGTCTTAAGGGTTGAAGCTTTTGTACAGGGGAAGCTTGCACACGTCCTGTACATTAGCTTTACTTGCTGAGACTAAAAAAAATGGCTCTCTTCCCTTCCCAATTGCCCTGAGCAAGGGGCGGAACCAAAACTTAACGATGATGGACAGGTGACTTGTCCTATGACTGCAACCAAAGGAAGCCACCTTTCTGCAGAATCCCAGGAACCTTGGACTGCAAGCAAACATTTAATACAAAGCAAATAAAATTGGAGCTCCTGGTACAGCCGTACCAGAACAGAGACTGTCCCCAGGCACCAGCATCCCTGATATAATCTAGTCCTGGGTGGAAACAGTATGCCAATATTATACAACTCCTCTTCTTGAAACTGGTGTTTAGTGTTTATTTTATCCTCACTGGATAAAATATGTCCTTTCTAGCCACTTTCTCAGTTCTCCAGCATGACTATATGGTATTCTTGAGCTAGCAGTCCATCATTTCACAGGGTATCCCTGATACAGGTACATTCACTGTACATTCATTCTTCTTAAGTATAGTTTGTCGGTTTCTTGGGAAAGTGGCTTAGAAAGAGTGCATAGAAGGCTGTTAGTGCTGCCTTCTTATGTGTCCTTTGAGATGGTTGACCTTTCAAGTGGGTGTCTCACTCCTCCTCACATTAGCACTCATTTTTCTAACATTTCTAGCAATAAATATTATCTGACAGACTTCTTCCCCATGTATGAACATTCCCAGGTTTTAAGACTATTGAGGAAATGGTCTCTTATGGGATGTTTTCCCACTACTATTAGAGAACAGAGGCCAATTGTCCAATCTGCTCCTGCAGAATTCTGGGAAATGTAGTTTAGGGAAGCCAAGGACCTCTTTAGCTGGGAATTCCAAAGACTCTGTGCTGAACTACATTTCCCAAAATTCTGCAGGAGCAAATTTTTGTGTGTTATTGTCGATATGTGAGTTATATTAATTGTATTGTTTTATTTGCTTATTGCTTTGTTGCTTTTATTGATGTGTTGTTGGGCTTGGCCTCATGTATGCCTTCCCGAGTCCCCTTGAGGAGATGGTGGTGGGGTATAAATAAAGTTATTATTATTATTATTATTATTATTATTATTATTATTATTATTATTATTATTTAAAAAAGAAAACAGGAAAGCTTGGAGAAGATAATGATGCTAGGGAAAATGGAAGGAAAAATGAAGAGGGGCCGACCAAGGGCAAGGTGGATAGA
Source organism: Anolis sagrei ordinatus (assembly GCF_025583915.1). Taxonomy (NCBI): domain Eukaryota; kingdom Metazoa; phylum Chordata; class Lepidosauria; order Squamata; family Anolidae; genus Anolis; species Anolis sagrei. Next base: position 15,578,617 of record NW_026847993.1, on the reverse strand, counting down.
TGGTATCCTTTTATATATATATATATATATATATATATATATATATATATATATATAATTTTCAATAAATACAATGATAAAATCAGCAGTATTAAATTTGTAAGAATAAAGAAAGAAGAGAAAGAGACAAATGATAGAGGAAAAAAAGGGGGGGGTGCAAAGTCCAACACAATAATACTAAAAAAAAAATCACCCCAAACACACACACACACACACAAACAAATGTTTGTAACTTCCACTCTTCTCTAAAAAGGCATTCAAAGTTGCAATTTATCAGTTTTTCTGGAATGTTCCTTTTTCTATTTACGAGCATCAGTAGGTTCCGATTTCTTTCCTTTTTTCCTTTCCTTTTTCCCATTCTTCTCTCCTTTTTTTCTTTCTTTTCTGTTCCCTCATTATTCTGTTCTTTCTTTTCTTTTGCGTCTTCTTTTGTTTTCTTTCTCCCCTTCCTATCTTCTTCCTATTCTCTCTTCTTTCTTCCCTTTCTCTTCTCCTCTCTTCTTCTCTCTTCTCCCTGTCTTTCATTCCCCATATTATCAGTATTGCCTTTTAAATTTTTATTTATCTTATTTTTCTTCCTTTTTATTAATATCTTGATTTTGTTTTCCTTTAACCAGACTTTAACTAGGTTCCAGTCTGTTGCTTTAATCGGTGTGTTTCGTGCACAGGCTAATATATATGTTAGATGATCCATGTTCATAATCTCCAGTATCTTTTCCATCCACTCTTCCTTTGTGGGAATTTTATTTTGTCTCCATACTCTTGCTAAAAGGATTCAGGCTGCTGTTATTAAATAAACAAACAATTTATCTGTATTCTTATCCCATTTATTATTGGTTAATCCTAATAGATAACATTCAGGTTTAAAGGAGATTTCACTCTTCAGTGTTTTCTGGCATGCTTCCTGTATTGTTTTCCAGAAGGGTTTGACCTTCTTGCAGGACCACCACATATGATGGAAGGTCCCCTCCTCAGTTCCACACTTCCAACATTTATTACATATATTTTTTGAGAACTTTGCCAACTTGTAAGGTGTCAGATACCATTGATGAGTCATTTTCATCCAATGTTCTCTTAAATCATATGAATAGGAATAATTAGTTTTCTTGTTTCATATGGGAACAGTTGGCATACTATTGGTCGGTGCTGTGTGTTTGGTATTAGTGGTCCCACTAATTTGGTGCATTGCTGTACGATACTGTCGCTCACAAATAAGAGGTCTGGGTTATAGCCTCGGTGCCATCTCCCGCTGTTGTAGGATGGTGGGAGCTTGCTATCATGGATGCATGATAGTTTGTGCAGTTCAGACCAGGACAGGACAGCCTCTCCATTTCTGTCCTCTTGGGCATAGCTCCATACATGGCTATGGCTGTTGAAGTCACCAATTACTACTGCCCTTTGATGCCTGTCAAAGTTCTCGGGGGAGGAGAAGCAGAACTCTTCATTTGGAGGCTTGTACACAGAGGTGATGGTGATATTATTAAGCTCTACTGTTATAACCTCTATATTGTTTTCTTCAGTGTTGTGGGCACTGCTGACTTGGAGGCCTGTTTTGGTGAAGACGGCGCTTCCATACTGCGCATGTGGTCTCTCCGCTACTAAGACCATTCCTGGAACTTTGGGTCATTTCTGTTGTTCATCCCTGTGTGTTTCTTGGACACACAGCACATCACATTTCGTACCTCGGCACAGTTCATAGAGCAGTTGTTCTTTGGCAGCTGACATGCCTTCGATGTTGATTGAGATTATTGTCATGGTTGGTCCTGAAAAGGTGCATTGGTTGTTTTGCTTGCTTGCTTGCATGCTGGTCGCTTCTGTGGCGAGAGAATCAGCCATCTACGAAGACGTTGCCCAGGGGACGCCCGGATGTCTTGCAATCCTGCGAGGAGGCTTCTCTCATGTCCCCCTTGTTCCATATTAGAGGAGTGGATAGATGGTATCCTTGAAGTGACTGGCTTGCCCTTGAAGGAGCTGGGGGAGGCCACGGCCGACAGGGAGTTCTGGCTTGGGCTGGTCCATGAGGTCACAAAGAGTCAGAAGGGGCTGAATGAATAAACAACAAATCCTTAATAATACTCAGATGTTTATGCCGAATCATGCAATCCTCAGTTTTCCTTTCCTTCCACCTAAATATGTGATTCACACAGCCTGATATGTATTTTCTTATATCTATCCATTTTTAATATGGACATAAAACAGCTCTTTCATATAGAAGGCTGTCAGAGAAGAGCCAATGAAGAGGAAAGGGAAATTTCCAGCAGGGCAAACTTGGAAGTGTATTTTCTCCTGCCTGTTGCCATTTGTTCTCCTGCCCTTCGTATGGTGTGAGTTTTGTTTCTATTCCTCTATCTACTGCAAGCATGCTTTTGAATACTGATGAGACCATCCATGCTTCAGTTCTAAGCAATCAATTTCCTCATAATTTTGAAGCCTTGAATACCTGACCTGCAGTATTTCAGGGGCTGTTCGTCAAGGCAGGGCAAAGTAAAAGATTATCCCTGGCTGTTATTATATTTTTGGCAAGTGGTATCAAGGAACACCTGGGAAGATCAGGCATTTAAATCTGTACCCCTCCTCAGTCCTTCGCCTGCCAGCTTTATCTTGGCTGCTTTTCTGGCTTTGTCAGTTTGCTGTTAAGCTGATTTCTAGTGAATAATGGCTTTGCTTCTTTGAAATAGCAAACCACTCCATTGAAGAAATTAAGGGATCCCTTTCTCCATTCCCCATACAAACATCGAGAGGTTCTATAATCGTACTTGTGGTGTGTATTAGGAGGAAAATAATATCGCAACACTTCCCCACTCTGCCTTGATTTGGCTCTGCTATTATGCCATCAGTTTGAAAAAGTTTGTTTTGTATAAATATTTGCTTTATTCATTTTTTAAATTCTAAAGTTGGATCCAAGGGGTAGGGGTGGGGTGAGAGTACAATAAGCAAGAATCAAAATTTGTGTTTTAAAGAATGTAGTCATCCCTTTTCCAGATAAAGTTTACAATCAAATCTAATCCGTGACCCCAGTGATCTATATAAATAAAAATGTAATGTTCGTTTGTGGGATTCATTCATTTTTATTAATATAGATAAGAGGAAGAGAGAAGAAGATGGAGGAAATAAACAAGATACAAGATAGAAGAGGAAAAACCACTTGGAAGATACCTAGGAAGTCAACAAAACCTACACATAGATCATAGATCATAGAATCAAAGAGTTGGAAGAGACCTCATGGGCCATCCAGTTCAACCCCCTGCCAAGAAGCAGGAATATTGCATTCAAATCACCCCCGACAGATGGCCATCCAGCCTCTGTTTAAAAGCTTCCAAAGAAGGAGCCTCCACCACACTCCGGGGCAGAATTGGACACAATATTCCAGGTGTGGTCTAACCAAAGCAGAATAGAGGGGTAGCATTACTTCCCTGGACATAGACACTATGCTCCTATTGATGCAGGCCAAAATCCCATTGGCTTTTTTTGCCGCCACATCACATTGTTGGCTCATGTTTAACTTGTTGTCCACGAGGACTCCAAGATCTTTTTCACACGTACTGCTCTCGAGCCAGGCATTGTCCCCCATTCTGTATCTTTGCATTTCATTTTTCCTGCCAAAGTGGAGTATCTTGCATTTGTCCTGTTGAACTTCATTTTGTTAGTTTTGGCCCATCTCTCTAATCTGTCAAGATCGTTTTGAATCCTGCTCCTGTCCTCTGGAGTATTGGCTATCCCTCCCAATTTGGTGTTGTCTGCAAACTTGATGATCCTGCCTTCTAGCCCTTCATCTAAGTCATGAATAAAGATGTTGAACAGGACCGGGCCCAGGACAGAACCCTGCGGCACTCCGCTCGTCACTTCTTTCCAGGATGAAGAGACAGCATTGGTGAGCACCCTCTGGGTTCGTCCATTTAACCAATTACTGATCCACCTCACCGTAGTTTTGCCTAGCCCACATTGGACTAGTTTCCTTGCCAGAAGATCATGGGGGACCTTGTCGAAGGCCTTACTGAAATCCAGGTACGCTACATCCACGACATTCCCCACATCTACCCAGCTTGTAACTCTATCGAAAAAAGAGATCAGATTAGTCTGGCATGACTTGTTTTTGATAAATCCATGTTGACTACTAGCAATGACCGCATTTGTTTCTAAGTGTTTGCAGACCGCTTCCTTAACAATCTTTTCCAGAATCTTGCCTGGTATCGACGTGAGGCTGACCGGACGGTAATTGTTTGGGTCAACCTTTTTTTCCTTCTTGAAGATTGGGACCACATTGGCCCTCCTCCAATCTGCTGGGACTTCTCCCATTCTCCAAGAACTCTCAAAGATGGTTGTCAATGGTTCTGAAATGACATCCGCTAGTTCCTTCAATACTCTTGGGTGTAGTTGATCTGGCCCTGGGGACTTGAACTCATTTAGAGCGGCCAGGTATTCTTCTCTGTTTTAAATCTTTTTTCTTTCTTTTTCTTTTCCCCTTTTCTCTTCTGCTGTTTCTTCTTTCTATTTTTCCCTTGTGTCTCTATCTCTTGTCCTATTATTTTATCTATCAGTCCTTCTTCCTTTTGTTTTGTTTTGTTTTTTTCTTTTTTATTATTATTATGTTTATTGATATTGCTTTTTAATGAAAACTTTCAATAAGGATTATTAATAAAAAAATAAAATAAAGCCAAGATGACATGATTAATGAATAGGGTAAATGGGAACATTGTTCCTATTTGATGTTTGATGTTGGACGAAGGATCTGGAGTGGAGAAATACAGCTGAATATTATTGGCAGGAAGATGTATGAATTGGTAATGTTACCTAAAAATAGTGTGCAAAGAGAAAACAATGAAGGGCCCAGAACAGAACCCTATGGAGCTCCAACTCAGAGGATAAAAGAAGCAAGTCTGTGACCTCTAGCAACCACAGTAAATGACTGACCTGAGAGATAATTTGTGGACCACTTGAGGACTAAACCTGTAAACTCTAAGTTATGAAATGGATCCAACATAAAAACAAGATCAACTCTGACAACAGGCTGCAGAGGGTCAAGGAGAACAAGAACTGAATATAGGCCTTTTGACTTGGCCTGAAGGAGGTGGTCCGAGATTTTAGTAAGCGTTGTCTCCGTAGGTTGCAATGAGTGAAATTCAGCTGGAAAGGGAAAGAAAGCCAAACCAAACCATATGAACAGCTCATTCCAAAACTTTCAAGGAGAAAGGCAATATTCAAAAAGGGCACTAATTAGAAAATATAGGTCAAATGAAGACTTCTTAAGAATCGGAGAAACAAGACCATGTTTAAATGCAGAAGAAATTTCTATCTGTTTTAAGGTTTTAGCTCCTGTTTTGATCATTTTTTTGTTTTTGTTTATTGATTTTATTTTATTTATTTTATTTCTTTACAAAAAATTTACCCTGCCCTTTTCTTTTCTTTTTTTTAATAATTTTTATTAAACGTTTTAGACCTTCTTAAATCTTCTGCCCATTTTATCATGCATGTTTTAACCTGTTCTGTTTCCATTAGCCATTGTAGCAATTTATTGTAAAGTATCGTAACTATTTTCTTTTCCATTTTTAGAATTTTGTCCCATGTATTTTCCTCCCAATCAAATCCAACTTTTTTATCTTGTTTAAAGTATTGCTTAATTGGTATATAATGTAACCATGTTATGTTTCCATAGGTATTCTTCAATTGGTCAAAGGATTTAATCTCTGCTTTCCCTTCAAATAGAATGTCCTTGAACCTTGGCCATACTCTCCATCCTAGAAGCCTCCTTTGGTGTGCCTCCATTGCAGAAACGCACAATGGCGTGGTTTTGTAGAAAAAGTTTTTATATCTCATCCAAGTCCTCAGTAGGGAGGCTCGCACAAAATGATTTCCGGGGGGGGGGGGGGGGGCAGAGTGGCTAACAAAGGCAGCAATTCGATGCCACAAATCAATAACTCAGTATTTAACCATAAATATAATAGCAATTGGTTACAACCAGATCATCATAACAGTCATTAAAACAATACTCCATCCACAAACCCATTGATAGAACAATAAAACCTGTGCTGGTACAGCTGTACCAGGAGCTCCAACTTTATTTTCTTTCTGTTATCTGTTTTGCAGTCATTGGACAGGCCTCCTGTCCATAATAATTAAGCTTTGGTTCCGCCCCCTGTTTTGGGCTCTGGGAGGGAAAGGAGCCATTTTTTGGTCAGTTTCACACAAGGTAGCTAAGCTATAGGACATAGACCAGCTCATCCCGTAGAAAAGCTTCCTTTCTTAAGAGCATCCAGGGGAAAAAGGAGCATCCAGGGGAAAAAGAACCTATAGGGACAAAGGATCATCTAGGGAAACTGACCATCCAGGGAAACTGATTCACTGAACTCAGCTGAAATATCTTCAAGCCTCAGCCGGTAAGGTCTGCTCGATAGCCAGACGCACTTGGAATCGGTAGTAGCACCCACACTGACGAGGCATAGATAGAAAGCAGTCTGGGAGAGGTTAAAAAGGGATTTTTCCTATGGAGAAGGTTCAGTTGATCGAAGTCAGGTGCCAGTCCATTGAAGACTAGACTAAGAAAGCCTTGAAGTGTTGTTTGAATGACTTAAATCAAGAAATAGTTTTCTTAGATCTACAGAGACACTCGCTGGAACACCTCAGCAAGCGAGAGTTCAAAGGTGGCAGGCTCAAACCCAGCACCTCAATCAATGGCTGATACCAAATAAGAGACTCCCCCCTGGGCACACAGAAGACTGGGCGACTTGGAAGGCGCTGAACAGACTGCGCTCTGGCACCACGAGATGCAGAGCCAATCTTAAGAAATGGGGCTACAAAGTGAATCCATGACATGCGAGTGTGGAGAAGAGCAAACCACTGACCACCTGCTGCAATGCAACCTGAGCCCTGCCACATGATGCATCATGGAGGACATTCTTGCGGCAACACCAGAGGCACTCCAAGTGGCCAGATACTGGTCAAAGGACATTTAATCAGCTACCAAGTTTGCAAAATTTGTATGTTTTTTTAATCTGTTTGTTTTGTTCTGTTAGAAATGCAATACAATGTTCTGGTTGCGGATGACACGATAAATAAATAAAATAAACTATTGAAGATTTGTTGTTTGTTCCATAATAAAGACTTCGTTGTATCATTAAAAACTCTAAAGACCATCACTTCAGAAAAATCCCTGACAACCTCTCTTTGAGGTGCCCCTGGCTTCCCATTGGGCTTAAAGTATACGTCCTATAGAAAAGTATAGCTATTACAGGCCCAGCGCGCGACAGAACAAAACCGTATCCTCATATATATCATCTTGCCAATCCATTTCCAGTCAAAGTGCTGCTTTAAGTTTATTGTCCAAAAGCCTGGTCCCAAAACCAAGATTTTAATTTCTTCCTTAACACCAGGAGGGATGGGGTTGATTGTATTTCATTTGGAAGCACGTTCCACAAGCGGGGGGCTACAGCCGAAAAGGCCCTGTCTCTCGTCCCCGCCAGCCGCATTTGCAATGTTGGCGGGAGTAAGAGCAGGGCCTCCCCGGATTATCTTAAGTTACGAGGCGGAACATAGAGGCAGATGCGTTCGGACAAGTAAGCTGGGCCAGAACTGTATAGAGCTTTATAGGTCAAAACAGCACTTTGAATTGAGCTCGAAGTGGACAGGCAGCCAGTGGAGCTGACACAACAAGGGGTTTTTATTTTATTTATTTTATTTGTCATGTCAGAGCAACCAGTCCATTATATTACATTTTTAACAGAACAAAGCAAACAAACAGACAAATACAAAACTTGTGAGTTTGGTAGTTGGTTAAATGTCCTTTGACCAGTATCTGGCCACTTGGAGTGCTTCCGGTGTTGCTGCAAGAAGGTCCTCCATTGTGCATGTGGCAGGGCTCAGGTTGCATTGCAGCAGGTGGTCAGTGGTTTGCTCTTCTCCACACTCGCATGTCGAGGAGTCCACTTTGTAGCCCCATTTCTGAAGGTTGGCTCTGCATCTCGTGGTGCCAGAGCACAGTCTGTTCAGCGCCTTCCAAGTCGCCCAGTCTTCTGTGTGCCCAGGGGGGAGTCTCTCATTTGGTATCAGCCCATGGATTGAGGTGCTGGGTTTGAGCCTGCCACTTTTGGACTCTCGCTTGCTGAGGTGTTCCAGCGAGTGTCTCTGTAGATCTAAGAAAACTATTTCTAGATTTAAGTCGTTGACGTGCTGGCTGATACCCAAACAGGGGATGAGCTGGAGATGTCTCTGCCTTGGTCCTAACAAGGGGGGTGGTATGTTCCCTGGCAGCCAGATTACTAACAGGAGCTACATACAGGGAACATAACAAGGGGTGGTATGTTCCCTGTATGTAGCTCCTGTTAGTAATCTGGCTGCCGCCCGTTGGACTAAATGCAGTTTCCGAACTGTCTTCAAAGGCCGTCCCACGTAGTAAAATGTTCAATTTTACTGGAAATGAATGACATGAAGTCAAATAAATGTAGTGATGGAAATATATGATCTGAAATTTTTATTGGTTTTTGTATATTTTAAATTGTTATTTTGCAACTGGGCCTTGAAAGAAAATGTTACAATGAACCCTGATGTCGAAGCGTGGGAAGATGTATTCAGAGAAATGAATACAAATATTAATTGAGTTCACATTCCCTGATAAAAATATCCATTTTACATGTTTGGATACTGGCAGCAGTATGATGTACATTGTGCCATGGAAATCAGTACAGTTCCAAGTCCTATTGATATGGGCTTCTGTGGTTGTTTTTTTTTAAAATAACACAAAACATCTACCGATTGTTTTAAAGTAATGTGTGTAAATTTATATATCTTAGTGGTATGCTGGAAGGTGCATATATTTGGAGAAAGTAATAGAAAAATGTTAGAAGACAGGAGCAGAATTCAAAACAATCTTGACAGATTAGAGAAATGGGCCAAAACTAACAAAATGAAGTTCAACAGTGACAAATGCAAGATACTCCACTTTGGCAGGAAAAACGAAAGGCAAAGATACAGAATGGGGGACAATGCCTGGCTCGAGAGCAGTACGTGTGAAAAAGATCTTGGAGTCCTCATGGACAACAAGTTAAACATGAGCCAACAATGTGATGTGGCGGCAAAAAAAGCCAATGGGATTTTGGCCTGCATCAATAGGAGCATAGTGTCTAGATCTAGGGAAGTCATGCTACCCCTCTATTCTGCTTTGGTTAGACCACACCTGGAATATTGTGTCCAATTCTGAGCACCACAGTTGAAGGGAGATGTTGACAAGTTGGAATGTGTCCAAAGGACGGAATGTGTCCAAAGAACGGGCGTTGAGCCTGAAAAAGTCGAGAACCAAGGAGCCGAGAAGAGGGGACCAAGCGGAGGAGGAGGCGAAAGTAGGAAGGGAGCGCCGCCATTGCAACGCGGCTGACCTCCCCTTAAGGAAAACCTACCAGCGTTGTCGGTCCTCCGGCGGGGACTGACCGGTTGCCTGGTCGGGCCGCCGTGTCCTGCTTTGGCGCTGGGCCTTGCTGCCACCTGGGCCGCCGCCGCCGGCCGGCTGAGCCGGTGCGAGACTCGGCGCGGCCGCCATCTTGCCGCGCTGCTTGGGCCCTGCCGGTTTGCTGTTGCGGCTGAGGGGAGACACGCCGCGGGGGAGACACGCCGCAAGAGGCACGGGAGACGCGCCGCGGCCGGCTTCCCCCTGGAAAGGGGACCTCCCAACATTGTGGTCCCCTCGGCGAGGACTGGACCGGTTGCCTGGTCAGGGTTGCCTGTGCTCGGCTCCGGCGCCGAGCGCTGGGCCTCCGCTGCCTCCGCTGCCGCCTGGGCCACCGTCGCCGGCCGGCCGAGCCGAGGTGAGATCTGCCGCGGCCGCCATCTTGCCGCGCTGCTTGGACCCGGCCGTTTGTTACTGCAGCGGAGAGGAATCGCGCCGCGGAGGAGCTGAAGAGTGAGTTGGGGACCTTGCAGCGGCCGGAGCTGTGATCGTTCGTCTGGCTGGGCCTCTATTGCGGGGACCCCGCCGGGCGGACCACTATCCGGGCCTGTTTTTTCCCTCCCTTCCTCCGCTGGGCCGCTGGGCCTTTGTCATTAGACCCTGGTCTTATAGGCCTTGCGGCCCTATCATCTGGGCCTGCCCTTTCCCCTGCCTCGCCGTGGGGCCGGCTAGGCTTCGGCCACCTAGGCCCATCAAACAATCAAACCTAGGCCCTAGGCTTCGGCCACCTAGGCCCATCAAACAATCTCACCGCTGGGCCCAACTCTGTCTGAGCCCACCACCCTCGCCTATCCGCCTGGGCCCTTACCTTCCTTATCATCCGGGCCCTTACCATCGGCCCTTACCATCGGGCAAGCCGCGGATAGCTCTTCTCTGGTGCTGACTTTTATTGTAATTTTGTGTAGACCTTGTGTTGATCGACATTGTGCAGACCGATATTGTGTAGATCTTATTGTGTAGACCGCTTTTTGTGTTGACCGACAGTGTGTTGCCTGTTGTTCAACTTAGCTGGATATAGACCAACTGGGCTGACCACCGCCGTGTTGACCATCTCCGGAGGACCATCCGCTATCTTTACATCAGTCGTCTATAGATTACATCTGAATCACAGCACTGTTACCAACTGCTAATCTCTTTAATGACTGTGTTTACATATTGCGAACATTGCACGTCACAGTTCCTTCTCTACCTTTGCTGCTAATTGGTAATAAGAGGGTAATATAGCACTTTAAGGCGCCTGCCTCTGCTGCTAACTGTTTGCACTTGCCCCCTTCCCGATCCCTCCTGCCGCACTTTAGTAGTATCGAGGGCCAGCTCTGGGTTTTGGCCGCACTCAAGATCTTGCACTTTATGAATCGCCCTAGTGGCTTGTAGCCGTGGACTGTACTATTGTTGCACTTTAGGACACCTGCAATTTAGGATCATCTTACTGTCGCAGCTAAAACGTTGTTACCTTGTATTATTACCATCTTACTGTAGTGTATTGTTTTCACCCATGTGGTCCCCCACCCTTTTATGTATACTGACCCTGATATTACTGACTAGTGGAAGGGGCGGGGGAGGAAGCGGACTGGAGCCCGTGAAGAGCAATGAGGAGGGGAGGGGGGATAAAGAAAACCAAGGTAATTGGCAAGAAAAAACGCCAACAATTCAAACAGATAGCGAAACAGTCAGGGACTGCGGCACGGAGGAGGGGAGATGTTCCACCAGCCGAGGGGCCCCCATAGAGGTCGTGGTGGGAAGGAGGAGATGCGGAAAAAGGAGACCTCAAATTCGGCTTAATTCGGACCGTTTATCTACATTAACAATCCCAAACCGGTCTCCTAGGGTAAATTGGTGTAACCAGGTTGGCGGGCCCTCCGGATTGAAGGTGGTGCTGCTGAACGCCAGATCTGTCAACGGAAAAACGACCTTTATCCAGGATTTAATCCTGGATGAACGGGCAGATCTGGCGTGCATCACGGAGACCTGGTTGGATGAAGCTGGAGGAGTAAACCTGACCCAGCTTTGTCCTCCAGGCTTCTCCGTGCAGCACCAACCGAGATCCGGAGGTCGGGGAGGCGGGGTCGCAGTGGTCTATAGAGATTCCATCCATCTGACCAGGTGCCCCATCCCGCAGACCACAAATTTTGAATGCGTCTACCTGAGGGTGGGTGACCGGGACAGAATAGGGATTCTGCTAGTGTACCGTCCACCTCGCTGCACTACAGTCTCCCTACCTGAGCTAGCGGGGGTGGTCTCGAGCCTGGTGTTGGAGTCTCAACGGCTTCTTGTGCTGGGAGACTTCAACATCCATGCCGAGGTGACCCTCACAGGTGCGGCTCAGGACTTCATGTCTGCCATGGCAACCATGGGGCTGTCCCAACAAATATCTGGCCCCACTCACTGTGCTGGACACACATTGGACTTGGTTTTCTGCCAGGGATGGGAACAGGGTGGCGGTGTGGAGGAGTTGTCCATCTCTCCGTTGCCATGGACCGACCACTTCCTGATCAGATTTAGGCTCACTGCGCCCCCTAACCTCTGCAAAGGTGGAGGACCCATTAAGATGGTCCGCCCCAGGAGGCTTATGGATCCGAATGGATTCCTGACGGCTCTTGGGGATTTTCCTGCCACCTCGGTAGGTGACCATGTCGAGGCCTTGGTCGCTCTCTGGAATGGGGAGATGACCAGGGCAATTGACATGATCGCTCCGGAACGTCCCCTCTCAAGTAGCCGAGCTAAACCAGCCCCTTGGTTTACTGAGGAGCTGGCAGTGATGAAGCGAAGGAAGAGGGAACTAGAGAGCGTGTGGCGTTCGGATCCAAGCGAGTCAAACCGAGCACGATGGTGACTACTGGATGGCATATGTTCTGTATCAGAAACTAGAGCTGATGTGGTCTATCCAATGTAATTTCCTGAATCAGCGCCCCAAATAACCAAACTGAATCTAAAATTGGCCAATATCTGATTTGTAAGCCTTTTGATACTGATGTTGGAGAGTGGTTCGTGGCCAACATGGTCCCTGTTCAAGTGGTCCCTTGTTGATGGGAAGCTTCCCACTGGAGTGGAAATCATCTATCGGACAGATGGCAAGCTATTTAACCTCAGCAGACTGAAAGCCAAAACGAAGGTTACAACAACCTCTATTACAGAACTCCAGTAAGCTGATGACAACGCCGTCTGTGTGCATGCAGAAGACCTACAAGCCACTCTAAACACCTTCGCAGAAGCATACGAGAAGCTCGGCCTGTCATTAACATCGAGAAAACCAAAGTGCTCTTCCAGCAGTCACCAGCCAATCCCTCTCCAATGTCAGAAATACAGCTTAATGGTGTAACATTAGAAAATGTTGACCATTTCCGCTACCTTGGCAGCCACCTCTCCACAAAAGTCAACATTGACACTGAAATACAACACTGCCTGAGCTCTGCGAGTGCAGCATTTTTCTGAATGAAGCAGAGAGTGTTTGAGGACCGGGACATCCGTAGGGATACCAAGGTGCTTGTTTATAAAGCTATTGTCCTCCAAACCCTGCTATACGCCTGCGAGACGTGGACTGTCTACAGACGTCACATGCAACTCCTGGAACGATTCCATCAGCGCTGCCTCCGGAAAAATCCTGCAAATCTCTTGGGAAGACAAGCGGACAAATGTCAGCGTGGTGGAAGAAGCAAAGACCACCAGCATTGAAGCGATGGTCCTCCGCCATCAACTCCACTGGACCGGCCACGTTGTCCGGATGCCCGACCACCGTCTCCCAAAGCAGTTGCTCTACTCCGAACTCAAGAACAGAAAACGGAATGTTGGTGGACAGGAAAAGAGATTTAAAGATGGGCTCAAAGCCAACCTTAAAAACTCTGGCATAGACACTGAGAACTGGGAAGCCCTGGCCCTTGAGCGCTCCAGCTGGACTGCCTTCTACCTGGAAACTGATGCCCTCACTGTGGGAGAAGATGCAGATCAAGAATAGGGCTCCACAGTCACCTATGGATCCACTACCAGAACTCTGAACTTGGAGGACCATCATCCCCGGACTACGAGGGATTGCCAAAGTAAGTAAGTAAGTAAGTAAGGTCAAAAAAAGGTTGAGAATCACTGTTCTAGTGGTGAGAGCTGTTCAGAGGTGGAATAAACTATCTCAGAAAGTGGTGGACTCTCGTGCATTGGAAGTTTGTAAGGAAAGGCTAACACATCAACTTCTCAGGAGCAATTTAGTGGCAGAATCCTACATTCATAAAGTTGTACTAAATGTCTTCTAGAATCCGTTTCATTTTTATGATTACATAATTCTTATGATTCTTTGAAAAAGGTATTATGCCAATCTTGATGTTCCTCTAAAAGTCTTCATATCTCTCTGTTTTTCCTGTTATGTTCCATTTTCCCTGCTAGTCCTATTGTCACAAAGTTGCAATGTTCAAAGCAGAGGTGGTGAAGTGTATTCTTTTCCTTCCTATACTACAAATTGCAAATTTCTAGGTACACTAATTAATTGTGTTGTACAGTAATTTTTTTTGAGCCGGACCTCCCTGAATACAAGGATGGGATGGAGACACTCAATTATGAAGACATTTAAATCAAGTAGGAGTGTCCTCTTGAGACTCCTTGTTGAACAAGCATTTTTGACAAGCAGAGAGCAAGCAGATTCCATTGTATGTGGTTGATGAAATATTTTTAGCAACATTACTCATTCCACACAGAGTGGATTTATTTATT
>NW_026847993.1:15424848-15443433 GCF_025583915.1 Anolis sagrei ordinatus | reverse complement strand
ATCTTTGTAATTCGGAATAAATTTGGAAAGATTTGCTTTTTTCAAAGTTTTTAAGGAAACTAGAATTCCCTTTGCCCTTCCGAAGCTTTTTCCGCCATTTCTGTTACGAAGCAGTAAGTGAGTCGGAAATGATTCAGTGTTTCCCCACTTCTGGGGAAAGCCTGGGAAGCCATTTTGAAGCAGAGTGTATGAATTTCCTCCCTCTCCTCTCCCTTCGCTTCTGTCTGGAGCCTGAGAAGCATTTTAAAGCAGACTGGATGAATTTCCTCCCTCTCCTCTCCCCATTGAATTGTGTAGATACCTAGACAAGTGTTCTCTCGGGTTAAAAACATATTGTGCTTACATACAAGCATTTCCAATTTTGTGGGAATTCTGTTCCTCCAACCTCACAAATGTCATGGACAGAGTGCAGTAGTTTAAAGAAACGTATTATATCTTGCCACCAGTTATAAAGGATCCTATATTATACCTTGGCACAGCTCTAAAGGATTATAGATTATTAATCCCACAGCTGTACACCACTTTAAAGAATCATCGGTCTGATATCTCAAAATAAATCACGCCGCTGTCACCAATCTGATGGAATATGCTTCTTGGCATGGAGTGTTTAGTTGTATGTTGAGATAACGTGTATACTCTGGTAGTAGGCTTGGGTAACCACGGAAAAATTTGGTTCTAAACTCGTTTTGTTTTTAGGGGGCCCTTGCGTTTCGTTTTTTATAATAATCACGAAATTTATCTTTAAAAAATTTCGAAATTTACGAAACTTCGTAAAATTAAGAATCGATTCGTTAATGGCGGACGAGATTGCGCAATATGCTAAAAAAACCTCCAAATGGGACAGGGGGAACTTCTGAAGCTTCCCTCTCCCTCTGTTGTTGACTGTTGGTGTGATAAAACAAACAACAACTATAAAACTTGCACCAGACATACGAAAATAATTACGAAATAATTACGAAATAATTACGAAATAAATTGAAAAAATTGTTTCGAATCTTAATTACTCCTCACACTATTCCTGCATGGCTCAATATTGGATCGTAAGCTAACTTAAATACGAATTAATAACAAATTACGAAATTAACGAACGAAACCGCCCAAGCCTATCTGGTAGAGTTGCTGCCACCACCCAATATAATTTGGGAATATTAAAGAATAGTTCCCTGAGGTAAAGCTTTCCTGCCCACCAGCTCTCCCTTTGGCTCCCTGAAATGACTGTAATGTAAAGATGTTAAAAGCCACTGGAATTATTCTCACAGAATGAATCACTACTGAGGCTTATTCAAAAGTTGAACTAGAGAAAATGTTTATTGATATAATATAAACAAACAATCAACTATCTTCATTAATGAGGCACATAAGCTTGAATGGTTACTGAGGCACAATATTCTTAATGGTTACTTAAAAAGGTTTTTTAACTTGGATATGAGTAAGACTCCTCACTCTACCCTGACACAGTAGCAGTGAGTTCCCCAGACTAACCTAACCAGGTTGTCCTTAGAGCAGTGGTTCTCAATCTTTCTGATGCCGTGACCCCTTAATATAGTTCTATATGTTGTGCTGACCCCCAACCATGAAATTATTGTCGAAGGCTGACCCCCAACCATGAAATTATTTTTGTTGCTACTTCATAACTGCAATTTTGTTACTGTAAGTAAGATGTATTTTAATTCAGTGGATCAAATTTGGCACAAATACCCGATACGCCCACATTTGAGTACTGGTGAAGTGGGGTGGGGGGAGTGATTTTGTCATTTGGGAGTTGTAGTTGGTGGGATTTATAGTTCACCTACAATCAAAGAGCATTCTGAACTCCACCAATGATGGAATTGAACCAAATTTGGCACACAGAACTCCCATGGCCAACAGAAAATACTGGAAGGGTTTGGTGGGCATTGACCTTGAGTTTGGGAGTTGTAGTTCACCTACATCCAGAGAGCACTGTGGACTCAAACAATGATGGATCTGGACCAAACTTGGCAGAATACTCAATATGCCCAAATGTGAACACTGGTGGAGTTTGGGGAAATTAAAGCTTTATATTTGGGAGTTGTAGTTGCTGGGATTTATACTTCACCTACAATCAAAGGATCCCTTGAACCCCACCAATGATAGAACTGGGCCAAACTTCCAACACAGAACCCCCATGACCAACAGAATGTACTGGAGGGATTTGGGATGAATTGACGGTTATTTAGGGGAGATGTAGTTCATCTTCCACCTTTCTGATGGGTCTTTGGTGACCCCTCTTACACCCCCTCGTGACCCACCCAGGGGTCCCAACCCCCATGTTGAGAAAAACTGCCTTAGAGCAATTAGCTACACTCTAAAAGCTAAACTACTCTGACCCCAGAGAGCAAACCATTTGCGTAAAAAAAAATCCCACACAAGCACCCAGGTGTCCACTTTGACCCTCCTGGCAAAATAATGCAGAATCGCCTGTCACATATGCCCTCTGACAGAAAAATCTTAGCTCACCAAAAATCCACCTCTCTTCTCTATTCCCAAAGCCACCCTCTTCCTTCAAAGCCAAAAATCAATCTCCCTTCTCTGTTAAGTCGACACTTTTTCCCTCTCAGGGCTAAACTCCTCCCATCTGCCCTAACCAATCCAGAGAAAGCTCCAGCTCCTCCCCTCTTCTACTCTTACAGTCCCAAGATGTCTGCCTCCCTCACTTACACTCTCAAAATGGAGGCCTGCTTACTGACATCTCATGCTCCTACTTCGGCCTACAAGGTAAGAATCATTACATGTAGCATCACTCTTAGGCTGGATCTACCTTGCCATATAATGCAGTTTCAGGATGCAAATTAACTGCATTGAAATGGTTATGAGTCTGCACTACCATATAATCCAATTTAATGTAGCTTATTTGCATTCTGAGACTGGGTTATTATGACAGTGTGAATCCCGTCTTAACTTTTGTAGTCATTCCTTCTCATTATTCCATCTGAATGGTTAATTTAAATGTAACAGAAAAAATTCATAAGAATGAAAAGACACGGTTGCATACAGTTTAACTGAGCTTTTTCTCCCTTTGCATCTTTATTGAAAACTGCTGTGACTTGCTGCTCTGGTTCACTGCTGAACTAAAAGTAAGATATCTGTTAAATCAATACCAACCGCAGAATTTTAAGTAGGCTCTCTTCAGATTTCTTAAAGTCTACAGAAACTTGCTTCAATAAATTGGCAGAACGTCGTAAAAACATATACTTTAATCTGAAGTTTTGAGGACTGCATTCCAGTCATCCTGCCTAATTCATTTTAATAAGGAGGAATAAGAGGGACCCAGAAAAAAAGACTGTGGATTGTGGAGGGAGGAGAAGCAAAGGATGGTGATGAGTTTGCAGTGCAGTTAAGATACCTGGAAGAATCCTTCCCTTGTAGTGGCCTACAGTTTATAGAGTGACTAGCTGTCCCCTGCCACGCGTTGCTGTGGCCCAGTCTGTTCATCTGGGAAAAAAAATAATGAGAAAGTGTTGGTTTCTAATATATGTAATTTCTTTCTGCTTGTGAGTAAACGGTATTTCCTGCTGTTTCCTTGTCAGTGTTGATGTGGAGAGTGTCTGGTTTGCCTACTCTGGAACAGGCAAGATATAACTGCCCTTCTTCAGGGGTCTCTTTCAAATCTATAATACTATCTCTCTCTGTAAATCATATCTATTTATTAGGCCTGGGTAACAATGGAAAAATTTGTTTCTAAAATCGATTTGTATTTGGGGTTTTTTTTTGTTTCGATATTTAAAATAATTACAAAATTTTCCTTTTAAAAAGTTCGATATTTACGAAATTTCGTAAATGGTAAAAAAATTAACGAATCGATTTCCGAAACAATAACGAATCGATTCGTTAATGGCGGACGCGACCGCGAAATACGCTAAAAAACCTCCAAAACCTTCTGAAGCTTCCCTCTCCCTCTGTTGTTGACTGTTGGTGTGATATTATAATTTTTTTTCACTAATTAAACCATAAAACTGGCCCAGACATGCGGAAATAATAACGAAACGACCTCAAAACAATAACGAAACGAATACAATATCGAAATACGAAGCATTTACAAAACGTTTTTGAAAATTCGTTTTTTTATAATTGCTCCAGAATGGTTCGTTATCGTTTTGTAATTGAAAAAATTAACGAATTATTAACGAATTACGAATTAACGAAACGAAACCGCCCAGCCCTACTATTTATATCTATGGCTGGATGGCTCTTTGTCAGGAGGGCTTTGATTATGTTTTCTTGCCCTGATGAAGGGAGTTGGATTGGATGGCCTTAAGTATTTTCTGTTGGTCATGGGGTTCTGTGTGGGAAGTTTGCCCCCTATTCTGTCATTCATGGGGTTCAGAATGCTCCTTGATTGTAGGTGAACTGTGAATCCCAGTGACTACAACTCCCAAATGGCAAGGGCTATTTCCCCCAAACTCCATCTGCATTCATATTTGAGCGCTTGTGCCAAGTTTGCTCCAGATCCATCATTGTTTGAGTCCACAGTGCTCTCTGGATGTAGGTGAACTACAACTCCCAAACTCAAGGTCAATGCCCACCAAACCCTTCCAGTATTTTCTGTTGGTCAAGGGAGTTCTGTGTGCCAAGTTTGGTTCAATTCCATTGTTGATTGAGTTCAGAATGCTCCTTGATTGTAGGTGAACTATAAATCCCAGCAACTACAACTCCCAAATGACAAAACCATAATTTTTGAGTGATGGTCACTCCTTGTGTTGTGAGACGTTTTGTTGCCAAATTTGGTGTGATTTCGTTCATTGGTTCTTTTGTTTTTAAGGTACTCATTATGCACAGAGCATTTTTATCTATATAGATATATCTTCATATAAGGGCTCCTGAGGCTCTTCATCACAGATTTGCCATACAGGAGCCTTTACTTCCCATCCCGCCTTCTTGCTTCCTTTTACGTCAATCAGTAGCTGCCACATGGCCCTACGGGATGCGAGTCCTTTTCCTCCTCGATGTTCTGTATCACTAATGGAGAAAAGGTGGGGAAGAAACTACAGGGACCGGCAGGCACCGCGCCAAGATGGCGGCCCGCGGCTCCCTTCGGGATGTGTAGTTCCGGGCGCTGCTGAGTTGGAGAAGAAGGGCCTCTTTTTCACCAAGATGGCGGCTCCGCCTTCGAAAGGCCCAGGGACCGGGAAGGGGCCTGGGAGCGGCTCCTTAGGCTCCTGCCTGGCCCAGCTGCACAAGGGCGCCGAGCCGGGCCTGGGCGAGGCTTTGCTGGCTCTCCGGACACAGCACATCAAGGAGGTCGAAGGCATTGCCTGCTTCCGGGAGGGGGGGGGTGGCGCCGCTGCTGAGGGTCCTGGCTGGCGCCCCCAGGCCCCACTGCACCCTCGACCTGGCCCTCAGCATCCTGGGCAACTGCTGCACCGAAGGCGGGAGCCGGGCCTGCGTGCGCCAGCTGGGAGACATCCCGCCCCTCGGTGAGAGAGGAGAGAGGCAGGCAGGCCGCGCTGCTCAAGGCTGCGTTGAGGCCTAGTCTGGAAGGCCTGAGGAGGAGGGGTGGGGGAATCCACGCTCAGGCCCCTAGAGCAGGCCTGGGCAAACTTGGGCCTCCAGGTGTTTAGGACTTCAACTCCCACAATTCCTAACATATTAGGAACACGTGTGTGGATTCAACTCTAACTTTCACTCTAACTAACTCCTAGTAACTCGTAACTCGTTCTCGTACTAAACTCCTTTCAACTAACTCTCTTTTCAATAAACTCACGATTCAACTCGCGGTTTTTTTCGCCCTCAGCATCCTGGGCAACTGCTGCACCGAAGGCGGTGAGAGAGGAGAGAGGCAGGCAGGCCGCGCTGCTCAAGGCTGCGTTGAGGCCTAGTCTGGAATCCACGCTCAGGCCCCTAGAGCAGGCCTGGGCAAACTTGGGCCTCCAGGTGTTTAGGACTTCAACTCCCACAATTCCTAACATATTAGGAACGCATGTGTGTGTGTGCCGCGCCGGGGGGTGAGGGGCCATGTGTGCGCGCGTGCCAGGGACTTTGCGCCAGTGCGCATGCTCAGTTGCTTTGCCGTTTTTTGTGGTTATTGTGGTGTGTTTTTGATTTCTGAGTGGATTAGTTTGTACCTAGTGGGTTGTCCTTGGGGCATCGCAATTTTGGTAGAGTTTTGTGGAGGGGTTTTAAAGTTTTGCTTCCCCGTTGGACGCCAGTAGGAAATTTATAGATATAGATGATTCAGCGTTTTGCAGACGACACCAAATTGGGAGGGATAGCCAATACTCCAGAGGACAGGAGCAGAATTCAAAACGATCTTGACAGATTAGAGAGATGGGCCAAAACTAACAAAATGAAGTTCAACAGGGACAAATGCAAGATACTCCACTTTGGCAGAAAAAACGAAATGCAAAGATACAGAATGGGGGACAATGCCTGGCTCGAGAGCAGTACGTGTGAAAAAGATCTTGGAGTCCTCGTGTACAACAAGTTAAACATGAGCCAACAATGTGATGTGGTGGCAAAAAAAGCCAATGGGATTTTGGCCTGCATCAATAGGAGCATAGTGTCTAGATCTAGGGAAGTAATGCTACCCCTCTATTTTGCTTTGGTTAGACCATACCTGGAATATAGTGTTCAATTCTGGGCACCACAATTCAAGCGAGATATTGACAAGCTGGAATGTGTCCAGAGGAGAGCGACTAAATTCAAAATATTTATTTCGGTCATTGACCAGCACAGGAAATAGTGTCACATTTCCAGACAAACCTGGCATGTTTGGTACATTAAAAATATAAATATAACTACTAAAAACACAATATGGGTGAGGGAGCAGAAGGGGAAACAGGGTAAAAACATACAATGCCCAGATCCATCACCAAATTGTAGATTCAAGGAAGAAGATTACTGGACACACAGTTGACTTTTGGAACTAGTCATTCCCTGGCGGATTTTGTATGCTGCTGCACAGAACTTTGCGACATTGTAGGTTGTAGCTGAATTAGTATCTGCAAGTAGCAGGGAGGTATAAAATTGTCCTGAATGGCCTGGGTGCTTGTCTATCAGAGGTAAGATAAGCCTGGCACGGATATCCCTGTAGAACGGGCACTGAAGGAGCACATGTTCTATTGTTTCTACATGACCCGAGTCACAGGGGCAGAGTCTCTCTGGGAAAGGGATCTTCCGGTAGCGGCCTTCGAGTACAGCTGATGGGAGAGCGTGGCATCGAGCCAGGGTGAAAGCCCTTCGATGAAGAGGAACCTCTAAGTTTGTTAAATATGCCATAGGGGAGGCAAGGTATCTGCTGTCTTCACTGATAAGGAAGGTTGGAGCCGAGGCCAGATCTAGTTGGCGCTCTGTGTCTGTGATACGTTGTTTAATAAGTGCTTTGGCTTGATTGTAATCCATAGCTAATAGTAGACCTGGAGAAAATCCCAACAAGGAGATTTTGGATGCTACCGCCTGCTTCCATGTGGATTGGAAGTCATCCTCCATGGTTAGTGGGGCAAGGCCAAGGGGTGCACGGGACAGTCTGAGCCAGAGGTTGAGTATGGCCACCCACACCCTGGCCTCCACTCTCATAAAACCCGTCTCTAGTCGCAGGGTGGCTAAAATGATCAAGGGTCTGGAGAACAAGACCTATGAGGAGTTTCTTAAGGAGCTGGGCATGTTTAGCCTGAAGAAGAGAAGGCTGAGAGGAGATATGATAGCCATGTATAAATATGTGAGAGGAAGCCACAAGGAGGAGGGAGCAAGCTTGTTTTCTGCTTCCCTGGAGACTAGGATGCGGAACAATGGCTTCAAACTACAAGAGAGGAGATTCCATCTGAACACGAGGAAGAACTTCCTGACTGTGAGAGCCGTTCAGCAGTGGAACTCTCTGCCCCAGAGTGTGGTGGAGGCTCCTTCTTTGGAAGCTTTTAAACAGAGGCTGGATGGCCATCTGTCAGGGGTGATTTGAATGCAATATTCCTGCTTCTTGGCAGGGGGTTGGACTGGATGGCCCATGAGGTCTCTTCCAACTCTTTGATTCTATGATTCTATGACTTTTGTGTCCCCAAGAGAACCTTAGGGTCGTAACAGGGGTATTATATGAGAGAAAGCAATCATGTAGGTAACCTGGACCCTTTAAATTTATTTATTTTATTTCAAACATTTGTACCACACCCTTCTCAACCCCCCCCCCCCCCCCCCAGTATTTGTCGTTTGCCCAGAAGCTAATTGGCAACCAGTGAAGTGACTTTAGTTAGTATGGGTATGATATTCTCACTCCTAGATGTTCTTCTAGCCAAGCTGGCTGCCATGTTTTGAACTGATTGGAGTTTCTGAGCTTGTTACAGAAATAAAGTGCATTGCAAAAGTCTGACATAGAAGTTACCAGTGTGTACACTACCAAATTGGGGAAAAGACACAACAACAACAACAACAACAACAACAACAACAAATTGAAGTTGAATCCAGACAAGACAGAGGTACTCCTGGTCAGTCGCAAGGCCGAACAGGGTATAGGGTTACAGCCTGTGTTGGATGGGGTCGCACTCCCCTTGAAGGCGCAGGTTCGCAGCTTGGGTGTGATCCTGGACTCATCGCTGAGCCTGGAGCCCCAGGTCTCGGCGGTGACCAGGGGAGCATTTGCACAGCTCAGGCTCGTGCGCCAGCTGCGCCCGTAACTTGGGAAGTCTGACTTGGCCACGGTAGTCCACGCTCTGGTTACATCCCGTTTAGACTACTGCAACGCTCTCTACGTGGGGTTGCCTTTGAAGACGACTCGGAAGCTTCAACTAGTCCAACGTTCGGCAGCCATGATTCTAACAGGAGCGGAGCGCAGGGAGCATACAACCCCCCTGTTGCGCCAACTCCACTGGCTGCCGATTTGCTACCGGGCTCAATTCAAGGTGTTGGTATTGGCCTATAAAGCCCTAAACGGTTCCGGCCCAAGATACCTATCTGACCACATCTCGGCCTATGAACCCACCCGGACTTTGAGATCTTCCGGGGAAGCCCTGCTCTCGATCCCGCCAGCCTCTCAAGCACGGTTGGCGGGGACGAGAGATAGGTCCTTCTCGGTGGTGGCTCCTCGGCTGTGGAATGCCCTTCCTGTAGACGTTAGGCTGGCACCATCTCTCATGACATTCCGTAGAAAGCTGAAGACCTGGATGTTTGTGCAGGCGTTTGAGTAATTCAGTGCAATTCTGGTAATTTGAACATAGGAACGGAACAATGGACGACGAATTTGGATCACGCTTGGATGATGAGGCGATCGGGGATGGGATTTGTGATAACTGTGTATTGATGATTGCTTATTAGTTATTAAGGGAAATGTGTAATTTAACTGTTATTGTATATTAATTATTGCTGTTTTTATTGTCTTTGCTGTTTGGAAACCGCTGTGAGTCGCCCTCGGGCTTGAGATACAGCGGTATACAAGAATAGTAAATAAATAAATAAATAAACAACAAGTGGTCTGTAAGGGATTCAGATCCCATGAAAATCTAATTGGCTGTTGTCATTACAAAAAAACAATGGAAAGCATAGTGCAGTGCAAAAGGAATATGGTCGAAGTAATGCCTGGCAAACACAATTGCTGAAATACCAAACTCTTTTGCAATTGAAGTGTGCCTGCGTACAGGAAATGGGAAAGAGAACACGAAAGGAGGGTAATCTTCATTAAGGTTATAGTCTTGCAAATGGTACCACTGACATAAGTGGATTTAGAGAGAATGGCATTTTCCATTATAAGGCTAGGCAAGTTCAGCAGGGAGAACATTTTAGTTGGTGTTGTTAGGATAGCCCCGCTTCCAGGCACGCAATTTGGGCTGGATGGCAAGGGACCTCATTACCAAGACTCATTACATCATTACATTTTATTGCATTATCAGTTCCCTTAGCATACCACGGCGATACAAAAATAGAGTTTATTGCCGGCGTATATAGCAGCATGCTTCCTTCAGACCTTTTGGAAATTGTGGGCAAATATCTGCAATCCTCATGAGTTCTGCATATACTAGGATAACATAGCATACCATTTGGCTATCCTTAATAAGACAGCTGAAGCTGGGAGCCATTGGGGAGGGGTGAGATTATATTGGTAGATCTTAACAGTGAATAAGCAAGAATAACTTCTTCGATGCCCTAAAGCTGAAATGCATAACTTATCAGCTATTCCTAGAGCTGTCCAGGATATTAAAATGATACAGTTTTTATTGAGCTGTACTATTTCAGTCCTGCAGGCTGGGAAGGGGTTTTGTGTGCTTGAATTAGGGATGGTTGGAATTATGAAGTTCAGATTACTTCATTTTCTTATTGTTCTGAAGTTGTGTTGAAGTTGTGAAGTTGTGTTGCTCTATATAGTTTCCTCATTGAGGAGGCCATATGCCTCCCCAGCCTGGTCTTTAGCATGCTCTTCCAATTGTCCTGAGTATTATATATATGTGTGTGTATAAGACAGCTCTACATATATAGATATATGCATATAAAATCTCTCCCTCTGCCTGCTGAAACTGCCTCTTTTCAAAATGGTGGCCGCACAAACTGGGGCCATTAGCCAACCCCAGCCACTCCAAGATGGCGGCGACCACCAAAATGGCGGACGCGGCGGCTGCGCGAATACGCAGCGCCGCCATAGAGCAGCCCGTGCTGCCACCGCCGCCCCGAGAATCGGGTGATGAAGGGAGGGGGGAGAAATGGCAACCCCCTCCTACTGAACTTCAAAGAAGGCAGCAGCTAGCCTAAAATGGCAGCCATCGCCCGGCGGCGCCGCGAGCACTTTTTTTTAAAATATAAAAGCAGCCGCGCTGCCGAGCCGCCGACAGAGCCCAACAACTATTAAGGGAGGGAGGGGCGAGAGGCACCCCCCGAAGTGCTCTGGAAACAAAAAGGAGGGCCGAAGCCCGCCAAAAATGGCGCCCGCCGCTCAGCCCCGCCGCGAGCGCGCAGCGGAACAAAAAGGAGGGCCGAAGCCCGCCAAAATTGGCGCCCGCCGCTCAGCCCCGCCGCGAGCGCGCAGCGGAACAAAAAGGAGGGCCGAAGCCCGCCAAAATTGGCGCCCGCCGCTCAGCCCCGCCGCGAGCGCGCAGCGGAACAAAAAGGAGGGCCGAAGCCCGCCAAAATTGGCGCCCGCCGCTCAGCCCCGCCGCGAGCGCGCAGCGGAACAAAAAGGAGGGCCGAAGCCCGCCAAAATTGGCGCCCGCCGCTCAGCCCCGCCGCGAGCGCGCAGCGGAACAAAAAGGAGGGCCGAAGCCCGCCAAAATTGGCGCCCGCCGCTCAGCCCCGCCGCGAGCGCGCAGCGGAACAAAAAGGAGGGCCGAAGCCTGCCAAAATTGGCGCCCGCCGCTCAGCTCCGCCGCGAGCGCGCGGCGGAAGGCAGCACTGGCGCAGGAACCAAGCGCCGAGACGCTGCCGAAGCCGGCGATAAAGGTTCCGGTGGGGGAGGTGGGTAAGCACCCCACCTCCCCGGCCCGCCTGAAGACCGACCTGGGAGGTCAGCACAGCCACGTCCTCTCTTCAGGCAAGTCTTCAAAGACTGAGGGAGGAGGCTGGCTCGAGAGCTCAGCCAGCCCCCGCCCTCCTTCCAGGAGGTTCCATAGGAACCTCCCATTTCTCTCCCTTCAGGGGGAGGGGCAAATCGCTCCCCCCACCAACTTCGTTGGTGTGGAGAGTCCCTTTAGTCCTGCAGGCTGGGAAGGGGTTTTGTGTGCTTGAATTAGGGATGGTTGGAATTATAAAGTTCAGATTAGTTCATTTTCTTATTGTTCTGAAGTTGTGTTGCTTGCATCTCATTGGTGAATTAAAAAAAAAACCTTGACATGAACATCCATTTGTGTTTTTGTATATGTTTTTCAAAATGTATACATTTTGCAAACCACTTGCCAAAGGACTTCTTCAACCTCAGCAAGATGGAGTGGATGAGGGATTAGAGGACATCCAACCCCAAATTGGGAAACAAGTCATCCAGGAATACCTGGCCGCTCTAAATGAGTTCAAGTCCCCAGGGCCAGATCAACTACACCCAAGAGTATGGAGCTGTAGTTTAGGCCTGGGTAACAACGGAAAAATTTGTTTCTAAAATCGATTTGTTTTTTTGGGTTTTTTGCGTTTCAATATTTTAAAAAATTCTGAAATTTTCCTTTTAAAAAGTTTGATATTTACGAAATTTCATTAATATTAACGAATCAATAACAAATAAGAAACAATAACGAATCGATTCGTTAATGGCGGACGCGACCGCGCAATACGCTAAAAAACCTCCAAATGGGACAGGGGGAACTTCTGAAGCTTCCCTCTCCCTCTGTTGTTGACTGTTGGTGTGATATTATAATTTTTTTTCACTGATTAAACAAACAACAGCTATAAAACTTGCCCCAGACATGCGGAAATAATAACGAAACGATTTCGAAACGATTTCGAAACGAATACAAAACAAATACGAAGCAATTACGAAACGAATTGAAAAATTCGTTTCGTTTTTAAGATGCTCCTGAATGGTTCAATATCGCTTCGTTATAAAAAAATAACGAATTTTTAACGAATTGCGAAATTACGAAACGAAACCGCCCAGCCCTACTGAAGGAACTAAACATGCCCAGCTCCTTAAGCCGCTCCTCATAGGGCTTGTTCTCCAGACCCTTGATCATTTTAGTCGCCCTCCTCTGGACACATTCCAGCTTGTCAATATCTCTCTTGAATTGTGGTGCCCAGAATTGGACAAAATTTTCCAGATGTGGTCTAACCAAAACAGAATATTCATCAGTTACAAAAGTTAAAGAATTGTTGAACACCATAACACTATTTAAAAACACCATAAAACTATTTAAAAGCATAAACCACTACAAACAGCACAATGAAATAACAGATGGAACATCCAGCACATTGATTTATTCAGGATATATGTTTCTCAGTCTGTCCTCAAATCCTGTCAAAGCAATAAGATGTGTTGTTATTGTTGCTGCTGCTGCTGCTGTTGTTGTTGTTATCATCATTTTCCTGTGTCTGGAAATAGAGAAAGAAAGGTGCCTTGTGTAAGCTGTCTTAGTTTTTTTTGTCATGTCAGGAGCGATTTGAGAAACTGCAAGTCGCTTCTGGTGTGAGAGAATTGGCCGTCTGTAAGGATGTTGCCCAGGGGACGCCCAGATGTTTTGATGTTTTACCATCTTTGTGGGAGGCTTCTCTCATGTCCCCACATGAAGAGCTGGAGCTGATAGAGGGAGCTCATCCATGCTCTCCCCAGATTCGAACCTGTGACCTGTCGGTCTTCAGTCCTGCCGGCACAGGGGCTTAACCCATTGCGCCACTGGGGGCTCCTTAGCTGTCTTAGATAAGAAGCTAGGATCAGCTTCTGAGAAGGACTGTTCCCATGTTATCACCAAGTGTGCCTTTGAGGATGGTGAGACAGAGAAAGGCCTCCCAAAAGGTATCAAAACTTGGGGAATAGGATGTTCCTTCAGGATCTAGGATATAGAGGACTTTACCGGTCAAAATCAGAAATTTGAATTGTGCTCTGAAATGGGCCAGCAGATAGAGGAGCTAATGCATCCACATGGATTTTCTTGAGTATTTTGTGATTTTTGGAGGGATTTTTGTTTATTTTTTGAAGTCTTGTCCTTCTCCAGTTACAACTATCTTAAGGGATATCTCAGTCATGATGACAAATAGGACACATCTTGTTGAACATGGAAAAATAAAACTTTAGATACCTGTCCTGCTCATAATGTATTAGGCTTAGGTAACCACGGAAAAATTTGGTTCTAAACTCGTTCCGTTTTTAGGGGGCCCTTGCATTTCGTTTTTTTTAAAGAATTCCAAAATTTTACTTTAAAAAATTTCGAAATTTACGAAATTTCGTAAAATTACGAATCGATTCGTTAATGGCGGACGCGATTGCGCAATATGCTAAAAAAACCTCCAAATGGGACAGGGGGAACTTCTGAAGCTTCCCTCTCGCTCTGTTGTTGACTGTTGGTGTGATAAAAAACAACTATATTATATTATATTTATAATATTATTATATTATATTGTTGTATATTATATTATAATTATATTATATTATATTATTACATATTATATTATATTATGATAATATTATTATATTATATATATTATATTATATTATAATATACAATTATAATATAATATGATAATAATATAATAATATAATATATAATAATATAATATAATATAATATACAATACTATAATATAATAGTATTACAATAACATAATATAATATAATATAATATAATATTATATTATATTATATTATATTATATTATATTATATTATATTATATTATATACTAGCTGTACCTGGCAACGCATTCCTGTGGCATAGAGTGAGGGTATGAAAAATAAAGTAATGAGAAATTTTGGGCAAGAAGGATGCCAGGAGAAAGAGGAGGGAGGGGGGAATGTGGGATTTGCCAGCTGAAGGAAGGAAGGAAGGAAGGAAGGAAGGAAGGAAGGAAGGAAGGTAGCCCAGTGCAGCCCAGAGTGAGGCAAGAAGAAGCATGAGGAAAGAGGAGGGAAGCAGCAGAGCAAAGGGACCGGAAGTGGGGTAAATGCGAGATTGTAAAACTTCCACCAGACATACGAAAATATTTACGAAATAATTACGAAATAATTACGAAAATTGGAAAAATTGTTTCGATTTTTAATTACTCCTCACACTATTCCTGCATGGCTCAATATTGGATCGTAAGCTAATTTAAATACGAATTAAAAACGAATAACGAAATTAACGAACTGGATCGCCCAAGCCTACAAGTTATGTAATATTTCATCCAGATTTTTATTTTAAAAACGGACCAGAAGGATTTGCTTTTTTAAGCCATTGCCCACAAATGTCAGCTACATTATTAGTAGATAGATTTGTGCAGGTCTTAAGTTGATTCAGCCATGGATTCATTAGGTAGTCATGAAGTCAGAATTCCTCCGTCTCTCAATTGGTACATTGAGTTATAAGTAGAAATGGATACTAAATCCTTAAGCAGTTTCTCGAATGTGCAGTCATAAATATGTTCTGTCCAATTTACACATCAGCCTATGCTACTAAGTGCAATACATTGGAAATACATTAAACCAGCTATTTTTAAAAAAATATTAGATACACAGATTTATGGTTAAAATACATATTTTATTATATTTTTAGAAAATCCATATATGAAAACAAAAATGTCAACTATGGTTTGTCCAAAGACATAGCAAAAACAGCTTTCATTCTGGTTTTAGGAGATAGACAAGTAAAAAATATCCATAATAAGCAAAATATGGGAGTGCATTTACCAGTTAACACTTTACTGTGTACTTAAGCACGTGTAAAATGCACATTTATTTTCATTTCCATCCCTTTGCCTATACTTTTCCTAGTATATCCACATTTGTATGCATATGTTGAACTGTGGTGCTGGAGGAAAGTTCTGATAGTGCCTTGGACTGAGAGAAGAGCCAACCAGTCCATACTTCAGGTAATAAAGCCTGACTGCTCATTGGAGGGAAGGATCGTAGAGGCAAAGATGAAGGCTGATCTGGCCGGAGTGGTCCATGCCTTGGTCACCTCTAGACTGGATTACTGCAATGCGCTCTACGTAGGGCTGCCCTTGAAAACGGCTCGGAAATTCCAACTGGTCCAACGGGCAGCAGCCAGGATGTTAACTGGGGCTCACTACAGAGAGAGGTCAACCCTCCTGTTTAAGGAGCTCCACTGGCTGCCGTTTATTTTCTGAGCCCAATTTAAGGTGCAGGTGCTACCTACAAAGCCCTGAACGGTTTGGGACCACCCTACCTGCGTGACTGCATCTCCGTCTACGAGCCCACACGCTCACTCCGGTCATCTGGAGAGGCCCTGCTCATGATCCCTCCTGCGTCGCAAGCGCGCTTGGTGGGGACGCGAGACAGGGCCTTTTCCGTGGTGGCCCTCCCAAAAGATCTTAGACAGGCCCCTACATTGGCAGTCTTCAGAAAGAATTTGAAAACCTGGCTGTTCCAATGTGCCTTTTCAGATTAGGAACCTCAATACCAAGTCCCAGAAGCACTTTAGTAGAACCATGATCACTGCACACCGCACACTGCACTTATTTTATAATCCTACATTCCTCCCGCAATATCAGCACTTTTAATCCTGTACCCACTACTCTGGCTGGCCCAGTTTTAATAATTGTTTCGATGTATTGTTACTGTTACTGTGTACTCTGCTTAACTGTTTTTAATTTGCTTTAGGTATTGTATTGTTGTATTGTGTTCTAAGGGCTCGGCCTATGTGAGCCGCATCGAGTCCCTCGAGAGATGCTAGCGGGGTACAAATAAAGTAATAATAATAATAATAATAATAATAATAATAATAATAATAATGAAGTACTTTGGCCACATCATGAGAAGAAAAGAAAGCTTAGAGAAGGCAATTATCCTGGGGGAAATGGAAGGAAAAGGGAAGAGGGGCCGACCAAGGGCAAGATGGATGGATGGGATCCTTGAAGGACTGGATTGACCTTGAAGGAGCTGGGGGTGGTGACGGCCGACAGGGAGCTCTGGCATGGACTGGTCCTTACGGTCACAAAGAGTCGGAAACGACTGAACGAATGAACAACAACAAATGCATATGTTAGACTGACGACTGAATTTTAAAATTTGGGAAACACTGGGTTGTTGTAGGTTTTTTGTTCATTTTCATGGTTTCTTCCTTTCTATTGAAATTGTCCACATGCTTGTGGATTTCAATGGCTTCTCTGTGTAGTCTGACATGGTGGTTGTGAGAGTGGTCCAACCATGAAAATGAACAAATCTGGCTACCAGTATAAAAAAACTCAAAAATTACAACAGCAAAACAACAGAGGGAAACAAACAGGCACATAAAATCACTCTCAACAAAAGATTCCCCCCAGGCACTTCCAAGCCATTGAATGCTAATCAATGTGATCAGCTGAAACATTCACAGCTAGCCCCAGCAGACAAAAGTCCTTTGTCTCACCCTGGTCATTCCACAGATATATAAACCCATTTTTCCTACTTCCAACAGACCTCACTACCTCTGAGGATTGCTTGCCATAGATGCAGGCGAAACGTCAGGAGAAAAATTGCCTCCAGAACATGGCCATATAGCCCGGAAAAACCTACAACAACCCAGTGATTCCGGCCATGAAAGCCTTCGACAATACATTTGGGAAACACTGCAATCTGAAAAGTCTCGTTCGGAAAGTACAAATGAGGTCAGTTTGCTTCACAATGCAGACCACACAAAAATCACCCATAATGCAGGTAGGCCTCCATGATACAGGTTGCTAATTCAAGAAAGTGACTGAGAATCCTCAAACAAACTCCTGTGGCTTCTTCCTGCTTCAGCAAAAACAGGTTGGGTTGAGTCTAATTGCTCCAGATAGATCTTTTTCTTCACCGAAAGAGAGACTCCAGCTCATTTCACTATTCATGATGCACCCAAATGGATAAAAACAATCTTTATTCCTTCACTGCTTCCAGTTAAGCAGCTGAGCCATATCTATTGGATATGCATGATACTAATTTTTGTAACCTTGAAAGGGTGAGTTTCCAGCTGAGAGCAGCTTAGCATACACTTAGCACCTGCTGACTTCCCTGGAGGTTTTGTTCTTGTTTGGTCCCTCCATGACATCACCTGCCAAGGTGCCACATGGAACTAATGCTGAGTGTCAGGTCATCCAGCATTTGAACCATGTCGTCTCACATTAGCAAAGAGATTTATTAATTGGGCAACATCTACTCAGTGGCTGAACATGAGTCAAATAATATCTTTTCAGACAGGATCTATTTTATGTGCCAAAAGAACAACAAAGGATAACAAAACAAAGCGCACAGTGGTACACACTAGTGATGTTTCCCATGCTTTGTTCTTGGGTCATTGGGTACAGAGCCAGCTTATCATTGATGATGCCACCAAAAACTTTAAAGTGAGTTCACTTCAGTTGCGGGGAGAAATGCTACATTCATTAGAACAAAATCAGAGCTTGTTATGCATTGGGCAATTACAAACCACTTAAACCTGATGCAAATCAAATCTAAGATTATCCCTTAGCTTTAATCAAATCAAAGAGGTTTATAATTGCCCAATGCATAACAAGCTCTGACTTATAGCAGTTTTATCAACTCTCACACCAGTTCATTGGAGAAAAAAAAGTTAACAATAAGGTAAGAATGGGAAATAGTCATGCTAGATGAGCCTCCACCAAAACTAGCACACATACCGCCACTAAGCTATCTGTGTTGGATTTCACTCTTATTTCCTCACAGTATGATTGGGGATTATAAAAGTTCATTGTATATGGAAGGAAACAGCTCAAAGAAGGTTGGGTTAATATATAAGTCTTCTATATTTAACTAGCCATCACCTGCCATGCTTTGCTGTGGCCCAGTCTGGTGATTTGGAAAATAAAGTAATGAGAAAGTGTTGGTTTCTAATATATGTAATGTCTTGATGCTTGTGGGGAAACAGTTTTTCTTGTTGTTTCTTTGTCAGTGTTGGAGAGTGTCTGGTTTGCCAACTCTGGAATATGCAACATATCATAGTCCTTCTTTAAGGGTCTCTTTCAAATCTATGATACTGTCTCTGTGTGTGAATCATATCTATCTATCTATATTTATGACTGAATGGCTCTTTGTCAGGAGGGCTCTGATTA
>NW_026847993.1:15274848-15419848 GCF_025583915.1 Anolis sagrei ordinatus | reverse complement strand
AATCAAGGCTTTATGCCCTATTTTCATATGTTTATAGCAGAAGGTAACCAATTTATTACTGAAAATCATGCCACAAAAGTATTTGACTTTTCCCATCTGAGGCACACCTGGGCTCCTGATGGTCCCCCATCTCACAAACAAGGGACTCTCTTTCCCCCTCATGGATATTTCCCTTTATGGACCTTCCTATGAATAATATGAATTATGGACACTGGGGGAGGGTAGCTGGGTTTACTTTCTGTATTATGATTTCTATATTTTCATATTTTCTCCTGTATTTCTATATTTCCCTTCATGAATCTGACCTTGCCCTGACCCTTTTGCCCCCTTCCCCTCTCCTTGAGGGAAATGTATAAGGAAGTTGCCCTGTCTCTGAAAAAGCAATTAGCAATCATGAAAAACCCTTATTTTAGGACATTTCTTGCATGGAAAATAACAAAGGAATTGGGCCATCAAGAGGATTTTTACTTGGCAGACTTTTTAAATCTATAACAATGGGGGGGAAATGACCTTCGGAAAGCCCATTTTCCCCCAACCCGCTTTTCTTTCAAGCCTCTCCACTAAAGACATTCACCAAAGTCTTCCCCTTTGTGCCCTATCTGATCGCAAGAGGAAAACTCAGATTAAGTGATCAATGCTTATATCAGACCAATCTCAAGACAATAAAATTGGCTTTTCTGGCAGGCCGGTTCCGGACTCGTTAAGCCTCCAGGACATAAAACTCCATAATCCACTCAAGAATGCATTATATCCCTTTGTCCCACCTCCCTCCCCTCTGATTTGCTGGAGCGCCGAGGCAGCAGGAGCCTCCTGATTGGTTCAGATGCACCGTGGAAGCCCTGTGATTGGCCCAGGCACACGAAGGACAGCCAAGCCTCCTCCCAGCTGTTAGCGCGCCAGCCAATCACAATCGAGCTGGGCAGGGGGCAGGGGGCGGGAATTTTGAACCACACAACTCTGTATTTTCTATAAAAATGGCATTTATTTGTGTAACCACATGTTTAGCTTGGCGAATGATTGCCACTTTGCATCCTTTTCAGCTGAATCGCTAATAAACCTCGGTGGCACTTTCTTCATCCTTGGTGAGATTCTTTTTGGGAACTTAGGGAAAATAAATTGCTTAAAATTAGGCTTCTCTTTGCTCACCAATGTAGCAATCCCTCTTTGGTGGGGCCGCAGGGTCTCTCCTCCTAGAGTAGACCCTTCTAAAGTTCCTTTGACTTCAACTGCAGTCAGGTAATTTTAAATTTTGGATTTAATAGCGTGAAGGAAGCTTTTCCTAAATTGAAAATGTACTAATATGTTTAGAATCCTTCTATTCATTTGGCTAAGTGAGATTGTTGCCCCAAAGTCTTGACCCGATGACACCACTGAATGAACCCAGGCATAGCGAAGGTATTCCCAGTGGAAAAGCGGACGGAGTTTTTGAACATCTCAAAGAAAATATTGGGCACTTGCTCACTGCTACATCTAAAGTAGCCTTGAACCAAAAATATGCATAAAGTAGGTTAATAATGCATGAGGAGTAACTTCATGATTGTAGTTAAGTAGCATGACATTAAATATGTGCAGAAACTTTGTTAAAGAAATAGTGGTATGTAGCTTTTTTCATTTTGGCAGGTCTTTGGTATCAAAGAGTTCTTGAGCTTCTTTTCATATGAAGAGCACTGTTATGTGTTTTTAATGGATACTAATTTATTTTATTTATCTTAGTGTTTATTCTCTCTGACTCTTAAAGCATGCATATCTCTAGGGGGAAAGGAGCATGATACTTGAAATGCTCCACATTTGCATATGAGTGAATGTTGTTTTGTGTGAGCCAGGAAGAGCCTTGGATTTAAAATGTAAGCAAATCCATTCATCTAGCCAGGTTCTGAATAATGGATGTCATGGCATCCTCTGACATAGTCAAAGAAAAATGGAGACATGCTTGCTGAAATGCTTCCCACTCTTGAGAATAAATGTCCTTTGAATCTATATCTCCTCCCTCTTTCCCCTCAATTTCTTATCCCTAAGTTCAATCTTGTGTTTTTAACATATACCTCTTGGGTCTGGATTTTTTTGTGGGAGGGTGGAAGTGCATATTTTGTGTGCAGTTCTTGGAATTTTATAGGTAGCTTGAACATATAGAATTAATTGATTACATATTTAATGTTATTGTTTTTAGTTTATTATGTATTTATGATTTTATATTGTTACCACATTACCTGCTTTGTACTGGGTTATATGGCAGTGTGGACTTAGATACTTCTCTTCAACACAGATATTGTATTGTTATCGAGCTAAAATTTAGGGGTCTTTGCCAGGAGGCAGAGACCAATTAGACTAATCAAAGAGTTCTTTTTTCCCTGGCGAGACAGAGAAGCATCCCATATTTTTCCCTAATTTCCCAATGAAAAGTCTCACCAGTTGAAGAAAAGCCATCGAAGTTTAATGCGATTCAGCTGAAACCGGATGCAAAGCTGCAATCATTCGCCAGCAGAGCATGAGGAGATTACACCAATGCAGTCATATTTATAGTAAATTCAAATTTGCAGAGTTCAAACTCCCCGCCCCGGCTTCCCTGTTGTTCCCTGCTGTGATTGGGTAATGGGCGGACACCTGGGAGGCGGCCCTCCCGCCCCCGGCACCTCTGGACCAATCAGGAAGCTCCAGTGGTCCATAGGATCCAATGGGGAGACCTCTGCCAACTGGTGGCGACAGCCAATCAGGAGAGTTGGAGGCGGGATGATGGAACACAAAGGAATCTGGGAAGGAATCTTTAAACAAAGGAATGCCATGTGCTCTTGTGAGACAAAGGGCCCATACAGGGCTGCTTTGAGTGTTGTGAATCAACATGTGTCCTTCCTGGCTGTGAGACAGGGGAACAATGCCTGGGGTTAATGCTATCAATGGGAAGTAAACAAAAAGCAGAGGGGAAGGTTTCCCCTTATCTTACAGAAACTTTTGTCAAACAATTGTTTAGGCCAGGTGGTTCCCTTACATATTTCTTTGGAGGGAGAAGGGGCAAAGGGTCAGGAATACAAGGAAACATAAAAACCATATAGAAATTATACACAGGGAAATCATATGCAGCTATCTTCCCATCCAGGACCCCAGAGAGAGATTAATAATGCCAATTATAAAAAGCAGACGATATCAGGACATAGCATGAATTCATAAGTTGTCTTGAAGAAAGTTCATGGGTAGGGAGCGAGTCCTTGAAGAGAGTGAAGTCCAGGAATGTAGCAGAATTCAAAAAGCCACCAAAGGGAGTCTATGGAGTTCCACTGGGTCAAGACGCAAAGCCCTGCAGCGCTGGGATGGAAGCCGGTCCCATGGTCCTTAGAAAACTACAGCTCTCTCGAAAGAGAGGGAGAGACCCCAAGGTCTAGCCATTCCCAAAGTTTCATGGGGTTCTCATTGTTGTCTGATTTATTTGATTCCATTTTTTTTATTTTTGTCTTTTTTATTGTTTTATATTAAAAGCAATAAAACCAATACAAACCATTTCTCCTCATTGATGGTCAGCGTTTCGCAATCTCATAGTTCAAATTTCAATTCCACAATTGTCAGTCCTGTCAGTCCTATCCATCTGGTTGTCCATATCTAGTTGTCAGATTGCCCAAAGGCCTGGTCCCACAACCACGTCTTTACCTTCCTCCTGAAGGAGAGGAGGGATGTTGATGCCCTAATTTCCCCCGGGAGTGAGTTCCACAGGTGA
This sequence comes from Anolis sagrei ordinatus, assembly GCF_025583915.1. Lineage (NCBI taxonomy): Eukaryota > Metazoa > Chordata > Lepidosauria > Squamata > Anolidae > Anolis > Anolis sagrei. The sequence continues at coordinate 15,416,145 of NW_026847993.1, read as the reverse complement.
GGGGCCACCACTGAGAAGGCCCTGCTCCTCGTCCCCACCAACCTCACTTGTGATAGCGGTGGGGTCGAGAGCAGGGCCTCCCCAGATGATCTCAAATTCCGGGGTGGGACGTAGAGGGAGATACGTTCGGACAGATACACTGGACCGGAACCGTAAAGGGTTTTGTAGGTCAAAACCAGCACCTTGAATTGTGCTCGGAACTGAACCGGCAGCCAGTGGAGCTGACACAACAGGGGGGGTGGTGTGCTCCCTATATATCGCTCCGGTGAGCAATCTGGCTGCTGCTCGCTGGACCAGTTGAAGTTTCCGAACAGTCTTCAAAGGCAACCCCACGTAGAGTGCGTTGCAGTAGTCTATTCGGGATGTAACAAGAGCTTGGATCACTGTGGCCAGATCAGACTTCCCAAGGTACGGGTGCAACTGGTGCACAAGTTTTAGTTGTGCAAAAGCTCTCCCGGCCACCGCTGAAACCTGAAATTCCAGGCTCAGCGATGAGTCCAGGATCACTCCCAAGCTGCGAACCTGAGTCTTCAGGGGGAGTGTAACCCCGTCCAGCACAGGCTGTAACCCTATGCCCTGTTCGGCCTTGTGACTGACCAGTAGGACCTCTGTCTTGTCTGGATTCAATTTCAATTCGAGCAGGCATTTGCAAATACTGAGTAACGGACATAAGAACAGAACAACTACATGATGGGACTGGACATTGTTTAAATGAGAATTTATTGAATTATGTTTTATTACAGTTGTTATGATCTTATTGATGTTAACATTTTTATATTATAACTGTGTTTTGTTGCCTTGTAAACTGCCTCGAGTCACCAGAAGGCTGAGAGGGGCAGTATACAAACACAAATACAATAAATAAATAAATAAATATGTCCCCACCCCTATATGCCAAAAGAAGGCCGAAAACAACTTAATAGAGAAAAAGAATGCACTGAGCAAGAGAAGAAAAATATGGACCCATTTGTTCTAATTGAAATGGGTGAGAAGTTTGCCTTGTACTTTTGAGAAGTAACTGTTCAATAAGGACAATGGCTGTAGTGTATATTCCTAATGCTGTGGGATGGGGAGGAGGAGAACAAATATGAATCCCAGCAATGCCGCAAATGCATTTATTATTTATTTTTCTTTTCATCCATTTTTAATAACATGTCAAACGGAAGAGGGGAAATCAAAGGCTGCATTGGGGGTGGTTCAGTGTATTCTACTTTAACGTCCTTTGCCTACTGCTTGCTTACTGCTTTGTAACTCTTCAGTAAAGTAATTATTTATTCTGGGTTATACAAAGAAATCAAAAGAACAGGGGTGAGGGAAATCATATCCTGTGGTATGTTTAATATGCAGAAACATCTGGATTATGGACTACAGTTCTATCTTTCTTGATATCAATCTCTTCTGGAAAACTATGTGTGTGTGTAGGGGGAGAAGGGGAGAGAGAGATAACTGGCTAACTCAAAACATCATGTGGGAAGCAGTCTCCATACACAAATATATCTTGAAGGCAGAAGGCATATGTTCCATGCAGAAAGTTCTAAGTTTAGATCACAACTTCAGAATTGCACTTTTTTTTGGAAAAATCTGGGGAATTTTAGTCCAGTAAGACATGTGTTTGTAGCCTGTTCCTAGTGGGTAAGATGTAAGATGGTACCACCAAACATGCTAGGGAGCAGTTGACAGTCAAATGAGACAATATTGAGCTGCACATGGTGTTGTCGCCACTGGACCTGAAATAAAGTGCCTTTAAGAGAGGATGTATGGCTTGAATCCAGCGGGAAGCCAGAGGGCCCGAAAAGGAGCCTTTAGAGAAATTTCCCTCATTAAACAGTCTTTAAGAGGCTTGAGCTGAAATATAACAGTCCTTTACTGATGAACAAACAGGAATTGTAAAGCTTTCTTGGCAAAAAAACAGTTCTCTCAAACTTGTCACAGGGAACAGGCACTATCTTCAATAACTTTGTTCAAAGGAAAATTCCCCTTTCTAGCTCCTCCCAGGCTACTGTGAACCTAAACCTGACTGATCTGAATCCACTACCGGCTGAACTGCGTCTCAGAACCGAGCAGACGTACCAGCAGGCCTGTAGTCACTTAGCTGGAGATCTTGACGATTAGAGCTGTTATTCCCTCTGGAATTCCTCAGGGCTGTAAGGCTGTTTCCCCGGAACCTTTGGGAATCTTTAGAGGCTCTTAAGACTGTTCTCCCCCGGGAAGTCTTAAGGGACGAAGCCTTTGTACAGGAGGACGTCTGTATACATCCTCTGCATTGACTTCCTTTGCTGAGACTAACTGAAAAATGGCCCCTTCCCTCCAAAAAACCCAGAGAGGGGCGGGACCAGGGATCCTAACTATAATTGACAGGTGGCTTGCCCTATGAATGCAGCCAAAGGAAGCCACCTATCTGCAAAGTCCCTGCAACTTAGGACTATGAACAAACACTCAGTGCAAAACACAAAATTGGAGCCCCTGGAACAACACATGGTCTGACATGCTATAAAAACATGCATAGGGATGGAGAAATTCATACGGGCGGAATGCATGACTGCCCCCTACATCCCTGCTTTACCAATTATCTTTCCAATCTCTGGGTGCATTTGCAATGTAGATTTAATGCATTTTATTTATTTATTTATTTATTTATTTATTTATTTATTTACTGTATTTGTATACCTCCTTTCTCAGCCAATCGGCGACTCAAGGCGGTTTCCAACAAAACAGTATACATAATATCATAATACATGAAAACAGGATAAAACACAACAAAGGCAATAAAAAATCATTCTTTCTTTTTTAATCCTTTTTCAAGAAATTTTCTCCATACATCAAAAAAATCACTTTGTTTCCATATACCTTTTTTAACTTTTAATATACATGCCAACTTATCATTTATTGCCCATTTCCATACTTTTTGACACTACTTTAACTGTCCTGGCTGAATGTTATGGAATCCCTGGAATTGCAATTTAGTTAGACTCCAGTTTTAATTTACAGAGAAGGCTAAAGATCTTGTAAAACTATGCCCATGATTCCATAGATTTCAGTTGTGGTACTTAAAAGGATGTCAAAAACCCATAATTCTATAGTCTAGATGCCCCCTAAGGATGGTTCTACACTGACAATTGAAGTGGAGCAGTGGGTTAAACCCCTGTGCCGGCAGGACTGAAGGTTGCAGGTTCAAATCCGGGGAGAAGCGGATGAGCTCCCTCTATCAGCTCCAGCTCCTCATGCGGGACATGAGAGAAGCCTCCCACAAGAAGCCTCCCACAATTCAAAGTGCTGGTTTTGACCTACAAAACCCTATACGGTTCCGGCCCAGTGTATCTGTCCGAACGCATCTCCCTCTATGTCCCGCCTCGGAGTCTGAGATCCTCTGGGGAGGCCCTGCTCTTGGCCCTGCCTCTGTCACAAGTCAGTGGTGGCTCCTCACCTATGGAATTCACTCTCCGGGGAAATTAGATCAGCAACATCCCTCCTTTCCTTCAGAAAGAAATTAAAAACATGGATGTGGGACCAGGCTTTTGGGCAATCTGGCAGATGAATAAAGGACTGTGACGACGGATAGGAATAGACAATGTGCAACGAAGTATGGACTCTGAGTTGGCGAACGCTGTGCTTGAGATTGGCTACTGGCTGTGAGGTATATTGTTTTAATTGTTAACCATTTAATTCCTGTTTTTATATGTTATTGTATTTGTGTAGGCACGAAATGGTGCCATTTTGTAAGCCGCCCTGAGTCCCCCCTCGGGGGTTGAGAAGGGCAGGGTAGAAGTATTCGAAATATTCGAAATAAATATCCCAGCTAGTCTCTTCCAGTAAGCAGCACAATGAAGCAAGAAAAGCAGCAAAGACATGATTTAAGATACAGATGGCCAAGTTATTTTAGAATAGTTTGATCATCTCTATAGGCTGGGCTTCTATTATGTTTTCAAAGGACTTGGTCATTCAATGGGGCTCAAACAGCTCTTTGTATTCATGCAGCACACCAATCCAAATAACCATTTGAAACATTTAGATTGTGCACTCTGGGAACAAAATATAATTTATTCTAGTACTTTAAGAGTCACAATCTAATCATTACCTTGATGAGACCAGTAGCTTTGAAAAAGAAAAGAAATATTGAATGAGACACAATAAAGTTCTATCTTGCAATTATTACAGGTACAATCGACCAGGGTTGCAAAGGTCTCCAGATGACTGACTGTTCATAAACCAATGCCCTTTAATTTCTTTTTTGTTGTTAATAGAATTTGTCATTTAATCATTTAAAAAATATTTATTGGAATTAAATTGCTTCTCCCCCTTTCCAATCTTACCATCCTTTTTCTTTAAAAAATTGAAAACCTCGTTTAAATTTATTTGCTATGCCATTCAAACATGGATTTCAAAATGTAATGGAGCAAAAAAGAAAGACCGATGGCATCAATGAAGTTATTAATTTGCTAACCAAAAGATTCATTTGCCTGATTTGCACAGAATTCTTTGCAGCTAAGTTCATCTCTGATCTCCATTAAAGAATGAGGCGCCAACTAAATAAGGGTCCCACATCAAGATCCCCAACACAGATTGGAAAAGACATCTTCATTACCGATGTGGAGATTAATCTGCAAAATCATTTGCCCCTGCAAATAGATAAAAAGGTTTTGCACTCTTATGAGGTCAGAAAACAAACTCTGAGAAGTTAACATTATCGGACTATAACCAATATGGGCTGGCAAAATATTCTAAACATTTTATTTCCTCCTATTTATTTATTGTGTCAGAAGCAAATTGAGAATACAGCTATAATGTATTAAAAACTACAGACAAAATTAAAAGCTTGGCATTATGCTAAATTTCCTTTGACCAGAAAATGATCACTTCAACTGCCTCTGGTGTTGCTGTAAGAAGATCCTCCATTGTACATATGGGAGAGCTCAGACTAAGGAGCTCCTGTGGCGCAATGGATTAAACCAGTGGTCTCCAGATGTTTTGGCCTACAACTCTTAGAAATCTAGCTGTTGTAGTTCAGCATGTTGATAACGTTGCTACTACTGGTAGGAGGGAGAAGAGGAGCAGCAGCAAAAGCGGATTAGAGAAATAATCATGGCCCCGAGTGATTCTGAAACCTTTGAGGGCTTCTCCGACTGTGAAATGGGGGATGGGGAGGAAGGCAGGGGAGTCAAACGGGCTATTGCAAACAAGTGTCTGATGAGGAAATTCAAAGGAAGCATATCCATGATACACTTAACGCTCCTACAGAGGACGAGGACTTCATGGGCTTTGAAGGGAGTGATGGGTCTGGGAGTGACATGGGGGAGGAGGATGGGCTTGATTGGACCCGTGTTCAGGAGATTAGGGATATCTGTACCCAACCCACCTCTAGCGATGACTTCGAGGGGTTCAAAGAGGAATGGCAACCGGGCAGCACTTGGCAAGATCTAAGTCTTGACAGACGCTGGCAGAGGTGGAGGGATGGGCGCTCGGGTTCAGCTGCAGGGGATGGGGCAGCTGAGAGCGATGATGAAAGGGTGGGGAGCACCTCATCTTCTGATGACGAACTTTAGGATAAAAGTGGGTTCTGTTTCAATGTACCTTTGCAGAAGGCAAAGTGTCTCTTTTGGGGTGTGAATCTTTGTTACTGCCACAATTTTCAAGTTTGGGTCCTTGGACTACAGATTCCTGTGTTCCTGTGTTTACTTCTTGTGATTCCGTGAACAACAACTTCTACTCTACTGCTTTGATTCCGGACCGTTTTGGACAACGCGTTTTTGCCTCTTGGACTTCGTCAACTTGCTTGCATCGTGCTATGACTTCGGACCGTTTTTGGACTGTGTTTTTGCCTTTTTCTACTGTGTTTTTGTACCTCCTGTGAACTGTGTGAGTTTAAAGCGGATTGCTGAATACCTTAGTTAAACCGGATTATACGCTAGGATAATCCAGGTTATATGTCAGTTGCTTATTTCACCTTGTTTTTGATATCAACTCTTTATTTGAACTTGAGACACTGAAGTGAGTGTTTCAAAGACTATTTTGTGAACAATAAAATTGTGTCTGGACTTTGCATCTTGTGTTTGGCTTCTTTAAGGCTTCTGGGTCTTGACACTAGCCTACAACTCCCAGCCAGTTTACCAGCTGTTAGGATTTCTGGGAGTTGAAGGCCAAAACATCTGGGAACCCACAGGTCGAGAACCCCTGAGTTAACCCCTCGTGCCAGCTGACTGAAAGGTTCGTGGTTCAAATCTAGGGAGGGGTGTGAACTCTTGTCTATCAGCTCCAGCTTCCCATGCGGACACATGAGACAAGCCTCCCACAGGATGGTAAAACATCTGAGTGTCCATTGGGCAACATCCTTGCAGATGTTCCATTCTCTCACACCGGAATTGACTTGCAGTTTCTCAAGTTGCTCCTAACACGAGAAAAAAAAAGCTCAGACTTCATTGTAGTAAGTGATCTGGTTTGCTTTTCTCCATTCTTGCATGTTGTGGACTCCATAGCCCCATTTCTTAAGATTAGCTCTGCAACTCCTGGTGCCAGAGCAGACTGTTCAGCACCTTCCAAGTCTTCCAATCCTCCTCCTATGATTAGTAAATAAATAAACAGCAGCATAAATTTAAGATTCCTCGGCTATCTAATAACATTGATCTTTATCTTGTGGATTATAGTGTGCAATCAGATCTCGTTCTGTTATCTTCGATGGGTCACACAATTAAGGACAAAAGCACTTTGCAGGAAAAGTTTTTTTAAAAAAAACAACAACTACAATTGGCATGTAAGAAGATGTGTGTTCTGTGTCTGGAAAAATATATGGCAATTCATCAGTGAATTACACCTTGAGTAAAACCATATGAATTAGTTTCAACTAGATTAGGCTCATGGATTCAGTGAATAGGAAAGAACAAGAGATTCAAAGGCTTTACTGTTGTTGTTATGTCCTTTCAAGGCATTTCCAATTTATGACAACCCAAGATTTATTATTTTTTTTTGTCAAAAGCATTGCATAAATTAATAAGTATAAAACTAATAAAATAAAGGAAGAGCAAGCAGCTAATTAGTTTTAGACCAAAAAACTGGCAACGGCACCCACACTGTCTGTAGCTTTAAACAGTTCTTCCTCTGCTCATGAGGCAGGGCATTGTGGGCGAGCGTACAAGTGCTAAGTTGTTTGTTCTTCTCCACAGTCGCACAAGGTGGAGGGTTCTTCTAGGTAGTGCCATTTTTCCAGGTTGTCTTTTGATCTGCCCACTCCACTTCCAAGTTGCCCTTTCTTGGTTTAATCCTGGAGGAACACCCTGATCCATCCAGTTGGTATTGCCTGATTTTGCTGCCCAGAGGGATATTCTTGATGTTGCTGGAGGAACATTTAGAGGAGTGGTGGTTCTCATGAAACTTTTCCTTGATTTAAGTCTACTGGGAGGAGGGTGATAGCTACAGTGCATTGAGAAGGGGGTTTTGTTGTTGTTGTTCATTCGTTCAGTTGTCTCCGACTCTCCGTGACCTCATGGACCAGCTCACGCCAGAGCTCCCTGTAGGCCGTCACCACCCCCAGCTCCTTCAAGGTCAGTCCAGTCACTTCAAGGATGCCATCCATCCATCTTGCCCTTGGTCGGCCCCTCTTCCTTTTACCTTCCACTTTCCCCAGCATAATTGTCTTCTAAGCTTTCCTTTCTTCTCATGATGTGGCCAAAGTACTTCATCTTGGCCTCTACTATCCTTCCCTCCAATGAGCAGTCGGGCTTTATTTCCTGGAGGATGGACTGGTTGGATCTTCTCGCAGTCCAAGGCACTCTCAGAACTTTCCTCCAACACCACAGCTCAAAAGCATCGATCTTCTTTCGCTCAGCCTTCCCTAAGGTCCAGCTCTCACATCCGTAGATTACTACAGGGAATACCATGGCTTTGACTAGGCGGATCTTTGTTGCCAGTCTGATGTCTCTACTCTTCACTATTTTATCGAGACTGGACATTGCTCTCCTCCCAAGAAGTAAGCGTCTTCTGATTTCCTGGCCACAGTCTGCATCTGCAGTAATCTTTGCACCTAGAAATACAAAGTCTGTCACTGCCTCCACGTTTTCTCCATCAATTTGACAGTTATCAATCAGTCCGGTTGCCAGAATCTTGGGTTTTTTTATGTTCAACTGCAACCCATCTTTTGCGCTTTCTTCTTTCACCTTGATTAGAAGGCTCCTCAGCTCCTCCTCGCTTTCGGCCATCAGAGTGGTGTCATCTGCATATCTGAGGTTGTTAATGTTTCTTCCAGCAATTTTCACCCTAGCTTTGCATTCCTCAAGCCCCGCACATCGCATGATGTGTTCTGCATACAAGTTAAAAAGGTTGGGTGAGAGAATGCAGCCTTGCCGTATGCCTTTCCCAATCTTGAACCAGTCTGTTGTTCCGTGGTCAGTTCTGACTGTTGCTACTTGGTCCTTGTACAGATTCCTCAGGAGAGAGACAAGGTGGCTTGGTATGCCCATCCCACCAAGAACTTGCCACAATTTATTATGATCCACACAGTCAAAGGCTTTAGAATAGTCAATGAAGCAGAAGTAGATGTAGAAGTAGAAGTAGGGGTTACCCTTGCCTTTTTCTGCAACTAAATCTGTGACTTTCCCAGGTCATTCAAGGTGCATCTAAATTGTAGAATTAAAGCAATTTGACACCACTTTAACAATGGCTCAGTGCTATGAAATCATGGATATTATAGTTTTACAGGGTCGATAGTAGTCTATCAAATTTTTCGGATGCCTTGTGAAAGCATAACTCTGTGGCTGAAATAAACTTTTCTGATTTTCTCAACTAAAATAGAGCTACTTAATTAAGTGTTGAATGGTGAGTATTGAGCAAATAAATGCCTAAACTCTATAATTTAGACAAATTAGAGAGAGAGTAAAAGAGAGAAAAATGGATGAGAAATTTGTTCTGACTTTACCTTTAAATGTCAAAATATTTTCATATTTATTTCTTTGTTTATTTTCTTGCTTGTTTTATAACGTGCTTTTCTCTCCTAAGGAGCCCATACTCAATTTGTACTTTCTGAGGGTAATACATTGAATGGATGCAACTACAGGTTTCCATGCATTGTAATAAATGCCAAGAAGAAATATGCTTACAAAAATAAGATAAGATAATGATTGTATCTTTGATATTTGTACACAGAAATGTGTATTTGAAAAAATGGACATTATTACCTGCTTCAATCAAAATATTAAAAAACTAGCTGTCCCCTGCCAGGCATTGCTGTGGCCCAGTCTGGTGATCTGGAAAATAAAGTAATGAGAAAGTGTTGGTTTCTAATATATGTAATTCCTTTATGCTTTGGGTAAACAGTTTCTTGTTAGGTTCTTGTGGGTTTTTTCGGGCTATAGAGCCATGTTCTAGAGGCATTTCTCCTGACGTTTCGCCTGCATCTATGGCAAGCATCCTCAGAGGTTGAGAAGGTCTGTTGGAAGTAGGAAAAATGGGCTTATATATCTGTGGAATGGCTGGGGTGGGGCAAGGAGCTCTTCCCTGCTGCAGTTAGGTGTGAATGTTTAGCTGATCACCTTCATTAGCATTTGAAGGCCTGCCTGAGTCTGGGAAAATCTGTTGCTGGGAGGTGTTAATCTGTGCCTGCTTGTTTCCTCTCTGTTGTTTTGCTGTTATAATTTTAGAGTTTTTTAATACTGGTAGCCAGATTTTGTTCATTTTCATGGTCTCTTCCTTTCTGTTGAAATTGTCCACATGCTTGTGGATTTCAATGGCTTCTCTGTGTAGTCTGACATGGTGGTTGTTGGTGTGGTCCAGCATTTCTGTGTTCTCAAATAATATGCTGTGTCCAGGTTGGTTCATCAGGTGCTCTGCTATGGCTGATTTCTCTGGTTGGAGTAGTTTGCAGTGCCTTTCATGTTCCTTGATGCGTGTCTGAGTAATCCTGCGTTTGGTGGTCCCTATGTAGACTTGTCCACAGCTGCATGGTATACGGTAGACTCCTGCAGAGGTGAGAGGATCCCTCTTGTCCTTTGCTGAATGTAGCATTTGTTGGATTTTCTTGGTGGGTTTGTAGATTGTTTGTTTGTTGTAACAGACCTCACTACCTCGGAGGATGCTTGCCATAGATGCAGGCGAAACGTCAGGAGAAATGCCTCTAGAACATGGCCATATAGCCCGAAAAACCCACAAGAACTGAGTGATTCCAGCCATGAAAGCCTTCGACAATACGCTGCTACAGTGTTTCTTGTTGTTTCTTTGTCAGTGTTGATGTGGAGAGTGTCTGGTTTGCCTACTCTGGAATATGCAACATATCATAGTCCTTCTTTAAGGGTCTCTTTCAAATCTATGATACTATATCTCTCTGTGTGTGTGAGAATCACATCTATATTTATGACTGGATGGCTCTTTGTCAGGAGGGCTCTCATTACATTTTCTTGCCCTGGTGAAGAGAGTTGGACTGGGTGGCCTTAAGTATTTTCTGTTGGTCATGGGGGTTCTGCATGGGAAGTTTGCCCCATTTCTGTCATTTGTGGGTTTCAGAATGCTCTTTAATTGTAGTGAACTATAAATCCCAGTAACTACAAATCCCAAATGTCAAGGTCTATTTCCTCCAAACTCCATCTGTGTTCATATTTGGGCATATGGAATATTTGTCAAGTTTGGTCCAGATCCATCATTGTTTGAGTCCACAGTGCTCTCTGGATGTAGGTGAACTACAACTCCCAAACTCAAGGTCAATGCCCACCAAACCCTTCCAGTGTGTTCTGTTGGTCATGGAAGTCCTGTATGCCATGTTTGGTTCAATTCCATCATTGGTGGAGTTCAGAATGCTCTTTGATTGTAGGTGAACTATAAATCCCAGTAAGTACAAATCCCAAATGTCAAGGTCTATTTCCTCCAAACTCCATCTGTGTTCATATTTGGGCATATGGAATATTTGTGCCAAGTTTGGTCCAGATCCATCATTGTTTGAGTCCACAGTGCTCTCTGGATGTAGGTGAACTACAACTCCCAAACTCAAGGTCAATGCCCACCAAACCCTTCCAGTGTGTTCTGTTGGTCATGGAAGTCCTGTATGCCATGTTTGGTTCAATTCCATCATTGGTGGAGTTCAGAATGCTCTTTGATTGTAGGTGAACTATAAATCCCAGCAACTACAACTCCCAAATGTCAAGGTATATTTAAGAAATGCATATACATATATTTTTCTAAATATTCATGTCATGTAGAGATTTGCGTTGTGCATTAAAATGAAATTAAAAAGAATTGAGCATAACATCATCCCATGCCCTTTGTAAATGTATAGATTTAGTGATGCTTGGTTACAATGAAAAGCACATTTGTTGGAATAAAAATGTAATGCATGTTCCTTTCCCCCCCTATCTTTTTGGCCTTGATATCTTTGAAATTAATCATGAAAGCACTAAGCAGCCCAATTCATTAAAAGTGTGCTTCCTTTCAGCCTTTAAAATCATAATTACTCTGAACAGCTTTATCAAATGGCAAAACTTAAAAATAAGTCCAAGTTCAAATAAATTCAAACAAATCAAAATCCATTTAGGCTGCAATATTCCAGGACTAGGCTCTGTTAGGAAAGGTACAGTATTAGGGATTTTATTTATCGTGTCAGGAGCAAACCAAAACAGTTGTATTGCATTACAGTATTAGGGATGAAAGGAATATTCAATTTTTGTTTTTAGTCCTAAATTGATATCTTTATGTTGACTTCTTGTTGTTGTTCATTCGTTCAGTCGTCTCCGACTCTTCGTGACCTCATGGACCAGCCCACGCCAGAGCTCCCTGTCGGCCGTCACCACCCCCAGCTCCTTCAAGGTCAGTCCAGTCACTTCAAGGATGCCATCCATCCATCTTGCCCTTGGTCGGCCCCTCTTCCTTTTACCTTCCCCTTTCCCCAGCATAATTGTCTTCTCTAGGCTTTGCTGTCTCCTCATGATGTGGCCAAAGTACTTCAACTTTGTCTCTAGTATCCTTCCCTCCAATGAGCAGCCGGGCTTTATTTCCTGGAGGATGGACTGGTTGGATCTTCTCGCAGTCCAAGGCACTCTCAGCACTTTCCTCCAACACCACAGTTCAAAAGCATCTATCTTCCTTCGCTCAGCCTTCCCTATGGTCCAGCTCTCACATTCGTAGGTGACTACAGGGAATACCATGGCTTTGACTACGCGGATCTTCTTTGCCAGTGTGATGTCTCTACTCTTTACTATTTTATCGAGATTGGACATTGCTCTCCTCCCAAGAAGTAAGCGTCTTCTGATTTCCTGGCCACAGTCTGCATCTGCTCCTCAGCTGCTCCTCAGCTCCTCCTCGCTTTCGGCCATCAGAGTGGTGTCATCTGCACTTGACTTAGTATTCAACAATTGATTGGATGTGTCTACTCTAAATGGGGAAATCCTTTCCTCCAGTGAGCAGTCGGGCTTTCTTTCCTGGAGTATGGACTAGTTTGACCTTCTTGCAGCCCAAAACACTCTCAGAATTTTCTTCCAACAACACAGTTCAAAAGCATCTCTCTTCCTTCACTCAGCCTTCCTTATGGTCCAGCTCTCGCATCCATAGATTACTACAGGGAACACCATTACTTTAACTATGCGTGTTCTGTCGCCGCTGGAGCTGAAATGAGGTGTTTTTAAGAGAGGATATTAGGCTTGCATCCAGCGGGAAGCCAGGGGCCCTGAAAAGAAGCCTTTAGGAGAATTTCCCTTATTAAGCAGTCTTTATGAGGCTTGAGCTTAAATATAACAGTTCTTTATTAATGAACAAACAGGAATTGTAAGCCTTCTTAACAGACTATTAGCTCTTGCAATCTTGTTTACAGGAAACAGGCACTATCTTCAGTAACTTTGTTAAAAGGAAAATTCCCCCTTTTAGCTCCTCCCAGGCTGCTGTGAACCTAAACCTGACTGATTTGAATCCACTACCGGCTGAACTGCGTCTCAGAACCGAGCAGACGTACCAGCAGGCCTGTAGTCACTTAGCTGGAGATGAGCAGAGCTGTTATTCCCTCCGGAAGTCCTCAGGGCTGTAAAGCTGTTTCCCTGGAACCTTTGGGAATCTGTAGAGGCTCTTAAAACTGTTCTCCCCCGGAAAGTCTTAAGAGACGAAGCCTTTGCACAGGAGGACGTTTGTGTACATCCTCTGCATTGACTTCCTTTTTGAGACTGACTGAAAAATGGCCCCTTCCCTCCAAAAAACCCAGAGAGGGGCGGGACCAGGGAACCTAACTGTTATTGACAGGTGGCTTGTCCTATGAATGCAAATTATAACAGGAAGCCACCCTACTGCAAAATTCCAAGCCTGGGATTGCAAACCAACATTTAATTCAAAGAAATAAAATTGGAGCTCCTGGAACAGCTGTTCCAGAACAATGCAGATCTTCATTGCCAGTGTGATGTCTCTACTCTTCACTGTTTTATCGAGATTGATCATTGTTCTCCTCCCAAGACCCCAGAATATTCCAAATTCTTCCATCTTGTATGCAGCCCCATTGGGTAAGGGGTATCTCTTGAAAATCCCAAAAGATCCTATGGAGCCTTTCCCCTAAATCTTTGCACTAATCCTTTGTTGCATGCACTTTATAACAAAATGCAACTTGATCATACATCTAGTGTGCATATTTGCCTTACATTAATAATATGAAGGCATTATGACATGGGAATGGGATTAACAAGAAAATGAACACTGATTTATTTTTCACTTTTTGCACAGGTACGCATTCCCAATGCAATTTCTTACTCTGAGGCAAGGATTATAATTCTATTCCTGTTCACAGATAGCACCAGACCCACTAAATTCAGGAAAACACATGATAAGCAGATCAGATACAAGTTTATGTAGATTTTGCATACCAGTTTTTAACAGAGTTGTGCTTTTATGTATTCTCTATTTCCTAGGAATTTCTCTAGATAGGAGGGGTTCGCAACTATACTGACATAAAAAATCCTAGAGTATGCAATTGTTCTGCATATTGATATTAATGTGGAGTAAAAGAGAAAGGGCAAGTGAATTACATTAAATGAGGCAAATAAGATTTTCCAATGTGTTGTAATTTTGAGCTTAATTTTCACTCTTCATGCCCCTTAGACAAAGCCGAGGTGCTGTGCTAAGGATTTGGGGAAGTTCAGCCAAATCTTCATGGCTGATGAACCATGCTTTCTGGAATTTATAAATGAGCCACACACACTCTCTCTGTGTGTAAGCTTGCTGATGTCAGTTATCTTGGACCGAGTGCTTTATAGCTTACTTAGCCGAACATGGCTTCCCTGCCTGTTAAAATGTCATATGGATAAAAGAGTCGGCTGACAGCTCCAACAAGATTATCGCTACTGAATAAAATTGTATTCTTGGTATTTGTGTGGTCTAAAAAAAGTCTGATTTGCTTTGTCTTTTGGCTTTGAGTGTATAATATGTATACATTAATCCAGTAAATAAATTTGAGCAGACAAATAGGATGGTGCTTTTTTTCTTTGCTTTATATTGAAATGTAGATGTTAGATCATAACTTCCTCATCATTAGCTATGCTGACTTCAGCTGATGGGAGTTGCAGTACAATAACAGCTAGGAAGTTCTGACACAAATGGACACCACATTAAATACAGCATGCCCAGGACAATATTATACCATGTCCATGCATTAATTTTTCCCCCAACTCATGTTAATCAGGGTTTAGCCCAACAAAACCAAAATTACATCCAGGAATTTTGGAAGGTGTAATACATCTGAACCAGACCATTAGTTTGCTATCTCATTAATATTCCTACAGGCCCAGTGGTGCATTGCTATTCTTTCATCCCCTTGAAATAACATCTACATAGGTTAGCTCATGAGTAGGCCAATAATTGGCAAACACACATTTTGCTGTCTCAAATATTTTATCTGTTTCTGGTGTATTTGATCTGCTGATTTCAAAATGGTACCAATTTCCTCCTACCAGCACTTGGTTCTGAGATACAGAACATGTGCCATATACCAGCGATTCATCACTCACCCAAAGAAAATCAGGATTAGATTAGATTACTGCAACGCACTCTACGTGGGGTTGCCTTTGAAGACTGTTCAGAAACTCCAACTAGTCCAGCGAGAGGCAGCCAGATTGCTCACCGGAGCGTCATACAGGGAGCATACCACCCCCCTGTTGTGTCAGCTCCACTGGCTGCCGATCCAGTTCCGAGCACAATTCAAAGTGCTGGTCTTTGACCTACAAAACCCTATACGGTTCCGGCCCAGTGTATCTGTCCGAACGCATCTCCCTCTACGTCCCACCTTGAAGTCTAAGATCTTATGGGGAGGCCCTGCTCATGACACCGCCACTATCACAAGTGAGGTTGGCGGGGATGAGGAGCAGGGCCTTCTCAGTGGTGGCCCCTCACCTGTGGAATTCACTCCCCGGGGAAATTAGATCAGCGACATCCCTCCTTGCCTTCAGGAAAAAACTGAAAACATGGATTTGGGACCAGGCATTCGGACAATCTGGCAGATAAAGAAAGGACCTTGACGATGGACCGGAATTGACTATGTGGAATGGAATGATGGAACTCTGAAAGATGAACGCTGACTATGAGATTAATTTTATTGATTGTGTTATATACCGACTATTTTAACTGTGATAAGTGTTTTTAACTGCTGTTTTGTACGTTTGTGTATTTTGTGTGCAGGCATCGAATTGTGCCTTTTTGTAAGCCGCCCTGAGTCCCCCCTTGGGGGTTGAGAAGGGCGGGGTAGAAGTACTCAAAATAAATAAATAAAATAAATATACCAGTCTTCATCACTCACCCAAAGAAAATCAGGATAAATATATTTTTAAAATGGAAAACGATATTTAATAATCTAGAACCGACGTGGTCTATCCAATGTGATTTTCTGAATCAGCATCCAAATAAACCCCAGGAACAGACCTAAAAACCAAGATACACATTTTTTTAATTGGGCTATGTAAAAAATTGATAGTTTCTAAAATTGGTGAGAGAAACTTGTGGTGCTCCTCATATTGTTGGACCACAACTTTGCCAGCAAAGCAAAAGTTAATGGTGGTTGTTGTCCCTAAGCTTTGGAAGTTAGATCTTGACCATTCATACTTGAAAGTACTATGACACAAATTTTCAAAATATAAATAGATTATTGGCTTTCATTATTTGTACACTGACATAGAAGTCAGCCAAAGTCATTTTAGCATGCCAGGCAATGACTAATGATTCCCACCCCCCAACCACCACCACCCTTTTCTAATTTAGTCTTCCTTTAAAATATGCTTCAGCCTGTCATCTATACAAATTTCCAATATAAATAATCAACACAAACCGATTAGTCTTCTAGTCTTCATTACACAAAGGTGCCCGAGAAAATAATCAATAAGGTTATTTTAAACAAACATCTAATCATTTGCAAATTTCCGTATTCAGCTTCCTGTTCCTTTACTCCTGGTGGAGAGTTCGCTAGAGCAGTAATTCCCTACCTTTAAGAGATGACTAAGGCAAAAAGCTGGAAGCAGAAGTAATGCCTTTTCTTACTTACGTAGAACCCACTCTTACTTATTGATAGGTACTCATGGGATTTTTCAATGTTTGCCCCCACAACTCCTCAGCAAACTTCATATTTTTATTTATCGTGTCATCCGCAACCAAAACATTGTATTACATTTCTAACAGAACAAAACAAACAGATTAAAAAAACAACACAAATTTTGCAACAGGTTTTAATTTATTTTTTCCTTCCTTACTGTGCAGGTACAGCTGTACCAGGAGCTCCAATTTTGTTTGCTTTGCAATGAATGCTTGTTTGTAGTCCTAAGTTTCAGGGCTCTGCAGATAGGTGGCTTCTTTTGGCTGCAATTATTGGGCAAGCCACCTGTCAATTATAGTTAGGTTCCCTGGTCCTGCCCCCTTTTTGGGTTTTGAAGGGAATAAGAACCATTTTGAGTTCAGTCCACACAGAGAAGCCTTCCATGCAGGACATAATACCAAGATCTCCCGTAGAAAGCTTCGTCTTCTATGGCTTGGCCAGAGAGATATACAGCCCACGGCTTGGCTGGGAGATATAAAGCCTTACAGCTCCTTTGCTGAGGGAATCCGGTCTCACAGCACTTCAGCCAGCCATCACTGAAACCTGAGTTCTTTTCCCTTGGAAGTCTACGAAGCTCTGCTTGGTAAGGGTCACTCGTGGAAGCCAGAAGCAGTTGGTACCGGGTGTAGAGGCTCCACGCCAAAAGAGGCAAAGACAGACTGCCCAGATGAGAAATTAAGGATTTCCCCATTAGTTGAAATTCAGTTGTGAAGATAGTGCCTGTTCCCAGTGGACAAGATCAAGAGAGCCAATAGACTATTAAGAAAGCCTTAAATACCTGTTTGTTTTCAATAATAAAGAACTTTGTTAAACCTTTGAGCAATCTAAAGACTCTGTTTAAGGAAATCCAAATGCCTTTAATCTGAGGCAGCCCCGGCATCCCGTTGGGCACACAGAAGTTATGTCCTGTCTACAGTCTTATGTACAGGCCCAGCGTGCGACAGCACACTTACTCTCCAGTAAACCAACATAATTTTTTGTGGCAACCTAAACAATAATGGTAGCCATCCCCAATGGGTGCCCTTACATAAACAACTTCACTTCTTTCCACAAAAGGATTGAAAACAGGAAGCTTTCTTTCTTTCAATGCTGCTTCCCCTCACAGTTTCCTTGTGATAGTTTTAAAGAAGCAGCTCTACAGGAATGCAACACTGAAAAAGCTCATTGTTCCACCAAATAGACACTTTTTGCTACTTGCTGAGACTTCATATGCCGCCCCCTCCACCCCCAACCTTAACAGGATGAAGCATTATGGCCTCAGGTAAAAACAAACAAACACTCTTTAATGAACAGACATCCTCCCATTAATGCCAACTGCTTTAGAAAAGACCTAATGTGAAGCAAAACCTCTCTGCTTTCAATTCTTGTCCGTGTGTGTTTTTTCTTCTTCTTTTTTTTTTTACATTGTTTGCATCTTGTAAAAGAGTACATTACACAAATTGCCTCAGGCTTTTGTTGTTGGAAAGATTTTATAGCTCTTAACACAGACAATATGCTGCCGAAAGGTCCTCTAGCTGCTTAGTCTAGAGTGAAATATAACCTGGAAATATGTGCAGAGTTTACAAGTGCTTGAGAAATCCGTAATTATGCATTCTTGAACATTTTGTTACCTGGGGACATTTTTACTATCCACCCTTCCCTACTTATTTCAAGTGTTTTTATAGCAACAAAGTTCATGAAACTGCAGATAAGGTAGTGTCAGCACATTTTGTTGCTCACTAGAATTTCACAGTTTGCAACTTAGCTTGCAAAAAAATAGGGAAAAATATAAGTGTTGTCTAGGCTGAATCTTAGCATAGCACGTTTCAAACCAAGTAATGTTTTATTTTTTGGTTTACTTCCCAAAAGTCATGCATGGTTATTTTTAGTGTACACTCAGCAAACAGAAAGAATGTTTGAAGGCATCCAAAATAGAAGCACAGGTACATTTATTTCTTCAATATTTCTGAGGAATACTCTTCTTTGATGTACTTTGTTTTACACCGCAATATTAGAAGGGTTCTGGTTTGTTCCAAACTTTTCTACACACAAAAAAAAAAGCCGTGAAGCTATAAATAAAATGCAAACATTTACAAAAGCCTCTCTGAAAATTTTAAAACAACAGTTACTTTGCTAATTTTCTTCATGATAGATCTCTGCCTCCTAAATTTAATTTAATATATTGTATATAGTGCAGGCTATAGTGAAGAATAGAGACATCACACTGGCAATGAAGATCCGCATAGTCAAAGCAATTCACCATAGTCACCTATGGATGAGAAAGCTGGACCATAAGGAAGGCTGAGCAAAGGAAGATTTTGAATTGTGGTGTTGGAGGAAAGTTCTGAGAGTGCCTTGGACTGTGAGAAGATCCAACCAGTCCATATTTCAGGAAATAAAGCCCGACTGCTCATTGGAGGGAAGGATATTAGAGGCAAAGATGAAGTACTTTGGCCACATCATGAGAAGACAAGAAATCTTGGAGAAGATAATGATGCTCGGAAAATGGAAGGAAAAAGAAGAAGACAATCATCATCATCATATAATAACTTATTAATCGCCCTCCATCCGAGAATGCTCTAGGCAATTTACAGCTAAATTATAAAAGATAAAATACATACATACAAAAATTAAAAATTAACAGAGATTGAATGCTCTAGTGAAAAGCCAGGTCTTAAGTGCGAGAGTAAAAGGCCCTAAGTCACGCATGGCTCTCATGTAGGGCGGCAAGGAATTCCACAAGGCAGGGGCAGAAATAGAAAAAGCCCTGCGTCTGGTCCTTTCCAAGTGCACTTCTCTAGGACCCGGTATATGGAGTAAGTCACGTTGGGCTGGTCGTTGCAACCTCCGATGATGGGAGAAGGAGAGGCGGTCCCTAAGGTACGATGGACCCTGGCCGTAAAGAGTTTTAAAGGTCAGAACTAGCATCTTATACAGGCCACGGTACTCAGTTGGAAGCCAATGTAAATGTTACAGCACTGGTGTTATATGGCATTTCATGAGCGTTCTTGTGAGTAGCCTGGCTGCCGCATTCTGAACAATACGAAGCTTTCGGGTCGTAGACATAGGAAGGCCCACATACCGAGCATTGCAATAGTCCAGCCTAGATGTGACTGTGGCATGGATGACAGTTGCCAGAGCCTCATCAGATAAGTAGGGTGCCAGTTACCTCGCTTGTCGTAGATGGGAAAAGGCCTGTTTTCTGGGAGCAGTGACCTGAGCTTCCATTTTCAGCTGTGAATCCAGGATGACACCTAAGCTCTTAACAGTGGTCGATGGAGATAGGGCTTTGTTAGGCTTTGCCAAAATTGCTTAATGGTTCTGGAGGGAGGGAGGGGCACCTTCCATTAATGAAGCAAATGAAGCGATTCGTATTTCCTGATATTTCCGATCTTTTTTTCATTAAAATTTTGGAAATCATTTCAAAATCTAATTGCCAGCACCCCCTACATCCGAAACGAGTTTTGAACCTTTTTATATGGCTTGGGATCATATATATATCACTATACCGTCACGCCTGGGGCTATAGGTCTTAGAGAAAGAGGCATGGGCGTGACATCTTTCCCCAGGGGAATGCTTCTTGCCCTCCTTTAGGGAAACTGGAACTCCCAAGGACCAGAACACAACAGATAACTCAAAATGGTGTTTATTGTTGACAATGAGTTCTCTTTCTGAGGCACAAACTTGATGTTTCAACAGGGAAAAATACTTTACAAACGTTAAAGTCCAGGGTCCTAGGAGTTATAAGCTGAGAAGTTTTTCCTGTTCCCTCTCTCTCAATGGTTGGTTGTGAATGCCGGAGCAAACCACAACTCCAGTTCAGTGGCCTATGTTGAAGGACAAGACCTTCCTATGGTGCCAAAAACCGGCATGAAGGTGCCTGAGACTTCCCAATTCCATTCAGGGTGGTCTGAACATAAAGAATAAGTCTCAGGGGTAAAAACTAGGCTTGGGCGGTTTCGTTTGTTAATTTCGTAATTCGTTATTAATTCGTATTTAAATTAGCTTACGATCCAATATTGAGCCATGCAGGAATAGTGTGAGGAGTAAATTAGATTCGAAACAATTTTTTCAATTTATTTTGTAATTATTTCGTAATTATTTCGTAATTATTTCGTAATTATTTTTGCATGTCTGGTGCAAGTTTTATAGTTTTGTTTGTTTTATCACACCAACAGTCAACAACAGAGGGAGAGGGAAGCTTCAGAAGTTCCCCCTGTCCCATTTGGAGGTTTTTTTAGCATATTGCGCAATCGCGTCCGCCATTAACGAATCGATTCGTAATTATACGAAATTTTGTATATTTCAAAATTTTTAAAAGGAAAATTTCGGAATTATTTTAAAAAAAACGAAACGCAAGGGTCCCCTAAAAACAAAACGAGTTTAGAACCAATCCGTGGTTACCCAAGCCTAGTAAAAACCTAAGAGTTGGTGGTAAAAAATGCCTTGACCAGGGGCTTTGGGCCAAGCTTTGCACACGTCCATCCAATGAGTCTTTTTCTGAGGTAAAAAAAAGTGAGAGAGATACCTTTCCTTTCTCCCTTGGAAGGGGCGGAGCCTAAACAAATGAACTGGGGAAACAAGCCAATTGGTGCACAACAACAATAAATTGACAGCTATAATAACCAATGAAATTTAACTATACATATACAAGGTAGACAGGAATAAAATGACAGTTTAAATCCTGCAACTAACAGTACTACATATATGTGGTGCCACACGCGCCATCACACTCACCACCCACATAGAACATTTCACAAAAAATCAATATGGGCACACGTGAACCTGTCTCCTACTGGTTGTCCCATAGGGCTGGGTAACCATGGAAAAATTTGTTTCTAAACTCGATTCATTTCCAGGGGGCGCTAGCGTTTCCAAATTCTAAATACTTCTGAAATTTTGAGATTTCAAAATTTCGTTATTTACGAAATTTCGTTAATTTCGAATCGATTTGTTAATGGCGGACGCGATTGCGCAATATGCTAAAAAACCCTCCAAATGGGACAGGGGGAACTTCTGAAGCTTCCCTCTCCCTCTGTTGTTGACTGTTGGTGTGATAATTTATTTTTTATCACTGATAAAACAAACAACAACTATAAAACTTGCACCAGACATACGGAAATAATTACGAAACAATTACGAAACAATTTCGAAACAATTTTGAACCAATTACGAAACAATACGAAATAAATTGGAAAAAAAATGTTTCGATTTTTAATTACTCCTCACAGTAGTCCTGCATGGCTCAATATTGGATCATAAGCTAATTTAAATACGAATTAATAACGAATTACGAAATTAACGAATGAAACCGCCCAAGCCTAATAATAACCAATGAAATTTAACTATACATATACAAGGCAGACAGGAATAAAATGACAGTTTAAATCCTGCAACTAACAGTTCTACATATGTGTGGCGCCACACGCGCCATCACACTCACCACCCACATAGAACATTTCACAAAAAAATCAATATGGGCACATGTGAACCTGTCTCCTACTGGTTGTCCCAATCGAATAGGATTAACACAAGGGTTGATTCACCATTCAAAATTTGAATCAATGGATTTATTCAAGACTAACTAATAAGATATCCTACATGTGAAATCAGGCCTTATACATGAACCAAAAATATGTCTCATTCCACAAGCAGCAGACTCCTTCCTTACAGCTGCAGAAATGGTAATCTTTCTTGAAGACCAATATGACAAATTGGTTATAGCTTTCCAGAGCTGCATTGAAATCATTCTTAATCCTGAATGATGTTAGTCCAATTTGCCCCTTGTGCCTGAAGGAAAGAGTAGGACAATATTGCAGTGTGGTATCATCTGTGTCTTGCCGACAAGATGTTGCAGAATGAGAAAGGATATCTGTAAAACCAGTTTAGTGATGCGGGAATCATTACAAATCAGGAAAGAAAAGCTTCGAGGACAGGCTGTAAGTAAGTAAGGTGGCCAGGAATCTGCATAGAAATAAAACAGTTCCCCCCTGGTGATGAGAAATGAGTATGGATTTTACCTTGCAGCCACAATGAATCACATATTCCTACATACAGAGTACATGGGACTTAATTTACTTCAACTATCCTTTAACATGCTTTTAATTCAAGCCATCCAATTTGCAGCTCCGGATCTATCAGAATATTCATGTGTCGCAGTTGGCTCCCTGATTATCTATTCTTCTAGTTTAAATTATAATGTCTCTTGATGAGTTCAGCATTCTCCTGTACTGTACATCTCATTCATTAACTCTGGACAAGAAATTGTATTTTGGAAGTAACTTGAAATTGAAAAATGGGGAAAGGGCATTTTGTGACTGATGAGGAAAATTGGAAAACAGATTGTGGAGCAATCAACACTGCAAGACAGCCTTTTATTAGTGATGTGTATGCACTCAGAATGGAAAGAACGTTTAAAGGGATAGAAGGGGGAAAGCCAACAAGCCTAGGTTTTTTGGAGAGTCAGAAAATCCTGATGCAGGAAATCTAGACAGGTGAGATTCTTCACAGTTGAAGACTTATTCTGTACAAACAATGCATATTGGGTTTTGTGCAGAAAACAGGTTTTCAGCCAGATAATATTTTATTTATTTATTTATTTAAATAATTATACTCCATCCTTCTCGACCTCTGAGGAGGGACTCAGAACAACTTCCAAACAGGCAACAATTCAATGTCAACATAGTAAAAACACATAATAAAAAGGCACGGATACAATCATGTCGGATAACTCGTTGCTCATAATAATTTTGTTAAAAGTACCTTTTTGAAGCAATATCAAGGTTTTTTTTAAAAAAAACGGAAGTCCCTTTGTCCTTCCAAAGCTTTTTCTGCCATTTTTGTTACAACTAAGGAAGTGAGTCGGAAATGATTCAGCCTTTCCCCACTTCTGGTCCCTGACCTCAGCTCAAACCAGAGAAGCCAGTTTTAAACCAGAAATAAAAGGAATTTTCTGACCTAGGCTCAAGCCAGAGAAGCCAGTTTTAAACCAGAGAAGGAAGGAATTTCCTGGCCTCGGCTCAAGCCAGAGAAGCCAGTTTTAAACCAGAGAAGGAAGGAATTTCCTCTGCTTGCTTTTCCCTGCTTCTGGTCCCTGACCTCAGCTCAAGCCAGAGAAGCCACTTTTAAACCAGAAAAGGAAGGAATTTTCTAGCCTCAGCTCAAGCCAGAGAAACCAGTTTTAAAGCTAGAGAAGCCAGTTTTAAACCAGAGAAGGAAGGAATTTCCTGGCCTTGGCCCAAGCCAGATAAAACAGTTTTAAACCAGAGAAGGAAGGAATTTCCTGGCCTTGACTCAAGCCAGAGAAGTCAGTTTTAAAGCCACAGAAGCCAGTTTTAAACCAAAGAAGGAAGGAATTTCCTAGCCTCAACTCAAGCCAGAGAAGCCAGTTTTAAACCAGAGAAAGAAGGAATTTCCTGGCCTTGACTTAAACCAGAGAAGCCAGTCTTAAACCAGAGAAGGAAGGAATTTCCTCTGCTTGCTTTTCCCCATTTCTGGAGTAAAACAACTACTTTCAAAGTAAAGACCACCCAACAAAATAGGAAACGACACTTTCAAACCATTAACAAAAGAATTCGGAAGTCTCAGAAATTTTGAAAAGTTTTGAATTTTTTTCCTGTGAAAATCGGAATTGACTTTAGAATCGAATCACCAGCACCCCCTACATCTGAAACGAGATTTGAACCATTTTTTATCAACCAGGCCTAATAATAAATACATCCATATACATTAAAATAGTTAAAATATATGTTAGAACCAGTTTGTCAGATTAAAATCGCCATATTAAAATTGTCGTCCTACTCAGTCCAAGTACGGTCCAATAAAATCTTGTCTTCCCCGGTAAAACAAACTATTCTGTGAATGCTTGATCCCATAACCAGGATTTAAGTTTCTTCCAGAAGGTCAGAAGGTTGGGGACTGATCTCACTAGGGAGGGAATTCTTCAGCCAAGGGGCCATCACGGAGAAGGCCCTGTCTCTCATCCCCAAACCGAACTACGATGGTGGTGGGACTGAGAGCAGGGCCTCCCCGGATGATTTTAAGGTCCTAGATGGTTCATAGAGGGAGACGCGCTTGGACAGATAAACTGGGTTGGAGCCGTTTAAGGCTTTATAGGTTAACAACATTTCCTATACAGCAGAATTGCTTACTGTACAAAAAATCACAAATGGTTTGAGACTTATTCAATGCACAAAATAAACACACACACACACACACACATGGATTTCAGCACAGAAAGTAACACTCTTCTGTGGAGAAAATATTGTTTTCTGGCTAGAAACCGTTGAATCATCCAATGAAATTCAAGAGTAACAACAAGCCTTCTTAATATGCATAAGCTGAACTGATGACACTACATGCAATACATTTGCTTATGACATCAGCTGGGCTTCAGCAACGGGGTTTTTGAAAAAAATAGTTGCATATTGAACTTCTCTATTTCACAGCCTTTTCCTGTGCTGTCCACTCTACCATTTTACGGAGACAATAAATATTGTAACTTAGTTTTATGTACTATTTTTATAGCATTGTGGAAATTTACCCAGCCTTGCCTAGGTTGATGATGGGAATGTTGTTGTGAATTTTATGTGTTCATTATATTGCATGCCACTGTGTTTTATGCACCTGATGGAAGAAATTGTCATCTTCTTTATGCTGGTCTATGTCTAATAAATTATTGAACTGAATTGATGTTGAGGATTTTGCTTGTTTTTTTAATGAAATATAGTTTCAGTCCTTGAAAGCTATTTTGTAATAAGTTTTTTTTTAAAAAAATTCCAAAGACAGCAATTCCATTGGGGGGCAGGAGAGAGAAACTCCAGTAAATTTTAGAGTTGTGCGCAGATCTGTTTCCCTTTGTTACATCCCTTCTTTCATCACTTTCATTACCTTTGGGAGCATGGAAAGCCTCCTCCCGATAGGAAAATCCCACTTGCTTTTGTTGATTTTGTCGGTTTCCTATTGGGAGGAGGCTTCCCTTTACCCGAAACCTTTTGGTGGTTGGATAGGTTACAATGCATCAAATTGGTATTTGGTATTTGGTGTTAGAGAACTCTTCAGCATTTGCAGTTGATCAAGTTTTTTTCAATTATAGTCCTGAAGTCCGTTTGTGGGATTAACATAACTCAAAAACCACTGGGCGAATTGCCACCAAATTTGGCCACAAGACACCTACTAACCCAAGGTGGTCTACAGTGGTCCACGCTCTTGTTACATCCCGAATAGACTACTGCAACGCACTCTATGTGGGGTTGCCCAGGAAGACTGTTCGGAAACTTCAATTGGTCCAGCGAGCGGCAGCCAGATTGCTCACATACAGAGAGCACACCACCCCCCTGCTGTGTCAGCTCCACTGGCTGCCGGTTCAGTTCCGAGCACAATTCAAGGTGCTGGTTTTGACCTACAAAACCCTTTATGGTTCCGGTCCAGTGTATCTGTCCGAACGTATCTCCCTCTACTTCCCACCCCGGAATTTGAGATCATCTGGGGAGGCCCTGCTCTCAACACCACCGCTATCACAAGTGAGGTTGGTGGGGATGAGGAGCAGGGCCTTCTCAGTGGTGGCCCCTCACCTGTGGAACTCACTCCCGGGGGAAATTAGGGCATCAACATCCCTCCTCTCCTTCAGGAGGAAGGTAAAAACGTGGTTGTGGGACCAGGCCTTTGGGCAATCTGACAACTAGATAAGGACAATCAGATGGATAGGACTGACAGGACTGACAATTGTGGAATTGGAATTTGAACTATGAGGTTGCGAATGCTGACCGTCAATGAGGATAAATGGTTTGTATTAGTTTTATTGGTTTTATTGGTTTTATGGTTGAAATGCAAGAATTGTTGTTTTCTGTTAACTGATGTTATTTGTCTTATTGCTGTTATGTGATGCGGGCATCGAATTGTGCCTTGCTTTTGTAAGCCGCCCTGAGTCCCCTTCGGGGTGAGAAGGGCGGGGTAGAAGTAACCGAAATAAATAAATAAATAAATAAATAAATAAATAAATAAATAAGGAGTGACCATCACTCAAAAAATGGATTTCATCATTTCGGAGTTGTAGTTGCTCGGATTTATAGTTTACTTATAATCAAAGAGCATTCTGAACTTCACCAACGATGGAATTGAACCAAACAGGACTCACATGACTAACAAAAAACACTAGAAGGGTTTGGTGGGTATTGACCTTGAGTTTGGGAGTTGTAGTTCACCTACATCCAGAGAGCACTGTGGACACAAACAATGATGTATCTGGACCAAATTTGGTTCAAATATTCCATATGCCCAAATATGAACACAGATGGAGTTTGGGGAAAATAGACCTTGGCATTTGGGAGTTGTAGTTACTGGGATTTATAGTTCACCTACAATCAAAGAGCATGCTGAACCCCACCAACGACAGAATTGGGGCAAACTTCCACACAGAACCTCCATACTTAAGGCCATCCAGTCCAATTCCCTTCACCAGGGCAAGAAAACATAATCAAAGCCCTCCTGACAAATAGCCATTAAGCCATAGATATAGATAGATAGATAAATATGATTCACACACACAGAGAGATATAGTATCCTAGATGTGAAAGGGACCCCTAAAGAAGGACAATTATATGTTGCATGTTCCAGAGTGGGCAAACCAGACAATTCCCACATCAACACTGACAAAGAAACAGCAAGAAATACTGTTTATCCACACTCATAAAGAAATTACATATATTAGAAACCAACACTTTCTAATTACTTTATTTTCCAGATCACCAGACTGGGCCACAGCAACGCATGACAGGGAACAGCTAGTACGGAAATAAACTTACACACATCTTCTGTTGCAAAATACAGTACGACCCCTTTATTCATAGGGGACATGGCCATAAAGCCCAAAAAAATCTACAACAACCCAATGATTCCGGCCATGAAAGCCTTTCACAGTACATTAAACAGTGCATTGCTATCTAGAAAATGATGTTTTGGTGCTTAATTTGTAAAATCGTAACGTGATTTGATGTTTAATAGGCTTTTCCTTAATCCCTCCTTATTATCCAACATTTTCACTTATGCAACTTTCTGCCGGCCTGCTTATGTTGGATAAGCGAGACTCTACCATAGTTATGTTTGTTTGGGGTTAAGAAAGAAGGACATTATGAAATTTCATCCAATAGGAGGTGGCAATTTATTTTTTAAAGTATATAACATCACTAGCTGTCCCCTGCCACGCGTTGCTGTGGCCCAGTCTGGTGATCTGGAAAATAAAGTAATGAGAAAGTGTTGGTTTCTAATATATGTAATTCCTTTATGCTTGTGAGTAAACAGTATTTCTTGTTGTTTCTTTGTCAGTGTTGACATGGAGAGTGTCTGGTTTGCCTACTCTGGAATATGCAACATATCATAGTCCTTCTTTAAGGGTCTCTTTCAAATCTATGATACTATATCTGTGTGAGAGAGAATCATATCTATCTATCTATATTTATGACTGGATGGCTCTTTGTCAGGAGGGCTCTGATTACATTTTCTTGCCCTGGTGAAGAGAGTTGGACTGGATGGCCTTAAGTATTTTCTGTTGGTCATGGGAGTTCTGTGTGGGAAGTTTGCCCCATTTCTGTCGTTTGTGAGTTTCAGAATGCTCTTTAATTGTAGTGAACTATAAATCCCAGTAACTACAAATCCCAAATGTCAAGGTCTATTTCCTCCAAACTCCATCTGTGTTCATATTTGGGCATATGGAATATTTTGTGTCAAGTTTGGTCCAGATCCATCATTGTTTGAGTCCACAGTGCTCTCTGGATGTAGGTGAACTACAACTCCCAAACTCAAGGTCAATGCCCACCAAACCCTTCCAGTGTGTTCTGTTGGTCATGGAAGTCCTGTATGCCATGTTTGGTTGAATTCCATCATTGGTGGAGTTCAGAATGCTCTTTGATTGTAGGTGAACTATAAATCCCAGTAAGTACAAATCCCAAATGTCAAGGTCTATTTCCTCCAAACTCCATCTGTGTTCATATTTGGGCATATGGAATATTCGTGCCTAGTTTGGTCCAGATCCATCATTGTTTGAATCCTCAGTGCTCTCTGGATGTAGGTGAATTACAACTCCCAAACTCAAGGTCAATGCCCACCAAACCCTTCCAGTGTGTTCTGTTGGTCATGGAAGTCCTGCAGGCCATGTTTGGTTGAATTCCATCATTGGTGGAGTTCAGAAAGCTCTTTGATTGTAGGTGAACTATACAACTACAACTCCCAAATGTCAAGGTCTATTTCCCTTAAACTCCATCTGTCCACCAAACCCTTCCAGTTTTTTCTGTTGGTCATGGGAGCCCTGTGTGCTAAGTTTGGCCCAATTCCATCATTGGTGGAGTTCAGAATGCTCTTTGATTTTAGATAAACTATAAATCCCAGCAACAACAATTCCCAAATGACAAAATCATTTTTTTTTAGTGGAGGACATAAATTGGACTGTTAGGTGTCTTGTGTCCAAATCTGGTGTCAATTTCCCCATTGGTTTCTGAGTTCTGATGGTAGCACGAACGAACATTACATTTTTATTTATATAGATGATAAATTTGAAGTTATCACAAAGTTTTTCACCTTGACTCCCTTTATCTTTCTCACCTCTGCTTTTTCTTGATTGAGTTTTTTCCAAACATTGTTAGGGTTTTGTCTCCTGGTCTTCCAAAGTTATATCTTCAGTTTGTATGCAGCTATAACTATGAAATAACATTGAAATTTTATCTCTCACGTTGTTCCGTGGTTCAATAGACTTAATGTCCGATGTAATTATTGTTCAGACAGCCACTGGCTGTGTCTTTGATAGGATTATGCATGTAAGAAAATCTTAAAACCATGGAGTTAAAAGGGACTACAAGTTCTGTGTAGCCCCTTCGATACAAGAATACACAATTAAAGCACTCCTGAGAGATGATAATCCAAATTCTCTTTAAAAGACTTAACATAAGGGAAGTCCTTCGCTCTCCATGTTCAACAGCTCTTATACAACTTCATCCCATTGGCAAATTTTTCCATCGTAGAACACTTTTCTGATGCAGCCAGCATTCAGCCTGCCAGATTTGAACAGGGCCCGGTCCTGTTCAACATCTTTATTAATGACTTAGATGAAGGGTTAGAAGGCAGGATCATCAAGTTTGCAGACGACACCAAATTGGGAGGGATAGCCAATACTCCAGAGGACAGGAGCAGGATTCAAAACGATCTTGACAGATTAGAGAGATGGGCCAAAACTAACAAAATGAAATTCAACAGGGACAAATGCAAGATACTCCACTTAGGCAGAAAAAATGAAATGCAAAGATACAGAATGGGGGACGCCTGGCTTGAGAGCAGTATGTGTGAAAAAGATCTTGGAGTCCTCGTGGACAACAAGTTAAACATGAGCCAACAATGTGATGTGGCAGCAAAAAAAGCCAATGGGATTTTGGCCTGCATCAAGAGGAGCATAGGAGATGGTGGAGGCTCCTTCTTTGGAAGCTTTTAAACAGGGGCTGGATAGCCATCTGTCAGGGGTGATTTGAATGCAATATTCCTGCTTCTTGGCAGGGGGTTGGACTGGATGGCCCATGAGGTCTCTTCCAACTCTTTGATTCAATGATTCTATGATTCTATGATTCTATCTAGGGAAGTCATGCTACCCCTCTATTCCGCTTTGGTTAGACCACACCTGGAATATTGTGTCCAATTCTGGGCACCACAATTCAAGAGAGATATTGACAAGCTGGAATGTGTCCAGAGGAGGGTGACTAAAATTATCAAGGGTCTGGAGAACAAGCCCTATGAGGAGCGGCTTAAGGAGCTGGGCATGTTTAGCCTGAAGAAGAGAAGGCTGAGAGGAGATATGATAGCCATGTATAAATATGTGAGAGGAAGCCACAGGGAGGAGGGACAAGCTTGTTTTCTGCTTCCTTGG
Source organism: Anolis sagrei ordinatus (assembly GCF_025583915.1). Classification (NCBI taxonomy): domain Eukaryota; kingdom Metazoa; phylum Chordata; class Lepidosauria; order Squamata; family Anolidae; genus Anolis; species Anolis sagrei. The sequence continues at coordinate 15,385,747 of NW_026847993.1, read as the reverse complement.
AGACTAGGACACGGAACAATGGCTTCAAACTACAAGAGAGGAGATTCCATCTGAACATGAGGAAGAACTTCCTGACTGAGAGCTGTTCAGCAGTGGAACTCTCTGCCCGGAGTGTGGTGGAGGCTCCTTCTTTGGAAGCTTTTAAACAGAGGCTGGATGGCCATCTGTCAGGGGTGATTTGAATGCAATATTCCTGCTTCTTGGCAGGAGGGTGGACTGAATGGCCCATGAGGTCTCTTCCAACTCTTTGATTCTATGATTCTATGATCTCATCACACGATACACAGCTACTTCCAGCAAGGCTCCATGCTGCCTATGTCTGCAAAGTGTTCTATGATGTGGAACTCTGAATATGAGAGAGTACCTGTGTTCAGACAGAAAATGCTGGAGACAACTCAGAAATGTAGGCTTTCTGGCATGTGATGTGCAAGCGGATTATGTGGGGTGCTGGGCGATGGATCCACTCCACTACCCCATGATTTGCCCTGCTATCCTACAGTTTCCCCTCTGTCCTCTTTATCAAGGACCTCCATAGTCATAGTGATGAAGTCCGTAGTCAAGATAGTCTTCCTAAAATTTTCTCTTACTATCTGCTGAACTTCAGAGACTGAAGGAGCAAAGTACATTAGGCTACTTTAAAAGAAATAAATAATCCAGATCACTGGAAATAATAATTCCACTGCATTTTTAACCATTCCAGATGTATTTGAAATATTATCTTCAGTCCTGCCACTTCACTTAAGAAGAGAATTGCCAAACTTGATCACATCCATATACATTTGATCCACATGTTGAAAGGAGTGGAAATCAAGTCCTATGAGGAACACTTCAAAGAGTGATGTATTTAGCCTATAAAGAAAAAGATTAAGGGGAGACATTGCAGCAGTCTCTCCTTGTGAAGAGCTGTCACATTGAAAATGAAGCAGACTTGTTATCTGTTGCTTCAGAGTGCAAGGCTAAAACAGATTTTGGTTAGACATTAGGGAAAGATCCTTTTAAAGTATGGATAGCGTGTCTCTGCAATTCTATGCAGATTATTCGAGTAGGGCAGGTTTGTGTGTAATTCAACCCTGTTTCCTGCCTTGGGAGTTCAGGTGTTTTTCTCTCAACAACCCTACAGATTCAGACATGAGTGATCTATCTTACCACTCATTTATAGTTTGAACTTGACCATGGCACAGGAGGAAAAGCAGTGAACTGTATGCCAGAAAAAAAGAGTGGCCCCATCTTAATGGAGCCCAGTACAATTAAGTTGTCCACATGGTTAGCCTGTTATCTCCAGAATATAATTTGACTGCTGGTTTTATGTTGGGTTTGGTATGATATTTAAGAGGAGCCCCAATCCAATCCAATCCAATAAGTTATTGCCATATACAGGGTGAGGCAGCATAACTGTGCTGACACATGCTGGGCCTATAGCAATTGGATGCCAGGGTGCCTCGGCTGAGAGGCCCTATGGATTTTCCTAAACAAAGAAGACTTTGAAAGTTTAACAAAGTGCTTTATTATTGCTTAGATCTTCAACAAAACACACAAATTCTTCTTAACTTGGCCACAAAAAAAACAGGCAGCTTGCTTCATGAACTATTTCTTTCTTTTACAAGGAAATCCCTCTGACCCCTCCCTAGGCAATCTGTCTTTAGGCTGGCTGGCATGGGGCCTTACTCCCGGTTCCAATTTGCTTTTTGGGTACCTGAGTAAACCTTACTGGCCAAAACTTTTCCAGATTTTCCAGCTGGAGACCTTTAGATCTGTAAAACTGTTTTCTTCAGAAGCTTTAGGGCTGTCTTACCCTGAGGCTTGTAGATATTTGAGGCTGTAAGTTCCCCAGCCAGAGCTTTGAGAACTGTCTTCCCCAGAAGCTTTGGGATTATTTTCCCCCGGAGCTTTGTAAGAAACAGAGTTTCCCTACAGGTGGGAAAAGCTCTCACATCCTGTTACTGAGTTTCTAAACTGTAAGACTGAAGTAAAAACTTTCTTTTCCCTCCCAGAACCCCGGGGAAAGGGGCGGAACTAAAGAACTTAACGATGATAGGCAAAAGGGCCTGCAGTCTGGCTTTGCAGACTCTGATACTGTTTAACTTCCAGGGTGCTACAGGATCTGTAGCAGCCCTGGGGAAATGCAAAAGAACACTATCCCATGCAACTAAAAGGTAATGCAAACTATGCTCCTGGAAGACGGAAAAAACTTAATGTCTCTCTGGGAGCAGAGGAAAATGAGGGACCTACAACCAAACATGTTTGGGCAAATCAAATGCCAAGCTGAGAAACATTAGAAATTTAGTGGAGACATCAGTGGGGTGGTGAAAGATTATTCTGGGAGAGCTGAAAAAGGTAGTCCATCATTTGAATGTCAACAGTGAGGTGGTTTCTCCAATCAGGGCCTTCTTGTACCACTTATGTGATCTCATGAGAAGAGGCTGAACTTGCTATAGGACAGGTAGCAGATCATGGTCAACATTATGGGAAACATGCATCATTGGATCTTGGAAGCTTTCAATCTGACATGAGAATAAGAGTGCAATTCGAGGTGCAATCTGACATGGTGGAATGGTGTTGATTTTGGTGTGCACAACCATGGTCTGAGGAATTGAAGTAGATGACCACCAGAGCCTTAACCTCCCCAGAGTTTTTCCCAGGTTGGTCATTGTAGGGATTTTCTCAAAGAAATTGGCAAACTTCTCATATTATTCTAGTGTGGCAAAAAGAAATCAACATACTTAGGTAGAAATATTGATTTCATTGTGTGGTTGCTTACCCATATTCAGTTGAGGAGGTAGTTTTGAGTTCTATATATATATGGCCCTTATTTTACCTCATCCCTTTCAGATGGGTCCAGAGTTGTTAATCTTTCATTTGCTGATTATTTTTCCAGAGGCTGGATCATTGTCCTCCGTATCTCTCCCTGATCACAATGGGTATATAGGAGTGCACAGGGAGAGATAGAGAGGCTCTCTCTTTGGACAACTCTAGGGACTGTAATTGCCTGTGGGTTTAGTCAGAAAGGTTTTTTCTTGATAAAATGTGTGTAAATTTTCCACTAAAGGATTAAGATTATCATTAGAAATTGGAAAGCCCAAAGAGCTGCCATCCGTGACAGCAGCAGCAGCTACAAAGGCTAGCTTTATTAATGACTTGAAACCCAAATTACTGCATTTTGTTACACTTGATTTCAAATACTGTTGAACATTATTTTGCAAATTATTATTAATAGAGTTCACCCTGAATTTTGAAAGGCTGGAGCACTAAAGCAAAGTACTAATTGAAATTTGACTTGCAATTCTGCAGAAAAGTGTCTGGAGCCGACGTCTACTGTGATTCTGATGGAAATCATCACATGTCACCCCTCAGAACTGGCTCATCATATACTACATAGAGATAAGTGGAAGAAATGATTTTGATAAAGAAATAGTACAATTTTATCCTAGAAGTAAAAAAGGGAGCCTTCTTTGCTTAGTATAACACATATTTTTGGGGAAAGGGGTTGGACAAAGTCACCAGGGGGCTGCACTTTTCACAAGTACTGCTGCCATTATTCTTGAGTTCCCATGGTAAAGAGATGGAGAAGGAGAGGGAGATGGAGATGGAGGAGGAGATGGAGGAGATGAAGGAGAAGGAGATGAAGGAGAAAGAGGTGAAGGAGAAGGAGATGGAGGAGAAGGAGATGAAGGAGAAGAAATGTTTGGATTTTAAAACAAGATGTCCAAGGAGAACATGCCTTGGGATTAAGCCAAAACATACTGCTTCACCTTGCTCCCAAACACCACCACACAAGAGCTGTAGATTTTGTAGTTTATTGAGGAAAAACAAAGTCAAAACATGGAGTAAACAATGCAAAGTTCCAAAGACAGAGGTTAAATGCAAAAGCTCAGTTCCAAAGATCCATGGGCAAAAACATGAAGCATGGTCCTTTAAGAAATGATCAAACAAGAGTCCATGGTAAAACAGTGAAACACAAGACCCAAAAACCAAGATTCAGAAAGCCCAAAGCATGCTGCTTAAAGCCAAGATTAATCCATAGAAGCTTTCATGGAAAGAGCCACGTTGAACTGACAATTTCTCTTTGTCAGCCAGAAGCCTAAATACCCTTTCCCATCATGAAAGCATTACGTTGACCTTTCGCCGACTTGGCTTCTTTCTTGCTAGCTAAGCGAAAACTCCTCCTGACCCTGCAGTCTAAGCGTTCTTGCCTGCTCATTAATTCACTATCTTCACTGTTCTCTTCCTTATAGGTTTGGTGAAAATCACCATGGGAAGGCTGAGCAGGGGAAGACAACTCCATCTGGCCGTTATCTAACTCCCTGGCATTCCTTTCCCTTGAGAACTGACTTGTTGACTCCTCTGCTGTACTGTCTGAGAGAGGCACAGAAAGAGGCATAGGAACAGGCCCAGAAATCAGAATCCCATCATCCTCTTCTGGCTCACAAGGCTCACAAGACCCACAGGGTTCAGTGTCAGACTCAGAATCAAACTGAGCCACAACACATACTTTGTTTTGGCCTTCCTTCACAGAGAATTGTTAGATATCTTATAGAGGACAAGTGCCACAGGGTGACTTTCACAGTGGCAAAATTCCTCGCAGTGGCAACAAGGCTGAGAAAGCAACTAACCTCTGATAGGGGTATTACTTGACACCATGTAGATATATTTTGTACAATGGATTTCTCCTGAGATGGGAGAATTTATAATGATTGTTGGTTTTACTGATGGGTCTATGGACCATAATACATTGTTGTTGTTTGTTGTGGCTGCCAGAGATACAGCTTAATGGTGTAACATTAGAAAATGTTGACCATTTCTGCTACCTTGGCAGCCACCTCTCCACCAAAGTCAATATCGACACCGAAATACAACACCGCCTGAGCTCTGCGAGTGTAGCATTTTCCCGAATGAAGCAGAGAGTGTTTGAGGACCGAGACATCCGTAGGGATACCAAGGTGCTTGTCTATAAAGCTATTGTCCTCCCAACCCTGCTATATGCCTGTGAAACATGGACTGTCTACAGACGTCACATGCAACTCCTGGAACGATTCCATCAGCACTGCCTCCGGAAAATCGTGCAAATCTCCTGGGAAGATAAGCGGACAAATGTCAGCATGCTGGAAGAAACAAAGACCACCAGCATTGAAGTGATGGTCCTCTGCAATCAACTCCGCTGGACTGGCCACGTTGTCCGGATGCTCAACCACCATCTCCCAAAGCAGTTGCTCTACTCGAACTCAAGAACGGAAAACGGAATGTTGGTGGACAGGAAAAGAGATTGAAAGATGGGCTCAAAGCCAACCTTAAACACTGGGAAGCCCTGGCCCTTGACCGCTCCAGCTGGAGGTCAGCTGTGACCAGCAGTGCTGCAGAATTCGAGGAGGCACGAGTGGAGGGTGAAAGAGAGAAACGTGCCAGGAGGAAGGCGCATCAAGCCAACCCCGACCAGGACCGCCTTCCACCTGGAAACCAATGCCCTCACTGTGGGAGAAGATGCGGGTCAAGAATAGGGCTCCACAGCCACCTACGAACCCACAAGGAAATGCATAATGGAAGACCATCTTACTCGTCCAACGAGGGATCGCCTAAGTAAAGTAAAAGTCATGATGCAGAAAAAACACAATCAAAGTTTACTTGCAAACAATGTGTATGCTCTTTGCTTACTTCATCTTTGTAGGGATATTTATTTCCTTATGCGAACAACCTGGTACAAATGAACATATAGTAAAACAGGCATAACTCTGGATGCACACTGAACAGAAAAGTTATATCCATTGTCTCAAGAAAACCCACCCCAGGACAAGAAAGGAGATAAACAGAGAATTCTGGCTGATATATATGTCATATATTTGTCAGAGAAGACTAAAACATGTGTAAAACTACAGCTCTTATGAATCCATCACACTGAGTCCTTACAGTTAAAGTAGTTTGAATGGAATTAATTCAACAGTGTAAATGCACCTGAATTCATCCAGATAATGTGTTATTGAAGGAAGTTCCTAATTCAGCCATATATAATCCACTGAAGGTCCTACTAAGGCAGTGTTTCTCAACCTTCCTAATGCCGTGACCCATTAATACATGTTGTGGTGTTGTGGTGACCCCCAACATAAAATTATTTTCATTGCTACTTCACAACTGTAATTTTGCGACTGTTATGAATCATCATATAAATTTCTGATATGCAGGATGTATTTGATACAAATATGCAATTTGCCCAAATTTGAATACTAGTGGGGTTGAGGGAGGGATAATTGATTTTGTCATTTGGGAGATGTAGTTCCTGGGATTTATAGTTAACCTACAATCAAAGAGCATTCTGACCTCCACCAATGATGGAATTGAACTAAACTTGGCAAACAAAACTCCCATGATCAAGAGAAAATACTGGAAGGGTTTGGTGGGCATTGACCTTGAGTATTGGAGTTGTAGTTCACCTACATCCAGAGAGCACTCTGGACTCAAGCAATAATGGATCTGAACCAAACTTGGCACGGATACTCAGTGTGCTCAAATGTGAACATTGGTGGAGTTTGGGGAATAGACCTTGACATATGGGAGTTGTAGTTGCTGGGATTTATAGTTGACCTACAATCAAAGAGCATTCTGAACCCCACCAATGACAGAATTGGGCCAAACTTCCCACATGGAACCCTCATGACCAACAGAAAATACTGTGTTTTCTTATGGTCTTTGGTGACCCCTTTGGCATCTCCTCGCGACCCCCCCAGGGGTCCCAACCCCCAGGTTGAGAAATGCTGTACTAAGGGTTTGGAAGGGTTACATTTTCATCTCCAAAAATAGGAGCCCCCAGTGGCATAATGGGTTAAATCCTTGTGCTGGCAGGACTAGTTAGGTTGCCAGTTCGAATTCAGGGAGCAGGGTAAGCGCCTGTCTGTCGAGCTCTAGCTTCTCATGTGAGTACATGAGAGAAGCCTACCACAGGATGGTAAAACATCAATCATCCAGGTGTCCCCTGGGCAACATCCTTGCAGATGGCCAATTCTCTCACACCAGAAGTGATCTGCAGTTTCTCAAGTCTCTTCTGACACAAAAAATTCAAAAATTATGGGATTTTTAGTTCTAAAAATATTTGGTTTTTTAAAAAGGGTTATCGTAATTTATAGGAACTCCATGCAGTCATGCTGGCCACATGAACTTGGAGGTGTCTACGGACAACGCTGGCTCTTCGGCTTAGAAATGGAGATGAGCACCACACCCCAGAGTCGGACACAACTGGACTTAATGTCAGAGGAAATCCTTTAACTATTGTAATTTATATGCATTTATTGTATTTCTCTCCTTTCTACAATCACAGGATTCAAGACGCCATGTGTGAAATCATGTAAAATGGAAAAAGACATCTCCTTTAGGCTTGGGTAACTACGGAAAAATTTGGTTCTAAACTCGTTTCGTTTTTAGGGGTTTTTTGCATTCGTTTTTTAAAAAGAATTCCGAAGTTTTTCTTTTAAAAAGTTCGAAATATACGAAATTTTGTAAAATTACGAAACAATTACGAAACAATTATGAATCAATTCGTTAATGGTGGACGCGATTGCGCAATATGCTAAAAAAACCCTCCAAATGGGACAGGGGGAACTTCTGAAGCTTCCCTCTCCCTCTGTTGTTGACTGTTGGTGTGATAATTTATTTTTTATCACTGATAAAACAAACAACAACCCTAAAACTTGCATCAGACATACAGAAACAATTTCGAAACAATTTCGAAACAATTTCGAAACAATTTCGAAACAATTTCGAAATAAATTTGAAATAAATTGAAAAAAAGTTTCGATTTTTAGTTGCTCCTGCATGGCTCAATATCAGATCGTAAGCTAATTTAAATATGAATTAATAACAAATTACGAAATTAACGAACGAAACCACCCAAGCCTAATCTCCTTACTTGACCATAAGAAAACAGTCTTTTTCTATCCTTTTATTTTGCTATTGTCTCTATGGTTTGCCTGGGAGACCACCTCAATGTTATTATTACTAGTTGCAACTCATGTATAGCTTTTGGATGAAATTCAATGCCAAGACCACCTCAGTTCTTTCTGTTAGAAGTGCTGGGTTTTTTTTAATCCTTCCAAGACCTCACTAGTTGTTTTGTCTAATTATCATAGAATTATTAAATTGGTTGTCAGCAGCTAATACATTGCTTTTCTTCTTATATGGATTTTCCCCTGAAGAGCACTGAATTAGCTTTCTTGTTCTCTAACACAAAATAACACAAAATCTATACTGTAATTTATGAGCAATGGACAACAATAATAAGACTTACTTGTTATTTATAAAGAGCCATTGTGTCTCTAGGCCAAAAGTCTTTTTGTTAATGCAATAGGTTTACCTCTCATGATGTGAATTCAAAAGACTTCACTTAAGCATAGTTTATTAGTCCAATTCCCTACATAAACTTCAGAGCCTTTCCACATGAAAGACCAAAGTCATGGCAGCACTGAAATGTATTTCTTAACTTTTTTGCTGGTGCTCACTCAAGCAGCTCTCCAAGTCTTTAGCAAGTGCTTCCAATTCATTCATTCTGGGATGTCGTAAGGAAGATCAGGGTGTGGGATTACAGCCTGTGTTGGATGGGGTCGCACTACCCCTGAGGACACAGTTCTGCAATCTGCGAGTGATCCTGGACTCATCACTGACCCTGGAACCCCAGGTGTCAGCAATGGGCAGGAGCAGCTTTGCACAGGTTATTTATTTATTTATTTACTTATTTACTTTATTTCTATACCGCTTTTCTCAGCCCTTAGGCGACTCAAAGTGTACATAGTACAAATTATCACAAGACAGTATCATAGGCAATTAAAACACATTATACATAACAATCAATATCAATAAACAATCATTATCATAACGCCTCAACACCAAATCAGAAACCATTCTCATAATCCTTTGTTCCATGTTCCTATGTTCGATATCACCGTATTCCTATAATCAATTGCACTATTTAGCCAAACGCTTGTTTGAAGAGCCAGGTCTTCACCTTCCTCCGGAATGCCAACAGCGAAGGGGCCTGTCTGATGTCTACAGGTAGGGCATTCCACAGCCGAGGGGCCACCACCGAGAAGGCCCTGTCTCTCGTCCTTGCCAGGCGCGCCTGTGATGCAGGCGGGATCAAGAGCAGGGCCTCCCCAGATGATCTTAATGTCCTAGTCGGTTCATAGGTGGAGATCCGTTCGGAGAGGTAAGTAGGGCCGAAACCGTTTAGGGCTTTATAGGCTAACACCAGCACTTTGAATTGGGCCCGGTAGCAGATTGGCAGCCAGTGGAGCTGGCGCAACAGAGGAGTGGTATGCTCCCTGAGTGCCACTCCTGTTAGCAACCTGGCTGCCGAGCGCTGGACCATTTGAAGCTTCCGAGCAGTCTTCAAGGGCAACCCCACGTAGAGAGCATTGCAGTAGTCTAGAAGGGATGTAACCAGAGCGTGGACCACCACAGTTAAAACTTGTGTGCCAGCTGTGCTCATACCTTGAGACACCTGACTTGGCCATGGTAGTCCAGGCTTTAGTCACATCCCGTTTGGACTACTACATGGGGCTGCCTTTGAAGATATTTCAGAAGCTTCAAATGGTCCAGAGATTAGCAGCCAGGTTATTAACTGGAGCGCTGTTCAGGGAGAGAACTACTCCCATGTTGCAGCAGCTCCACTGGCTGCCAGTCTGCTTCCAAGCTAAATACAAAGTGCTGGTTCTTACCTTTAAAGCCCTAAACAGCTTCGATTGAGACTATTTGACAAACTGCATCTCCCTCTACAGACCAACTGCGGTCATCGGAGGAGGTCCTCCTCTCAGTTCCACCCCCATCCCAAGCACACTTGTGGGAATGAGAGAAAGGGCCTTCTCCATGGCTGCCCCCCACCTCTGGAACTCCTTTCCTCCCTCCACACTTTCAAAAAACAGCTGAAGACATACCTTTGCTCACTGGCTTACGAGGAGGAGGAATAGTAGTTGGTAATACTACCATTATACCTCTGATTAATAGTTGCCATCCGTATCCATGCCCTGCTCACCCCACCAGCTCAATAGATATCTTGAGCAATGATTAATCGATTTGCCCCAAAGAAATGGGAAATTATTGTTTCCATTTGATGTTTGGTGTTTTGTTTTATGTCTGTTATAACAGGCTGTGCTTTTTATTTAATTTTAGTTTGTTAAGTTATAATTTGTATTTATATGTTGGGTTGCATACATTTTGTAATTATGGATGTATTGTTGTTGTATTCGGGCATTAAATGTTTGCCTTTTATGTTTGGAATCCGCCCTGAGTCCCTTTGAGGAGATAGAGCGAGATATAAAGTTGTTGTTGTTGTTGTTGTTGTTGTTGTTGTTGTTGTTGTTGTTGTTGTTGATTATTTTAGAAACATTAAAGATAGAATGATCTTTTGGAAACAAAGCTAGATCCTTTGGAAGCTATTTATCATAATGGGTTGTTGTAGGTTTTTCGGGCTATATGGCCATGTTCTAGAGGCATTTCTCCTGACGTTTCGCCTGCATCTATGGCAAGCATCCTCAGAGGTAGTGAGGTCTGTTGGAACTAGGAAAATGGGTTTATATATCTGTGGAATGACCAGGGTGAGACAAAGGACTCTTGTCTGCTGGAGCTAGGTGTGAATGTTTCAACTGACCTCCTTGATTCACATTTCATAGAATCATAGAATCAAAGAGTTGGAAGACACCACATGGGCCATCCTGCCAAGAAGCAGGAATAGTGCATTCAAATCACCCCTGACAGATGGCCATCCAGCCTCTGTTTAAAAGCTTCCAAAGAAGGAGCCTCCACCACACTCTGGGGCAGAGAGTTCCACTGCTGAACGGCTCTCACAGTCAGGAAGTTCTTCCTCATCTTCAGATGGAATCTCCTCTCTTGTAGTTTGAAGCCATTGTTTCGTGTCCTAGTCTCCAAGGAAGCAGAAAACAAGCTTGCTCCCTCCTCCCTGTGGCTTCCTCTCAAATATTTATACATAGCTATCATATTTCCTCTCAGCCTTCTCTTCTGAGAGGAGATATGATAGCCATTTAATAGCTTGGAAGTGCCTGGGGGGAATCTTTTGTTGATAGTGATTTGATGTGCCTGATTGTTTACTCTGTTGTTTTGCTATTGTAATTTTTGAGGTTTTTTTAATACTGGTAGCCAGATTTTGTTCATTTTCATGGTTTCTTCCTTTCTGTTGAAATTGTCCACATGTTTGTGTATTTCAATGGCTTCTCTGTGTAGTCTGACATGGTGGTTGTGAGAGTGGTCCAGCATTTCTGTGTTCTCAAATAATATGCTGTGTCCAGGTTGGTTCATCAGGTGCTCTGCTATGGCTGACTTCTCTGGTTGAAGTAGTCTGCAGTGCCTTTCATGTTCCTTGATTCGTGTTTGGGTGCTGTGTTTGGTGGTCCCTCTGTAGACTTGTCCACAGCTGCATGGAATACGGTAGACTCCTGCAGAGGTGAGAGGATCCCTCTTGTCCTTTGCTGAACGTAGCATTATTTATCATAATGTTATGAGAGTAACCAGAAAGCAATTGTATTACCTAAAGAGGTCTTACATTTGGCTAGTTTTACTAGAATATCTGCATGTTTAATGGCGAAGGAACAAAGCTTGGGTTATCCCTGAAGACTTTCAGAACTGAACTTCAGATGATTTATACTATTGGCAAGCCCATTATATAATAAATAAAGTGTTCTAGTACAAACATTTTTGACATCACAGAATCATACAGTTGGAAGGGTTTTGAACAGCTTTGCCTTCTTTCTGTTCTCTATTAGCATTCCACCATATTTTTCATTTGGTGGCCCACCCAGCTTCATTCTACACTGCCATATAAAATCAAGATTATCTGCTTTGAACTGGCTTATATGTCAGTGTGGTTGTTGTTGTTGTTGTTGTTCATTCGTTCAGTCGTCTCCGACTCTTCGTGACCTCGCCAGAGCTCCCTGTCAGCCGTCACCACCCCCAGCTCCTTCAAGGTCAGTCCAGTCACTTCAAGGATGCCATCCATCCATCTTGCCCTTGGTCGGCCCCTCTTCCTTTTACCTTCCACTTTCCCCAGCATAATTGTCTTCTCTAGGCTTTCCTGTCTCCTCATAATGTGGCCAAAGTACTTCAACTTTGTCTCTAGTATCCTTCCCTCTAATGAGCAGTCGGGCTTTATTTCCTGGAGGATGGACTGGTTGGATCTTCTCGCAGTCCAAGGCACTCTCAGAACTTTCCTCCAACACCACAGCTCAAAAGCATCGATCTTCCTTCGCTCAGCCTTCCCTAAGGTCCAGCTCTCACATCCGTAGGTTACTACAGGGAATACCATGGCTTTGACTAGGCGGATCTTTGTTGCCAGTCTGATGTCTCTACTCTTCACTATTTTATCGAGACTGGACATTGCTCTCCTCCCAAGAAGTAAGCGTCTTCTGATTTCCTGGCCACAGTCTGCATCTGCAGTAATCTTTGCACCTAGAAATACAAAGTCTGTCACGGCCTCCACATTTTCTCCCTCTATTTTCCAGTTGTCAATCATTCTTGTTGCCATAATCTTGGTTTTTTTGATGTTTAGCTGCAACCCGGCTTTTGCACTTTCTTCTTTCACCTTGATTAGAAGGCTCCTCAGCTCCTCCTCGCTTTCGGCCATCAGAGTGGTGTCACCTGCATATCTGAGGTTGTTAATGTTTCTTCCAGCAATTTTCACCCCAGCTTTGCATTCATCCAGCAAAGGATCACCGCCTTGTCGGGGCGCTGGAGCTTGAGCACCTCAATGATGTCATGAGCGAAACCGTGAAGGGCCACCCAAGACGGGACGGTCGTGGCAGAGAGGTCAGACCAAGTGTGATCCCTGGGGAAGGCAATGGCAAACCACTCCAGTATCCTTGCCAAGAAAACGAAATGGACCAGTACAACTAGAGATATGTCAGTGTAGACACATCTAATCCAGTTCAAATCAGATGTGGATTATCTGCTTTGATAATAGAACTCCTCAATATATTCCTATTCCTCAGAACTCCTTATTTCACACCAAAAGCTAGCAATCAGGTGAATATATTTACTGAGCAGGCACAAAACATTTTCAAATCTCATGAGGATAGTACTTTGAGACTTGCACTGCACAATTTTAGAACAAATCCTAACAGATTGGGAGGAGCAAGCCTTCTGTGGTTCCTTCTGTGATATGTCAAAGCAGAGTATTTTCACAAGGTAAAACTCATCATATTTGGGTGTGATGGGGTCAGTATGCATTTTGCTTAAAATAGTATGTAATCACAATCAGTATAAAAGCAACAGGACGCATACTGATATAAATGGATCATATTCCAATGTGATAAAGTTCGGCGTGTTGCACAGTGACTATCCCGACTGCTCCATGTGCACATGGTTACAAGTCAAATGTTCCCTTGTAGTGCGTACTGAATGAACAAATTGCATTTTTAATGTCCTGCATCACCCTCCTCCTGAGAATATGGCCACTGCACAATGCAGATCTAAACTGTGCAATCATTAGGATTGTTAGAATGTCAAAAATGCTCAACAAGATACCAATCTGCATATTAATTCCATCCTTTCAGTAAAAAAGGGGAAAAAAACATTAAAGTGGCTGCCAACATCCCTACAAATCAAACAATTGAGCCATTGCAATAGCAAAAGGGATGACTGCACCCCTATATCTATAATGAATGGACATTATTTGAAAAGTAAAATGAGCAGCTGCAGTGAGCGCTTTGAGACCTTGGCATTTGGCCAGTCATGCCAGTCTGAAACAGAACTATCGGGGCTTCAGGGCAAGGAGAAGGGTGGAGAACTGTTCCTTTTTTCTTTTGTGCTGCTATTAACTTTCCTGCACAATTCTGTAGGATTAATTGGTAAATGCTAATGGTCAAGACACCCTAATTTTTCTAAAAGACAAACAAATGAACACTAGAACTCCTCAAGGTGATTACTGTAGTCAGTTACTATGGGTATTAAAGTATCTTAAGACAAATGAGCATGTCAGTCTATTTAAGTACAAAAAAGAGGAAGGAACATTGAAATACCATAATAATAATAATAATAATAATAATAATAATAATAATAATAATAATAATAATATTTATACCCCGCCACCATCTCCCTCTCCAGCAAAGGATCACCGCCTTGTTGTGGCGCTGGAGCTTGAGCACCTCAATGATGTCATGAACGAAACCGTGAAGGGCCACCCGAGACGGGACAGTCGTGGCAGAGAGGTCAGACCAAGCGTGATCCCTGGGGAAGGCAATGGCAAACCACCCCAGTATCCTTGACAAGAAAACTAAATGGACCAGTACAACCAGAGATATGTCGGTATGCCATTGGAAGATGGGACTCCCAGGTCGGAAGATGGCCAAAATGCTAATGGGGAGGAGCAGAGGATGAGTTCAAATAGCCCCAGATGTGATGATGCAGCTAGCTCAAAGCCGAAAGGAAGGCTAGCGGCCGACGGTACTGGAGGTGAACGACGAATCTGATGCTCTAAAGATAAGAGGGGTCAACCAAGGGCAAGATGGATGGATGGCATCCTTGAAGTGACTGGAGTGACCTTGAAGGAGCTGGGGGTGGTGACGCCGACAGGGAGCTCTGGCATGGACTGGTCCATGAGGTCACGAAGAGTCAGAGACGACTGAACGAATGAACAACAACCATCTCCCCAGAGGGACTCGAAGCGGCTTACATGAGGCCAAGCCCAACAAGACATCAGTAAAAGCAACAAAGCAATAATTAATATAACTTACATATAGACAATTACACGCAGTGATTTAAAAACCTATGACCAGGCCAGATGTAATAGCTAAAATTAAAAAAATAAATTAAAAAAATAATAAAAAATAACCAAGGATGTGTCTTCACTGTAGAATTAATGCACTTCGAAACCACTTTAACGTTTGTGGCTCAATACTATAGAGTACATAGATTTGTAGTTTGGTGAGGCCTTGTAAAACAACAACTCCATGATGCCATAGAATTGAGCCACAACAGAAATCTGTATAAGGACCAAATAGCAACAGTAAGAACCAACCATGGAACAACAGACTGGTTCAAGATTGAGAAAGGTGTACGGCAGGGTTGTATACTCTCCCCCAACATATTCAACTTGTATGTAGAACACATCATGCGATGTGTGGGGCTTGATGAATGCAAGGCTGGGGTTAAAATTGCTGGAAGAAATATCAACAACCTTAGATATGCAGATGATACAACTTTGATGGCCGAAAGCGAGGAGGAGCTGAGGAGCCTTCTAATCAAGGTGAAAGAAGAAAGCACAAAAGCTGGGTTGCAGCTAAACATTAAAAAAAAAAAACCAAGATTATGGCAACAAGAATGATTGATAACTGGCGCATAGAGGGAGAAAACGTGGAG
Source organism: Anolis sagrei ordinatus (assembly GCF_025583915.1). Lineage (NCBI taxonomy): Eukaryota > Metazoa > Chordata > Lepidosauria > Squamata > Anolidae > Anolis > Anolis sagrei. The sequence goes on along the minus strand of NW_026847993.1, from coordinate 15,370,408 downwards.
ACCTTGACGGACTTTGTATTTCTAGGTGCAAAGATTAATGCAGATGCAGACTGCAGCCAGGAAATCAGAAGACACTTCTTGGGAGGAGAGCAATGCCCAATCTCGATAAAATAGTGGAGTAGAGACATCACGCTGGCAATGAAGATCCGCATAGTTAAAGCAATGATATTCCCCATAGTCACCTGCGGACGTGAGAGCTGGACCACAGGGAAGGCTGAGCGAAGGAAGATAGATGTTTTTGAACTGTGCTGTTGGAGGAAACTTCTGAGAGTGCCTTGGATCGCCAGAAGATCCAACCAGTCCGTACTGAAAACATATCAGGAAATAAAGCCCGAGTGCTCATTGGAGGGAAGGATATTGGAGGCAAAGATGAAGTATTTTGGACACATAATGAGAAGACAGAAAAGCTTAAAGAAGACAATGATGCTGGGGAAAATGGAAGGAAAAAGAAAGAGGGGCCAACCAAGGGCAAGATGTATGGATGGTGTCCGTGAAGTGACTGGCTTGGCCTTGAAGGAAGGGAGAAAGGAAGGAGGGAGGGAAGGAAGGAAGGACAATAGACACAGAAGGCACTTTTGTACTCATTGTTCAAGTTGGCTACAGTTTCAGGATAGCTGAATGATGTCTGGGCAAGTTGCTTACCATGCTTATAGCATTTTATGGGAACTAAAATCAGTTCGAATCTGGAAGTGAGATGAGATGAGATGATAAAACACAAACACAAACAGAGAACGTTTTCTTTTTTGAGAACTCTGGTTTGTTTCCAGTGGTTTGAAGGATCCTAAACCCTTACAGAAAGACAGGCAAGTATCCAAAGATTCTGCATCCTTGGATTCTACCATCCATGATTTGTATATATGTGTGTGTGTGTATACATGTATACATATTGGGACCGTGGTAGCGCAGCAAGTTAAACCACTAAGCTGCAGAACTTGCTGACTAAAATTTGTGGTTCGAATCCGCATTCCCCTTGCTAGCCCCAGCTTCTGCCAACCTAACAATTCAAAAACATGCAAATGTGAGTAGATCAAGAGGTATCATTTTGATGGGAAGGTAACAATGCTCCATGCAGTCATGCCAGCCACATGACCTAGGAAGAGACTATGGACATGACCAGAGGTGGCCCTAGGTAATTTTCAACAGTAAGCAAACAGTATTTTGTTGCCCTCCCCCCAAACCAATCACTGATATATATTTTCTGTTTGTCATGGGAGTTCTGTGTGCCATATTTGGTTCAATTCCATCATTGGTGGAGTTCAGAATGCTCTTTGATTGTAGGTGAACTATACATCCCAGCAGCTACAACTTGCATATGTCAAGGTCTATTTTCCCCCAAGAGCGCCTCAAGAGCACCCCTGGGCAAAATCAACTATACTGCGAATGCTTACTTTGCATAATGCGTTGAGCCACCCCTGGACATGACCTAGGAAGAGTCTTCACCTTAGAAATAGAGATGAACACCCCCCCCCCCCCCAAAGTTGGACTTGACTAGACTTAATGTCAAGGGGAAACATTTACCTTTACTATATATTAAAAAGTCAAAAGCAAGCATTGATTTTGCCATGGGAAAAAAGGATGACCCAAACAACTACCGTCCGGTCAGCCTCACGTCAATATCAGGCAAGATTCTGGAAAAGATTGTTAAGGAAGTGGTCTGCATAAACTTAGAAACAAATGCGGTCATCACTAATAGTCAACATGGATTTATCAAAAACAAGTCATGCCAGACTAATCTGATCTCTTTTTTCGATAGAGTTACAAGCTGGGTAGATGCGGGGAATGCTGTGGATGTAGCGTACCTGGATTTCAGTAAGGCCTTCGACAAGGTCCCCCATGACCTTCTGGCAAGGAAACTAGTCCAATGTGGGCTAGGCAAAACTACGGTGAGGTGGATCTGTAATTGGTTAAATGGACGAACCCAGAGGGTGCTCACCAATGCTTCCTCTTCATCCTGGAAAGAAGTGACAAGCGGAGTGCCGCAGGGTTCCGTCCTGGGCCCGGTCCTGTTCAACATCTTTATTAATGACTTAGATGAAGGGTTAGAAGGCAGGATCATCAAGTTTGCAGACGACACCAAATTGGGAGAGATAGCCAATACTCCAGAGGACAGGAGCAGGATTCAAAACGATCTTGACAGATTAGAGAGATGGGCCAAAAGTAACAAAATGAAGTTCAACAGTGACAAATGCAAGATACTCCACTTTGGCAGGAAAAACGAAATGCAAAGATACAGAATGGGGGACAATGCCTGGCTCGAGAGCAGTACGTGTGAAAAAGATCTTGGAGTCCTCGTGGACAACAAGTTAAACATGAGCCAACAATGGGATGTGGCGGCAAAAAAAGCCAATGGGATTTTGGCCTGCATCAATAGGAGCATAGTGTCTAGATCTAAGGAAGCAATGCTACCCCTCTATTCTGCTTTGGTTAGACCACACCTGGAATATTGTGTCCAATTCTGGGCACCACAATTCAAGAGAGATATTGACAAGCTGGAATGTGTCCAGAGGAGGGCGACTAAAATGATAAAGGGTCTGGAGAACAAGCCCTATGAGGAGCGGCTTAAGGAGCTGGGCATGTTTAGCCTGAAGAAAAGAAGGCTGAGAGGAGATATGATAGCCATGTATAAATATGTGAGAGGAAGCCACAGGGAGGAGGGAGCAAGCTTGTTTTCTGCTTCCCTGGAGACTAGGACGGAACAATGGCTTCAAACTACAAGAGAGGAGATTCCATCTGAACATGAGGAAGAACTTCCTGACTGTGAGAGCCGTTCAGCAGTGGAACTCTCTGCCCCGGAGTGTGGTGGAGGCTCCTTCTTTGGAAGCTTTTAAACAGAGGCTGGATGGCCATCTGTCAGGGGTGCTTTGAATGCAATTTTCCTGCTTCTTCGCAGGGGGTTGGACTGGATGGCCCATGAGGTCTCTTCCAACTCTTTGATTCTATGATTCTATGATTTTATTATGCCATTTTATATCGTAGGATTTGAGCACCAATGAATGTTGTTATCCACAGTGAGTGCCTTAACCAGTGGATACCGAGGGTCCAGGGTACTAAACAGAGACAGGCTGAGCTTGTTACCTCTAAGAAGCACTGACCATTCTGATCTGTTGTTTTCACAGAGCCGGGCGGTCGCAGCTTTCTTTCCATTTCAAATGCATTTTAATAGCTCCATCCAGTGTTTGCTAATGGGATATTTTTGTCATCAAAGGGAACATGAGGAGGGCTGGGGGTAGGGAATCGAATTTGATCATAAAATAAGTTGTTATATATTTAGTTTTGAAGGAGGGAAGGGGACCCTGAGGAAATGAAATATCTATTGATCTGAATGCACACAAAGTCACACTGCAGAGATAAGAAATTTAATCATAGCACCACTATCTTGAATACGATTAAGCTCCAAATGTTTAGAAGTATTGATCTGAGCACAATATCCATATTAAAGCCGTATCTGGTAAATATGTAATTTCTTTTGATCTACAATCCCATATCAAATTTTCTTGAATGCAGCTTTTATTCCCCAGTTATTACCTGTACGGATGTTGGCAGTGGGGTGAGAGGTTGTACTTTCTAAGTGAAAAACCACACATTTCCTCACAGGTGATCTAATAATGCTTCAACTTTTATACAATTTCTGTGCCAGACATTTCCTGGACTGGTCATGGAAAAGTAAATACAATAACCGTCATGCCATCATTGCTCTAATAAAACCAGCCATGAAATCACATTCTCATTTAACGGAGATGTCCAGAAGACTTGCCTCTGCATGCTGTTTACAACCATATATATTTTTCTGAAAACATATCATGAAAACTGTTAGCAGAGAGTTACATTGTTTCCTCAAAGGATGTTTTCAGCAGCAACAAAACACAAGCGTGTATGTTGTAATATGGTTTAAATCTATATATTAGGGCTGGGCGGTTTCGTTCGTTAATTTCGTAATTCGTTATTAATTCGTATTTAAATTAGCTTACGATCCGATATTGAGCCATGCAGGAATAGTGTGAGGAGTAAATTAGATTCGAAACAATTTTTTCAATTTATTTCGTTATTGTTTCGTTATTATTTCGAAATTATTTCGTAATTTTTTCGTAATTATTTCGTAATTATTTTCGCATGTCTGGTGCAAGTTTTATAGTTGTTGTTTGTTTTATCACACCAACAGTCAACAACAGAGGGAGAGGGAAGCTTCAGAAGTTCCCCCTGTCCCATTTGGAGGATTTTTTAGCATATTGCGCAATCGCGTCCGCCATTAACGAATCGATTCGAAATTAACGAAATTTCGTAAATAACGAAATTTTGAAATCTCAAAATTTCAGAAGTATTTAGAATTTGGAAACGCTAGCGCCCCCTGGAAACGAATCGAGTTTAGAAACAAAGTTTTCCGTGGTTACCCAGCCCTACTATATATATATAAATGCTCTGTGCATAATGAGTACCTTAAAAACAAAAGAACCAATGAGCGAAATCACACCAAATTTGGCAACAAAACGTCTCACTACACAAGGAGTGACCATCAATCAAAAAATTATGATTTTGTCATTTGGGAGTTGTAGTTGCTGGGATTTATAGCTCACCTACAATCAAAGAGCATTCTGAACTCCACCAATGATGGAATTGAACCAAACTTGGCACACAGAACTCCTATGACCAACAGAAAATACTGGAAAGGTTTGGAGGGCATTGACCTTGAGTTTGGGAGTTGTAGTTCACCTATATCCAGAGAGCACTGTGGACTCAAACAATGATGGATCTGGACCAAATTTGGCATGAATATTCAATATGCCCAAATATAAACACAGATGGAGTTTGGGGGAAATAGACCTTGACATTTGGGAGTTGTAGTTACTGGGATTTATAGTTCACCTACAATCAAGGAGCATTCCAAACCTCACCAACGATGGAATTGGGCCAAACATCCCACACAAAACCCCCATGACCAACAGGAAATACTGTGTTTCCTGGTGGTCTTTGGTGACCCTTCTGACACCCCCTGGTGACCCCCCCCTTGGTGTATTGACTTCCCAGGTTGAGAAATGCTGCCTTAAGGCCATCCAGTCCAGCTCCCTTCACCAGGGCAACAAAACAAAGCCCTCCTGACAAAGGGCCATCCAGCCATTCACACACACACATATATGTATATGACAGATGCAGTATCAAAGATTTGAAAGGGACCCCTAAAGAAGGACAATGATATGTTGCATGTTCCAGAGTAAGCAAACCAGACACTCTCCACATCAACACTGGCAAAGAAACAGCAAGAAATACTATTTACCCACAAGCATAAAGAAATTACATATATTAGAAACCAACACTTTCTCATTACTTTATTTTCCAGATCAACAGACTGGGCCACAGCAACGCGTGACAGGGGACAGCTAGTATAATATAATATACATCTAATATTTATAATATTATAATGTAATACAATATAATACTAATACTAATAAAATATGATATTATAATTATATATTTTATATTACATGTAATATTACTAGTAATATTACAATATAATGGTATAGTACAATATAGTAATATGATACTGATATTGTACTATCCTAATAATATAATATATTGTATGTATATATATATCTTGTAAGCTGCTCTGAGTCCCCTTCGGAATAAGAAGGGCGGCATATAAATATATATAAATAAATTCCAAATTGCCCCGCTAGTCAATAAATACACAAGCGGATGACAATGACACAATTTATTTATCGTGTCATCAGCAACCATACCATTGTGTTACAATTCTAACAGAACAAAACAAACACAGAGATTAAAAAGAAAAAAAAAAAGAAAAAAAAACACACAGATTTTGCAAACTTGGTAGTTGGTTAAATGTCCTTTGACCAGTATCTGGCCACTTGGAGTGCTTCTGGTGTTGCCGCAAGAAGGTCCTCCATGGTGCATGTGGCAGGGCTCAGGTTGCATTGCAGCAGGTGGTCAGTGGTTTGCTCTTCTCCATACTCGCATGTCGAGGATTCCACTTTGTAGCCCCATTTCTTAAGATTGGCTCTGCATCTCGTGGTGCCAGAGCGCAGTCTGTTCAGTGCCTTCCAAGTCGCCCAGTCTTCTGTGTGCCCAGGGGAGTCTCTCATCTGGTATCACCCATGGATTGAGGTGCTGGGTTTGGGCCTGCCACTTTTGGACTCTCGCTTGCTGGGGTGTTCCAGCGAGTGTCTCTGTAGATCTAAGAAAACTATGTCTTGATTTAAGTCGTTGACGTGCTGGCTGATACCCAAACAGGGGATGAGCTGGAGATGTCTCTGCCTTGGTCCTTTCACTATTGGCTGCTACTTCCCGGCGGATGTCAGGTGGTGCAATACCGGCTAAGCAGTGTAATTTCTCCAGTGGTGTAGGGCGCAGACACCCTGTGATAATACGGCATGTCTCATTAAGAGCCACATCTACTGTTTTAGTGTGGTGAGATGTGTTCCACACTGGGCATGCGTACTCAGCAGCAGAGTAGCACAGCGCAAGGGCAGATGTCTTCACTGTGTCTGGTTGTGATCCCCAGGTTGTGTCAGTCAGCTTTTGTATGATGTTGTTTCTAGCGCCCACTTTTTGCTTGATGTTCAGGCAGTGCTTCTTGTAGGTCAGAGCACGGTCCAAAGTGACTCCCAGGTATTTGGGTGCGCTGCAATGCTCCAGTGGGATTCCTTCCCAGGTAATCCTCAGAGCTCAGGATGCTTGTCTGTTCTTAAGGTGAAAGGCGCATGTCTGTGTTTTAGATGGATTAGGGATCAGCTGGTTTTCCCTGTAATGACACAATAAAAACTGTAAAATATAGCATGTCCAAACAAATGAAAAGCTTAATGACATCAAATAATTACAATACATATGTATAATTCCATATAATAGCTCTATATAGCTCTAATGCATTAATTGAAATGATTTCACATTGGATTTGGAGATATTATTGTCACTAGCAAGAGAACCAAAGGCACTGGTATTATTTTAAAACTGTATTTGATATGTTAAGCTGTTGTTTACACTCATTCATTTAAGATAAAACATTAGATCTTTGTCACTTTGATAATTCAGTAGTCTTTCAAAAGCCTGTTGGTTTAGTTGATGAGCATGTCACATTGATAATTTGATATTTCCATGCATTGACGGCACATTTAACATTTATTATTGGTGGCTTTGATCATTCTCCGGTGGTTATTTTGTGTGGAATATAGAAATCATATTTAAATAATGTTGAATTTCAAACACAAACTAATTGAAACTTTCAAGTATCACAGCTTGCAATGCATATTCATAATGTTTGCATCAGAGTGATACCTTAATAAAACACCTTGTTGCATCCCAGATTTAGTATCAACGAGATGGAAGCCTACTATCAATGAAAGCTCGTCATGAGACATTTCCTTTGCTTTTATTGATAACTTCTGAAGTCACAACAAAGCGGATGGGTATACGTTCTGGTGTTTTTTGAGGATACCATAAGATAAATGGAACACTTCTTTCAGTTCTACCAAAATTGAAAATGATTACATCTGGCTCCAAAAGGAGAATGTCTCCAGGGTTATCTTCCTTGAATGGCAGGAAGGGGAATGCCTTAATTAGCATAACTGGAAGCTTTGAAGAAACAGCTGTTGTCTAGAGTAATGCAGGATCAGGATAATCATAAATGGCATGAAAAGGACTAGGCCAGAGTCTGAAGTAGCATACTGACATTGATTTCAAATATGAAACCTGGGAAATGTTTAGACTAGTGTCATCAGAGTATGGTCCAGGTTGTTACAGTGAGTTGTAAAAGGATCAGCACCAAGTATATGTGTGTGTTAAAAAAAAAACCCTTATACGGTTAATTATTAGGGCTGGGCGGTTTCGTTTGTTAATTTCGTAATTCGTTATTAATTCGTTATTTTTTTTATAACGAAGCGATATTGAACCATTCAGGAGCAACTAAAAATCGAAACGAATTTTTCAATTCGTTTCGTAATTGTTTCGTAATTGTTCCATTTCGAAATCGTTTCGTTATTATTTCCGCATGTCTGGTGCAAGTTTTATAGTTGTTGTTTGTTTTATCAGTGAAAAAAAATATAATTATCACACCAACAGTCAACAACAGAGGGAGAGGGAAGCTTCAGAAGTTCCCCCTGTCCCATTTGGAGGTTTTTTTAGCGTATTGCGCGGTCGCGTCCGCCATTAACGAATCGATTTGTAATTGTTTCGTAATTGTTTTGTAATTTCCGAAATTTCGTAAATTTCAAACATTTTTAAAGAAAAATTTCGGAATTCTTTTAAAAATCGAAACGCAAAAACCCCCTAAAAACGAATCGAGTTTAGAAACAAATTTTTCCGTGGTTGCCCAGCCCTACTATATGTGGCTTAGAATACAGTTCATGTTGCACCCCAGAGTAATAATAATAATAATAATAATAATAATAACAACAACAACAACAACAATAATAACACTTTATTTGTACCCCGCTACCATCTCCCCAAAGGACTTGGTGCAGCTTACATGAGGCTGAGCCCAAATACAACAATTCAAACAAAACAGCAACAGTACAAGCAATTAAAATAAAACATAGACAATAAAATATACAACATTATCAAGAAGACAACACACAATTAAAAACAGTGTAAAGTTAAAATGGAAATAATACAAATGTAAAGTTAAAATGGAAATAATACTGGGACATGGACGAAAGGTGATAGTGGCATTTGTGGAAGGGCATACAAGCAGATCTAAAAAGTGTAAAGTGCTTTGGAGGACAAAGTGCTATGGGATCCTTATTCCGGGAAGGCACACTGGAACAACCACATCTTCAAGCTCCTCCTAAAGACTGCCAAGGTTGGGGCCTGTCTGATGTCTTTAGGGAGTGAGTTCCAGAGTCGAGGGGCCACCACCAAAAAGGCCCTCTCTCTCGTCCCCACCAACCGCACCTGCGATGCTGGTGGGATTGAGAGCAGGTAGGCGGGTCCCAAACTGTTCAGGGCTTTGTAGGTAAGAACCTGCACCTTGAATTGGGTCCGGAAAATGAATGGTAGCCAGTGGAGCTCCTTGAACAGGAGGGTTGACCGCTCCCTGTAAGCCGCCCGTTGGATCATCTGAAAGTTCTGGGCCGTTTTCAAGAGCAGCCCCATATAGAGTGCATCGCAGTAATCCAGTCTAGAGGTGACTAAGGCATGGACCACCTTGGCCAGATCTGCCTTCCTGAGGTACAGTCGCAGTTGGCGCACAAGTCTTAATTGTGCAAAGGCCCTCCCGTACACCACCGATGCCTGAGAGTAGGCACAGGACCCTCTAATCATTAATTACACCACACCTTGGATGAAAAAAGAGTCATCTTTATTTGAAGAATAATTGGAGAGATGAATATAAAGTTGATAAAAGTCCAAAAGCAAAACACCAAATAAGCAGTAACATAAACGGTGTCCAAACATAGGAATAAAAACAAAGTCCGAAAAGCTTGTTGTATTAATCCAGATGCAATAAAATATCAAATGCCTTCAATAAAAACTATGAACATTGCCACTGCTAATCCATTTGAAAAGCCAGGAAACCTTGGAATGATTGGCCAAAATATAAAGCATTATTAAAGAAAGAAAGAGGTGTGATCGTAATAAAGACACAACAGGAAATGAATATGATAGACAAAAAAATTTCATGGTACCAATATAGACAAGTAAAAGAATGCTTCAAAATAGACAAGGAAAAAGGTTTCCAAGAACATGATACTTTTTGGGACACTACTAAATTCAGAAAGAAAAGTAATAACAAGGATTTACAAAAAAAATGACTGGAATGGAACGTAGAATCAGAAGGAGAAAAAAATTATATGAGAAGATGGACAGAAAATATAGGAAAAACAATCAAAAAAGGAAATTGGCAAGAAATATGGAAAACAAAAATCAAATACACACAAGCAGCAGACCTTTAAGAAAATTGGATTAAAGTAGCACACAGATGGTACATGACACCCCAGAAACTTGGAAAATGTTACAAAAATATAAATACTAAATGCTGGAAATGTGGAAAGATAGAAGGAACATATTTCCACATGTGGTGGTCGTGTACCAAGACTCGGATATATTGGAGAAAAATACATAAGATACTACAGGAAATATCCCATTTAAACCGGAAATATTTCTACTAGGAATGACAGAAGAAAAAATGGAGAAAAAATCCTCTTTCTACTAAACACTGCAGCAAGAATGTGTTATGCGAAATTGTGGGGGGAAAAGATATACCAGAAATTAGTGACTAGATAGAAAAAATGATAGACATTAAAAATATGGACAGATTAACATATCTAATAACAAAAAATAAAGGGACCCCAATAAAAGAGACTGACTGGACAACAATAATAAACTACTTGAAACAAAGAAATAGACATATAATAATATGAAGGAAAACAGAAAATAATAGTGAAGAAGGAGATGAGAAGAAAGAAAGAAAGAAAGAAAGAAAGAAAGAAAGAAAGAAAGAAAAAAAGAAAGAAGAGGAAAAACCACCAGGAAGATACTCAGGAAGTCAACAAAGGAGTTACACAACAATCTGCTCCTATTTTTTTATTATTATTTTATTTTTTGCTTCTTCTTTTTTTGTTTTTTGTTTTTTTTCTTTTTTTCCTTTTCCTTTTTCCTTCTTTTCTTTTTAGGACTATCCTATATCTGCACAAAACAGAAAAAAAAATCAATAAAGATGATTAAAAAAAAAAGAAAAGCCAGGAAACCTTGGAGACGAGGCCACATGAAAGAAGGATATCCAGAAGACTTGACTTGAAACCAAACGATGCCTGGTCTGAAGGAAATTCCCTAAGAGCTCAATTTAAGTCCCAGAAACTGATTTCTACTCCCCCCAGTCTTTGACCTTAATTGCCAAATTATTTCTGACCTGCATAAACATTGGGCCTCTCTACGGTTCTGGCTAATTTCCAGACGGTGACTGGTCTTATCTATCTCTTCATTATCTGCAGGTGTGAAACTATCTGCAGAGGGAGCCACTGAGGAAACACGCTTCCGAGCCTGGAATTTTCTCATAAGAACTTAGCCTTTCCCCTGACTCTTCTCGATCAGAGTCTGTAATAACCTTATTGTCCAAAGTGTCTCGATTTCACACCTCATCCTCATTGCCATCTAAGACAGGCTCAGAAACATTAGAAGGGGAAAACACTATAACAGATTCAGGGTCAAACTCAGGCTGAGTCCCAACAGTTCAGCTCTATCCTCAGAAGCATTTGCTCTGTGGAGTCTTTTGCTCACAGCGTTTTGCACAACCATTTGTGCTGCTCATTTGAAGGGAGATGAAGAAGCCAAACTCTTTGCAGTCTGTATTTCTTACAAGGACTATGTAAGTTTGTTGCACTGCTTATTTTGTATATAACACTGAAAGTTTATGTTTTGACTCTGCTAACAAGAGTCAAAAAAAGTGGCGCAGTGGGTTAAAGCACTGAGCTGCTGAGCTTGTTGATCGAAAGGTCGCAGGTTCAATTCCGGGGAGCGGCGTGAGCTTCCACTGTCAGCCCTAGCTTCTGCCAACCTAGCAGTTCGAAAACATGCAAATGTGAGTAGATCAATAGGTACCGCTCCGACGGGAAGGTAACAGCGCTCCATGCAGTCATGCCAGCCACATGACCTTGGAGGTGTCTACGGACAACACTGGCTCTTTGGCTTAGAAATGGAGATGAGCACCACACCCCAGAGTCAGACATGACTGGACTTAATGTCAGGGGACTACCTTTACCTTTATCTTTAACAAGAGTAAAGTTTTCTGGGTTTTTTTCCTCATGCTTTTGTGCAAAGTTATTGTGTCTTTTGCACTGGACCAGAATAATTCCACTTAAGTGCAACACACATCAGGGGCCCCCCAAACCAAGGCTCATGGGCCAGATGCAGCCCACCAAGTTAATTTACCAGACCCCTGCACTAAATTTTAATCTTAGAGTTTTAGAGTCACCCAAAGAGAAAACATAGAGAATTGCCACAAACTCTTCCATCAGGGACATAACGGCCCTAATTTCAGGTTTTGAAGAATCATAGATTTACATATTTGAAGTAACTATAAAGATAATCTGATTCGAACAACATCTGGAAGCCTAAAACAATTCCCATCTCACTTGAAATCTTCTTTCTTATAATTTGAATCCATCAGTTTTTGCCCTCCTTCTGGAGCAGCAGATAGCGAGTTTGCAACATCTGCCTAGTAAGAGCCCTTTGGATATTTGATGTTGTCCTTTTTTCCTTTTAATAGTCTCTTCTGCAAGTGAAGCATACTGATCTTCCCCAGCTGTTCCCGTTAAAGCTAGGTTTCCATACTTTTGTGTGTTTTTGTTGCCCTTCTGTGGACATGCAAATTTCCTGGACAAATTACACTGATTCTGTTGTTCTTAATAATACTAATGCTATTACCACTTATACTGTACTAGTAGAAGTAATAGTCATTCATTAGTAGCAGCAAAAATATGAATTATTGTTTCCTATTTTTGTTTATTTTCACTTTCACCAAAGTTAAAGAAGAAAGTGCAAAAGATGGGTTGCAGTTAAACAAAAAAAAACAAGATTCTGCCAATTGGACTGATCGATAACTGGCAAATAAGGGAGAAAATGTGGAGGCAGTGACAGACTTTGTATTTCTAGGTGCAAAGATTACTGCAGACACAGACTGCAGCCCGGAAATCAGAAGACATTTCCTTCTTGGGAAGAGAACAATGATCAATCTCGATAAAATAGTGAATAGTAGAGACATCACACTGACAATGAAGATCCACATAGTTAAAGCAATGGTGTTCCCCGTAGTAACCTATGGATGTGAGAGCTGGACCATAAGGAAGGCTGAGCGAAGGAAGATAGATGCTTTTGAACTGTAGTGTTGGAGGAAAATTCTGAGAGTGCCTTGGACCACCAGAAGATCCAACCAGTCCATACTTCAGGAAATAAAGCCTGACTGCTCATTGGAGAGAAGGATATCAGAGGCAGAGATGAAGTATTTTGGCCACATAATGAGAAGACAGGAAAGCTTAGAGAAGACAATTATGCTGGGGAAAATGGCAAGAAAAAGGAAGAGGGGCCAACCAAGGGCAAGATGGATGGATAGTATCCTTGAAGTGACTGGCTTGACTGTGAAGGAGTTGGGGTGGTGATGGCCAACAGGGAGCTCTGGCGTGGGCTGGTCCATGAGGTCACGAAGAGTCAGAAGCAACTGAATGAATAAAAAAAATTTTTTTTGTTTCTTACAGTGTTAGAAAGCATTATTACTAATACATAATGATTACTGTTAATAATAATAATAATAATAATAATTATTATTATTATTATTATTATTATTATTTAATTTGTATACCAAGGGGACTTGGCATGACTTACAAGGGTACAAGCCCAAAAATTACAGATAAAAACAAACATATTAAAACCAATCAAATCCACCTGACATCTGCCAGGAAGTAGCAGCCATTAGTGAAAGGACCAAGGCAGAGACATCTCCAGCTCATCCCTTGTTTGGGTATCAGCCAGCACATCAATGACTTAAATCTAGAAATAGTTTTCTAAGATCTACAGAGACACTCGCTGGAACACCTCAGCAACCGAGAGTCCAAAAGTGGCAGGCTCAAACCCAGCACCTCAACCAATGAGAGATTCCCTCCTGGGCACACAGAAGACTGGGCGACTTGGAAGGCACTGAACAGACTGCGCTCTGGCACCACGAGATGCAGAGCCAACCTTCAGAAATGGGGCTACAAAGTGGAATCCTCGACATGCGAGTGTGGAGAAGAGCAAACCACTGACCACCTGCTGCAATGCAACCTGAGCCCTGCCACATGCACAATGGAGGACCTTCTTGCAGCAACACCGGAAGCACTCCAAGTGGCCAGATACTGGTCAAAGGACATTTAACCAACTACCAAACTCACAAGTTTTGTATTTGTCTGTTTGTTTGCTTTGTTCTGTTAGAAATGTAATATAATGGACTGGTTGCTCTGACACGACAAATAAAATAAATAAAACCAATCAAATACAAACATAACACAATCACAACAACATCATAAAAACAATATCATGTTACTAACTGGAGCGGGACGCAGGGAGCACACAACGCCCTTGCTGTTCCAGCTCCACTGGCTGCCGATCTGCTACCGGGCCCAATTTAAGGTGCTGGTGTTATCCTACAAAGCCCTAAACGGTTCCGGCCCAAAATACCTTTCGGACCGCATCTCGGCCTATGAGCCCACGAGGACCTTGAGATCATCTGGGGAGGCCCTTCTCTCGATCCCGCCTGCTTCACAGGCACGCCTGGCGGGGACGAGAGAGAGGGCCTTCTCGGTGGTGGCCCCCCGGCTGTGGAACGACCTCCCTGTTGACATCAGACAGGCGCCCTCCCTTTTGTCCTTCCGTAGGAACCTAAAGACCTGGCTTTTCGAGAAGGCATTTAACTGAATATTACGGCAACTGGTAATTGACATCTGGAACGGAATATGGACTACGATATTGGATATGATTCTATGATATGACGGAGCGGATTATTTAGTGTAACTTATAGTATTGTATATTATTGTTGTGTGGATTGCTTGTTTCTGTTTTTGTAAACTGTTTTTATATGCTGTACACCGCCGCGAGTCGCCCTAGGGCTGAGAGCGGCGGTCAATAAATGCACCAAATAAATAAATAAATAATAAATAATGGCTGAAAACAATATCAGAACTGGGTCTGGGCTTGAGTAAGTGCAGTGTTATTATTAATACCATATCACCCTTGTGTCTGGTGACATTTTCCTGGACTTTGCATAGATAAAGAACCCACGTATTAGAGTGAAGCTTATTGAAATGAAGGACTTCTGAATGTATATATCACAGAATTGCACTGGAGGACCTAGAAAATAACTATAGAAGCTGATAAATGAAACAGAAACTGGTGTTATTAATGCGAGGACCATGCACTATAGTAAAACTATTTATTTAAAAGTTTTATATACCGACCTTCTCACCTCTCTTGAGGGACTCAGACCGGTTTCCAGCCATAATATACATACAGTCAATAAAACATCATACTTCATATTGCAATAAAAACATTAAAACATTAAAACAGCAAAAGAAAAATTACATTCAATAAATACAATGGTCAGTCATCCCACTAAATTTGATGTTCATCATCCTCCATCCATATTTCAGGGTATTGGCTCACTCATTGAATGCCTGTCTCCATAACCACGTCTTCACCTGCTTCCTGAATGTCAGGATAGCAGGGGCGGTTCTGATCTCCGGTGGGAGAGAGTTCCAGAGTCGAGGGGCCACCACCGAGAAGGCCCTGTCCCTTGTCCCCACCAGACGTGCTTGCGAGGCCGGTGGGACCGAGAGCAGGGCCTCTCCAGACGATCTTAATAATCTTGATGGTTCATAGGGGAGAATACGTTCGGAGAGGTAAACAGGGCAGGAGTCGTTTAGGGCTTTATAGGTTAACACCATCACTTTGAATTGTGCTCGGAAGCTAATTGGCAGCCAGTGGAGCTGGTGTAACAGCGAAGTAACTAGGGAAGTAATAAATCAATGTGCATGCAAATTTGTTAATAGCTTTATAAACAAATAGTTTTGTAATAGCAATGTGTCTGTGTCACACTCATGTTCACAAGAAGACTTTAGAGATAAAAAGGTATGTTTATGCCTTGATGCACCTGAAATTTATGACTCGAGTCCAGCTTATGGCTTATACATTGCTACAAAGCACTTAAACAACTTGGGAGCGGAATATCTGAAGGTCTGCCTTCTCCCACTTGATGCTGCCAGAAATGTGAACGTTTCAGAAGAGGACCTGTTGCATGTCAGCAATGAATATTGCACTGAATATTGCACTGGTGCTGTTATATGCACTCACCAGCCTAACTTCAAATATGAGGATATTTGAAGTTAGGCTGGTGAGTGCATATAACAGCACCAGTGCAATATTCACTCAGATGATGCCATACAGAAGAGAGAGAAGAGTTTTTTTTTCCTGTTGGACTGAAGTCTAGGATTTGGGATAATGGATTCAAATTACAGCAAAGGAGATTCCACCTAAACATTAGGAAGAGCTCCTGACCATTAAGAGCTCCAAGGCAGTGAATGGAACTCTCTGTCTCAGAGTCGGGTGGAGGCTCCTTCTTTGGAGACTTTTAAACAAAGGCTGGATGGCTGTCTGTCAGGAGAGCTTTAATGTTTTAAACAGAAAGCAAAACAACTTACCTCTCCCCCTCCCTTACACACTGGACTTTTTACTATAATAATCCTTTAGATGGGTTGTTGTAGGCTTTTTCGAGCTGTATGGCCATGGTCTAGAGGCATTCTCCCCTGACGTTTCGCCTGCACTTTGGCAAGCATCCTCAGAGGTAGTGAGGTCTGTTGGAACTAGGCAAAAGTTCCAACAGACCTCACTACCTCTGAGGATGCTTGCCAAAGTGCAGGCGAAACGTCAGGAGAGAATGCCTCTAGACCATGGCCACACAGCCCGAAAAGTCTACAACAACCCAGTGATTCCGGCCATGAAAGCCTTCAACAATACAATCCTTTAGATGTTTTGATATTGTTGCTCTGCTTTTCCTGGCATTCCCAACTATTGTCGTGCGGGACTTATTTTCTAGTAGCAATTGGAGAGCTACAAAATCTTCAAGATGATGATCACAGCTCTTTAGATATGAAAAAGGTTATCAACAAAAATGTTTGGGGGTGGGGGAGATAAGTCACCAGCTCCACCTAAAATGTGGCTTATTCCATTCAGTTCCCACCCCCCCTTCTCTTCCTTGAAATATATGCATTTTATACATACTAGCGGTCCCCTGCCATGCATTGCTGTGGCCCAGTCTGGTGATCTGGAAAATGAAGTAATGAGAATGTGTTGGTTTCTAATCTATGTAATGTCTTTATGCTTGTGGGTAAACAGTATTTCTTCTTGTTTCTTTGTCAGTGTTGATGTCTGGTTTGCCTACTCTGGAACATGCAACATATCCTTATCCTTCTTTAGGGGTCCCTTTCAAATCTTTGATAATGCATCTGTCATATACATACGTGTGTGTGTGTGAATGGCTGGATGGCCCTTTGTCAGTAGGGCTTTGATTATATTTTCTTGCCCAGGTGAAGGGAGTTGGACTGGATGGCCTTAAGGCAGCATTTCTCAACCTGGGGGTCGGGACCCCTGGGGAGTTGCAAGGGAGTGTCAGAAGGGTCGCCAAAGACCACCAGAAAACACAGTATTTTCTGTTGGTCGTGAGGGTTCTGTGTGGGAAGTTTGCCCCAATTCTGTCATTGATGGGGTTCAGAATGCTCCTTGATTATAGGTGAACTTTAAATCCCAGTAACTACAACTCACAAATGTCAAGGTCTATTTCCCTCAAACTCCATCTATGCTCATATTTGGGCATATTGGCTTCAAACTACAAGAGGAAATAGTGGCTTCAAACTACAAGAGAGGAGATTCCATCTGAACATGAGGAAGAACTTCCTGACTGTGAGAGTCGTTCAGCAGTGGAACTCTCTGCCCTGGAGTGTGGTGGAGGCTCCTTCTTTGGAAGCTTTTAAACAGAGGCTGGATGGCCATCTGTCAGGGGTGATTTGAATGCAATATTCCTGCTTCTTGGCAGGGGGTTGGACTGGATGGCCCATGAGGTGGCCCAACTCTTTGATTCTATGATTCTATATTGAGTAGTCGTGTCAAGTTTGGTCCAGATCCATCATTGTTTGATTCCACAGTGCTCTCTAGATGTAAACTACAACTCCCAAACTCAAGGTCAATGCCCACCAAACCCTTCCAGTATTTCCTGTTAGTCATGGGAGTTCTGTGTGCCAAGTTTGGTTCAATTCCATCGTTAGTGGAGTTCAGAATGCTCTTTGATTGTAGGTGAACTGTAAATCCCAGCAACTACAACTCCCAAATGACAAAATCATAATTTTTGAGTGATGGTCACTCCTTGTGTTGTGAGATTTGTTGCCAAATTTGGTGTGATTTCGTTCATTGGTTCTTTTGTTTTTAAGGCACTCATTATGTACAGAGCATTTTTTATATATAGATATACATGTCTGTGTGCTCTTTTCAAATTTAAGACCTATTGGCTAAAATGTTTATGTACATGTTTGAAGACTATGTCATTTCCTTTGCACATTTTCCAACAGCAAGAATGTTGTCAAATGCATTTTTCTTCCCTTGAGCACACTGTAAGCATGAAGAATTTCCAGCCGCCAATTTTGTCTGGTTCTGTGTTTCAATTGGACAGATAGGAATGGAGTAAATATGCTGTTCCAAATAAACCGAGCAAATTCCTCACTCACCTCTATCAAGGATCTGGAAGACGTAGCTGAGGAATGCAGTCAACTGTGCATTCCATTCGACTAAAAGCATCCACAGCCATAATAGCTTCATGTTACATGGTGGATTAATTGTCTTAAGTGCATAGGTTTGGGATAAGTGGGGTCTTATTCCTGAAAGACAGCAAAAGGATCAGTGGTGCTTTTTCAGTTCAGTGAGCTGATTCTCCAGTGCCTCCTCCCCTCCCTTCTCCCTAACAATTCTCTTTCAAAGGGAAGTCTTAATCTACATTTCCGCAGTCTGTCATAATATGTAAGCTCTCCATATGCTTAGCTGGAACTGGGGTAGATAATTCAGTACATAATTTAACAAATAAACTTCACTTTGGTTTTGTTTTCTTAATTTACCTAAAAATTTATAGATAGGCTTGATTTTTTTTTCTTTTGGTGGATAATTTACCTAAAGATTTACAGATATGCTTGTTGTTTTTTCTTTTGGTGGATAAAATCTTCATGGAAGTAGAAGTTAAGGCATACTGTCAGTGGGCTGAATTTTCTTTGGACACTGCTGTGAAAGCTGTTTATTTATTTCGGGTACTTTTACTCTGCCCTTCTCAACCCCCAAGGGGGGACTCAGGGCGGTTTACAGAAAAGGCACGATTCGATGCCTATACAAATTACACATAATGTACAAACCACCATAGTTAAAACAATTATCACAAATTAAAAACAATCAAAACATCAATATACAAAGCATCATATAAAACTATTCACATGCTCAGCGTAAGTCTTTCAGAGTTCCAAATTCCATTCCATTAGTCATTTCCTGGCCATTGTCAAAATCCTTTCTTTATCTGCCCGGTTGTCTGAATGCCTGATCCCAAATCCAAGTTTTTAGATTTTTTTCTGAAGGAAAGGAGTGATGTCGCTGATCTAATTTCCCCGGGGAGTGAATTCCACAGGTGGGGGGCCACCACCGAGAAGGCCCTGCTCCTCGTCCCCGCCAGCCTCACTTGTGATAGAGGTGGGGTCGAGAGCAAGGCCTCCCCAGACGATCTTAGACTCTGGGGTGGGACATAGAGGGAGATCCGTTCGGACAGATACACTGGGCTGGAGCCATATAGGGTTTTAGTGCACCGGGATTGTGGCGCAGCTGGCTGAGTGTCAGCTGCATTAAGATCACTCTGACCAAAAGGTCATGAGTTTGAAGCCAGCCCGGGCTGGAGTGGGTGTCCAGCCATTGTGTAGCCCGTTGTCGACCTTTGCAACCCGAAAGACAGTTGCATCTGTCAAGTAGGAAAATAAGGTACCACCTTGTGTGGGAGGCTAAATTTAACTAATTTATGAGGCCATAAAGAAAAAAGACTCCGGGGAATGTGGAATGCGGAAGAACTTCATCGGCGTCGTTGATGGACGATGAAAAGCAGCAGCTCCCCTGGCGGCCAGAAAAAAGTTAAATAGCCTCGGTGTATTTGTCTGTTAAACGTTGTTTGTCAAACTGGCATTGAATGTTTGCCATATATGTGTTTACTGTAATCCGCCCTGAGTCCCCTGCGGGGTGAGAAGGGCGGAATATAAGAACTGTAAATAAATAAATAAATAATAAATTTTATAGGTCAAAACCAGCACTTTGAATTGTGCTCGGAACTGGATCGGCAGCCAGTGGAGCTGACACAACAGAGGGGTGGTATGCTCCCTGTATGACGCTCCGGTGAGCAGTCTGGCTGCCTCTCGCTGGACTAGTTGGAGTTTCCGAACAGTCTTCAAAGGCAACCCCACGTAGAGTGCGTTGCAGTAATCTAATTGGGATGTAACAAGAGCGTGGACCACCGTGCTGTTCAGCCATAATGTACATACATTCTCTTCTCAACCACAGTAGTTTCTTAAGAAATGTGTTCTGGAGAGCCTCCAGTTTTGCTGTCTGAGACTCATCCCATCCCCAGACAGCAGCACCATACAAAATCTGGGCTATAACTTTACTCTGAAATATTTTAAGGGCTGGGACAACTAGATGACCCCCTGCAGTGTTGTAGAATCTGAGTATTGCTCCAACAGATTTCAAAGCCACTGCTTTAGTGTGCTCTATATGGGGTTTCCAGGATAGTCTTTCTGTGAAATGGATTCCAAGGTACTTAAATTCCTGACATTGTTCTATTTGGTGACCCCTGATGGACCATCTGTGTTGAGAGTGTCTTCTTCCAAACACCATTACCTTTGTTTTATTATAGTTGATGTTCAGCTTTTCTTTATAACAATATGCACCAAGCTTAGAGAGCAGTCTTCTCAGGCCAATTTGGGTAAGTGAAATTAGAACCATGTCATCTGCATATAATAGGATGGAGATGTGTTCTGGAACAGCTGTTCCAGGAGCTCCAATTTTATTTGCTTTGAACTAAAGGTTTGTTTGCAATCCCAGGCTTGGGATTTTGCAGCAGGGTGGCTTCCTGTTATAGTTTGCAGTCATAGGGCAAGCCCCCTGTCCATCTTCATTTAGCTTTGGTTCCGCCCCTTTTCCTGGGTTTTGGGAAGAGAGAGGAACCATTTTAGTCAGTCACTCACAAGGAAGCCAGCCTATAGGACGCAAATCAGTTTGTCCCGTAGGAAAGGCTTCATTCCTCAAGACCATCCGGGGTCCAAACTGACTATCCAGTTCCAGGGAAATGGAAGGAAAAGGTCCCAAAGGCTCTGGTTGAGAGCTCACAGCCTCTCAGCCTCACAGCACCAGAGGGGAAAACAGCCCTGAAGTTTCCACAGGACAGCATTACAGAACCACAGAATTCCAG
Source organism: Anolis sagrei ordinatus (assembly GCF_025583915.1). Lineage (NCBI taxonomy): Eukaryota > Metazoa > Chordata > Lepidosauria > Squamata > Anolidae > Anolis > Anolis sagrei. Next base: position 15,349,407 of record NW_026847993.1, on the reverse strand, counting down.
CTAAATATCTTCTAGCTTCATCTGGTAGGTTACTCAGTTTCAGACGCATTTGGGATCGGCAGTTATAGAAGTCTGACTTGGCCATGGTGGTACACGCTCTGGTCACATCCCGCCTTGACTACTGCAACGCTCTCTACGTGGGGCTGCCCTTAAAGACGGCCCGGAAGCTTCAGCTAGTCCAGCGCGCGGCAGCCATGTTACTAACAGGAGCGGGACGCAGGGAGCATACAACGCCCTTGCTGTTCCAGCTCCACTGGCTGCCGATTTGCTACCGGGCCCAATTTAAGGTGCTGGTGTTATCCTACAAAGCCCTAAACGGTTCCGGCCCAAAATACCTTTCAGACCGCATCTTGGCCTATGAGCCCACGAGGACCTTGAGATCGTCTGGGGAGGCCCTTCTCTCGATCCCGCCTGCCTCACAGGCACGTTGGCGGGGACGAGAGAAAGGGCCTTCTCGGTGGTGGCCCCCCGGCTGTGGAACGACCTCCCTGCTGACATCAGACAGGCGCTCTCCCTTCTGTCTTTCCGTAAGAGCCTGAAGACCTGGCTATTTGAGAAGGCATTCAACTGAGCGCTACGGCAACTGGTAATGACAACTGGAACGGAATACGGATTACGATATTGGTTATGATTCTATGATGTGACGGAGCGGATTATTTAGTGTAACTAGATTATAGTGTATTATTGTTGTATTGATTTCCTGTTTTGCCCTTTGTAAACTGTTTTTATATGTTGTGCACCGCCGCGAGTCGCCCTAGGGCTGAGAGCGGCGGTCAATAAATGCAGTAAATAAATAAATAAATAAATACCCAGACCAGCGAGGCCTAGGTGATGGACGGCCTGGGAGGGATTATAAAGGGTTCTTCTTCACGTTGAGTACAGTTAAACCAAGTTAGTGCCGGTCTCTTAAAGACTAGAATAGTAAAGCCTTGAAGTTTTGTTTGAAGATTTGTTCCTTAATAAAGACTTTGTTGTACTTTTAAAGACTCTAAAGCCCATTACTTCTGGAAGTCTCTAACAATCTCTCTTCGGGCACCCCGGCTTCCCACTGGGTTTAAAGTGTTCATCCTATAGAATAAAGACATTGTGTACAGGCCCAGTGGTGATAGAACAACTGCAGGTGGAAAATATTCTGGCCCCGAGAGTGCAGGTGTTATATCATTCAAGTAAAGGTTAAAGAGTATTGGTGCCAATAGACACCCTTGTTTTATTCCTTTATTAGTATGAATGGGGTCAGTCAGTGAGCCAGAAATACCAACTCTTATTCTAGCTGTGGTGTTAGAATAAAGTGCCTTGGTAGGTCCAGCAGTTGCTTGTTGGTAGGCTAAGAAATACAAGGTCAGACAGTGGTCAATTGTACCCTATTTAATTATTGGAGAAATGTAAAAGACTCCTCAGTTAGGGTTCTTCCCAAGGGATGTTTTGAACAGCTAGTAAAATGCAAAGTCTGGAATACTAGATACCAGAAGCTGCTGGAATTTCACCCCACTCTGTCTGATAAGTCTTCTATCTTGAACTCAAGGGAGAAGCTCCATGAATATATTTTTAATAATTGTGCCCACCATGATAGGCAGGCCATTAACAACTCCAAATTCTCCCACTGGTTTAGACTGTACGAACTTGACCATGATAGGGCTATCTAGTATCTACCTGACTAGGCTCACATTTCCAAAACTTAGACAAGCCTTCACAGCCCTTCTTTTTCAAAGTATGCCCACAGCAGTGATCGATGGCAGATATACAGGCACCCCTCTGGCTCTTCGTTTATGTGTTTGCGGGGCCCCGGAAATTGAGGATCTGCCTCACTATTTGCTTTTCTGCCCTTTGTATTCTGAACCAAGAACCAAAATCCTGGGGTTTATTCTTCACCTCCTTCAGACCAACACTGTGCCCGAAAAGATTTTCTATCTCTTGGCTGACACTAACCCTGTTGTTACTCATAAGGTGTCTCTTTTTGCCCTGGCAGCACAGAAAATCCGGACAAAACTAATCTCTGATATTGCAGTTGACTGTGCTGGGGATGCTTTCATCTAATAGTGACTGTTTATGTAGTTTTAATCATGCTGTATCTATTTGCTTTTACTTGGTTTTTAATTATGCAGGTATGAGTCTATACATTATGTAGTATTTTAAAGGTGCATCTTGCCATCGATATATGTAGCATTTTAACGATTTATAGGATTTTATTGTGTATTTTATATTGTATTTAATAATCTGGTGTTCATGTATTTAATCTATCTGCCTTGCCTTCTTTGTGAAAGACCTATGGTCTAAGCATCGAATAAACTATAACTATGACACCAGAATGGGTACTGGAATATCTGTGAAGCTACCAACTACAATACCATCACAATTCTCACCTCCATGTTTATAAGTACAGCAATAGATCTTTATTTTGTGTCAGGATCTTGGCTGTTCACCTATACATCAGAACTGTAATTATAATCAAATTCTCGTCACTTAAGGTTCAAAGTCTTCTCATCCTATGTATTGTCGAAGGCTTTCATGGCTGGAATCACTAGGTTCTTGTGGGTTTTTTCGGGCTATATGGCCATGTTCTAGAGGCATTTTTCCTGACGTTTCGCCTGCATCTATGGCAAGCATCCTCAGAGGTAGTGAGGTCTGTTGGAAATAGGAAAATGGGTTTATATATCTGTGGAATGACTGGGGTGGGGCAAAGAGCTCTTCTCTGCTGAAGCTAGGTGTGAATGTTTCAGCTGACCACCTTCATTAGCATTTGAAGGCCTGGCTGAGCCTGGGAAAATGTTCTGTTGAGAGGTGTTAAGATGTGCCTGATTGTTTCCTCTCTGCTGTTTTGCTGTTGTAATTTTAGAGTTTTTTAATACTGGTAGCCAGATTTTGTTCATTTTCATGGTCTCCTCCTTTCTGTTGAAATTGTCCACATGCTTGTGGATTTCAATGGCTTCTCTGTGTAGTCTGACATGGTGGTTGTTGGAGTGGTCCAGCATTTCTCTGTTCTCAAATAATATGTTGTGTCCAGGCTGGTTCATCAGGTGCTCTGCTATGGCTGACTTCTCTGGTTGAAGTAGTCTGCAGTGCCTTCCATGTTCCTTGATTTGTGTTTGGGCCACGCTGCGTTTGGTGGTCCCTATGTAGACTTGTCCACAGCTGCATGGTATACGGTAGACTCCTGCAGAGGTGAGAGGATCCCTCTTGTCCTTTGCTGAACGTAGCATTTGTTGGATTTTCTTGGTGGGTCTGTAGATAGTTTGTATGTTGTGTTTCCTCATCAGCTTCCCTATGCGGTCAGTGGTTCCCTTGATGTATGGCAAGAACACTTTTCCTCTGGGTGGATCTTCATCTTTACTCTCGTGGCTTGTTCTTGGTCTTGCAGCTCTTCTGATGTCTGAGGTGGAGTATCCATTGGCCTGGAGAGCCCAGTTGAGGTGGTTCAGTTCATCTTGGAGGAGGTGGGGTTCGCAGATTCTTTTGCACGGTCTGCCAAGGCTTTAATGGTGCTTCTTTTTTGACTTGGGTGATGGTTGGAGTTTTTATGTAGATATCTATCTGTGCTGTGTGGGTTTTCTGTAGACGGTGTGACCCAATTGTTGATCTGGTTTGCGGATGACTAGGACATCTAGAAAAGGCAGTCTTCCTTCATTTTCTTTTTCCATGGTGAACTGGATGTTTGGGTGGATGCTGTTAAGATGGTCCAGGAACCTGTTGAGTTCTTCTTCTCCATGGCTCCAAATGGTGAAGGTGTCATCCACATATCTGAACCATATCGTGGGCTTTTTGGTTGCTGTCTCCAGGGCTTGTTTTTCAAAGTGTTCCATGTAGAAGTTAGCTATGACCAGGCTGAGAGGGCTCCCCATGGCTACTATGGAATGCCCTACCCGTAGACATCAGGCAGGCCCCTTCGTTGCTGGAGTTCCGGAGGAAGGTCAAGACGTGGCTCTATGAACAGGCGTTCGGTCAACAAGGCAACTGAACTCATGAAGACGGTATAAATGAACAAAGGAATGGTAGAAGGATTATGAGAACAGAATCTGATTTTACTGAGGCGTTGATGACCACGTTGTTTTGTCTTGTATTGTCTGTCGTGTATGTTGTGTTTTAATCTAACTGTTATTGTTATATAAATTGCATTGTAAACCGCATTGAGTCGCCGATTTAGGCTGAAAAATGCGGTATAAAAATAAAGCAAATAAATAATAATAAATAAATAAATACTCCATCTTTCTGTTCGTAGAATTCATTGTCCCACTGAAAGTAACTGGTGGTGAGGCAATGGTGAAACAGAGCCGTGATGTCTTCTGGGAACCTCTGGTTGATGAGTGCCATGGTGTCTGCTACCGGGACCATGGTAAATAGAGATACCACATCGAAGCTGATCAGTTTGTCGTTGGTATTTAGCTTGAGATTGCTGATTTTTTCTATGAAGTGGGCTGAGTCCTTGATGTAGTGTGTAGTGAGCCCAATATGGCTTTGTAACTGTGCAGCAAGAAATTTTGCTAGGTCGTATGTGGGGGATCCAATGGCACTCACGATGGGTCTGAGTGGGGTGGAGTCCTTATCTTCTCATCCTCTTCATGTGACAGCTTTTCACTCTTAATTCAGTTTTTTCTAGCCCTTACAGCTGTAGCTCACTAAGGACCTTATGATTGAAAAACAAAAGAAGACTCATAGAATCATAGAATCAAAGAGTCGGAAGAGACCTCATGGGCCATCCAGTCCAACCCCCTGCCAAGAAGCAGGAATATTGCATTCAAATCACCCCTGACAGATGGCCTTCCAGCCTGTTTAAAAGCCTTCAAAGAATGAGCCTCCACCACACTCCAAGGCAGAGAGTTCCACTGCTGAACAGCTCTCACACTCAGGAAGTTCTTCCTCATGTTCAGATGGAATCTCCTTTCTTGTAGTTTGAAGCCATTGTTCCGCGTCCTAGTCTCCAGGGCGGCAGAAAACAAGCTTGCTCCCTCCTCCCTGTGACTTCCTCTCACATATTTATACATGGCTATCATATCTCCTCTCAGCCTTCTCTTCTTCAGGCTAAATATGCCCAGCTCTTTAAGCCGCTCCTCATAGGGCTTGTTCTCCAGACCCTTGATCATTTTAGTCACCCTCCTCTGGACACATTCCAGCTTGTCAATATCTCTCTTCGAATTGTGGTGCCCAGAATTGGAAACAATATTCCAGGTGTGGTCTAACCAAGGCAGAATAGAGGGGTAGCATTAATTCCCTAGATCTAGACACTATGCTCCTATTGATGCAGGTCAAAATCCCATTGGCTTTTTTTGCTGCCACATCACATTGTTGGCTTATGTTTAACATTGTCCAGAGGACTCCAAGATCTTTTTCACACGTACTGCTCTCGAGCCAGGCATCCCATTCTGTATCTTTGCATTTCGTTTTTCCTGCCAAAGTGGAATATCTTGCATTTGTCACTGTTGAACTTCATTTTGTTAGTTTTGGCCCATCTCTCTAATCTGTCAAGATCGTTTTGAATCCTGCTCCTGTCCTCTGGAGTATTGGCTATCCCTTCCAATTTGGTGTCGTCTGCAAACTTGATGATCATGCCTTCTAACCCTTCATCTAAGTCTTTAACTCCCATGACTTCTGTTTATAGCAGAATATAGAGCCATTAGATGGAGCATTTATTTATTTATTTTCTTATTTATTTATTTATTTATTTATTATCTGTATTTGTATACCAGCTTTCTCAGCCTGTAGGCGACTCAAGGTGGTTAACAGGGTAAAATTCAGGGAGGTGGCCAATCTAATATCTATAGGGAGGGCGTTCCATAGCTGAGGAGCCACCGCCGAGAAGGCTCTGTCTCCCGTCTCCGCCAAACATACTTGTGACAAAGACTGTAATGAGAGCAGGGCCTCCCCAGATGATCTGAAGTTCCTAAATGGTTCATAAGGGGAGATGCATTCAGACATGTAAGTTGGACCAGAACCGTTTAGGACTTTATAGACTAAAGCCAGCACTTTGAATTGTGCCTGGTAGCAAACTGGCAGCCAATGGCGCTGGCGCAACAGAGGAGTTGTACGCTCCCTGAGTGCTGCTCCTGTTAGCAATCTGGCTGCCGTTCATTGGACCATTTGAAGCTTCCAGACAGTTTTCAAAGGCAACCCTACATAGAGTGCATTGCAGTAGTCTACTCAGGATATAACCAGAGTGTGTACTACCATGGCCAAGTCAGACTTCCCAAGGTAAGGGCGCAACTGGCATACAAGTTTTAACTGTGCAAATGCTCCCCTGGTCACTGCCAAAACCTGGATTCAGGCTCAATGATGAATCCAGGATCAAACCCAAGCTGCGAACCTGCGTCTTCAGGGGGAGTATAACCCCATCCAACACAGGCTGCAACCTTATGGCATGTTCAGCCTTACGACTGACCAGGAGTACCTTTCTCTTGTCTGGCTTCAGTTTCAATTTGTTTGCCCTCATCCAGATCATCACAGTGGCCAAGCATCGGTTCAGGATCTGAACAGCCTCCTTAGTAGCAGGTGGGAAGGAGTGATAGAGTTGGACAACATCTGCGTACAGGTGACATCGCACCCCAAATCTCCGGATGATCTCCCCCAGTGGCTTCATGTAGATGTTGAATAATTACCCTAAAGACATCATATCCTGTCTGATCCTGTATGTTAAGCAGGGTCTAATTAATACTTGGAGTACCCATCTAAGGTTGTAATTCAGCAGAACACACACACATATATATAGTGGGGTGCATGCCAAAAGATACTTCTTTGTTTCCTGGTATTTCCCTGCCACAGAACAACCACAAAATGCTTCCTTTCCAGTAAATGCTTTTACACAATTAATTATTTACAATATTTCCATTTTCCGAAGTGCCAATGCTTTGCTTGACCACAGTGGCAACACAATCTGCCCACTCTTCCTGCTCTGCTCCAGCCACTGATTCAGAATATTCACTGATATCGCCAACGCTGTAATATGCTGGACCACAAAGATTGCAGAGTCTCACTCTGCGGTTATTTGGTTGATCATCCTAAAATTGTACAGCTATATGTCATCATCCCACAAGGTCAACACCTTGGTGATCTAACACTCTCCAAAGTCTAATGCATTATTACTTGGACAGTGAATAGCTCTTGATCCATGTTAGGACTAACTTAGAGTAGCTTGATGACCCCAGTGAAGTCAGGACATCTCACCTTTAGGCTTGGGCGGTTTCATTCGTTAATTTTGTAATTCGTTATTAATTCGTATTTAAATTAGCTTACGATCCAATATTGAGCCATGCAGGAATTGTGTGAGGAGTAATAAAGTTTCAAAACAATTTTTTCAATTTATTTCGTAATTATTTCGTAATTATTTCATTATTATTTCGTAATTATTTCGTAATTATTTTCGCATGTCTGGTGCAAGTTTTATAGTTGTTGTTTGTTTTATCACACCAACAGTCAACAACAGAGGGAGAGGGAAGCTTCAGAAGTTCCTCCTGTCCCATTTGGAGGTTTTTTTTAGCATATTGCGCAATCTCGTCTGCCATTAACGAATCAATTCGTAATTTTATGAAATTTCGTAAATTTCAAAAAAAATTAAAGGAAAATTTCGGAATTATTAAAAAAAACAAAACGCAAGGGCCCCCTAAAAACAAAACAAGTTTAGAACCAAATTTTTCCGTGGTTACCCAAGCCTACTCACCTTATGAAGCTCAAGATATGGTCATCTGGAAAAGACATTATATACATATATGTATGTGCATATATATGTATAATTGTATAGTCTTGCTTGGAATAATAATCATCATCATCATCATCATCATCTTTATTTATACCCCACCACCATTTATTTATTTATTTATTTACTTACAGCATTTATATTCCACCCTTCTCACCCCACAGGGGACTCATGGTGGATAACAATGCACATATACATGACAAACATTCAATGCCATTTAGACATACAAATATATACAGACATACAGAGGCTATTTAACTTTTTCTGGCCGCCAGGGGAGCTGTCGCTTTCATCGTCCATCTGCGACACTGATGAAGTACTTCCGCATTCCCCGCATGCTTTTGCTGGAGTGCTTGCTGGAGTCTTTTTTTATGGCCTCATAAATTAGTTAATTTAGCCTCCCCACACTTTAAGGTGGTACCTAATTTTCCTACTTGACAGATGCAACTGTCTTTCGGGTTGCAAAGGTCGACAGCAGGCTACACAATTGGTTGGAAACCCACTCCAACCCGGGCTGGCTTCGAACTCATGACCTTTGCATGTGCAAGATAAAATGTTAAAACTCAGGGTGAGATAAAAGAGGAGCAGATTATTTGTGAGGGAGAGCTCAGAAAGAAATGGAGTTGTAAAAAAAAACAGGCCTTCATACAAGCTGGGGAAGTGTACTCTAGGAACAAAAACATTGAGGGGAGCAGTAGTGTATGGTTGTGTGGCTACTCTCTGAAGGCACAATGGAAAAGCCAGGTTTTGAGATCCTACTTGAAGGTTTCTAATCTCTCCGGGCAATGAGTTCCAGAGTCGGGGGGCCACCGAGGAAAAGGCTCTCTCCCTTGTGCCTACAAGACGGGCCTGTGATACTGACAGGGACAAAAGGAGGGCCTCCCCCAGATATCGAAGAGCTTGGACTGGTTCATGGACAGAGATACGGTCACGAAGGTAGGTGGGTCCCTACCTTCAAGCACCCCTGACAGATGGCCATCCAGCCTCTGTTTAAAGACTTCCAAAGAATGAGCCTCCACCACACTCCAAAGCAGAGAGTTCCACTGCTAAATGGCTCTCACAGTCAGGAAGTTCTTCCTCATGTTCAGATGGAATCTCCTTTCTTGTAGTTTGAAGCCATTGCTCCATTGTGTCCTAGTCTCCAGGGAAGCAGAAAACAAGTTCATTCCCTCCTCCCTATGACTTCCCCTTGCATATTTATACATGGCCCTCATCATGTCTCCTCTCAGCCTTCTCTTCTTCAGGCTAAACATGACCAGCTCTTTAAGCCACTCGTCATAGGGCTTGTTCTCCAGACCGCTGATCATTTGAGTTGCCCTCCTCTAGATACATTCCAGCTTGTTAATATCTCTCTTGAATTGTGGTGCCCAGAATTGGACACAATATTCCAGGTGTGGTCTAACCAAGGCAGAATAGGGGGGTAGCATAAATTCCCTGGATCTAGACACTAGACTCCTACAGATGCAGGCCAAAATCCCATTGGCTTTTTTGCCATCGCATCACATTGTTGGTTCATGTTTAACTTGTTGTCCACGAGGACTCCAAGATCATTTTCACACTTACTTCCCCATTCCCCATTCTGTATTTTTGCATTTCACTTTTTCTGCCTAAATGGGTTCTCTTCATAGAGGCCATCAAATCAATTCCTCAGCCATAGTCCTTGCAATTATATTGCATGTGTGTGTGTGTGTGTGTGTGTGTGTACTGGTAAAAGAGAATTTTGTAAAGCCCTTCTTTAGGAACTAAAATGATTTAAAGGGGCGGGGGAGCAATTGTACTGATAAAAGAACTAGTTGTTGTTGGTATATAAATAATAATAACATGTCCAACAAAAATCCTGTGAACTGTGCTTGTCGTAAATGACAAACTGCATCACTTATGATGATTAATTTCAGTAAGACCAGAGGGATGGATGGAGGACGGTTGTTTAGTCAAAAGAAACACAATTTGTCAGTCAAAAGAAATTCAATTCAATGAACTATTGTCAAAAAGAAGAAAATTAAAACATCAGGAAATAATAATAATAACAACAACAACAACAACAACAACAACAACAACAACACCACTTTATTTGTACCCAGCTACCATCTCCCCAAGGGACTCGGTGTGGCCTACATGAGGCCGAGCCCAAACACGACAATACAAGCAAAACAACAACAGTATAAGCAATTAAAATAAAACATAGACGATAAAATATACAACATTATCAATAAGACAACATGCAATTAAAAACAGTGGGAAGGCCAAATGTAAAGTTAAAATGGAAATAATGCTGGGACATGGACAAAAGGTGATAGTGGCATTTGTGGAAGGGCATACGAGCAGATCTGAAAAATGTAAAGTGCTTTGGAGGACAAAGTGCTATGGGATCATTATTCCGGGAAGGCACACTGAAACAACCACATCTTCAAGCTCCTCCTAAAGATTGCCAAGGTTGAGGCCTGTCTGATGTCTTTAGGGAGTGAGTTCCAGAGTCGAGGGGCCACCACCGAAAAGGCCCTCTCTCTCGTCCCCACCAACTGCGCCTGCGATGCTGGTAGGATCCAGAGCAGGACCTCCCCAGATGACTGAAGGGATCGTGTGGGTTCGTATAAGATAGACAAAGAAAAAGGATTTGAAGAAGGTACAAATTTTTGGGTCAAAATAATGCAAACCGAAAATAAACTAATCTCAAAGATATACAAAAAACTATTAGAAGAAGAAGAAGACACAGAAAACGAGAAAACCTATATGAGAAGGTGGAAAGACAATCTAGGAAGAGAGATAAAGAAAGAAGAATGGGAAGAAGTATGGAATAAGAAACTAAAATATTCGAAAGCAATGGAACTCAAAGAAAATTGGTTTAAGATAGCCCATAGGTGGTATATAACCCCACATAGGCTAGGGAAATTCAACAAAAACACAAACACAAAATGTTGGAAGTGTAGAAAACAGGAAGGGACATACTACCACCTGTGGTGGATATGCCCAAAAGCGACAACCTATTGGAAAAATATACAAAAATCATTACAAAAAATACTGAAGATAGAGATACCCTGGAAACCAGAAATCTTCTTATTAGGGATTCATAACATAAAAATGGAAAAAAATAAGGACAAAGTCTTATTCCTCTTAATGACAGCAGCTAGAATAATCTACGCTAAACATTGGAAGGAAAAAGATCCCCCGGAGGAAGAGGAATGGCTAACAAAGATCCTTGATATAAGAAATATGGACAAATTAACATATACTTTCAAAAAAAAGGGGCACTCCATCAGCGGAAATACACTGGAAACAAGTAACAACATATTTGATAAAAGAAAAAAATATGAAAATAATCACATGAAAGAGCCAAACAAACAGGGGATAGCAGAAGAGAGATGAAAGAGGAGAAGCACAATGGAAAGCAGGAACGAAGGAATAGGAAGAACCTCCGGAAGATACTGGGAAGTCAATGTCAGATCTACGTCAATCACACACCCCTCTTCCCCCACAATGACCTTTCCAAATTTCCTTTTTCACACCTGGCACACCATTTATCTCTAGCAGCCATCAACCAGCATTCTTTCTACTCTATTCCCCCTATACTATCACCCCCCCCCTTCTATACCTATCTTCTAGGCCTGGGTAACAACGGAAAAATTTGTTTCTAAAATCGATTTGTATTTGGGGTTTTTTTGTTTCGATATTTAAAATAATTACAAAATTTTCCTTTTAAAAAGTTCGATATTTACGAAATTTAGTAAATGGTAAAAAATTAACGAATCGATTTCCGAAACAATAACGAATCGATTCGTTAATGGCGGACGCGACCGCGAAATACGCTAAAAAACCTCCAAAACCTTCTGAAGCTTCCCTCCCTCTGTTGTTGACTGTTGGTGTGATATTATAATTTTTTTTCACTAATTAAACCATAAAACTGGCCCAGACATGCGGAAATAATAACGAAACGACCTCAAAACAATAACGAAACGAATACAATATCGAAATACGAAGCATTTACAAAACGTTTTTAAAAATTCGTTTTTTTTTAATAATTGCTCCAGAATGGTTCGTTATCGTTTTGTAATTGAAAAAATTAACGAATTATTAACGAATTACGAATTAACGAAACGAAACCGCCCAGCCCTACTATCTTCTGCTCCCCCTATACTATCACCCCCCCTTCTATACCTACCCAACCAGTTACTGTATGTTTTTAATGAAAAATTAATAAAGATTAAAAAAAAGGCCCTCTCTTTCGTCCCCACCAACTGTGCCTGCGATGCTGGTAGGATCGAGAGCAGGACCTCCCCAGATGATCGAAGGGATCGTGTGGGTTCGTATACAGAGATGCGGTCACGAGGGTAGGCGGTCACGCAGGTAGAGGCATGTTCTAGAATGCCTCTAGAACATGGCCATATAGCCCGAAAAAAACTACAACAACCCAAGAAAAATAACGTGTCAAAACCCAAGATATTTGAAGACTACAGATCCCAGGATTTCTGACCATTGCCTACCTCCACTTTGCTTCTGGAAGTTTTGCTCTAATAAAGATATAATAATCATATTGTGGGAATAGAACTGGATACCCAGCTCATGGTTTTCAAACAACTGGTGCCATCTGTCCAAGGCAAGTTGCTGTCATTCAGGATCTAGTTTGCATTCCAAAAACAGTCCATAAAGGTGGGAACAGTTGATCTCACAAATATTTATTATACACATTCATTTTATGCTGAATCTGAAACACAGATCAACTCCCTTATATTGTACAGCCATTTTGAACAGGGAGAAAATAAGGAGGTTGAAGCTTTCTAGTCAGTCACATAAAATAATAACCTTGATAAGAAACCTTCTCCGAAACATTGGCATTGTGTGTGTTTTTGTATAGGAGCTCCCTTGTTATATCCTCTCAAACATCTGTTGAATCCCCGGAGATTGCTTGCACAGTCTCCTTTAAATTAATGTGATGCCACACTGCATGACATTATAGGTGAAGTGGATGAATGAGTATGTTGGGTTTTTATTTGGAAGCGAACAGAAAAATCAATCTACAGTACAAACAGCAAGGCATTATCTCTGTCTCAGAACATGCCTAGCCTTAACTGTCTGTAGTTGAAGGCTGTGACACCAATCTTTGTCAAGTAGATGAATACCAGTCCGATCATTCACAACACCCCAATCAACAAAATGGTTAGCCCCAATCTCTTAGATTTAAACAAGTTTATAGTGTTCAACATGTCATTCCTCCATTTACAGAGATTTTGACAAATACTCTGGCTCAAGGGTTTCAAAAAATGTGATGTATGAATTTTAGAGAATAATATATGAAAGAGAGCAGAAGTTTGACATGATTTTGCACTAATAATCAAATAACTCTTTTTTCGATAGAGATACAAGCTGGGTAGATGAGGGGAATGCCGTGGATGTGGCGTACTGGATTTCAATAAGGCCTTTGACAAGGTCCCCCATGACTTTCTGGCAAGGAAACTAGTCCAATGTGGGCTAGGCAAAACTACGGTGAGGTGGATCTGGAATTGGTTAAATGGACGAACCCAGAAGGTGCTCACAAATGCTTCCTCTTCATCTTGGAAAGAAGTGACAAGTGGAGTGCCGCAGGGCTCTGTCCTGGGCCCGGTCCTGTTCAACATCTTTATTAATGACTTAGATGAAGGGCTAGAAGGCAGGATCACCAAGTTTGCAGATGACACCAATTTGGGAGGGAGAGCCAATACTTCAGAGGACAGGAGCAGGATTCAAAACGATCTTGACAGATTCGAGAGATGATGGGCCAAAACTAACAAAATGAAGTTCAACAGTGACAAATGCAAGATACTCCACTTTGGCAGGAAAAACAAAATACAAAGATACAGAATGGGGGATGCCTGGCTCAAGAGCAGTACGTGTGAAAAAGATCTTGGGCGTCCTCGTGGACAACAAGTTAAACATGAGCCAACAATGGGATGTGGCGGCAAAAAAAGCCAATGGGATTTTGGCCTGCATCAATAGGAGCATAGTGTCTAGATCTAGGGAAGTCATGCTACCCCTCTATTCTGCTTTGGTTAGACCACACCTGGAATATTGTGTCCAATTCTGGGCACCACAATTCAAGAGAGATATTGACAAGCTGGAATGTGTCCAGAGGAGGGTGACTAAAATGATCAATGGTCTGGAGAACAAGCCCTATGAGGAGCGGCTTAAGGAGCTGGGCATGTTTAGCCTGAAGAAGAGAAGGCTGAGAGGAGATATGATAGCCATGTATAAATATGTGAAAGGAAGCCACAGGGAGGAGGGAGTAAGCTTGTTTTCTGCTTCCCTGGAGACTAAGAAACAAAACAATGGCTTCAAGCTACAAGAAAGGAGATTCCATCTGAACATGAGGAAGAACTTCCTGACTGTGAGAGCCGTTCAGCAGTGGAACTCTCTGCCCCAGAGTGTGGTGGAGGCTCCTTCTTTGGAAGCTTTTCAACAGAGGCTGGATGGCCAACTGTCAAGGGTGATTTGAATGCAATATTCCTGCTTCTTGGCTGAATGGGGTTGGACTGGATGGCCCATGAGGTCTCTTCCAACTCTTTGATTCTATGATTCTATGATATGTGTTTTTAATTATATAGAGCACTTTGAGAACTAAATGTTAATAAACCCATATGAACATGTCATGAACAAGCAGAGGCAGCCCTAGGTAATTTTCAACAGTAATCAAACAGTATTTTGCCCCCCCCCCCCCAACCAATCACTGATACATATTTTCTGTTCGTCATGGGAGTTCTGTGTGCCATATTTGGTTCAATTCCATCATTGGTGGAGTTCAGAATGCTCTTTGATTGTAGGTGAACTATACATCCCAGTAACTACAACTCGCATATGTCAAGGTCTGTTTTCCCCCAAGAGCACCTCAAGAGCGCCCCTGGGCAAAATCAACTATACTGCAAATGCTTACTTTGCGTAATGGGTTGAAGCCGCCCCTGGGTGGAGGCTCCTTCTTTTGAGGTTTTTAAACAGAGGCTAGATGACCATCTGTAAAAGATGATGCTGTCAAGGTGATGCATGCCATATGCCAGCAAAAATGGAAAACACAAGAATGGCCATCAGACTGGAAAAAATCAACTTATATCCCCATACCAAAAAAGGGAAATGCGAAAGACTGCTCAAACTTCCGTACAGTGGCCCTTATTTCTCATGCCAGTAAGGTAATGCTCAAGATCCTGAAAGGAAGACTCCAGCAATACATGGAGCGAGAGTTGCCAGATGTTCAAGCTGGGTTTAGAAAAGGCAGAGGAACGAGAGACCAGATTGCCAATATCCGCTGGATAATGGAGAAAGGCAGGGAGTTTCAGAAAAACATCTATTTCTGCTTCATTGACTATTCTAAAGCCTTTGACTGTGTGGATCATAATAAATTGTGGCAAGTTCTTGGTGGGATGGGCATACCAAGCTACCTTGTCTCTCTCCTGAGGAATCTGTACAAGGACCAAGTAGCAACAGTCAGAACTGACCACGGAACAACAGACTGGTTCAAGATTGGGAAAGGCGTCCGGCAAGGCTGCATACTCTCACCCAACCTTTTTAACGTGTATGCAGAACACATCATGCGATGTGCGGGGCTTTAGGAATGCAAAGCTGGGGTAAAAATTGCTGGAAGAAACATTAACAACCTCAGATATGCAGATGACACCACTCTGATGGCCGAAAGCGAGGAAGAGCTGAGGAGCCTTCTAATCAAGGTGAAAGAAGAAAGCGCAAAAGCTGGGTTGCAGCTAAACATCAAAAAAACCAAGATTATGGCAACAAGAATGATTGACAACTGGGAAATAGAGGGAGAAAACGTGGAGGCCGTGACAGACTTTGTATTTCTAGGCGCAAAGATTACTGCAGATGCAGATTGTGGCCAGGAAATCAGAAGACGCTTACTTCTTGGGAGGAGAGCAATGTCCAGTCTCGATAAAATAGTAAAGAGTAGAGACATCAGACTGGCAACAAAGATCCGCCTAGTCAAAGCCATGGTATTCCCTGTAGTAACCTACGGATGTGAGAGCTGGACCTTAGGGAAGGCTGAGCGAAGGAAGATAGATGCTTTTGAACTGTGGTGTTGGAGGAAAGTTCTGAGAGTGCCTTGGACTGCGAGAAGATCCAACCAGTCCATCCTCCAGGAAATAAAGCCCGACTGCTCGTTGGAGGGAAGGATACTAGAGACAAAGTTGAAGTACTTTGGCCACATCATGAGGAGACAGCAAAGCCTGGAGAAGACAATGATGCTGGGGAAAGTGGAAGGCAAAAGGAAGAGGGGCCGACCAAGGGCAAGATGGATGGATGGCATCCTTGAAGTGACTGGACTGACCTTGAAGGAGCTGGGGGTGGTGACGGCTGACAGGGAGCTCTGGCGTGGGCTGGTCCATGAGGTCACGAAGAGTCGAAGATGACTGAATGAATGAACAACAACATACAAACTAAAATGTTTACTAAAATCCTGAAATGTAAGGAATCTTCTAGGTTCTATGACCATTTGTGTCACATAGTAAATCTTCAGTTGAGAGCATCTTGATTGTCTATGCAATGTAACAACAACATTTGCTCATACCATAATGATTACGTTTCCCTTGTCAATACTTCAGAATGTACAAATACCTCTGGGGAATTATAGCATTAAAAGTGGCTATAAAAGAAACTTCATGATGCAATGTAATTGGAAGACAAAGAATCAAGCACTTCATGGACTACCACATATTAACCTTTCTCAACTGTTTTGAGATCTTAACCTCTAAAGGTGATATCCAGGTAACCCGGAGATGCCTATTAATTGTTGTAATGCAAGATACTATGTGGTCTGCATTGGAGCCAGTCTTTTAGCATTTGAAAATCCACATCTCAGCAGAGAGTGAAGGACACCGCTGGGACTCATTTGACTCTGACTTTCACATTAATTTTGCTGTGCTGTGAAGAGCAAAGGAAAAAAAATCAATGTCCATCAGTGATTATTCCAGGTAAAATATTTGGCCACAGTGAATACCAATGACAGCAGAGAACGTTAAACTTTTACTTAAGGCTTGGTAGGTTGGCAAAAGAACTGTACTAATATCAAAAGGGATGTTTGCCATCAGCATCACGGGAGCTGAAACTTATTTATTCCAGTTGGCTGACTTTCCCTTCTATGCTATTTGTGAATTTAGTAAAAGAGAAAATTGTTAGAGTTAACATAACCAAGATGAAATGACAAAATGACTTTAAACCTTATTAAGCTATTTCTACATGGTACTGCTTGGAAACGATTCCCTGTGAAATGACATGCAATTCATTACTAGTGCAAGGCGTTTTATTTTGTTTTTAATATTTGATTTAGAAAACATATGAAATGGCATGACAAATAAAAGGTATTGCAACTAATCACTTGTGGAGGTATTTTAAGCCTCAAATTCTCATTTCATCTTTTACATAAATTGTTCAGATTATTGAAAAATAAACTTGAAATAGATTTTTCTAGAACTTTAAAAACTTTGATGAAGGGTATAAAGGAGATCAAGGACACACTGGGCAGGGGGGACAAGCAATCCCACCTCTGATCACCAGTGTGAAAGTTAACGTTCAGCTGGACACTACTTTAACAAGGATTTACGGCTACGACAAGGGGGAAAGACTCTCTTATCCCACCTCAGTATTATTATTAAGTGACCAACTGTATTAACGTTGTTAATGACCGATGTAATTGGTAGATTTGCCACCACCACCTCAATTAATGTCTGAGGAAAACATAAATGTGAATGTGAAAATAGTAGGGCTGTCCAAACACAGAAAAATTTGTTTCTAAACTCGATTCGTTTTTAGGGGTTTTTTGCGTTTCGTTATTTAAAAGAATTCCGAAATTTTCCTTAAAAAAAGTTCGATATTTACGAAATTTCGGAAAATCATAAAACAATTACGAAACAATTACGAATCAATTCAAATGGCGGCCGCGATCGCGCAATACGCTAAAAAAACTTCTGAAGCTTCCCTCTCCCTCTGTTGTTGACTGTTGGTGTGATAATTATATTTTTTTTCACTGAGAAAACAAACAGCAACCCTAAAACTTGCACCAGACATGTGGAAATAATAACGAAACATTTACGAATCAATAACGAATCAATAACGAATCAATAACGAGACAATTCCAAAAGAATTACGAAACGAATTGGAAAAATTAGTTTCGTTTATTAGTTGCTCCTGAATGGTTCAATATCGCTTCGTTATAAAAAAAATAACGATTTTTTAACGAATTACGAAATTACAAAACGAAACCGCCCAGCCCTAGAAAATAGGTAAAGTTTGTTCAAGTCCTTGGTTCTTCTGTAGTTACTACTTCTTTTGCTGACTGGACTGTAATTAAGTTGACTTTAGGCTAACTGAAGTCTAATGATTGTGACAGACCGAGGCAGACACCAGTTTGAAATGAAACTAGAAACAGGTTTATTTAAAACTTGATGAACAAATCAACTCTTAATAAGAGTGGTACAAAAGCGTAATTGCAGTTACTGAGGCTTAGCTGTTTAGACCAGCAGTCTTCTCTTAAGACTTTAACTTTTGTTCCCTGTGAGTTCCTTGCTTCACACTGTTCACTACACTGACACAGTGTGCCTCTGAGAACAGCCCACTGACTGCCTCACAGAGCAAACAGGCATTCCTACACTGACCGTACTATGTACAGTGCTTCAGGAACCTTTGCCTATCCTATGCTCTAACTCCCAAGGCTCACTTCAAAAGTTCTCTCTCCCTGTCTAAATTCTTCACAGCTCCCTCTTCCTAAATATACTTCTACACTCTTCGATGTTTAAAGCTCTTTTTCTTTCCTCCGCTTGTCAAAAAGACACAGCCTTTTTTCTTTCTAAAACCTAACTCCTCCCCTGACTGCTCTAGCCAATCAGGAGTCGGCTGACTCCTCCCTCCTGCCTCTTGTCTCCCTGCCTATCTCTGAACATGTCAGCTACTGACTTTCCAGGCTTCGGCCTTCCTGGCAAAAGGTTAGATTCATCACAAAGGGCCATAAGGAGACAATTATTTTACAGCAAGCACAATAAAAGGATACCAAATATCAAGAACTCCCCTGTTGCAAAAGCTCCATTGGCTGCCGACCTGTTTCCTCTCAAGTATAATAGTCTGAATGTTAAATCTTCTTTTTTGTTAGAAAAAAGAGTGTAGAGACTATTATGTGATGAAATATAATGATGAGTTTCGTATACTTTTTTTGGGGGGGAGGGGGGGTCAGAGGCGGCCCTAGGTAATTTTCAAAGGTAAGCACCTCAACCAATGGCTGATAACAAATGAGAGACTCCCCCCTGGGCACACAGAAGACTGGGCGACTTGGAAGGCACTGAACAGACTGCGCTCTGGCACCACGAGATGCAGAGCCAACCTTCAGAAATGGGGCTACAAAGTAGGGCTGGGTAACAACGGAAAAAAATTGTTTCTAAACTAGTTTCGTTTTTAGGGGGTCCATTGCGTTTTGTTTTTTAAAAGAATTCTGAATTTTTCTTTAAAATTTTTTCGTTATTTACGAAATTTCATAAATTTCGAATTGATTCATTAATGGCGGACGCGATTGCGCAATACACTAAAAAAAACCTCCAAATGGGACAGGAGGAACTTCTGAAGCTTCCCTCTCCCTCTGTTGTTGACTGTTGGTGTGATAATTTATTTTTTTATCACTGATAAAACAAACAACAACTATAAAACTTGCACCAGACATACGGAAATAATAACGAAACAATTTCGAAACGATTTCAAACCTATTTCGAACCAATTACGAAACAATTACAAAATAAATTGAAAAATTTGTTTCGATTTTTAGTACCTCCTGCATGGCTCAATATCGGATTGTAAGCTAATTTAAATACGAATCAATAACGAATTACGAAATTAACGAACGAAACCGCCCAGCCCTACTACAAAGTGGAATCCTCGAAATGCGAGTGTGGAAAGGAGCAAACCACTGACCACCTGCTGCAATGCAACCTGAGCCCTGCTACATGCACAATGGAGGACCTTCTTGCAGCAACACCAGAGGCACTCCAAGTGGCCAGATACTGGTCAAGGGACATTTGATCAACTACCAAACTCACAAGTTTTGTATTTTTTCTGTTTGTTTGCTTTGTTCTGTTAGAAATGTAATATAATGGACTGGTTGCTCTGACACGACAAATAAATATGGACATATTAGCATTTACCTGGAATGCCTGACAATGTAAATTGATGTGAAATCAATGGCAAAGCCAACAAAGTAGAGTGTTTATTTTTCTGTGCTGTATGTTGGCATTTGATTTTAGCAAGTAAAGAAACCTGCAAACTATACTTGGTTTATTTAGCACATTTGGTAGAAACAACAGTTGAAATCTATTAATGAACATTTCTAATGTGTAGGGGACATTTTCACACATATTTTCTGAATGCCTATTTACTGGAAAGCTTGACAAGTGAAATAAATGAAAGACACACCCAAGGAATCACTGGCAACTGTTCATGCTTCAGACGACACCTGCAAATTCTGAAGTTTAGACTACCTGTCATGATTAATCTATCGATCCCAAAGCAGAACATCTGCCACTACAACGGTTTGAGTTTGGGGATGATGCTAACAGATGATCTGGTTTCATTATACATTTTGGAAAACAACAAGACTTCCCAAATGAAATATTGTTTGAATATTTGACAGGTGCATAGATAGGCCAGCTTGGGAAGATGAAGCTCTTGCCCATCTGTCCAAGTGGGGCTTCTGCAAGCCACTGCTTCCAAGTCTTTTCCAGAAAAGGAGAAAGAGAAGGGAATGAGGAACACTGTGGCATTAGATTTAGGAAGGAGAATCAGATATTTCTACCAATGTCTTTATTTTCTTCACCCTTCATGGTAGTGAGGATGCAAAGTTTCTATCAAATGAAAATATATTCGTACATCTATATAACCCAGGATGGCTTCTACATGGCTTGATGGATCCTGACCAAAGTTGAGCATGACTATCATGATCCAACTTAAAATATTTGTAGGGTTTTTGTTTTTGTTTGTTTGTTTTGGGGGGGGGGGTTATAGAGGATGATGGAAGTTGATGATTTTTATTTGTCGTGTCAGAGCAGCCAGTCCATTATACTACATTTCTAACAGAACAAGCAAACAAACAGAAAAATACACAACTTGTGAGTTTGGTAGTTGGTTAAATGTCCTTTGACCAGTATCTGGCCACTTGGAGTGCTTCCGGTGTTGCTGCAAGAAGGTCCTCCATTGTGCATGTGGCAGGGCTCAGTTTGCATTGCAGCAGGTGGTCAGTGGTTTGCTCTTCTCCACACTCGCATGTCGAGGATTCCACTTTGTAGCCCCATTTCTGAAGGTTGGCTCTGCATCTCGTGGTGCCAGAGCGCAGTCTGTTCAGCGCCTTCCAAGTCGCCCAGTCTTCTGTGTGCCCAGGGGGGAGTCTCTCATTTGGTATCAGCCATTGGTTGAGGTTCTCGGTTTGAGCCTGCCACTTTTGGACTCTCGCTTGCTGAGGTGTTCCAGCGAGTGTCTCTGTAGATCTTAGAAAACTATTTCTAGATTTAAGTCGTTGACGTGCTGGCTGATACCCAAACAGGGGATGAGCTGGAGATGTCTCTGCCTTGGTCCTTTCACTATTGGCTGCTACTTCCCGGCGGATGTCAGGTGGTGCAATACCGGCTAAGCAGTGTAATTTCTCCAGTGGTGTAGGGCGCAGACACCCTGTGATAATGCGGAATGTCTCATTAAGAGCCACATCCACTGTTTTAGTGTGGTGAGATGTGTTCCACACTGGGCATGCATACTCAGCACAAGGGCAGATGTCTTCACTGTGTCTGGTTGTGATCCCCAGGTTGTGCCAGTCAGCTTTCGTATGATATTGTTTCTAGCACCCACTTTTTGCTTGATGTTCAGGCAGTGCTTCTTGAAGGTCAGAGCACGGTCCAGAGTGACTCCCAGGTATTTGGGTGCGCTGCAATGCTCCAGTGGGATTCCTTCCCAGGTGATCTTCAGAGCTCGGGATGCTTCTCTGTTCTTGAGATGAAAGGCACATGTCTGTGTTTTAGATGGGTTAGGGATCAGCTGGTTTTCCCTGTAGTAGGCAGTAAGAGCACGTAGATGATGACAGTTGGAATCTGTTGGAAGTAGGAAAAATGAGTTTATATATCTGTGGAATGACCAGGGTGAGACAAAGGACTTTTGTCTGCTGGGGCTAGGTGTGAATGTTTCAGCTGATCACCTTGATTTGCATTCAATGGCTTGGAAGTGCCTGGGGGGAATCTTTTGTTGAGAGTGATTTTGTGTGCCTGTTTGTTTCCCCTCTGTTTTTTGCTGTTGTAATTTTTGAGTTTTTAATACTGGTAGCCAGATTTTGTTCATTTTCATGGTTTCCTCCCTTCTGTTGAAATTGTCCACATGCTTGTGGATTTCAATGGCTTCTCTGTGTAGTCTGACATGGTGGTTGTGAGAGTGGTCCAGCACTTCTGTGTTCTCAAATAATATGCTGTGTCCAGGTTACCCTGGTCACCCTGGTCATTCCACAGATATATAAACCCATTTTTCCTACTTCCAACAGACCTCACTACCTCTGAGGATGCTTGCCATACATGCAGGCGAAACGTCAGGAGAAAAATTGCCTCCAGAACATGGCCATATAGCCCGGAAAAACCTACAACAACCCAGTGATTCCGGCCATGAAAGCCTTCGACAATACATATAGCCATTTCCAGTCCGATTCAACATTCAAAGTGCTGTCATGCCTGCTGTCCAAAAGCCTGGTCCGAGAACCATGATTTAAGCTTCTTCCTAAAAGAGGGATGAAGCCGACCTAATTTTGCTGGGGAGCAAAATTATAGGAACGGAGATTCCAACTGAACATTAGAAAGAACTTTCTGTCTGTAAGAGCTGTTCAACAGTGGAACCCTCTGCCTCAAAGTGTGGTGGAAGCTCCTTCCTTGGGAACTTTTAAACAGAGGCTGGATGGTCATCTGTCAGGGATACTTTGTACTTTTCCTGCATGGCAAGTGATTGGATTGGATGGCCCATGTGGTCTCTTCCAACTCTATTATTCTAGGATTCTATCAGTCCACGAATTAGCCCTCAGCTTAAAATGTTTGAGGACCCCTGCCATAGAGAAATAGGGAGCAGGGTGACCTTTGAAGAATGTCATATTGAAAACCTTTTAGACCAGTGGTTCTCAACTTGTGGGTCCCCATGTGTTTTGGCCTACAACTCCCAGAAATCCCAGCCAGTTTACTAGCTGTTAGGGTTGACAAACTAGAAGAGGAGGGTAGTTTGGAGACCATGTCCTTTGAGGTTCATCTGGGAGTTGAAAGTCAAAACATCTGGGGACCCACAGGTTGAGAACCACTGTTTTAGACCAAAATTATTTGCTTTAACACAGAAGAATGGAAACTTGGGTTGTTGTAGGTTTTTCCGGGCTATATGGCCATGTTCTGGAGGCAATTTTTCTCCTGACATTTCGCCTGCATCTATGGCAAGCATCCTCAGAGGTAGTGAGGTCTGTTGGAAGTAGGAAAAATGGGTTTATATATCTGTGGAATGACCAGGGTGAGACAAAGGAGTTTTGTCTGCTGGGGCTAGATGTGAATGTTTCAGCTGATCACCTTGATTAGCATTCAATGGCTTGGAAGTGCCCGGGGGGAATCCCTTGTTGAAAGTGATTTTTTGTGCCTGTTTGTTTCCCCTCTGTTGTTTTGCTGTTGTGATTGGTAGCCAGATTTTGTTCATTTTCATGGCTTGGCTACTTTCAAAATATTGACACAGTGCGTTTTCCCATTTATCAGTTCTGAAAGAAGTACATGGCTGCACTATACATCATTGCACATGCACTTTTGTCCAGTTCTGGGGAAGACTGTATTACAGCAGTTCAGCCATGAGGTTATCAAGTCAGTAACTTCAATAACTGCTGTCTGGAGGTTATAAATTCAGTAACTACTAGGCTTGGACCAGGCTCAGTTTGACCAAAAGTGATTTGTAATATTCAGTGGTTCTGAAAACAGAACAGGGAGAAGGGAATTGAAAAGCTGGGCAAACAGATGAAGGGAGCCGGATTTATCAACTACTAGAGAGGATGGGAAGCCTCCGTTGGCGCAGTGGGTTAAAGCGCTGAGCTGCCTAGCTTGTTGACCAAAAAGTCACAGGTTCGAATCAGGGGAGCGGCATGAGCTTCCACTGTCAGCCCCAGCTTCTGCCAATCCAGCAGTTTGAAAACATGCAAATGTGAGTAGATCAATAAGTACTGCTCCGGCGGGAAGGTAACAGCGCTCCATACAGTCATGCCAGCCACATGACCTTGAAAGTGTCTACGGACAATGCTGGCTCTTCGGCTTAGAAATTGAGATGAGCACCACATCCCAGAGTCGGACATGACTGGACTTCATGTCAGGTGACTACCTTTACATTTACCTAGAGAGGATGGAGTTAAGTATGCATTAAACCATATATGGTCAGTAGTCTACAGAGCCATGTGGAATATGGGGTCTGCCGCAAGGCTCCTGGACAAGATCCTGTAGCCTCTTTTCTCCCTTCCCAGCGACAGAAAAATTCCCTAGGCTTCTCCTTTCCCAGCAGCAATTCATAGAATCATAGAATCAAAGAGTTGGAAGAGACCTCATGGGCCATTCAGTCCAACCCCCTGCCAAGAAGCAGGAATATTGCATTCAAATCACCCCTGACAGATGGCCATCCAGCCTCTGTTTAAAAGCTTCCAAAGAAGGAGCCTCCACCACACTCCGGGGCAGAGAGTTCCACTGCTAAACAGCTCTCACAGTCAGGAAGTTCTTCCTCGTGTTCAGATGGAATCTCCTCTCTTGTAGTTTGAAGCCATTGTTCCGTGTCCTAGTCTCCAAGGAAGCAGAAAACAAGCTTGCTCCCTCCTCCCTGTGGCTTCCTCTCACATATTTATACATGGCTATCATATCTCCTCTCAGCCTTCTCTTCTTCAGGATAAACATGCCCAGCTCCTTAAGCTGCTCCTCATAGGGCTTGTTCTCCAGACCTTTGATCATTTTAATCACCCTCCTCTGGACACATTCCAGCTTGTCAACATCTCTCTTGAATTGCAATGCCCAGAATTGGACACAATATTCCAGGTGTGGTCTAACAAAAGCAGAATAGAGGGGTAGCATGACTTCCCTTGATCTAGACACTATGCTCCTATTGATGCAGGCCAAAATCCCATTGGCTTTTTTTGCCGCCACATCACATTGTTGGCTCATGTTTAACTCATTGTCCACGAGGACTCCAAGATCTTTTTCACACGTACTGCTCTGGAGCCAGGCATCCCCCATTCTGTATCTTTGCATTTTGTTTTTTCCTGCCAAAGTGGAGTATCTTGCATTTGTCACTGCTGAACTTCATTTTGTTAATTTTGGCCCATCTCTCTAATCTGTCAAGATCGTTTTAAATCCTGCTCCTGTCCTCTGGAGTATTGGCTATCTCTCCCAATTTGGTGTCGTCTGAAAACTTGATGATCCTGCTTTCTAACCCTTCATCTAAGTCATTAATAAAGATGTTGAACAGGACCGGGCCCAGGACGGAACCCTGCGGCACTCCACTTGTCACTTCTTTCCAAGATGAAGAGGAAGCATTGGTGAGCACCCTCTGGGTTCGTCCATTTAACCAATTACAGATCCACCTCACCGTAGTTTTGCCTAGCCCACATTGGACTAGTTTGTTTGCCAGAAGGTCATGGGGGACCTTGTCGAAGGCCTTACTGAAATCCAGGTATGCCACATCCATGGCATTGCCTGCATCTATCCAGCTTGTAACTCTATCGATTGCCTGGGACAGTCATTGAAAAGTCTCCAAGTTCCTCTCAGAGCATGATGGGAGTTTAAGTTTCTCTCTGTGTGTGTTTCTCAGCCAATAAAAGGCATGGTTGCGTCCATGCTCTTGTTGGTTGAGAATGGACACAACCAGCAACTACAATTCCCAGAAGCCTGTGAGCCACCCTGAGTCTCCTTCGGGGTTGAGAAGGGCAGTATACTAGGCTTGGGTAACCACGGAAAAATTTGGTTCTAAACTCGTTTTGTTTTTAGAGGGCCCTTGCGTTTCGTTTTTTTTAATAATTCCGAAATTTTCCTTTTAAAAATTTCGAAATATACGAGATTTCATATAATTACGAATCGATTCGTTAATGGCGGGCGCGATTGCGCAATATGCTAAAAAAACCTCCAAATGGGACAGGGGGAACTTCTGAAGCTTGCCTCTCCCTCTGTTGTTGACTGTTGGTGTGATAAAACAAACAACAACTATAAAACTTGCACCAGACATGCGAAAATAATTACGAAATAATTACAAAATAATTACGAAATAAATTGAAAAAAATGTTTTGAATCTATTTTACTCCTCACACTATTCCTGCATGGCTCAATATTGGATCGTAAGCTAATTTAAATATGAATTAATAACGAATTACGAAATTAACGAACGAAACCGCCCAAGCCTACAGTATGCAAATACTACTAATAAATAAATAAATAAACCCTCTCTTGCGGTTTGTCTTATTTTTTAAAAAAAATGTTATGGTAAAATGTAATTGGGGAATTGCTCTGAAACTTGGCAGGCTTGCAGGTGCAAATGGGGTGTAAAAAGGTTTCACGCACTGAGGATTGAGCCTTTAAATTTTCCCATTGTCACCAATGGGCTGAATCTTTGCCAAATGAAAATGGCAACACTCTTCCCAATTCAAGTAACTTCCCAGTAAACAAAATGAGGGGTTAGCTGAAAATGGACCCTGAAATAGCATGCCTTTTGGCCAAATTGCACAAGCCTAGTAACTACTGTTATCAAATAAGATTAAACAGGGAATACCTGCTTGCTGGAAATAGGAACATTTGCTTTGGGTGGGCTTTGATGTTCCAGAAGCAAAAATGACTCCTGCATTACGCTGATGCTATTTAAGACATCTCTGCACCAACTTCAAAGTCTTCCAATAATATACATTTCACTGTAATAGAAACATTGCTAGGGACAGAAGGAGGTCACAGCTCCTAAATAATATCTAGTATAAGATCCAGAGACAGGGTTATATTTATCATTTTTTTCTTGTGTTTTGTGTAAACTAGCCAGAAAAAAAGGACAAACAGCTATTAAGTGAAAAATGTAGCAGTAGTATGGCTTGCAATTGGTAGTGGGTCAAGCAGAGAAAACAGGTATGACATTTTAGGTTATTCTTGTTAGCAATGGGCAGAAGAAGACAATGCAAGTCTGCATATTCCTTGCCTAAGAAAATCCTATGAAATTCATAGGATCACCATATGCCATCAGATGACGTGAAAACACATACAGAAGCATTATATGACAGATAAATGTTTTAATGTATTTATGTAAACACTAGCCATCCCCTGCCACGCGTTGCTGTGGCCCACATGGGGGTTCTGTGTGGGAGGTTTGGCCCAATTCTATCGTTGATGGGATTCAGAATGCTCTGTGATTGTAGGTGAACTATAAATCCCAGCAACTACAACTCCTGAATGTCAAGATTCTATTTTCCCTAAACTCTACCAGTGTTCACATTTGGACATATCGAGTATTCGTGTAGAGTTTAGTCCAGGTCCCTCATTGTTTGTGTCTACAGTGATCTCGGGATGTAGGTGAACTACAACTCCAAAACCAAAGGACACTGCCCACCAAACCCTTATAGTATTTTCTGTTGGTCATGGGAGACCTGTGTGCCAAGTTTGGTTCAATTCCATCATTGGTAGGGTTCAGAATGCTCTTTGATTGTAGGTGAACTATAAATCCCAGCAACTACAACTCCCGAATGTCAAGATTCTATTTTCCCTAAACTCTACCAGTGTTCACATATCGAGTATTTGTGTAAAGTTTAGTCCAGATCCATCATTGTTTGTGTCCACAGTGATCTCGAGATGTAGGTGAACTACAACTCCAAAACCAAAGGACACTGCCCACCAAACCCTTCCAGTCTTTTCAGTTGGTCATGGGAGACCTGTGTGCCAAGTTTGGTTTAATTCCATCATTGGTAGGGTTCAGAATGCTTTTTGATTGTAGGTGAACTATCAATCCCAGCAACTACAACTGTTGTATTGTGTCCAAATTTGGTGCCAATTCGTCCAGTGGTTTTTGAGTTCTGTTAATCCCACAAATGAACATTACATTTTTATTTATATAGATTACGGCTATGCATAATTTCATTTTTGATCAGTAAGTCATTTCTTTTCTGTACATTTTGTATATACCAACAAATATTAAGAAACACTGGGGATGCCACAGCATCTATCTTATTGAATGTCTCTCTGGGCCCTTCCACACAGTCATATAACCCAGAATATAAAGGCAGAAAATCCCACAATATCTGCTTTAATCTGGGGTATCTGAGTCCACATTGCCATATATTCCAGTTCAAAGCAGATAATGTGGGATTTTATTCAGCTGTATGGAAGGGACCTCATATTAAACAATAGAATTTCAATTTAGGGCTTTCTTCCCAGCCCAGCACAGAGATTTACTTACTATAAGTATCAGTCAGTCCTCCTATTTGTAGATTCAACAATTTATTGGAACTCTGGCTGGATGTTGCTTTTGTTGTTCATTCATTCAGTTGTTTCCAACTCTTCGAGACCTCATGGACCAGCCCACACCAGAGCTCCCTGTCGGCAATCAACATCCTCAGCTCCTTCAAGGTATCTCCCACCTCCGCTCCCTCCTTTGTTTTTGCGCCTACCTTCAGGAAAGGTGGGCATCTCCACCTCTCTCTCTCTCTCTTGGTCCCAATGGCTGAGGAGAAAGTCAGGAGTTGAGGTAACTTTTGGTGCACACACCGGGGTCTTCAGGCACGCCTCCAGACCCAAAGCTGGCCAGGCAAGGGAGCAAGTGCGGCAAGTGTAATTACTGGGATGTATAGTTTACCTACAATCAAAGAGCATTCTGAACTCCACCAATGATGTTATTGAACCAAATATGGCACACATAACTCACACGACGAACAGAAAATATATATCATTGATTGGTTGGGGGGGGGCAAATACTGTTTGCTTACCTTTGAAAATTACCTAGGGCCAACTCTGCATCCAGTGGAAGGTTTATCTCATGTCCCTACATGAGAAGCTGGAGCTGACAGACAGGATCTCACCCTGCTCTCCAGATTCGAACCACCAACCTTTAGGTCAGTAGACTTGCTGGCACAAGGGTTTAACCCATTGTGCCACCGGGCGCTCCTTCCTGAAAGGTCAAGCATATATGTAAGTATTTGTTGATAAATCTTATATGCCTTCAAGCATTTGCTCATGTTTCAGCTTCAAGTAAAAAATAATGATGTATATGAAATTTATTTCATTAGAAATTATAGTGGCGGGGGGGGGGGGGAGAGAGAAAATAACTCACTGATTTTCTATCAATGAAAAGGAAATAGCCAAAGAAAGACAAAACAGAAAAAAAGTGTGAGATGCCAGGGTGGGTTCATTGCTGCACTGTTTCAAAAAGGGTGTGCCATTATTCTTTAGTCTTTGCTTCTTTGCCAGAACCAGCTGATTTGAACAGAAATAGAAGATGAGAGAGACTGACAGCTGTGCCCTGTACCGAAACTGCCAAACTGCTGTGCCTCTTGTCAAGTTGCCAGGTGGTTTTAGGCCAAGCAAGCTATCGATGACACATATAATGAGACACTGACAGAACAAGCATGGATCGTAGATCTATAGGAGAACAGGGGAGCAACAGAGATGGCCTCATCTTTTTAGGAGTAGCCTGGTGTCATGCTGAGAAAGGCAGGTAACAGAAAGTGGATGAGGTGTAGTAGAAGTAGTAATAACTAGGCCTGGGTAACAACGGAAAAATTTGTTTCTAATATCGTTTCGTTTTTAGGGTGCCTCAGCGTTTTGTATTTAAAAATATATCCGAAATTTTCCATAAAAAAAAGTTTGGTATTTACGAAATTTCGTTAATATTTACAAAACGTTTTGTAAAGATGGCGCCCGCGGTTGCGCATGCGCAAAGCATCAACGAAATTTTTTTCCAATATTTTTTCAATATTTTTTAATTTAATTATTAATTTTTTTTAATAATAATAAAAATATTTGGCAGAAAATGCTTGCCAAAAAGAGCCACAGGGCAAACAGACTGAGCCTCCCCGCTGCTCCCAGCTCCGTCCCACCCTCCTGAGTCCTGCGGGCTCTCTCTCTCTCTCTTTCTCTCTCCACCAAGAGGAGGGAAAGGAGAAGAAAGAAAAGAGGAAGGGAAAGGAGGGAAGGCAGGCACTCACTCTGGCGGGCCCTCAAGTGCTGCCGCCGAGTCGGGCCCGCACACCCACCGCAAAGGTGAGGAAGGAGGGACGGGCCGCCTTCCCGCTGAGGGTCGCTCGCCCTCTCGCTCGCTTGCTCAGCCGGCGCCTTCCCCGCCCTCTCCTCCTCCTCCTCCTCCTCCTCCTCTTTCAGGCTCTGACTGGCTAAGGAGAGGAGAGAGAGGAGAGCTCCCAGCAAGCATCTTACGTATTTCCGAAATGGACGGAAATACAAAAATATTTGGCGCATGCTGTTTCGATTTTGAAAATACACTTCCGGGTTTGGAAAAAAGTTTGATATCATTTCGTATATGGGAAATTAACGGGGAAAAAAAGATATACAAAATTAACGAACGAAACCGCCCAGCCCTAGTAATAACACTACGCTTCTTTACATGTGACAACCACAACAGCACAGTGAGCTGGAAAACTAGTCAGGGAAGAGTTACTCATCAAAAATGAAGAGCATACAAATATGGATTTCTGAGATAGAGGTTTCTACCAGCATATGTTTTCATGGACTTAAGTTTACTTCATCAGATGCATAGAATGAAGTGCCTAAGAACAGATCCTTTTGAGCCTGCAGTATGTATAAATAATAGCACAGTGATCAGTGTGAATAGAAACAGAAATGTAAAAAATGTGAGATTGACAAGTTTAATTTTCATTATTTATTTAATTTTCTGGAAGGGGAGCAGAAGAAAAGTTTTTGTCGAAGCCAAGGTGAATGGACAGTCATGTGAATGGTCAAGAGTGATATTGGAATATAGTTTAGTTGGGTCTGGGAATCAGAAAGAAGATGTGTGACAGCGCGAATGGCGCCACCTATGTATAGAACTGTTAGTTGTAAGACTTAAACTGTTGTATCGTGCTTAACCCTGCCCCTTTTTACACTGCTTTTGTATAGTTGTATGGATTGGTTGCGTATAGCAGTCAATCAGTACTGTTTGACTCCACCTCTTCCTGCAAGAGGGGAGAACTTCCTTTTTCTTCATTCTGCCTTCAGAGGTCATACCAGATGGACGTGAGTAAGAGACCTGACTCTAAAGGACCCTGATTTAAGTTACCTCTTAGCACCAGTTCTGAGGTTTTTACCCCTGGGACTCATGCTTTATGTCCAGATCATCCTGGACAATTATTGAGGAGACCCAGGCACCTTCAAGCCGGTTCTTTTGGCACCAGAGGAAGATCCTGAATCTTCAAGACATAGGCCATCTGAACTGGGGTTGTGGTTTGCTCCGGCATTCACAGCCATTGAGGAAGGAGGAAACTTGATGAGGCTTCTCAGCTTCAAACCCCTTGGACCCAGGATTAATTGAGACTGTAACATATGTTTTCCTTCATCCCTCTAAAGTTTTCCAGCTCATTGCTTTGAAGAAATGACTTTGTGATAAATAAAACTCATTTTGAGCAATTTACATCATTTTGAGTTTTTGGGAGTTCCAGTTTCCTAAAGGAGGGCAAGAAGCAATCCCTTGGGGGGAAAGTGCCACGTCCATCCCTCCTTCATTAAGACTAATAGCCCCCAAGCGCGACGGCACAAGATGTGATAAACTGGTGAAGAGAGACATCATGAGACTGAGGTGTTAAGTAGTATAGCATAGTGTCTAGATCTAGGGAAGTAATGCTACCCCTCTATTCCGCTTTGGTTAGACCACACCTGGAATATTGTGTCCAATTCTGGGCACCACAATTCAAGAGAGATATTGACAAGCTGGAATGTGTCCAGAGGAGGGCAACTAAAATGATCAAGGATCTGGAGAACAAGCCCATGAGGTCTCTTCCAACTCTTTGATTCTATGATTCTATGATTCTATAATATGTATCCAGTATTTATTTATTTATTTATTTATTTAAAACTTTTATATTCTGATCGTCTCTACCTCCGCAGAGGGACTCAGACTGGCAAAGATTAGATGCTAACATTAAAAATCTAAAACATAATACATCAACATTAAATTACCAAATACATATAGGATAAATTACATAAAAGCCATTCGCCAAGATAAAATTGTGTCCAACTCAATCCGTATATTCAGTCCATATATTGTGGTCAGTAACTTTGGTTGATTGCCAGTCTCAGACATCATTCCACAAAAGCTTTGTTCCACAGCCAAGTTTTCGCTAGCTTCCTAAAGGTCAGGAGGGAGGGGGCAGATCTAATTTCATTTGGGAGGGAATTCCATAGCTCAGGGGCAACCACAGAAAGGCCCTGTCTCTCGTTCCCATCAGACGTGCCTGCGAAGGTGGCAGGACCAAGAGCAGGGCCTCTCCAGATGATCTTAACAATCTGTTAAGTATGGTCCACTGTGGCCAAGTCTCACTTCCCAAGGTATGGGTGCAGCTGGCGCACAAGCTTTAACTGTGCAAAAGCTCTCCCGGTCACGACCGAGACCTGGGGTTCCAGGCTCAGCTATGAGTCCAGGATCACTCCCAAGCTGCGAACCTGCGCCTTCAGGGGGAGTGTAACCCAGTCAAGCACAGGCTGTAACCCTATGCCCTGTTCGACCTTACGACTGGCCAGGAGTACCTCTGTCTTGTCTGGATTTAGTTTCAATGTGTTCGCCCTCATCCAATCCGTTACAGTGGCCAAGCACTGGTTCAGGACTTGAACAGCCTCCTTAGTAGCAGGTGGCAAGGAGTGACAGAGTTGTCTTGTCTTGTCAGGATTGAGGTTCACCCTATTACAGTCCATTACTGCCATCAGGCACTGGTTCAGGTTGGGACAGTTTCCTTGGAGTTGGGTGGAAACAAGTAGTAGAGTTTGGTGTCATCTGTATAGAGGTGGCACTGCACTCCAAAACTCTGGATGATCTCATGAAGCAGACCCCTATAAAACCCCATGGAACAAAAGCCAGGGATTTGAACAGAAGTCCCCCAGCACTATCTTCTAGGACTGGCCCTCCAAGAAGGACTGGAGCCACTGCAAAACAGTGCCCCCTAGCACCATCTTGGCGAGACATCCAAGGAAGAAATCATGATTGATGATATCCAAAGGCACTGATATGTCCAAGAGAACCAACAGGGATACACTTATTGGAGTCACACTAGAGAATTACAGGATCAGGTTTGGAATACACTATAGCCAAGGTCAGAAAAACAGAGCATCCAAGAGTCTGGTTCAGTCAGAGAACTTCAATGTTGATTGCCACAAGTCTTCAAACCGAGCCTCTTAATTCCTAAGATCTCTGCTGTTACTGGTTGAGAGCTCATTTCTCTGCTAATCTTGTGGACCTGCAAGACTCTACACATTTCCATCTACATTCTAAAGAGGAGGCAGTACTCCTCAGCAGCTGATTCTGTGTATTTGTCTCAGCTTGCTCAGACTGTTGGGGAATGTCCATCACTGCTGAAGTCTCATCCTCAGCACTAACTGGACTAAACTGACCCTTCCAGCCACTCCTCATCCTCACTATTGGAGCTGGCCATGACAAGTATCACTGTTGTTGTCTCTGAGAGATTTTTCAGTAATGTCACTATTGCTGCTGTCCAGCAGCCATATGGCATATTTTGTTTGGCTTCTCTGAAGTCAAAGACCCTACCAGCAACACTTCTACCATCAGGTGCATGTAAACCCACCACTACTAAATTACAGGTTCCGATCCTTATTTAATTTTTACAATCCTTAATCTAAGCGGTTCTTTTTCAGAGCAGTTTTATATAGACATGCAATACAGGCATCTTAAATTGCCACCTTGATGAAAATGTGCCACTCTAAGAATCCCACAAATTCAGAGGTTTGTGATATGACCAACTGTGAAGAACCACATGCTTGTTGTTGTTGCTTATTCATTTAGTTGCTTCCGACTCATTGTGACCTCATGGACCAACCCACGCCAGTGTCCCACATGCTACTGCCACCTTATTGTAGCACTGACACAGCAGAAAATGTGGTTAGTAAAACTCTCTAGACTTACTTACTTAGGTGATCCCTTGTTGTCCGAGTAGGATAATCCTCCAGGATGGGTCCGTAGGTGACTGTGGAGTCCTATTGTTTGTATTGTCGAAGGCTTTCATGGCTGGAATCACTAGGTTCTTGTGGGTTTTTTTGGGCTATAGGGCCATGTTCTAGAGGCATTTCTCCTGACGTTTTGCCTGCATCTATGGCAAGCATCCTCAGAGGTAGTGAGATCTGTTGGAAATAGGACAATGGGTTTATATATCTGTGGAATGGCTGGGGTGGGGCAAAGAGCTCTTCCCTGCTGGAGCTAGGTGTGAATGTTTCAACTGACCACCTTCATTAGCATTTGAAGGCCTGGCTGAGCCTGTGAAAATCTCCTGTTGAGAGGTGTTAATATGTGCCTGGTTGTTTCCTCTCTGCTGTTTTGCTGTTGTAATTTTAGAGTTTTTTTAATACTGGTAGCCAGATTTTGTTCATTTTCATGGTCTCTTCCTTTCTGTTGAAATTGTCCACATGCTTGTGGATTTCAATGGCTTCTCTGTGTAGTCTGACATGGTGGTTGTTGGTGTGGTCCAGCATTTCTGTGTTCTCAAATAATATGTTCTCAAATAATAAAATAATAAAATAATGTTCTCAAATAAAAGTCCTATTCTTGATCTGCATCATCTCCCGCAGTGAGGGCATCAGTTTCCAGGTGGAAGGCAGTCCCAGTCAGGGTTGGCTTAATGCGCCTTCCTCTTGGCACATTTCCCTCCTTCACCCTGCATTCGTGCCTCTTCAAATTCTGCAGCACTGCTGGTCACAGCTTACCTCCAGCTGGAGCACTCAAGGGCCAGGGCTTCCCAGTTCTCGGTGTCTATGTCAGAGTTTTTAAGGTTAGCTTTGAGCCCATCTTTAAATCTCTTTTCCTGTCCAACAACACTCCGTTTTCCATTCTTGAGTTCAAAGTAACCACCAGTAGCCCACTGAGGAGAGTGTGTCAATCTGTTTCCCAACTTTGGTAGTTCTCAAAGCCCAAGAGCAGCTGTTTGGTTTCTCCAGGTCAAGACAATGATGGTGGCTGTCTCAGTTGGTGGGAAGTAATCAACCCCATTTGCATTCCAGTATCTAAAGTGGGCACATTACCCAGGTGATCTACCTTTATGCCTTTGGATTTTGTCTTAAACCTTCGGTAATAGAAAATGGACATTGGTTTTCTCACTGCCTTGAAGAGTCAGGGACTAAATTATGGGAACACACCCTCCCCATGTATGTACACAGCTGCAGTGAATGTTTTGAGATGAATCTTGAACCCTACTAGTAACTAGCTAAAATTAAATGAAGTTAACACTGCCAAACAGATGGCAATTAACAGCTGACCCAGGCAACCGAGCCAAAACAAATTATAAATGACCTCCACAAGCTGGGATTGATTCACATTGGATCTAACCGAGACATCCCTAGCCATAAGGAATATTCACATTAGCAAGGATTGCTGTGGCTGCTTTTGTGCTGATGATGTAATTATCCCTCCCTTTGGAGAATCACCAAAGCCTGAACATCTTTTTAAAATGTCACAACACCTTTCCATTAAGATCGGCTTCTGGGATCAGATTAAAACTGACAACAGGTTTTCATCTTTAACTAACGCCAAGGTTTCATACTATGGTTTTGCAGCAATTTTATGCTGCTTCAGTAACAAAGCTTAGTGGCAGAGGCTCTTTAACTAGTTCTTTTGTTGCTGTTGATTATAATGGTTTGGGTAAGTTTGAGAGAAGGAAATTATATTTCTGGTATTCATTTCTCAGAAATGATCTGCTCATTGCTGGTGGTCACCAACCTCCCCAAACTAAATAATGAATGGATGAATAAATAAATACTCTTTCTTTTTTAATCAAAACAATGTCTCGTCATCCTTAAAAAATAGATCCAAGATAAGCATGGCAAAATGTCTCCAAAAGCTATAAGTGATCATAAAAATCTCTCAAAAGTAGCAATCATACCATCATACCAACCTCCCCTTTTTGGGCAAGGTGTTGGAGCGAGTGGTTGCCTTTCAGCTTCAGGGATTCCTCGATGACATAGATTTCCTGGATCGTTCACAGTTTGGCTTTGTTGCAATCCAGAGCAGGGAACGAGGCCCTAAGATAACTATCCACCACACTTGACTGTGAAAAACAATCCTTTTTTATTGAAGAAAAATGATTACAAAATAAAGGGAAAATGCAAGTCAAAAGCCACAGCAAAATCAGCAAACATGAATTTAAATGGACAAAGCAAAACCCAAATCCACACTGTAAATACTGGAACCTGTTAGCAATCCACTAACCGTACGTGATATCCTAGAAATCTTTCAAAACCATGGCCAGGGGAAACCGGGAGAAAGTCAGCCCGGCGGAAGGCAATTAAAGCCAAAGAATTGGTTCCATGAACCGCCCCTCTTCTTTGAAGCCAATGTTTGTAATTCTTTAATTCGGGAAGACCTTCGCAAGCTGAGTGATTTACTTCTGTCTTGCCAAATCTGGCCCCTTCGGTTGTCATTACAGTTACCAGGTGCAGAAGGGAGGGAAAGGTCAAGGCTTCCCTCTGAAACATTCTCATGAACACTGGTACTTTCATTTTCCAAATCTACAGAAGTTCCTTCCTCACTAATTTCAGGAACATTGGCATTTTCCAAACCTACAGTAGTTCCTTCCTCACTAATTTCAGGAACATTGGCATTTTCCAAATCTACAGAAGTTCCTTCCTCACTAATTTCAGGAACATTGGCATTTTCCAAATCTACAGAAGTTCCTTACTCACTAATTTCAGGAACATTGGCATTTTCCAAACCTACAGTAGTTCCTTCCTCACTAATTTCAGGAGCATTGGCATCAAGAGGTAAATTTTCATTAGCATCAGTAAATATATTTTCATTAGCATGAGGAGGAACAAACAGAGAATCAGGTTCAAGTTGAAACTCAGGCTGAACCCCAACAGGCTTCAGTCTGGGTACAGTACTGAGACGGCTTTGGTTGCCTTGGTGGATGACTTCCACAGGGAACTGGACAGGGGGAGTGTGACCCTGCTGGTTCTCTTGGACATCTCAGGGGCTTTCGATACCATCGATCATGGTATCCTTCTGGGGAGACTTGCTGGGATGGGACTCAGGGGCACGGTTCTACTGTGGCTCTGGTCCTTCCTGGAAGGTTGTTCCCAGTTGGTGAAGTTGGGGGACACCTGCTCGGACCCCTGGTCTTTGACCTGTAGGGTCCCGCAAGCTTCTATCTTGTCCCCCATGCTATTCAACATCTATATGAAACTGCTGGGAGGGGTCATCTGGAGTTTTGGAGTGTGGTAACATCTCTACGCAGATGACACTCAACTCCACTATTCGTTTCCATCAGAATCCAAGGAAGCCCCTCGGATACTGGACCAGTGCCTGGCTGCTGTGTCGATCTGGATGAGGACAAACAAGCTGAAGATCAATCCCGACAAGACAGAGGTTCTCCAGGTCAGTCGCTCATCTGACCGAGATATTGGATGGCAACCTGTGCTGGATGAGGTTGCATTCCCCCTGAAGTCACAGGTCCGCCGCTTGGGGGTCCTCCTGGACTCAGCATTGACGTTTGATGTGCAGGTGTCTGCGGTGGCTGGGAGGGCCTTCACACAATTAAAACTTGTGCGCCAGTCACAACTATACCTCATGAAGTCTGACTTGACCACAGTGGTCTATGCCATAGTTACCTCTAGACTGGACTATTGCAATGCACTCTACGTGGGGCTACCCTTGAAGACGGCCTGGAAACTCCAACTGGTCCAACGTTCAGCAGCCAGATTATTAATGGGGGGTGAATTGCAGGGAGCAGTCAACCCCCCTGTTTAAGGAGCTCCATTGGCTGCCATTTATTTTACGGCCCCAATTCAAGGTGCAGGTTATCACCTATAAAGCCCTAAACGGTTTGGGACCCGCCTACCTTCGTGACCGCATCTCCACCCACAAACCTTCCCATTCTCTTCGATCTTTGGGGGAGGCCCTCTTTTTGCCCTTTCCTCCATCACAGGCTTGACTTGTGGGAATGAGGGAGAGAGCCTTCTCTGTGGTGGCCCCCCAACTCTGGAACTCACTGCCTGGTGAGATTAGGCAAGCCCCTACCTTAGCAGCCTTCAAGATGGATCTCAAAACTTGGCTTTTCCGTCACACTTTTTGAGAGTGACCATGTGCCTCTTTTTTGCCATTCTTCCCATAATGTTGTCCTCTTACTGTACTTCCCTCCACCTGTGTGAAAGCCTGTCTTCACTACTCCATCTCCTACGAGTTTATCCCCTACAAACATTTCTTTTTCATTTTCTCATCCAGAGTTTTAACATTTTATGTTGAACATGTGGCCCACTCATTGTGATTGATTTCTCATTGCATTATCTTGTTCTGTTTTATTTTGTTTTGTTTTATTGTATTCATATGCTTTATTTATTTTATTGATGTTAGTTCTGTTGTTCTGGTTTTATTTTATTGTATTTTGTAGGCCTGGGTAACAACGGAAAAATTTGTTTCTAAACTCGTTTTGTTTTTAGGGGTCCATCGCGTTTCGTTTTTTTAAAGAATTCCGAAATTTTCCTTTTAAAAATTTCAAAATATACGAAATTTCGTAAATTTCGAATCGATTCGTTAATGGCGGACGCGATTGCGCAATATGCTAAAAAAAACCTCCAAATGGGACAGGAGGAACTTCTGAAGCTTCCCTCTCCCTCTGTTGTTGACGTTTGGTGTGATAAAACAAACAACAACTATAAAACTTGCACCAGGCATGCGAAAATAATTACGAAATAATTACAAAATGATTACAAAATAATTACGAAACAATAACGAAACAATTACGAAATAAATTGAAAAAATTATTTCGAATCTAATTTACTCCTCACACTATTCCTGCATGGCTCAATATTGGATTGTAAGCTAATTTAAATACGAATTAATAACGAATTATGAAATTAACGAACGAAACCGCCCAGGCCTAGTATTTTGCTCTAATGTATTTCTGGGCTCCGCCTTATGTAAGCTGCCTCGAGTCCCCTTTGGGGCGATGGTGGCGGGGTATAAATAAAGATTATTATTATTATTATTATTATTATTATATTATTATTATTATTTGAAGTAATATGAATCCATATTACAAGATGCCACTGATGATGTAAACAAATTATAGATTTGCATAACTATAAGGTAGTAGATATAAGTCACAAATGTGCTATGTAGCTTAGATTTTGCATTCTGGAGTAAATTTTAATTCAGGAATCACTGAAATCACATTAGAATTGCCCAAAGCAGAGAGGTGTTCTTGCTGCCTCAAACTACAGACACTTGGATGAAAATTAAACCTAAACCTAAAACTAGAAACTGAATGATTTCTGTTCACTAGTGGCATACCAGTGCACCCTACTGGAGGTAAGTGGGGGGAAAAAATCACAATTAATAAATTAAAAAGAAGAATGGCAGAACAAGGTTTTGGAGATAATGAATATGGACAATCTCACTTATTGGCTATCCTCAAACCAAGGGACTTCAAAGAAATATACAAACTGGGATCCAGTAAAAGACTATTTCAAACAACAGAAAATAGAAATTATCATTTAAAAATATTAAATCATAAAAAAGGAATAAAGAGAGGGGAAGCAGATAAATCCTGAGATACAGATAATTTTGAAAAAAAAAACAAAAAAGACTTTAAAGACCACTAAAGACTAGATGGAAGTCAACAATATTTTTTTT
This sequence comes from Anolis sagrei ordinatus, assembly GCF_025583915.1. Taxonomy (NCBI): domain Eukaryota; kingdom Metazoa; phylum Chordata; class Lepidosauria; order Squamata; family Anolidae; genus Anolis; species Anolis sagrei. Next base: position 15,309,896 of record NW_026847993.1, on the reverse strand, counting down.
TTACTTTTTTCTCTTTTTCCCTTTTTTCTCTTTTTAAAATATATTTTTTGCTATTTTTTATATCTATATTCTTTATTTTCTCTCTCTCTCTCTCTCTTTTTTGTTTTCCACATTCTTGGGTCTTACTGTTTCTACTTTCCTATCTAAACCAAATATGTTCTCCCACTTTCGATGTTACGTCCTTTAAACTTCTCAATAAAATATTTCAAAAAAAAAGTTTCTTTCTAATTTCACTCTTCACTTTTTGCTGTTTTTAGCTGCATATCTTTAAAACTGTAAATCACCTTGTGTTCCAGAGCCCCCAAAGGCACAGTGGGTTAAACCCCTGTGCCGGGACTGAAGACCAACAGGTCACAGGTTCGAATCCGGGGATAGGCAAATGAGCTCCCTCTACCAGCTCCAGCTCCTCATGCGGGGACATGAGAGAAGCCTTCCACAAGGTTGATAAAACATTAAATCATCCAGGCATCCCCTGGGCAACGTCCTTGCAGACAGCCAATTCTCTCACACCAGAAATGACTTGCAGATTCTCAAGTCTCTCCTGACACTACAAAAAAAACCCAAAAAACCTTGTGTTCCAATTTTGGGAAAAAAGTGGAAACATCACTATCACATCATCATAGTCATATCATCATCATCACTACCAGGAGCCCCTGGTGGCACAATGAGTTAAACCCTTGTGCCAACAGGACTGAAGATCGACAGGTCACGGGTTCCAATCTGGGGAGAGTGCAAATGACCTCCCTCTGTCAGTTCCAGCTCCCCATGCGGGGACATGAGAAAAGCCTCCCACAAGAATGGTAAAACATCAAACATCCGGGCATCCCCTGGGCAACGTCCTTGCAGACTGCCAATTCTCTCACACCAGAGGCAACTTACAGTTTCTCAAGTTATTTCTGACACATAAAAAAAATCATAATTACCACCACATCATTTTGATGTATTTGGGATAATGTTTAACCACCAGAGGCCTCCTAATCCTGCAAATACTAAAAAGGGCACATAAGAACTTTGTAACTTACCATCACTCCTTACCATCACCATCACTCCTGGAATTTGCTCCCGTTGTTCTATTTCTCAAACTTGTTTCTGTCTGTTTTATGGTATTTTTAAAAAAATTGTAAACCTGAAATCAGGAACTGTCTCATTATTTATCTATATGCGTACTTTATCTGAAAAGGGGGATAAAAATACTGCTTAAGAGAATATGTAATGGAGCATCTAAATATGACAAATCCTTACATCTAGAAAATCTAAATAGGCAATTAATTCCCCACATATAGAAAAAGAACTGAGGATTTTCTACCTATTTTCAGTATATTTTCCTAAAGAGGAAGCATCTATGTCAGTGTTTCTCAACCTGGGGGTCAGGACCCCTGTGGGGGTCACAAGGGGGGGTGTCAGAGGGGTCACCAAAGACCATCAGAAAACATAGTATTTTCTCTTTGTCATGGGTGTTCTGTGTGGTAAGTTTGGTCCAATTCTATCATTGGTGGGGTTCAGAATGCTATTTCATTGTGGGTGAACTATGAATCCCAACAACTACAACTCCCAAATGGCAAGGTCTATTTTTTCCAAACTCTATCAGTGTTCACATTTGGGCATATTGCTTATCTGTGCCAAGTTTGATCCAGACCCATCACTGTTTGAGTCCACAGTGTTCTCTGGATGTAGGTGAACTACAACTCCAAAAACTCAAGGTCAGTGTCCACCAGACCCTTCCAGTATTTCTCTTGGCCATGGGCTGTGTGCCAAGTTTGATTCAATTCCATCATTGGTGGAGTTCAAAAGGCTCTTTGATTTTGTTGTTGTTGTTGTTCATTCGTTCAGTCGTCTCCGACTCTTCGTGACCTCATGGACCAGTCCACGCCAGAGCTCCCTGTCGGCCGTCACCACCCCCAGCTCCTTCAAGGTCAGTCCAGTCACTTCAAGGATGCCATCCATCCATCTTGTCCTTGGTCGGCCCCTCTTCCTTTTGCCTTCCACTTTCCCCAGCATAATTGTCTTCTCTAGGCTTTGCTGTCTCCTCATGATGTGGCCAAAGTCCTTCAACTTTGTCTCTAGTATCCTTCCCTCCAATGAGCAGTCGGGCTTTATTTCCTGGAGGATGGACTGGTTGGATCTTCTCGCAGTCCAAGGCACTCTCAGAACTTTCCTCCAACACCACAGTTCAAAAGCATCTATCTTCCTTCGCTCAGCCTTCCCTAAGGTCCAGCTCTCACATCCGTAGGTTACTACGGGGAATACCATGGCTTTGACTAGGCGGATCTTTGTTGCCAGTCTGATGTCTCTACTCTTTATTATTTTATCGAGACTGGACATTGCTCTCCTCCCAAGAAGGAAGCGTCTTCTGATTTCCTGGCCACAGTCTGCATCTGCAGTAATCTTTGCACCTAGAAATACAAAGTCTGTCACGGCCTCCACGTTTTCTCCCTCTATTTCCCAGTTGTCAATCATTCTTGTTGCCATAATCTTGGTTTTTTTATGTTTAGTTGCAACCCAGCTTTTTCGCTTTCTTCTTTCACCTTGATTAGAAGACTCTTCAGCGCCTCCTCGCTTTCGGCCATCAAAGTTGAAAATACATCCTGCAGTGATGTCCAGTGTATGAAAATACATCAGATATTTATATTACGATTCATAACAGTAGCAAAATTAAAGAAGTAGCAATGAAAATAACATTATGGTTGGGGGTCACCACAACGTTAGGACCTTTACTAAGGGGCTGTGGCATTAGGATGGATGAGAACCACTGATCTATGTTATTAACTGATTTCTTGTATTCAGATCCCCACCAACGCATCAGGTGTGTGTCCATGTACTGTCTTTGCATAAAGAGAGAACATGAAGGTGCGGCCCCATAAAACAAAATGTTTTTCATGACAACTCATGTTGTGATGAATTAGAACAACACAAAGACTTCATGGAAGGGACTGGGACAGAGAGGCAGGAAGAAATGCCATTGCAATTTCAGCTACAGTAAAAATTAGGAGTGGATTAGACATTCCCACTAAGTATATATATTGAATGTAAAATAGTGGTTTCAGGAAAGTCAGAAAAAATATCAATATTGTTTACTAGTAGAACAATCAGGTGTGGTATTCTATTGGTCATTCCAAGTCTTTGGAATCTATATAAATAAAAATGTAATGTTCATTTGTGATACCATCAGAACTCAAAAACCACTGGGGGAATTGACACCAAATTTGGACACAAGACACCTAACAGTCCAATTTATGTCCTACATCAAAAAAATTGATTTTGTCATTTGGGAATTGTCGTTGCTGGAATTTATAGTTTACCTACAATCAAAGAGCATTCTGAACTCCACCAATGATGGAATTGGGCCAAACTTAGCACACAAGGCTCCCATGACCAACAGAAAAAACTGGAAGGGTTTGGTGGACATTGACCTTGAGTTTGGGAATTATAGTTCACCCACATCCAGAGAGCACTGTGGACTCAAACAATGATGGATCTGGACCAAACTTGGCACGAATATTCCATATGCCCAAATATGAACACAGATGGAGTTTAAGGGAAATAGACCTTGACATTTGGGAGTTGTAGTTGCTGGGATTTATAGTTCACCTACAATCAAAGAGCATTCTCAACTCCACCAATGATGGAATTGAACCAAACATGGCATACAGGACTTCCATGACCAACAGAACACACTGGAAGGGTTTGGTGGGCATTGACCTTGAGTTTGGGAGTTGTAGGTCACCTACATCCAGAGAGCACTGTGGACTCAAACAATGATGGATCTGGACCAAACTTGACACAAAAATTCCATATACCCAAATATGAACACAGATGGAGTTTGGAGGAAATAGACCTTGACATTCGGGATTTGCTGTTACTAGGATTTATAGTTCACTACAATTAAAGAGCATTCTAAAACCCACAAATGACAGAAATGGGGCAAACTTCCCACACAGAACTCCCATGACCAACAGAAAATACTTAAGGCCATCCAGTCCAACTCTCTTCACCAGAGCAAGAAAATGTAATCAGAGCCCTCCTGACAAAGAGCCATCCAGTCATAAATATAGATAGATATGATTCTCTCACACACAGAGAGATATAGTATCATGGATTTGAAAGAGACCCTTAAAGAAGGACTATGATATGTTCCATATTCTAGAGTAGGCAAATCAGACACTCTCCGCATCAACACTGACAAAGAAACAACAAGAAATACTGTTTACTCACAAGCCTAAAGAAATTACATATATTAGAAACCAACACTTTCTCGTTACTTTATTTTCCAGATCACCAGACTGGGCCACAGCAACGCATGTCAGGGGACAGCTAGTGGCCAATAGAATGGTTTAAATCAAGTTGATGTAACTATATATATATTTCAGATGTGGCATTGACAGGAAACATTTCCAGAAAGTCTTTGGAATGACCAATGGAATGGTTTAAATCAAGTTGATATAACTATTCTTTCCCTTTTTACTCCTCACTACATTTTAATCCAGTATTTTCTATACCCTTTGCGTTTTCTTTGAGATAGGGACCTGTGAGAACTTCCCTTTGTAAAGTGCAGTGGATGGTGATATCGTTACAAATGATATAAATGAAAGTGATATTGAAGAATCAAGGTTACTGCTGTAGGAGGAAAATAGAAAAGGTTCCAAATTCAAAGTGATCTTCACTTGTTTCTTGTGAAGGAGAAATGTGAGCGACGCTGATCTAGTATGGATGTCATGACAGAGATCTGGGCATTTTTGCAAAGAGTCCCTCTATTTTAAGCTCTTCTCATTCAGAGCATGGTAATAAGGAAGTTTGATAAGGTGGCAAAGGTTAGCCGCAATGCTCTGCTTCTCAGTGGGGGAAAGTGGAGTACATCTAGGTGTCTGACTGACCCAGCATGTGCCACCAACAGAGATGGCAATGCAGGAGGCATTGCTGAACAGGTGGTGAGAGCTAAGCAGAAAGACCTCTGACATAGGAGAATTAAATCTGTGAAAGTTAGAGGACACCTATAATTGAACCTCCCACAGTCATTTACCTGCTCTGAGAATAGTTTCCTTAAGACCAGCTGCTGCCAGAGACACCTAACATGTATGCAATTTCCCTCTATAATTAATGCTCTGATTAAAATCTGAATAAAGAGAAGTCATGGATACTAGGATATACGGGAGAACTGACACAAAGCCAATGTCAATTTGGGGTTGAAGTATGCTTGGATTTGTGTGGCGTTCAAATTAAAATCTTTTATAAATGATGTCAACTTGTTGCAAATCACGAGTTATGCTTCCCATGGGTGGCAAGTGTGTGTGTTTGTGTGCAAAGAAACATGAAGTTCCTTGAAGATTTATTGACAGGGAAGGATGTACTGGTGCTGGGTTACATTTTTGAAAGGGTAAATTTAAGTTCCAGTTAAGAAAGGATTTGTAGTGATGGCATAATGACATCTCATCTTTTGCTATGGCAGAAGTATTTTAAGAGCTTGAAGTAAAATTCATTCTTCACCAGCCAAACTCAATTTTGATTCAGACCAATCTCCAACCTCCCTTTCTTGGGCAAGGTGCTGGAGCGGGTGGTTGCCTTCCAGCTCCAGGGCTTTCTAGATGACATCAACTACCTAGATCAGTCACAGTCTGGTTTCAGGCCTGGTCACGGCACCGAGACAGCTTTGGTCGTCTTGGTGGATGACCTCCATAGAGAGCTGGATGGGGGGGGGGGGGGGGGGGGTTGACCTTGTTGGTTCTCTTGGACATCTCAGCGGCTTTCGATACCGATCATGGTGTCCTTCTGGGTCAACTCTCTGGGATGGGTCTCGGGGGCACGGTTTTGTCATGGCTCCGATCCTTCCTGGAGGGTCGATCCCAGATGGTGAAGTTGGGAGATGCCTGCTCGGACCCCTGGCCTTTGACCTGTGGGATCCCGCAAGGCTCTATCTTGTCTCCCATGCTCTTTAACATCTACATGAAACCCCTGGGAGAGGTCATCGGAGTTTTGGAGTTAGGTGCCACCTCTATGCAGATGACACACAACTCTATTACTCATTTCCACCCAACTCCAAGGAGGCCTCTCGGGTGCTGGACGAGTGCCTGGCCGCTGTGTCTATCTGGATGAGGATGAACAAGCTGAAGATCAATCCCGACAAGACAGAGGTCCTCCTAGTCGATCGTAAACCTGATCAGGGTATAGGGTGGCAACCTGTTTTGGACGGGGTTACACTCCCCCTGAAGCCACAGGTCCACAGTTTGGGAGTCCCCTTGGATTCATCGCTTACACTTGAGGCTCAGGCGTTGGCGGTGTCCGGGAGGGCTTTTGCACAACTGAGACTTCTGCGCCAACTGCGATTGTACCTCGCAAAGGCTGATCTGGCCAGGGTGGTCCATGCCTTGGTCACCTCTAGATTGGACTACTGTAATGCACTCTACGTGGGGCTGCCCTTGAAAACGGCTCGGAAATTTCAACTGGTCCAACGGGCAGCGGCCGGGATGTTAACTGGTGCTCCTTACAGAGAGAGGTCAACCCTCCTGTTCAAGGAGCTCCACTGGCTGCCGTTTATTTTCCGAGCCCAATTTAAGGTGCAGGTGCTTACCTACAAAGCCCTAAACGGTTTGGGACCTTCCTACCTGCATGACCGATCGCCGATTATGAACCCACGTGCTCACTTCGTTCATCCGGAGAGGCCCTGCTCGCGATTCTGCCTTCGTCGCAGGCGCGTCTGGTGGGGACGCGAGACAGGGCTTTTTCTGTGGTGGCCCCCCGACTCTGGAACACCCTCCCCAAAGATCTTAGACAGGCCCCTACATTGGCAGTCTTTAGAAAGAACTTGAAGACCTGGCTATTCCGATGTGCCTTTCCAGAATAGGAAAACTCCAACAACAAGTCCCAGACACACTTTATTAGAAATTAAGATTGCTGGCACACTGTACTTACCCTATAATCCTTACATATCACCTGTCACATCAGCACTTTTAATCTGTACCCATACTCTGGCCCAGCCCAGTTTTATTGTGTCCTGGTGTATTGTTTTATTGCTTGTTGTTTTAATATTGCTTTAACTGTTTTAATTTGCTTTAGTTGTGTATTGTTATGTTGTGTTTTGAGGCCTTGGCCTTTGTAAGCCACATCGAGTCCTTCGGGAGATGCTAGCGGGGTATAAATAAAGATAATAATAATAATAATAATAATAATAATAATAATAATAATAATTTTGTTGTGCTTCTAATGACCATATCAGACAGGCAAAATTGCCAGTCCTATAACACTTTCACTTCACTTGAGGCACATAACCTACCAGCTCCCATCATATGGTGTCAATCTACTTCCAGTGGGGCTCAATGCCTCAAGTGAAGTGGAATTGTCATAGAAGGCAATGGCAGCAACACGGGAAGCTTCCCGTGTTGCATAGGAAACAATGTGGGGAAGCCAGATGGTGACATTCCCACCCCCCATGGGATGAGGTGAAGGTGAAGGTGGGCCATGCATGACGTAGAGTGATGGATTCCCCACTTCCCACGTTGGGGCCCACCGGATTCACCATGATACGTAGCAAATCCCAGCCTTAATGTGATGAAGTCCTAAGGCTCCATATACACTGCCATCTATGCTGCCATATAATGCAATTGGAAGCTATTACATGGTCAGTGTAGACTCATAAAATACAACCCATTGAACTTCAATGTATGAATCTACACCAGTGGCCTCCAACCTTTTTCTGATCAGGAACGCCTTGACTAGGGACCTCTTTGACCCAGGGACCACTCTCCGAAATTATGAATCAGTCTTTAGTCAACTTTAGATTCAGCTTGGTTATTTGAGGTGCTGATTCAGAAAAATTACACTGAATAGACCACATCAGCTCTAGTTTCTGATACACAACATATGCCATCCAGTAATCGCCATCTGCTCACCCACAAAAACCCATATTTAATAATCTAGAGCTGGTGTGGTAATAGTAATCTGTCGTGGGTAGTCAGCCTCTCCCCTCCCGACATCCCCGTTGCCTTGGCACTATAAGAGGGTTTTGCGAGACTTGTCGCTCTTGTTGCCACGAGTTTTTGAGGCAACGGTATAGTAATGATTAGGCTGCGGGCCATATTTTCATTCTTTCAGGCCATTGGTTGTCCACGGACTACAGGTTGGGAACCACTGATCTAAACTGACCGCATAATGCAGCTAACTCCCCTCTGTGGGTTCTCTGCCATGCCCTCCTTGAACTTTGCAAACTAGATGCAACAAAATTAAATAAAAAGAAATGCAATACATCTCTATAAATAAAAATGTAATGTTCCTTTGTGGGATTAACATAACTCAAAAAACCACTGGACGAAATGACACGAAATTTGGACACAACATTCCTAACAGACCAATGAGTGACCATCACTCATACTCCCCACCCCTCAAAAACAAACAGTGGATAAGTCTTAAAAAACCCCAAAAGATAAATGACAAAAAAGATAAATGACGTACAGAAAAAAAAGGAAAGGAAGAGGAAGGGAAGGAAGGGGAAAATAATGAATGAATGAATGAATGAATGAATGAATGAATGAAGGAAGGAAGGAAGGAAGGAAGGAGAGACGGAAGCATGGAAGCAAGAGCAAAGGAAGGAAGGAAAGAGGTAGAGAAGGAAGAAAGGAGAGAAAAAGGATAAGAAGAGGGATGGACAGAAATGGGGAGAGAAAGAAGGAAGGAGAGAAGGAAAGAAAAAAGGAAAAGAAGGCAAGAGGGAGCGAAGGAAGAAGAGAAAGAAAGAGAAAGAGGGAGGGAAGGAAAGACAAAAGGAAGGATGGAAGCAAAAAGCAAAGGAAGGAAGGAAAGAGGCAGAGAAGGAAGAAAGGAGAAAGGGAAGGAAAAGAAAAAGGAAGGAAGGAAAGTGGCAGAGAAGGAAGGAGAGAAGGAAAGAAGAAAAGGAAAGGAGGGAAAGAAGGAGAGAAAGAGGGAGTGAAGGTGGGCCACAGCAACGCGTGGCGGGTACAGCTAGTTCAAGACATAAAAAGGAATAACTTCAAAGTACCAATATAATAATGTATAGCACCCACTTACCAATAGCCCTTTGTACTGCAATTATAGTACCAGCTGTAAAGACCTTCATGAATAAAAATGCTTTCAAGCTGGCTAGAGAAGCAATTATTCACTAAATTTTCCTTGAAAGAAGGAGCTTTGACAATTTCTCCCCTGTTAATATGTATTTGAAAACCAAAATTCACATGTATTTTCCCCCAAAAGCAGCATTTTCTGCAGAGAAAACATTGTACTCCATGTGGAAAATAATATTTCTTTGCAGGTATATTGTTTTCATATGCAAACATGTCATTTATTGCAGAAAATATTGCTTTATACTCACGCATTCATATACAAATTGTGTACAGAACATAATTTCTGTACAGGAAACAGCTTTTTCCTTGCAGGCAGAATATTTCTATGTCCAAATGGCTTTTCTCTACACAAAGCAACCACACACTAATTTGGCACAGAATACATCCTAAGCTGCAAAGATCCTTATCAGTCTGGAATTCTTCTGATTAGGTTTTCTCAATAGTCAATTGACATACATTTTAAACATTTTTCAAATATCATCTAATGTTATTTGCATTCCTACTTCTGGTAGAAATACAATATATAGGGAATTCCAAGTTTGGTAATAGCAACCCAAAAATATAAAAAATAAATAAAAGCAATTTCTTACATTTCTTCCAATCATGTCTCAGAAGCTGGAGGAGCCACTTCAGGAAAACCAAAGTGTGTGTTTGTTGATATAAGATCATTCAGTGAGAGAAAGCTTAGGAGACCTGTATGAAAAGAAACGTTTTCTAATGGGGAGGAGGATTAGTCATTTTCTTTGATAATGGGCAGGGCTAAATGAAGTATTATTGTAATATGCAACTGGACATATTTTTGTACAGCAGGAAAATAAAATGTGGCATAGGAAATAGAATGTGGTTATCTTGGAGTACGAGCTATAAACAAGTTATTGCTTCAATAGATGAGAAAAAGAGAAGGACATTGTCCTGGCACGGTAGTGGCAGGTGATTTTAACCTCTTTTTCTTGCACTGCTAGTTTACATGAATCTATTTAAGCCATGCATTTTGCAATAAGGTGGCTTCCCTCAGGTTGCAATCATAGGGCCAACAACTTGGCAATCATTGTTAGAATCTTTAGACCCGCCCCTTTTCCCAGGGTTTTGGAGGGAAAGGAGGACTCTGTTCAGTCTCACTGTTTTGGAGCCTAACAGCAGAATGTGTGGGTCTCTCTCTCCCACCTGCACAAAGGCTTCACTTCTCACAGCTTTTTCTGGGGGTTAAAGAAATAGATCCACAGCTCTTCTGGGGAGTAAAGAAATAGTTCCTACAGCCTTCGTGGAGAAACTAAAGGACACCTTTCAGCTTGGCAGATCTACAGGAGCCTTGCCTGGTAAGGGACCACTCGGGCTATCCATAAAGCAGCTTGGAGCTGGGAGTAGGGGCCTCATGCCAGCAAGGTAAAGAGAGATTGCCCAGGGAAGGGTCAAAGGATTTCCCTAAGGAAGAAAGGAACAGTTTACCACCAGTTGCCTGCCCCTTATTGGCAGATTGAGGAAGCTACTGGTTTTCCAAGATTATGAAGTGTTTAATTCATTTGTTTGAAGATTTAAGCCCAAATAAAAAACTTTGTTGAACTTATCTCGAGCCTCAATAGAACTTTGTGTTGAGAAATCTAAAGGGCCCCTCAGCTGAGGCACCCCGATGTCCCGTTGGGAATACAGAGAGCATGTGCTGTAAACAGACATTATTTCAGACCCAGCCTTTGACCATAATTAGAATCCCTTAATGAACATATTTGAGGACCGAGAGACTATTTCACCATGTACTTTATGAGACTGATATTATTTGTAGTTGTTTTATACCTGCAGCTATTGTTGCTTTTTACTGATCTTAACCGGGGGGGGGGGGGGTTGTGATGTTTATATTGGTTGTTATTGCTTTTGTGTTACTGTCTTTGCATGTTTCACTTTTGAGTGCTTTGTGAGCTGCCCCGAGTCCCTGTCCCTGTCGGGGTAGAAATAAAGTTTTATTACTATTCTTATCGTTCTTGAGATTTAGTACTTGGCTAGTAAAAAATATTTACGTTAGCACACATTGAATATATATATATATATATATATATATATATATATATATAAGGCTTGGGCGGTTTTGTTCGTTAATTTCGTAATTCGTTATTAATTCGTATTTAAATTAGCTTACGATCCAATATTGAGCCATGCAGGACTACTGTGAGGAGTAATTAAAAATTGAAACAATTTTTCCAATTTATTTCATATTGTTTCGAAATTGTTTCGTAATTATTTCCATATGTCTGGTGCAAGTTGTATAGTTGTTTGTTTTATCAGTGATAAAAAATAAATTATCACGCCAACAGTCAACAACAGAGGGAGAGGGAAGATTCAGAAGTTCCCCCTGTCCCATTTGGAGGGTTTTTTAGCATATTGCACAATCGCGTCCGCCATTAACAAATCGATTTGTAATTTTATGAAATTTTGTATATTTTGAACTTTTTTAAAGGAAAATTTCGGAATTCTTTAAAAAAACAAAACACAAGGGCCCCCTAAAAACGAAACGAGTTTAGAACCAAATTTTTCCGTGGTTACCCAAGCCTAATATATATATATATATATATATATATATATATATATATATATATATATATATATATTAGGGCTGGGCGGTTTCATTTCATAATTTCGTAATTCGTTAAAAATTCATTATTTTTTTTATAACGAAGCGATAACGAACCATTCAGGAGCATCTAAAAAATGAAACGAATTTTTAAATTTGTTTCGTAATTGCTTCGGATTTGTTTTGTTTTTGTTTTGTTATTGTTTTGAAATCGTTTCGTTATTATTTCCGCATGTCTGGGGCAAGTTGTATAGTTGTTGTTTGTTTAATCAGTGAAAAAAAATTATAAATATCACACCAACAGTCAACAACAGAGGGAGAGGGAAGCTTCAGAAGTTCCCCCTGTCCCATTTGGAGGGTTTTTTAGCATATTGCGCAATCGCGTCCGCCATTAACGAATCGATTTGTAATTTTACAAAATTTCGTATATTTCAAACTTTTTTAAAGGAAAATTTCGGAATTCTTTAAAAAAACGAAATGCAAGGGCCCCCTAAAAACGAAATGAGTTTAGAACCAAATTTTTCTGTGGTTACCCAAGCCTAATATATATATATATATATATATATATATATATATATAGAGAGAGAGAGAGAGAGAGAGAGAGAGAGAGAGTATACAACAATTACATGGCAATGCCACTACAGAAGAGAAGACCATCACTTATATATTGCTATTAATTCTACCTAGAAAAGATCAGTTGTATCAATTGTACTATTTACCTACATGTGAAAGTGAGTGCAGTAATGGGGGGGGGGGGGAGAGAAAGCAACATATTTGAAATATGGAGATGAACATTTCTAGAAGGGCTTTAGAACAATTTCCCTTGAAGCAAATTCACTACAATGAGACGATCCTACTTTGAAGTTATCATGAGTCAAGAAAATCCATTGGAAGAGATAATATACTTGGTCAAACTGAAAGAAGCATGAAAGAAGACTGCCATATTCCAAGTGGATTGACAACTGAGATTATATATAAACGAAGGAGACTGACCCTCAGTCTTGACAAGGCTAGACAATTTCATTGCTAAACTAAAAGTGGACCAACTCTGTGTTTCTTCTGCCCTTATGATTCTGGGTGGTATTGTCCCTGTTGGGTTGAGAATTTGCAAGTTTTTAACACTTTTGATGTCTTTGTTTCTTGTTTTATCAGACTGTTACCTGTTTTATCAGACTGTTATCTCTTCTAAATCTTTGTGGAATGTTTTTTTTCCCTGTTGTTGCTTAATTGAGTTGTCAAATTTACATTAACTACTACAGCACACTAGAGAATGAATCCACTTTAAATCCAGTTTCTGCCTCCTGCAGAATTTTGGAGTTGGTAGTTTAGTGATGCTGTTAAATGTTCCTCCCTAAAATATAAACCCCAGAATTCATCAGGAGGCAGCAACTGGATTTAAAGTGGATTCCTTCTCTAGCGTGATGAAGTTATCTGTGTTGTTATTTTACATTGTAAACTCTTCTAAATTATATAATTACAAATGGGGCACCAATATAAATGGAAGATGGAGCATCACTTCTACCAGAAGAATGGTAGTTAATCTACAATTAATCTACTAAGTATGAATGCAACCAAGGACATTTTTTGCTTTGTTGTTGGAGAGAAGTACCATTGTGTTGCCTGCTGCCTTCATGACTGAGGATGAGAGACTCCAAAGTCACGGAAAACAATTCAGATGCCTATTCTGCAATGTCCAATCTCGATAAAATAGTAAAGAGTAGAGACATCACACTGGCAACGAAGATCCGCATAGTTAAAGCAATGGTATTCCCCATAGTCACCTATGGATGTGAGAGCTGGACCTTAGGGAAGGCTGAGCGAAGGAAGAGAGATGCTTTTGAGCTGTGGTGTTGGAGGAAAGTTCCGACAGTTCCTTGGACTACGAGAAGATCCAACCAGTCCATACTACAAGAAAGGAGATTCCATCTGAACACGAGGAAGAACTTCCTGACTGTGAGAGCCATTCAGCAGTGGAACTCACTGCCCCGGAGTGTGGTGGAGGCTCCTTCTTTAGAAGCTTTTAAACAGAGGCTGGATGGTCATCTGTCAGGGGTGATTTGAATGCAATATTCCTGCTTCTTGGCAGGGGGTTGGACTGGATGGCCCATGAGGTCTCTTCCAACTCTTTGATTCTATGATTCTATGATTCTATAATTCATACTTCAGGAAATAAAGTTTGACTGCTCATTGGAGGGAAGGATAGTAGAGGCAAAGATGAAGTACGTTGGCCACATCATGAGAAGAAAGGAAAGCTTAGAGAAGACAGTTATGCTGTGGAAAATGGAAGGAAAAAGGAAGAGGGGCCAACCAAGGGCAAGATGGATGGATGGCATCCTTGAAGTGACTGGCTTGACCTTGAAGGAGCTGGGGGTGGTGACGGCTGACAGGGAGCTTTGGCGTGGGCTGGTCCATGAGGTCACGAAGAGTCAGAAACGACTGAATGAATGAATAACAAATTCTGCTCTAATGCAGGAGAATTCACACTGCATATTAATTTGGTGCTCCACTTAATTAAATGATCAAGCAATTCCTTTTGTTCTTTTCAGACACAAGTATGACTCGATGAGAAGTTCAAGAGAGATTCTAAATTTCTTTAATATGTCACTCAACTTGGCTTTATATCACTCCAAAATTAATACTCTATCCTCCCCCCACCAACTTTTTTTTACTAAACATCCTCTTTTAAAAAATTTTTTTGAAACTGGCAGGTTTTCCCTGGGTTGCATCTGATATCAAAATCAAGATTTATTAACATTACAAAGAGCACCACTCTCTGAGAGTGGCCCTTTTATCATTCTAAGCAGCTGCCTTCGGGCAAAACATTTAACCTTGGGAAATGCAATTGGAATTGCAGGGGAAGCCGGGGATCTTTGAAACCCTTTGACTTCATCGGAGAAATCTGCGAGGCAGCTTAGCAGAAAGAAGATGAGGCCCTTATTTCCATTTGATGTTTGTCAATTCTCTCCATTGCATGCACAACTGAAAGATATGGCAGCTCTTGCTTATAAACAATTACTTTCCATTTTTCCTTAAAGAAGGCTGGGGGTGAGAAATGCATCTTTAACCCCCTGGGAGTGTTATTAGGATGAAAGAAGGGGGGCACACATATTGGAGTGAGCTAGCTATATAAAATAGGCCCAGATATTATTTCATCTGATAGAGAAATGGGCTTTAGCGAAATGATAGATTTCACTCTCCATTTTCCAGTTCTATCACCTGTTGTCCCTGCTGCAGTGAAAGAGCTCACGTGTCAATTATCAGCTTTTATTTGGCAGCTAGTTATATCTCCGGTTGCAAAATAAAGGAAAAAGTAGATTTCAAATGGATGTTTTACTTTCAATATCAAATTATATTTATCTGTCTCAGTCTGAGAAAACCAGACAGGGATGCTTATGCTTAGCTGTAGTTTTTTTTAAAGCCTTTTGGGTGCATAATTGTTGGAAATTGACACTGAAAGATACTCGGCTCAAAATTGGTTCAAAAGGGATTTTTTTCCAAATTAATTCCGATTTTAGAAGCTTCTGAACGAACTTGCCCAAGCCTACTATGAAGGTGAAGAGGAACGAAAGTAGGCAATTTGGTGGCTCTTCTATGTTGGGCAGTTTAGTTTAACTATGCAGCAGAGCAGCCTAGATCTGGCACATTCATTTTGAGTCTTGAGTGGTCCAAGAGCATATTTGTTCCAGTGAAGTAGCCTGCATCTCAACTCCATGTTAATGGCTATGGAGCTCTGTGAGCCTCAATCAGTGTGTATCTGCTAACATCAAGACCAAGCATCTGTGTGAACAGCAAGAAAAAGGAGGGTAACAGATGGCAAGGAGTGACCGGCTAGGAGTGGTGATGACAGTGACATGGGTATGGTCCATTCCCTTTCCACATACTGATGAGCACAAGGAAAGGATGATGGCATGCTTGTCCAGTCTGGACAGCTAACTGGTCTGAATGGGACCCAGTGTTGCAGCCCAGAGCAGAAAACGAGGCCCTAAGATAAATATCCACCACACTTGACTGTGAAAAAACAATCCTTTTTTATTGATGAAAAATGGCTACAAAATAAAGGAAAAATGCAAAGTCAAAAGCCACAGCAAAATCAGCAAACATGAATGTCCATGAACAAGATCAAAACCCAAAGCCACACTGTAAAATACTGGAACCTGTTAGCAATCCACTAACCGTACTTGGTGTCCTAGAAATCTTTCAAGCCGATGGCCAAGGAAACCGGGAGAACTGCCAAGGTACTCATCAATCTAAAACGATGCCTGAACTGAGAAACTCAGTCCGGCGGAAGGCACTTAAAGCCGAGGAATTGGTTTCGTGATACGCCTTCCTGCTTTTAAGCCCTTGTTTGTTTTTTCCTTTAATCTCGAAGACCTTCGCAAGCTGAGTGATTTACTCCTGTCTTGCCAGATCTGCCCCCTTCTATTCTCATTAAAGTTCCCAGGTGCAGAAGGGAGTGAAAGGTTATCGCTTCCCTCTGAAACATTCTCATGAACACTGGTACTTTCGTTTTCCAAATCTACAGAAGTTTCTTCCTCACTAATTTCAGGAGCATTGTCACTAATTTCAGGATCATTGACATCAAGAAGTACATTTTCATTAGCATCAGGAAGTACATTTTCATTAGCATCAGTAAATATATTTTCATTAGCATCAGGAGGTACAAACAGAGAATCAGGTTCAAACTCAGGCTTAACCCCAGCACCCAGTCCTAATGCCTAGATTGCCCCAAAGCTGCAGGATATTCTGGAGTTTCAAGCAAACTCTGGCATATTGCACCCAAACAGGGAAAAGTTGATTAAAACAAACAATAACATCAAAAACTTCGATGAGCAGGACCCAGATGAGCTTTTGGAGGGTCTGTCCTACAACCCATTGGCCTCCTGGGTGTCTCGGAGCCAGAATTGGCCAGATCTGGCAATGGTGGCCAGGAAGTGCTACTTATACACTACAGCAAATGCCTTGCAAGCCAGCCTCTTCCACTGGCCCATACTTTATTTGTCACCATAAAACTGCTCATGAGCTGCTGCCTCCCAGACATCCACCCCTCCAGCATGAGATCTATTTATGGCCCAGCAGATCTCTGCAGGACTGTGGGCCTCGTCCATCATTTCTATGTGGAGGAGGGCCCAGTGATGCCCTGTCTCCATGGTGCTCTCTGTATCCCACCAGTGCCATCAAGCAAAAAAAAATTAAAACCCTCCCTGCTCTACCATCACAAAGGGCTGGTTGTCAAGAGAAAGGGCTGGACAGACACACAACCATCCCCACATGCAAGAATCATTCTTCTGGCACACAACGGCGGTTACACCATTGGGCACCCCAGGGCACTGAGTATCTGTAATGCCACAACATTATTGGCCTTTTCATCATTTTCCAGACCAGAGACTAGAAAATGTGTACCTGGGTATGATTGTATGATACCAGAACTGGAGCACGCCTTCAGGATTCCCTTGCACACATTGGGTCAAAAAACAAACAAACAAACTCCACCATACAAAGGCCCAGTCAGTCACCCAAACAAGAAGCTGGTCCTCTTTCATCAATGGGGCCAGACCATCAATGCAGAGCTCACACTTGTTGGTGCCTCTGCAAACAAGTATGTCTGGTGGCCCTTCTGGATTTCATATTTATCGAGCAGCCTGATAGCCTTCAGAGCACTGTACTGGTCCATATACATGGCGCAGGCACTGTCAGACAAAGCCACAGTTAAACCGACTGAATGCCATCATGAGTCATACAGCTTACCCACACTTTGGAAATGAGTAATTAGTTGATTAGTTGGAACTGATTACCTGCTCTGAACCGCTGCAAGACTAAAAATAATAATACTGCTCCAAAAACATTGTGTTTTTTTCCAAACATTGCTAGATTTCCCACAATATATTTCTATTTTTTTCCAGTGAATCATACTGGAGTGTTTTTCTAATAAGGGGACATATTGCTTACTTGATTGTGGCTGGTGGCTGGCCTCTTCTAGTTTTGTGTGGGAAGAAATGCAAATGCTATGGAAGAAGTTGCTGGTGTTTTTATTAGTAAAGAAGATGTAATAGTTGGCATTGTGATGTGACATTCTGTATCTTTGACATTTTGGCATATGGTTGGAAGGAATGTTGCCCTTGCTGCTGCTCCTCAAAAAGTTACAGGGCAGGGCCATCAAGGATACCTTTTTGGGAATTTTTAAAGATTTTTTTCTACAAAGTTAAGACTTTCCTAAAAATCAGGGGATGATACAAACATTATGAAACTTGGTGGGATAACAGTGGTAGATGTGCCCTCCAAGTGTGGCCATTTTCATCACAATAACCCTAAAAATGACTAGAAGGGGAGCCCAGGGAGCCTCCCATTGCCACCAATGAGTCGGATCTTAATTTTCGGCAATATACCAAAAATGGCTTTTTTGGACACCACCCGTTTTTAGTAGCTTCCTGAGAATGGATCTGCAGGTCCACCAAAATTAGGATACCAAATATGGATCACATTTCAGCTGGATTAGACAATCCCAATAGGAAGATCTGTAATGAATTCTATGACAATGGCAAAGTCATCTCACCAGCTGCGCCCGTACCTTGGAAAGTCTGATCTGGCCACAGTAGTCCACGCTCTGGTTACATCCCGAATAGATTACTGCAACACGCTCTACTTGGGTCTGCCTTTGAAGATGGTTCAGAAAGTTCAGTTAGTTCAACGGACGACAGCCAGATTACTAACTGGGGCGGCATACAGGGAGCATACCACCCCCCTGTTATGCCAGCTCCACTGGCTGCCGGTCCATCTCCGAGCCCAATTCAAAGTGCTGGTTTTGACCTATAAAGCTCTATATGGTTCTGGCCCAGTGTACTTGTCCGAACGCATCTGCCCCTACATCCCACTTCACCATTTAAGCTCATCCGGGGAGGCCCTGCTCTCGCTCCTGTCAACAGCGCAAATGCGAGGGACAAGGAACAGGGCCTTCTTGGCTGTGGCCCCCCCGCCTATGGAACGGGGGGTAAGATCTGCTCCCTCACTCCTGACCTTTAGAAAAAAATTAAAATCATGGTTCTGGGACCAGGCCTTCGAACAATAGATGTATGCAACTTTTAGTGGGACAAGGACTGGAATAGCGACTCAACTGATGAGATTGTTTTATAGTTTTAATAACTGTTTTGACATTTGATGATGTGCTGTTTTAAATATGTTTTATGTTTAAAGTGTGATTTTACTATTGTAGTTGTAAGGCATTGAATTTTTGCCATTATCTATGTATAAACCATTATCTATGCCATTATCTATGTCACCTAATTCCAAGGAGGCTTCTCGGGTGCTAGACGAGTGCCTAGCCGCTGTGTCGATCTGGATGAGGAGGAACAAGCTGAAGATCAATCCCGACAAGACAGAGGTCCTCCTGGTCGATCGCAAACCGGATCGGGGTATAGGGTGGTTACCTGTGTTGGACGGGGTTACACTCCCCCTAAAGTCACAGGTCCGCAGTTTGGGTGTCCTCTTGGATTCCTCGCTTACACTTGAGGCTCAGGTGTCGGCGGTTTCCGGGAGGGCCTTTGCGCAACTAAGACTTGTGCGCCAGCTGCGACCGTACCTCGTGAAGGCTGATCTGGCCGGGGTGGTCCACGCCTTGGTCACCTCTAGAATGGATTACTGCAATGCGCTCTACGTGGGGCTGCCCTTGAAGACGGCTCGGAAACTTCAATTGGTTCAGCGGGCAGCAGCCAGGATGCTAACCGGGGCTCATTATCAAGAGAGGTCTACCCCTCTGTTTAAGGAGCTCCACTGGCTGCCATTTATTTTCCGAGCCCAATTCAAGGTGCAGGTGCTCACCTACAAAGCCCTAAACGGTTTGGGACCACCCTACCTGCGTGACCGCATCACCATCTACGAACCCGCACGCTCGCTTCGGTCATCTGGAGAGGCCTTGCTCGTGATCCCACCCACGTCGCAAGCGCGCTTGGTGGGGACACGGGACAGGGCCTTTTCTGTGGCGGCCCCCCGACTTTGGAACGCCCTTCCAAAAGATCTCAGACAGGCCCCTACTCTAGCCGTTTTTAGAAGGAATTTAAAACTTGGCTGTTCCGTTGTGCTTTCTCAGACTAGGAATCCCCACCCAAGTCCTAGTAGCACTTTAGTTCAACAAACCGTTGCTGCACACCGCACTTTTAAACCTACGTGCCTCCTGCCATTTCAGCACTTTTAACCCTAGTACCCCAGTGCGCCGGCCGAACCAGTTTTAATAATGTTTTGATGTATTGCTATTGTCGTTATTTTGCTTTTGTTGATTTGCTTTGTTATTGTGTGTTATGTTTTACTGTATTGTGTTTGAGGCTTCGGCCTGTGTAAGCCGCATCGAGTCCTTCGGGAGATGCTAGCGGGGTACAAATAAAGTTAATAATAATAATAATAATAATAATAATAAACCGCTTTGAGTCCCCCGAGGGGTGAGAAAAGTGGTATATAAATACTGTAAATAATAAATAATAATAATCTCATCTTCATGCCAGTATCAGCTTCATCCCTTTCAAAGAAAGGTCAACACAACAACCAACCAAGAGTGTAGTTGGCTTCCTCTAAATACATTTGCTCATCAAAATAAACCTTTTTAGAAATGACTCCATGGGCCACCTCCACCAAACATTCAGAAGATGGTTCTATTTATGCTGAAAGCTGACCATGTGTTGCCCTTATTAGAAATATGATGAACATCTTTTGTACAACTGTGCTTTCCGAAATGACCTTTGAAGTACCCATGGCATTATTACAGAGTGTTAATAGCCTTCACTCTATATGCACAGTCCTGAGAAATAAAGCAAAAGGTCAAGACAATTATCTGTATCTCAACAGTGATTATCCATCTGCAAATACAAAACACCGAAACATAGTCATTATGCATGCACTAGATATACAAACATAATGGCCAAAATGAACCAAAGTGATTTATTGCAAAATGCACATACCCATGGTTTTAAACTGCTTTGGCCTTTTAACCTGTTTTAACTTGCCCGATTGTTTAATATGATTGTAGACAACTGAAATTGGGGTTTTTTTTGTTTTAATGTTTTAAACTGCTTAAATCAATTTTCTTCTGTGCTTTCTTGAGACCCATAATACATATAATATATCTTTTTCAATCAATTCATGACTAAATCAACAATCATATTTACTATTAAGGATGACTGATATATTCTTAATGTTGTATTGGAATTCTTATATATAACTACTCCTTTACGTTGCTGTGGCCCAGTCTGGTGATCTGTAAAATAAAGTAATGAGACAGTGTTGGATTCTAATATATGTAGTATCCTTATGCTTGTGGCTAAACAGTATTTCTTGTTGTTTCTTTGTCAGTGTTGATGTAAAGATTATCCAGTTTTCCTACTCTAGAACATGCAACATGTCCTTCTTTAGGAGTTCCTTTCAAATCTATGATACTATATCTGTCACTCCATGCGCTCCATGCAGTCATGCTGGCCACAGGACCTTGGAGGTGTCTACGGACAACGCTGGCTCTTCAGCTTAGAAATGGAGATGAGCACCACACCCCAGAGTCAGACATGACTGGACTTAATGTCAGGGGACTACCTTTACCTTTATATCTGTCATGTGTGTGTGTGTGTGATTCATATACATATACTGTATATCTTTCTTCTTCTTCTTAGGCAATCCCTCACTGTAGGATAGTTTTCCAAGATCAGTGTACTGGCAATGGGTCCGTAGGTGACTGTGGAGTCCTATTCTTGATCTACATTTTCTCCCATAGTGAGGGCATTGGTTTCCAGGTGGAAGGCGGTCCTGGTTGGGGTTGGCTTGACACGCCTTCCTCTTGGTACTTTTCTCTCTTTTGCCCTCAATCTGTGCCTCTTCAAATTCTGCAGCACTGCTGGTCACAGCTGACCTCCAGCTGGTATGCTCAAGAGACAGGGCTTCCCCGTTCTCAGTGTCTATGCCAGAGTTTTTAAGGTTGGCTTTGAGCCCATCTTTAAATTTATTTCCCTGCCCTCCAACATTCCATTTTCTGTTCTTGAGTTCAGAGTAGAGCAACTGCTTTGGGTGATGGTGGTCGGGCATCCAGACAACGTGGCCGGTCAAGTTATCTATATTGGTTTCCCCCATATCTGGCAGATGAATAAAGGACTGTGACGACGGATAGGAATGGACAATGTGGAACGAAATATGGACTCTGAGTTGGCGAACGCTGTGACTGAGATTAGCTGTCGATTGTGAAATATATTGTTGTTTTAATTGTTTTAATTGTGGACCATTTAATTGCTGGTTTATATGTTATTCTATTTGTGTGGGCACTAAGATGTGCCTTTTTGTAAGCCGCCCTGAGTCCCCCCTCGGGGGTTGAGAAGGGCGGGATAGAAGTATACGAAGTAAAATAAATAAAATAAATATCTATGGATGAGGGGCTCTTTGTCAGGAAGGCTTTGATTATGTTTTCTTGCCCTGTTGAAGGGAGTGGACTGAATGACTTTATGGCAGCATTTCTCAATCTGGTGGGGTGGGACCCCGCGGGGGGGGGGGTCATGAGGGAGTCAGAAGAGTCACTAAAGACCACCAGACAACACAGTATTTTTTGTTGGCTGTGTGGTTCTTTGTGGAAGGTTTGACCCAATTCTGTTGTTGGTGGGGTTCGGAATGCTCTTTGATTGTAGGTGAACTACAAATCCCAGTAACTACAGATGGAGTTTGGGAGGAAAAAAGACCTTGACATTTGGACATTTGGGTCTTTTTTCCTCCCAAACTCCATCTGTGTTCATATTTGGGCATATGAAGTATTTGTGCCAAGTTTGGTCTAGATCTTTCATTGTTTGAGTTCTCTGTGTTATCTGGGTGTAGGTGAACTACAACTCCCAAACTCAAGGTCAATGCCCACCAAACCCTTCTAGTGTTGTCTGCTCGTCATGGGAGTCCTGTGTGCCAGGTTTGGTTCAATTCCATCATTGGTGGAGTTCAGAATGCTCTTTGATTGTAGGTGAATTATAAATCTCAGCAACTACAACTCCCAAATGACAAAATCAATTTTTTGAGTGATGGTCGCTCCTTGGGTTAGTAGGTGTTTTGTATCCAAATTTGGTGGCAATTCAAACAGCGGATTTTGAGTTATGATTTTGAGCACATAGATAGATAGATGATAGATAGATATTAGGCCTGGGCGATCAAGAAAAAAATTGGTTCTAAACTCGTTTCGTTTCTAGGGTGCGCTAACGTTTCGAAATTTTGAGGACTTCCGAAATTTAAGATTTCAAAATTTTGAAATTTCCGAAATTTTGTAAATTACGAATCGATTCGTTAATGGCGGACGCAATTGCGCAATATGCTAAAAAAACCTCCAAATGGGACAGGGGGAATTTCTGAAGCTTCCCTCTCCCTCTGTTGTTGACTGTTGGTGTGATAAAACAAACAACTATATTATATTATATTATATTATATTATTATATATTTTATTATAATATTATTATATTATATATTATTATATAATATAATATATATTATATTATATTACTCTATATTATAATAATATTATATAATATAATATAATATAATATATATATTATTATTATATTATAATATTATTATATATTATATTATATTATATTATATTATATTATATTATATTATATTATATTATATTATATTATATTATATTATATTTTATACTAGCTGTACCTGGCAACGCATTGCTGTGGCATAGAGTGAGGGTATAAAAAATAAAGTAATGAGAAATTTTGGGCAAGAAGGATGCCAGGAGAAAGAGGAGGGAGGGGGGGAATGTGGGATTTGCCAGCTCGAAGGAAGGAAGGAAGGAAGGAAGGAAGGAAGGAAGGAAGGAAGGAAGGAAGGAAGGAAGCCCAGTGCAGCCCAGAGTGAGGCAAGAAGAAGCATGAGGAAAGAGGAGGGAAGCAGCAGAGCAAAGGGACCGGAAGTGGGGTAAATGCGAGATTGTAAAACTTGCACCAGACATACGAAAATAATTACGAAATAATTACGAAATAATTACGAAAATTGGAAAAATTGTTTCAATTCTTAATTACTCCTCAAACTATTCCTGCATGGCTCGATATTGGATCATAAGCTAATTTAAATACGAATTAATAACTAATAACGAAATTAACGAACTGGATCGCCCAAGCCTAATAGAGATAGATAGATAGATAGATTAGATAGATAGATAGATAGATAGATAGATAGATAGATAGATAGATGATAGATAGATAGATAGATAGATAGTAGATTAATTATTTACCTAAAATAACCTTACCTTTCTTCAGTGTTCCAAATGATGTGGTAAAATGCTTTGCTTCTCAGAAGAAATAGTAATGAAGGGCTATACCCGGAAAACTCTGGAAGTGCACAAGACCAATGCTGGTCTCAATTTTTCCACAAAAATAACTTCTAAACTTGCAAGTCATTATCTCTGAGACTTAATTGCTTGGTGAAAATGGCTCTCCTACTGAAGCTACATCTGTTGTTCAAGGAGAAAAAAAATAATAAAAATGACACTCGCCGATGCTGCTTAGATTTTTAATTTTTTTCTTGTCTCTTTGTTTCTTTGCATGGCAACACTCGACTTATCAGCTCAACTGTCGAAGGAGGCGTAGGATTCAGAATGTGCCACAAAATTCATATGCTAATTGGACCCTCATGGAGAAGAGAAGAGGTCCTTCTCTGTATGGAGAACACGGAATATAAGCAAAAAAAAAAGTGATACTCAAATGTGGAACCTTTCATATACAGCTCCCAGTTGAAGAGATGTGTGCTGTTAGACCCTAAGAGCCTTGGGCTGATTATTTATAATGAGCATATCAAATGCATTTCTAAGTGAATAAAAGAACAGTCAATTCAATAATGCACAGTGGTCCTTCAAGATGCTGCATTATCAAGCAGAGGGCAAACAAATTGCAAAGCTTAAAAAGTCTGCACTTGGCCCAGATGACAAGGTAAATGGCAATAATGGTAGGCTAATGATTGAAGGGTGGAATAGCCCACTGGAGATTCTGCTCCGAAATCTCAGAAAGTTTATCTGATGTTTATTTCTGCAAAGGGAGCTGGCAGAAGCTAAAGTGGTATAAAAAGAAGGGGGGAATGAATTAAAAAATGAGACTTCCTATCAGGGCTGTAGCCAGAAAAATGTTTTGGGAGGGGTTGAAATTTTTGGAGGGGGGGGGGTTGAAAATTTTGCGGGGGGGGGGTTGAAACCTGCCTCCTAGCTCACGCTGAAGCAAAGAGCACAGCAGGGGGCAGAGCAGCCTTCAATAGCCTGCAGCTCCGCCCTTGTCAACCACCTCCACCAAGTCTGGCCTCCTTAATGAGAGCATTCAACATCCTCCCCCCCCCCCCAACTTGGTTGCTTCACTACTGTTCTGTCGCGCGCTGGGCCTGTAAATAATTGTCTTTAAACAGGACGTGCAACCTTTGCCCAGCGGGAAGCCAGGGGGCCTAAAGAGAAGTTCTCAGAGGTTTCCACCACAAACAGTCTTTAGATGGCTTGAGAAGTACAACAAAGTCTTTTATTAATGAACAATCAAATAGAAACTTCTCTTGTCTTCAGTAAAGTCTTCAGTAAAATAATGCCAAGCTTTTAGGCAACTGGTGAATTCCTAATCTTGCCCACGAAGGACAGGCAACTGTCTTCAATAACTTCTTCTTTAAAGGAAAATCCCCTTTTTAACTTCTCCCAGGCTGACTGTAATCTAACCCTTACTGATGGGTCGAACTGCATCTCGAATGCCGAGTGGACCTACCAGCAAGGCAGTAGATGTTCTCCAGCTGGAGTTCTTTGGTCTTTAGGGCTGTTTTCCTGGAAATTCTTTGGAGACTCTTAAGACCTTTCTCCCCCGGAAGGTCTTAAGGGTTGAAGCTTTTGTACAGGGGAAGCTTGCACACATCCTATATATAAGTTTACCTTGCTGAGACTAACTAAAAATGGCTCCCTTCCCAATTGCCCTGAGCAAGGGGCGGGACCAAAACTTAACAATGATGGACAGGTGACTTGCCCTATGACTGCAACCAAAGAAGCCACCTATCTGCAGAGTCCCTGAAACCTAGGACTGCAAGCAAACATTTAATACAAAGCAAATAAAGTTGGAGCTCCTGGTACAGCTGTACCAGAACAACTACATCGGCTATTGTTGGAAGTAATGACAGTGTGAATAAATTGCCAATATTTGCTTGAGATAGTGCTTTTTGCATCTCATAGACTTAGCATGGGGATTTGGTTAACCAGTTAAAATTCATGAGTAAACTAGGTTTTTTAAAAAATCTGAAACATTTTGGGGGGGGGGGTGTTTGAACCCTTAACCCCCCCCCCCTCGCTACAGGCCTGCTTCCTATAGATCTCAATGGCTCTATTCTACTTGTATGGTTGCCCACAGCTCCACCTCAAATTTATTTTTTTATTTTATTTTATTTTATTTAGAGCTTTTATAACCCGGTCTTCTTGACCTCTGAGGAGGGACTCAAGCCGGCTAACAACAGAGAATACAAATAAACTAAAGCATAAGGAAGGAACTAGCGGAAGTCATTTCGGAACCATTGGCAACCATTTTTGAGAGTTCTTGGAGAACGGGAGAAGTTCGAGCAGATTGGAGGAGAGCCAATGTGGTCCCAATCTTCAAGAAGGGAAAAAAGGATGACCCAAACAACTACCATCCGGTCAGCCTCATGTCGCCACCAGGCAAGATTCTGGAAAAGATTGTTAAGGAAGTGGTCTGCAAACACTTAGAATCAAATGCGGCCATTGATAATAGTCAACATGGACTTATCAAAAACAAGTCATGCCAGACTAATCTGATCTCTTTTTTCGATAGAGTTACAAGCTGGGTAGATGCAGGGAATGCCGTGGATGTGGCGTACCTGGATTTCAGTAAGGCCTTCGACAAGGTCCCCCATGACCTTCTGGCAAGGAAACTAGTCCAATGTGGGCTAGGCAAAACTACCTGGACACAGCATATTATTTGAGAACACAGAAATGCTGGACCACTCTCATAACTATCATGTCAGACTACACAGAGAAGCCACTGAAATCCATATGCATGTGGACAATTTCAACAGAAAGGAGGAGACCATGAAAATAAACAAAATCTGGCTACCAGTATTAAAAAACTCTAAAATCACAACAGCACAACAACAGAGAGGAAACAAACAAGGACATCTAATCACCTCTCAACAAAAGTTTGCTCCAGGCACTGTCAGGCCATTATATGCTAATGAAGGTGGTCAGTTGAAACATTCACACCTAGCTCCAGCAGACAAGAGTCCTTTGTCCCACCCTGGTCATTCCACAGCTATATAAACCTTTTTTCCTAGTTCCAACAGACCTCATTACCTCTGAGGATGCTTGCCAAAGATGCAGGCAAAGCGTCAGGAGAGAATGCCTCTAGACCATGGCCATATAGCCCAAAAAATCCTACAACAATTCCGGCCATGAAAGCCTTCAACAATACATTGATGGTGACTATGTTGAATGGTAGATGACAGTTCAGGCTATGATATGTAGCAACTTTTGTTGTTATCTGTTCAGTCATAATGTATTATGACACAGGAGGGAAAACTTTTTGACCCACCCTCGTGTGTGTGTGTGTGTGTGTGTGTGTCACTTCATCTAGCAACAAATATTTCATGTCATCTTTTAAAGTCAAAAGGCTGCCCCCTTCTGGTTATTCTGCCCTTCTAAGTAATGGTCTTTTTTCTTCTTCACCAGTTTAGAATCCCAATGGTATTGGTTCAATGAAATATGCTCTTTCCCTTGTAAGATATTATGGGTTCTCATAAATCGTTCAGTATTCAAAACCAGAGATGCATGAAATATGTGTGGAAAGCTCCTTCCATTTCACATTGCAGCTATCCTCCTGGTTTTTAATGCTTGTCATTAAACTTTATACCCTAATGAGTAGTAGAGAAAAGTAAAAGGAGGGTCTTTGAAGCTAACAGGGAAATGATAACAGCCAGTGAGCTGTAGCAAACTTATTCTGGAATGTGCTACTTTGCCTCTTTCTCTTCTTGAACGCTAAATTTTATTATTCCCAGTTTTCCGGTATGCCCTAGAAGTAAGAGTGGCACTGTGTGTGTGTGTGTGTGTGTGTGTGTGCAGAAGGCAATCTCAAACCAGAAACAAACATCCAAGACCACCATTCATTTTCTGCATGAAGCAGATAAAGGCTTAGAAGACTGACAACGTCTTTGGGGAGAAGCCACCTGAAAAGATTACAAATTAGCTTTTGCAGAGCAATTGCTCTTTAGAAAGAGATTTGTTGTCCTCAAACACAATCAGGAGATTTCCAGGGTACATTTTAACAGCTGTTGCTTTACTTTCTTCTCTTAACAACCTGTAACATATATATCATTAGATCTGTTCAGAAAAATTATGAACTATTTGCATCTTATTTAGGGTTTCCTTCTGTTATAGAGCTAAAATTTAGGGGTCTTTGCCAAGAGGCAGAGACCAATTAGACTCATCAAAAAGTTCTTTTTCCCTGGCGAGACAGAGAAGCATCCCATATTTTCCCCTGATTTCCCAATGAAAAGTCTCACCAGTTGAAGAAAAGCCATCGAGGTTTAACGTGATTCAGCTGGAACAGATGCAAAGCTGCAATCATTCACCAAAGCTAAGCATGAGGGGAGTACACCAATACAGTCATATTTATAGCAAATTCAAAGTTGCAGACTTCACACTCCCTGCCCCAGCTTCCCTGTTGTTCCCCGCCGTGATTGGGTGATGGGTGAACAGCTGGGAGGCAGCTTTTTTGTCCCCAATGCCTATGGACCAATCAGGAAGCTCCAGTGGCCCGTAGGATCCAATGGGGAGACCTCTGCCACCTGGTGGCAACAGCAAATCAGGAGAGAGAGGGGCGGGATGAGGGAACACAATAGAGTCTATGAATGAGTTTTGAAAAAAAGGAAATGCCATGTGGCATGCGAGACAAAGGAAAAGTCTCAAAACAGGGCTAGTCTATTGTCCTTTGAGTGGCATGTGTGAGGAAATACCAGATTTTTCCAGGCCAGCAAACAGGAAAACAATGAAGATAAGGCTGAAGTGATTGTTCTTTGATGAATATACAGTAAAATTTAATCAGTGTGGAGGTGAGGGCTTTCCTAAGGCCCCCTGATCTTCAGATAGGGAAATGGCCAGGGGTCTGCCAGGGGGCAAACAGCATTGTTGGGCAAACCTCCGAAAACAAAGCCATCTGCCAGTCTATTTTCCATGCAAAGGAAACTGTGGATTAGGGTCTTTGGAATGTCTGGAGCTCTGCAATCCCTTGGTGGGATTTCCTCATGAGTATAGGGGAATAAAAGGTCAATAAAAAAGGGGAAAGCCTTTGCCACGAGGAAATCATGAAATATATATTATGTGTCCATAGTTCATATTATTCATAGGAAGGTCCATAATGGGAAATATCGATGAGGGGGAAAGAGAGTCCCTTGTTTGTGAGATGGGGGACCCTCAGGAGCCCAGGTGTGTCTCAGGTGGAAAAATTCAAATACTTTTGTGGCACGTTTTCAGTAATAAATTGGTTACCTTCTGCTATAAACATATGAAAATAGGGCATAAAGCCTTGATTAAATGGTACACACTAAACTGACCAAGGCTTAACCCTTATTATCCAGCCTGGTGTCCTTGCCCTTAGCAAAACTATAAGTTGCTCTCTCTAATGGGGGGTCATGTTCCACCTCACTTATAGAGTAAACTTGCATTTATGGGAGATTTGCTGATCAAGTAACCCTCATTCTTGGTAATTATGCATTTGTTGTAAAAGATAGGACCCAGATTTTCTCAGAGGCTTTCTTAGGTCCCTTCTACACTGTCCGTATGTCCCAGGGTCTGATCTGCTTTGAACTGGATTATATGAGTCTATATAATCTGGGATAAAACAATAATCTGGGATCAGATCCTGGGATATAAGGACAGTGTAGAAGGGGCCTCAACCTGTGCGCCATCTTCCACTCTTCAACAAGATTCTAGAGCTGGGAGAAAAGCAGGAAGGAAGGCAGATATCTCTCTAAAAAAGCCAAATCCATAGCTCTGTAGTTTAGTCTGAAGGAACATGTATAGGCACACATATGCACAATGAAATATTGGAAAGTATATGAAATTAGTTTCTCTCCTAACCTCTCAGTAGCCACATTTAGTTCTCCCAATGTATCCTTGCTTATATCCAGATTGGACTATTGCAATGCGCTCTACGTGGGGCTGCCCTTGAAGATGGCCCGGAAGTTCCAACTGGTACAATGGGCAGCAGCCAGGCTTCTTACTGGAGCAAACTATAGGGAGCATACAACACCCCTTTTAAAACAGATTCACTGGTGGCCGATAAACTGCCAAGCCAAATTCAAGGTGCAGGTTATGACCTATAAACAGTTTGGGCCCCGCCTATCTTCACAATCGCATCTCCCTGTATGAACCGGCATGAACTCTAATATCTTCCAGGGAGGCCCTCCTTTCACTCCCACCACCGTCACAAGCACAATTGGTGGGAATGAGAGAGAGGGCCTTCTCGGTGGTGGCCCGTGTCTCTGGAATGCCCTTCCTAGAGAAATGAGACAGGCCCCATCCCTTCCCTCCTTTTGTAAGAGCCTGGTGGTTTAAACAAGCATTTGAGAATGACTAGCTCTAGCTCTGCCTCAGATACTGTTGAATATGGCCAATATCTTTTTCTACCAACGACCCAGGTTACTTCCCCCTATTAGGCCCCAGAAATGAACAGCCATAGACTCTAATAATAATAATAATAATAATAATAATAATAATAATAATAATAATAATCTTTATGTATACCCTGCCACCATCTCCCCAACGGGTCATGGGAGTTCTGTGTGCCAAGATTTCAATGGCTTCTCTGTGTAGTCTGACATGGTGGTTGTTGGAGTGGTCCAGCATTTCTGTGTTCTCAAACAATATGCTGTGTCCAGGCTGGTTCATCAGGTGCTCTCCTATGGCTGACTTCTCTAGTTGAAGTAGTCTGCAGTGCCTTTCATGTTCCTTGATTCGTGTTTGGGCAATGCTGCATTTGGTGGTCCCTATGTAGACTTGTCCACAGCTGCATGGTATACGGTAGACTCCTGCAGAGGTGAGATGATCCCTCTTGTCCTTCTCCAAATGCTAATGAAGGTGGTCAGTTGAAACATTCACACCTAGCTCCAGCAGAGAAGAGCTCATTGCCCCACACCAGTCATTCCACAGATATATAAACCCATTTTCCATATATTATTTAGAGTAATATTAGAATTAGAATATGCAACATTTAGAATATGTTGAGCAACATTTAGAATATGTTGCTCTTTAGATAGAGCGGATAGAAAGAGAAAGAAGAGAGAAAATAAAAATAAAAAATAAAGTAGATAGGTTAGAGAAGTCAAGATACAGCGTTTACATGGAAAGAGCGGGAACAATGTTTGCAGAGAAAGTTGAGGAAAACATTTAAGGATAGATAACTTCAGGGAATGTAGGGAAGAAGGGGAGGGAAAACAAGACAAGACAAAACAAAACAAAACAAAACACAAGCCAATGACAAAGACAACGACATGACAACGACATGACAACGACAACTATAACAGCAACAACAGCTACAATACCATAGTCAGAAACATCAATTAAAATACTTCCAGGAGTTTCCGGGCAGAAAATTAAGGGATAACCCTTGGTTAATCTCTTTATTGTCCTTTCCTTATAGATTCCTCATCAGCTTCTTGTTGATTGTCCTTTGAGTTTCTTCATTGTACATTACTGATATAAATTTCCTTATTTAGCCCTTTGATGTACTCTAGAAAATTTCCCCAATCTGTCTTGGGTGGTTTTGTTATGTTCTGTGACATTTTTTGGGTTAGAATGTTCATGTTCATGATATCCCATACTTTTAGGAGCCAGTGCTCCATTGTTGGGGTTTCCTTAGCTTTCCAGATTCTAGCTAGTACTATTCTTGCCGCTGTGGTGAAATAGAAAAATAGTTTTTCTGAATTTTTGACTTTGATGGAATCAATGATTCCTAGTAGCATTGTTTCTGGTTTAAATTCTATTTTTTCCTTTAGTATTGTTTCACTCAATTTATGAACTTCGTGCCAAAAATTCTTTATCATTTTACATTTCCACCACATATGGAAATAGTTTCCTTTATGCTTTTCACATTTCCAACAGGTGTCAGTAATTTTACCTTTACTATATTTGGATATCTTTTCGGGCGTAAGGTACCATCTGTAAAATGTTTTATACCAATTCTCCTTCAATTCGGAGGCATAGGTATATTTTATATTGTAACAAAATAACAAAATATAAACCCATTTTCCTAATTCCAACAGACCTCACTACCTCTGAGGATGCTTGCCATAGATGCAGGTGAAACGTCAGGAGAAAATGCCTCTAGAACATGGTCACACAGCTCGAAAAAACCCACAAGAACCTAGTGATTCCAGCCATGAAAGCCTTCAACAATACATTGATATTATTATTATTATTATTATTATTATTATTATTATTAGATAAGATCACATTTCTATTCACCCCCAAGCTTGTGGTCTCAAATCTGTCTTGATCTTGACCTGGTTAATAGAAGATTAGGAATAGTTCCACTACAAGCATAGCAATACATAATTTTACTGGCATTTTTATAGAGAAAAGACAGGTTTGAAAGTTTCAAAACTCCCTCTGTCTTTGGCTCCTTAGCAAATCAGGGAGAGGGAGGCAGGACGGAAGAGGGGCATTGTTTTGTCCAGCAAAGGTTGATTTCATTAAGAAAGGTTCTCCTGCCCTTGATGGGTTTTGGTGAAGGAAAACAAACAGGATCAGGGCAGGGGACCTCGGGTGGGGGGGATCAACCCTGCCCTTTGTGATTCAATCAAAGTGTCCAGATAAACTTCCTTGCCTGCCAGACAAACCAAACAAGAGGAAGTTTCAGCTTGCTATTGTCCATGCAGAGGTGAAATAATCAAATAAGAAAGGGAGGTGGTGGTTCTCCCTCAAGAATTTCAACAGTCCTGGGGCAAAAGGCAAAGGGGAAAGGCAATATTTCATAGCAAGATACATACATTCATAATCATAAGCATTTCATAGCAACAAAACCCTATCTTTGTCCCACATTCCAAGTATATTTAATAAGAGAATTAATTTTCATGAAGAAGCCTGAAGTCCAATGTTTTAAAAGGTCTTTGAGGAAAGTTCATGAGGGAGATAGTATGTACTGAAGTCCAAGACATGCAGGCAGAGAGTCCATGATCATTGGGAAGGCTGGCAGATGAAACCCCAGCTCTGCTGCAATTGATTCATGCTTCTGTTCCTCGGGAAACTACAACTCTCACAAAGGGCAGAAGTCCCAAGATCCAGCCATTTCCCAAAAGCCTCGTGGGGTCCTTGTTGTTGTCAGTGCCTTGGCAATGTGACCAATGTGACTTAACCCTTGTTGTGTAGTCTGGTGCCCTTGCCCTTTGCAGAACTATAAGTCACTATCCCTTACTTTGGGGGGGGGGGGTGCTTGACATCAGTGTTTGGTAGGAAACAACAATGTCACAAGGCTTCACTTTGTCTCTGCCAAATGTGATGTCTAAAGAACATAATTCTCTGGAAGGCAGCAACGTTTTGCCAGCTACACCATTTAGTTTCCCTTTGTGAATCAAGTCCCTTTTGAAATAAAAGCAATCTTACTGGAGGATTTCACTGCTCTGTTGGATACCCACTCCAAGATCAATCACCTGTTCTCATTTTGCATTCCAGCTGTATTTTGATCTTTTCCACAGCTCGCCTGTTTCATTACGGTGAAGGTTTTAAAAGGCAGGCTAAGACTCAGCATTGTTCCTTGCTCACCTCGCAAGCAGTAGGGAGCAAGCTTTCACAGAGTCAATCAAGTATTAAAAGTATTAAAAACGTATAATGTGTTTGGAGATGACTGTGGCAAGATGCTGTTTACTTATAGATGTATAGGCTGAACAGATGGGAAACTGGCAGGCTTAGAGGAAATACCGGTCCCAAATCAATATCGCATGTATTATCCTGAACAATAAAAAGATCCGGAACAGGTTATTGTATATCTTAAAATACAAATAAGCAATCCAAAAATAAATGAATAACCAAAAAGCAGAGCAAAATCAAGCCAGAGCATACTCTTCCATTGTTTCAGTTCAGCAAGACTAGTTCGAGGTAATCCTCTCCCATTCCACTTTCTTAGCTTTTGTTACATGCCCCATTTCCCCTCTTCATATCTTTTTCCACCTTCATTCTTAGTTCCCTTAACTTGAATTTCAAGTTTTAAAAAGAAGTTTGTACTTTTTTTTTTCATGTCTGGAGTGACTTGAGAAACTGCAAGTCGCTTCTGGTGTGAGAGAATCAACTGTCTGCAAGAACATTGCACAGGGAATTCCTGGATGTTTGATGTTTTACCATCCTAAGGGAGGCTTTTCTCATGTCTCCACATGGGAAGCTAGAGCTGAGAATGTGAGCTCATCCCGCTCATTGGATTCAAACCGCCAACCTGCCGGTCAACAGCAACCCCCTTTTATTGTACTTTATGTATATAATCAGGAACATATGTGAGTTATAGTAAATAGATTATATGGAAATTAGGAAAAGTGGCCAATGTGTGAGATGTTCAGCTTCCTTATTCAATATATATATAGGAAGATGTGAACTCAACGATGGACAGGGTTTAGGGATATCTTTAAAGATCCCCACCACTATCACCAATTGCGAGGAGGTGCTTGTGTGTTGCTGAGGTTGGCAACGGCAGGCCCTAATAATGGAGGTATTTTACCTCAGGCACTTTTTAATCTCACCGCTGCCACCAATTGTACAGATGTGAATGTTATGGAGGGAATTTACCTCAGGCCTCAATTGTGTAGAAGAGTATATTATGGAGACGGCCAATTATTATTTGTAAATTAAGGTAACTGCCACCAACGTGAGGTATTTGAGGTACCACCGATGAGATCTGGCTCTACAGACGCAGATTAGATGAGATGAGACGGTTTTCAACAAAAGATAACAGGTTTATTGTGTACAGAGCTTATGGTTGCAGGCTGTTAAATAACTTATGGAACTTTGAATATCACATGGTTTATAATACAGTCCACTCTTCCAGACAACACAGCTTGTGGCTAACTTTCACTGAGGTGAAGCTCTCTAGTGAACAATGTTTCACTACTATAAATAGTCTTTCAGTTTGATCTTCCCTCGATCAAATCTCTGATCTCTAGTCCTTCCTTAACTAGGGATCTTCTTTGACTAAAGAATCTGGCCAGGTTTCTTTCTTCAACCCTCCTAGACTGAAAAAACACCAGCCGCTCACACACAAGCCTCTCTCAGGCCTTTCCAAGCCTCACTCTCAGGCCTTTTTTTAAAAAATGCACATAACTTTTCCTGCTTGGCTCCGCCCACTCCTCCCTCTCGTCTCCTTGGCAACGCTCACTGTGGATTCAAACCAGATGACTCCAGTTTTAGCTACTGTTACAAACAC